>OZ007577.1:11493054-12113054 GCA_963931925.1 Onchidella celtica
AATTTCTCAAGGCCTCCACTTTTTATTGTCTTTTTGAGAGTCTAGTTTTAAGCTAAAAGAGTTTGCTCGTACTGCCATAATTATAGGGAAAGATTGCACGAGCGCAGTTCTACATGTAGATAACAAACCTTAACCATCTAGTGTCCAAAACTTTTCAAAGCCTACAAAGTTGATCTAAAATGAATGAAAAGAAAGAAAGAAGGAAAGAACAAATTATCATCAAGTAAAATAATTCAGTGAGAAACTAGAAACTGTCAAAAATGTGGAGCTTTAGGCACCTTTGGTGAAGTATTCCAAATAATGATATATTTTATCCTGGGCACTAGTGTTAAGACAGGAGTCGGGTGAGAGTGAGAGAAAGTTAGAATTAAGGAAAGAAGATAAAAATAATATCCCAACCAGTAATCTTACGGAAATCCGGCGCAAAGACTTGCCATCAAGTTTGCACGTCGTAATGTCGTCGGTCCTACGTAAATCCGCCGGCTATGACATCTTTCCGACGTCAGTTTGATGTAGAGAGCCTGCCTCTACGGTAATCCTACCAATCCTACGGAAATCTTCGTCGGATTGACATACGGTTGCTGGTTGGGATTATATCAAGTTATGCCAGGACAGGACAGTTGTAACGAAGCAGCAAACACGTTCAATAATTGTTAGTACAATCATGCGTTACCCTGTCCCACAACTAGCCATCAGAGTTAGAAGGCAACATAGGGGGAAAAAAATCAATTTTATCCCATTAATGCGAGCCAAACAACCAAATGATTGATGTTTTATTCCCCTGAGAGTTCATGAAACGCCAGAAGACCTGAACAAAAAGCGAAAAACTCCAAACTTCCCTCCCCCCCCTCCCCCCCCCCCCCGCCCACCCACTCGCCCCTCTTCCCCAGTGTCCGAATGCCTGCCCTATAATTAAAACTTGGTTTTGTAACCACGGCCGCAGCTGTTGCCGCAGACTCCGTGATATTCAGTTTGCCAGATCGTGTCTGCGTGTCACACATTCGTGTGATTGTCAAAGTAAAACCTTTGCTGGTTATCTCTGCCGTGTTCAATTATTTGTTTTGACCCTCCTCTCCCCTGCCCCCCAACCCTCCTTTCTTGTTTTCACGCTCGCAACTAATGCAGAATGTGCAGGGCCGTCTCACCATCATTAGGGACCCTGGGCAAAGCAATAGGCTTGCGCGGTGGGATTTTCTTCTGCTTTTCAAAACCAACGTAAATTTACAAGTATGGGGCCCCTAAAACCTTTGGGGGGCTCTGGGCAAAGCAATAGTCTGAGGTGGGATTTTCTTACGCTTTTCAAAACCAATGTAAATTTGCATGTATGGGGCCCCCTAAACCCGTGAGACCCCTGGGCAAAGCAACTGGCTGCCGTGGGATTTTCTGCCGCTTTTCAGAACCAATGTAAATTTGCATGTATGGGACCCCCTAAACCCTTGGGGGCCCTGGACAAAACAATTGGCTGCGGTGGGATTTTCTTCCCCTTTTCAGAAGCCAATGTAATTATGCATGTATTGGTATTAGGCCCCCTAAATCCTTGGGGGGGGGGAGGGCATGGCAATTGGCTGCGGTGGGTTTATTTTTCCCGATTTCAGAGGCCCATGTATTTTCTATGCATGCATGAGGCCCCCTAAATCCTTGAGGTCCTCGGGCAACCGCCCAGTGCGTCAAAGCGTCAAGGGGTGAATCAGACCAAGGCTGAGGCAGGCGCCAGACTGGTGGCTCGCCGCCCTTAAAATTATACATCACAAGGATACATTAGTCACCGCCCACACCGCGGCAGATGGCTCTGTGTGTAACCAAGTGGGATTAACGTGTTACTGTCACATAAGCCTCTCATTGACATGTTCAAATACAGGGAAAGAAGCCTTTTTGTTACTTGTACTATCATGTAGGGCCTTCAGTGCATAGACCTATTACAGGGCTACCTGCCTGGGTTTCAAATACCGCTGTAGGCTACTCGTGTTGTGGGTTTTTCGATGTAATCAATAAAACTTTCATAATAACTAGATGAAATACCTAATGAAATACCTAATATTATTCGGGATGAATCTGTCTGTCTGTCTGTCTGTCTGTCTGTCTGTCTGTCTCTCTCTCTCTCTCTCTCTCTCTCTCTCTCTCTCTCTCTCTCTCTCTCTCTCTCTCTCTCTCTCTCTCTCTCTCTCTCTCTCTCTCTCTCTCAAGTTTCCCATAATAATCTATGGTTCTGCTACATAGTTATTTCCTGTGCACAACAGCACTATGCAATCATTTCTGGACTGGGCTATCCCACCAGATTGAACGTCTATCAAAATTTAATATCGCCTCCTCAGCAAAAGCGGCACAAAAAAGAAGATCATTGAATTTCACACTTTTACAACTTAAAAAAAAAAAAATGCCAGAAACTTGAATAAACACATCCGGTCGAAACAAAATGGAGTGGGTGAGATAAGTTGACACTTGAGAATTACTGTAAATTTGGTACTTGAAACTGTCATATTTAGGTTGTAGAGTTGATTTCTTTTTTTAATAGGCGGAAATTTCACCTCAATGAATTACTCCTGCCACATTTTTTTTTATAATAATTTTTATAAAAGAAAAAATTTACTTCACCCGAAAACTAAAAGAGAAACAGTTCATAGCCGTGTACTGATACAGTGATATGATTAGGCCTGGGGGGGGGGGGTGGGGGGGGGGGGGCAGTGGAATGAAATTCTGAACAAATTCTGTGCGTGTGTGTGTGTGTGATCTCTTTACACTACTTGAATTCATTTTGTGTGAAATGAATTTGATGTTCAAAATTAGACATTAAGCTGACACGATCAGAAATTTAGTATCACTATCACTCTTTCTCATTCATTTAATGTTGGCGTGTCCACCTCTCATGTCCCTTACGACGCCATGCACGTATGCTCGGGAAGGGGGGGGGTGCGGTAATCAGGTGTGTAAGAAAAGGGGAGGGCTCTGTGGAGCCCAATACGCTAAGGTAATGAATGGAAAAGTTTTTATTGGCTTTTTTTTTTTTTTGCTCAGCAATTAAGTTGCCATAATTAATAATATCATGTTTGTGATGAAACAGTCATTATCATAATCCAAGCAAAATCCTATGAAAAATGTTGAAACACCAAAGTCCCATCATCAGCATTCACCATTTTAACGGCCGTGAGCTCGTACATTTTTTTTTTCCATTTTGTAAATATATAAAGGAAACATTATCAGGAGCATTTTAAACAAAGCATCATCATCATCATCATTGCCTTTCTCACCCTGGATCAGGGTATAGGCCACCAACAAACACTTTCCATCCCTTTCTATCATGGGCCAGTCTCTTTACATTATTCCAAGTCTTTCCGCTTCGTTGCACATCATTTTCTCTGGCTCTTCTCCACGTTCCGCGCGGCCTTCCTCTTGATCTCTTGCCCTGGGGATTCTTCTTCGCGATGCTGTTTCCTGGCCTCCTGAGAGTGTGGCCGATCCATCTCCATCGCCTCCTACCAATTTCCTCTCTGACTGGGCTCTGTCTTGTTCTTTTCCATACAATTTCATTGCTGACCTTGTCTGTCCATCTGATCTTAAGTAGCTTCCTCAAACATCTGTTGATGAAAACTTGGATTCTCTTTATGCAGGCCTGGGACGTTAATTTTTTTCAAAGTTTAAGGGGAGGAGCGGCAGTAAAATATCGAACATTTGGGTCCAATAGTCGAAATCGGGTTTTTAGCATTATTCTATAGTTAAACCATTTTACTTTCAGAATATGTAATTGAAATGTCCAGGAAATGTCTCTAAGATGTATTTTGGAAGTTTTTTAGACACCACACCCATGCAAAAATGTCCGAATTTCATAGTTGGAAGCAAAAAATGCCCTTAGTTACGCTGCCGATAAAACACGAACGAACAGTGCCATCGCTCTATATTTGGTATCGATACACTGCTTTATAACCCCATATTCAGCCAATCTTCATTCGGGGCAAAAGGTTATAATGGCACGTGTTCACAAGGGGAATTCCAACCACTATGTGACAAAGAATTTTACGGATTTGTTACTATATTTAGCTTGTAAGCGGAACTCTTCTGTATCTACGGTAATCACAGATTAAATTGCATGCGCTGATTGGTTCGCTTCGGAAAACTTCCGGTTGATATCTTAGCAATCCGTGTACTTCCGCTGTAAACAACGCCAAGTGAGAAGCACCGAGTGAGAATTTGAGTCTACCGTATTCAGTTTGATGCAGCGTGGTTTTCCTGCGGATTCTGTTTGTGCGACTTCATTTATAATTTATAGATCTACTCATTAGTGATTGACTCTTACTCTTTGTTGTGAAAAAGAATCATGGCAAGATATAATAAAAGGCGTGCCCAGTTGGAGCAAGCAAGGAAAAAGCGTAAAGTAGAAGGTGGGTCCGGTCAGGCTGAGACTGACAGTAGCTGTTCCAACACTGAATCTGCGTGTCCCATGCCCAGTGTATCCACGTGTATTTCAGATTTGCTAGGTGTGCCAAAAGCAAGCACACGTTCGTCGAAAAAACTAATTGAAATACCCAGTGCAAAAGGTGATGCTGTGGCAGCAGAGATTCCTGCACCCCAAACAGCAAGGACTATTGTGGATTTAGCAGAATTGAGGAAACTCATTTCGCCACTGGTGTGTCCCCACTGCTTCAAATCAGCACTAAAACTATCAGACAGTGAAGATAAACGTGCTGGACTTGCTGTCAAGCTGCAGATAACTTGCTCTGCCTGCAATTCAGATGTGAGCTCAGGCTATACATCGTCTCGCTCGACTGGGAGTAAGTCTTTCACCGTGAATGACTCTGTAGTGAGGTCATCTATTCTTTGCGGACTAGGACCATATGCTCTAAATAAATTTTGCGAGCACTTAAATCTGCCCGGCATTCATCAAAAAACCTTCGCCAAGAAGAGTAAAATAGTGCATACAAAGGCAGAGGCGTTTCGGCAATCAACTGAGGCGAAGACATTAAAACTTATTCGCAAAGCGTGTGCTGACCCCACTAAAGTATGAGTTTATAGCACTTGACAGACACAACAGGCAGATACACAACCAACTCAAAACCGTCCAGCTCAGTGTAAATCTCGAGAGTCGTTTATTTCTGTTTATTACCCGAAGTCCTTCTTGGGTTGACTCTGTTCAACACCTCTGCGCACCTCTGCGCACCACACATCTCCCCCTAGCACAGACATCTCACAGAGTTATTGGTAGCGCCTAGGTGATCGCACTGGTCGTCCTGAACGGGAAGTGAGCTGTCTGTGGTCAAATACAGTTGTGGGTGGATCATTATTGTTTCTAGTTCTTTTGTTAAGTTGTGGCTCTTGTGAGACAGGAGGACGGCCTCTGCGCACCGGCTGCTGAAGTTGTACCGGTTTTGATGAGTCCACTCGTGCAGGCTTAAGGCGATCTACTGAGATGCGTTCGGCACGACCACCTCTGTCTATGAGAAATGTTTTATCTCCAGGAGTTAGCACCTTATAAGGACCGGTGTAAGGCCTTTGTAATGGACTTTTCACTGTATCTGTGCGTATGTAGACATATTTGGATGATAACAAGAGCGGTGGTAAGTGCGTAGATGGGTTACTATGGTGGATGGCTGGCCTAGGTACACGTAGACCGTTTTTGTCTCGGAGAGCTGTTAAAAAATCTGATGCAGACCAAGACTGAGTCTGCGACGGAATTAACTCACCGGGGATAGTCAACGGTTCCCCATAGACAAGTTCTGCCGAAGAAGTTCCCAGGTCCTCCTTTGGAGTTGTTCTGAGTCCGAGGAGTACCCAAGGTATCTCTTCTGCCCAATTGTTCCCTGTTAGTCGTGCCTTCAAAGCTGATTTGAGTGTGCGATGAAACCTTTCCACCATCCCATTGGCTTGGGGGTGAACTGATGTTGTCCGATGGAGTCTGACTCCTAGGCGTCTCGCAATTTCAGCCCACAAGGAAGATGTGAATTGTGAACCACGATCCGACGATATGTCCGCGGGAACCCCGAAGCGAGAGATCCAGCCTCCAAGGAGAGCCCGAACACATTCTGGTGCTGTAATGTTTGTCATAGGAATTGCCTCTGGCCATCGTGTATTACGGTCAATGATGGTTAGGAGGTAACGGTAACCACATGACTGGGGCAATGGACCAACAATATCGATGTTGATATGGGAAAATCTTTTGTCAGGTACAGTATATGTCTGAAGGGGCGCCTTGGTATGTTTCTGAATTTTTTATGCCTGGCAATAGTGACACTCTTTTACCCAATCGCTAATTTGGCGGCTGAGGCCATGCCACACGTATTTCTCTGCAATGAGTTTAACAGTAGCCTTAACTCCTGGGTGAGCAAGGTTATGGACAGCCTCGAACAC
Source organism: Onchidella celtica (assembly GCA_963931925.1). NCBI lineage: Eukaryota > Metazoa > Mollusca > Gastropoda > Systellommatophora > Onchidiidae > Onchidella > Onchidella celtica. Next base: position 11,499,391 of record OZ007577.1, read on the forward strand.
CGGACGTCGATAATCTGGAGGAACGATAGGGCGGGCTCTACCAGTTGAAATGTCGCAGAGAAGCTCTGGTCCTTCATCAGTCAGCTTTGTCGTAGCAATTTTCATGTTTGTGATGGCAGTTTTGTACGCTTGTATGTCTGGACTCAAAATTTGCGCCTTGGCCATAGCTGTAAAGTCAATGCCTAACGAGACCGCGTTTGTGGAAGTGGAAGCGCGAGAAAGGCCATCGGCAACCACATTCTTCTTTCCCGAGATGTGCTTAATATCGGTGGTAAATTCTGAGATAGCAGTCAGTTGCCCTTGCTGACGGGCTGACCATAGTTCAGATGTTTTCGACATTGCGTGGACTAGAGGTTTGTGGTCTGTGTAGATGGTAAACTGCCTCCCTTCAAGCATATAACGAAAATGGCGTATTGCCAAATGGGCGCCCAGAAGCTCTCTGTCAAAAGTACTGTGCTTGATCTCCGGACTACGTAGCTGGCGACTAAAAAAGGCAAGTGGCTCCCAGCGACCATGGTTGTACTGCTCAAGAACTGCGCCGACGGCCACATCAGATGCGTCACATGTCAAAGCTAATGGACAATCTGTACATGGATGTACCAGCATGGTTGTATCTGCCAATGCTTGTTTACCGGCAAGGAAGGATTGTTTCATTTCCTGGGACCAAATGAGATCTTGGCGTGGTTTGGATATTTTCAGAGCCTGATAAAGGGGACGCAACATCAAAGCTATGTTTGGAATGAAACGGTGATAAAAGTTTATTATCCCAAGGTACTCTTGGAGTGCCTTTACAGTTCTTGGTTGTGGTAACTTCTTTACTGCCTCAATACGAGACGACATTGGTGCTGAGCCGGACGCAGACACTCGATGTCCCAAAAAATCAAGCGATGCCACTCCAAAGAGACATTTTTCAAGCTTGATTACCAGTCCGTGGTGTTTTAGTCGCCGGAAAACTGCATTGAGGTCCTCTACGTGAGACTTGGCTGAGGAGCTAGCCACTAAAATATCATCAAGGTAGACAAATGCGCTGTCTAAATCTTGGAGCACAGAGTCCATGGGCCGTTGAAACGTCTGCGCTGCATTTTTAAGGCCAAATGGCATACGTAAAAATTCCCATAAACCAAAAGGCGTGATAACAGCTGTTTTAGGTATATCTTCGGGAGTTACAGGAATCTGATGATATCCCCTCACAAGGTCAATCTTGGAGAAATATTTTTTTCCAGCCAGGCGAGCCGAAAAGTCTTGAATATGGGGTATCGGATAGCGATCAGGAACTGTGGCATCATTCAGTCTGCGGTAGTCGCCGCAAGGACGTGAGTCTCTGTTACTTTTAGGTACCATGTGTAGTGGGGATGCCCAAGGGCTGTTGAATTTCTGTACAATACCCATCTTTTCCATTTCCAAAAATTCCTTCTTTGCAGAGGCCAGCTTGTCTGGTGCTAGACGACGTGCACGAGCGAAGACTGGCCTGTCTTTAGTTGGGATAAAATGTTTCACCCCGTGCTTGACTTCAGCAGTGGAGAAGGTTGGCTGTAACAGTTCCGGATAGTCACTGAGAATTTTACGGAACTTATTGCTCGTGGGTTCTATGAGAGCTAGATCCGAGTTATCTAAAACTGAACTGACAGTGCAATGAATGTGAGCAAAAGATTCTGCTTCTATCAAGCGACGTCCTCGAATGTCGACCAACAGGTTGTGCTGACGGAGAAAATCAGCTCCTAAGAGAGGTCGTTTGACATTAGCTGATATAAGACGTGCTATGAAAATCCGGTTGCCAAAATGCAAAGGTAAGATTCGTGAACCATAGGTGGCTATGGAGGTTCCGTTGGCGGCTTGCAAAGGTGTTCTTGTAGCACCTGACGCTCTTTCTGCCCATGTTGCTGGTATTACAGAGACTTTGCACCTGTATCCACCAAGAAGCGTCTTTTAGACTGTGCGTCGGTCACAAATAGTTGAGTTACCTTTGTCTCCAGGTTTTGTTTAGTACATGGTGTAGTGGGCGAACATGGCGGACCAGCAAGTAAAGTTTCTACCGCTGGCCCGCTCTCCCGTTTCCCTGGTTCTTTTTAGTCTTGAGGTTGCTGAAATATTTACATGGGCCGGAACATCGCCTGGCATTTGAACCAAACTTTCGATGAAACCAACAAATCGTGTCAATCTCAGACAAACCTGCATCATGTGCTACGGTTGGTGTTGGTTTAGGTGGTTGAACCGCAGTGCAGATTGTCGCGTTTGTTGTCAGAGAGTTAAATAGGTTATCAGCCTCTTTCGCCAGTGCTCGGTAGTCAGTGATATTGGGGGAATTAGCAAGTGGAGCACGAATAGATTCAGGTAACAGTCTGAGAAACAGGTGGCGGAAAAGGAAGCATGGCTTGTGGTCTCCCAAAAGAGCTAGCATTCTGTCCATTATTTCTGACGGTTTGCTGTCACCTAGTACTTTAATGTTTAGCAAAGTGTCTGCTTTCTCTGCTTCTGATAACCCGTAAGCATCCGTAAGGAACGATTTAAGTGTGTCGTACTTACAGGTTGGAGGAGGTGAGGATATGATTGATAAAGATCTTGAAGCTGTGTTAGCGTCGAGTGCTGCTACTACATAGTAGTACTTCGTTTCGTCTGTTGTGATTCCACGCAGCACGAACTGAGCCCCAGTTTGAGCGAACCACGCTGAAGGACAAGTGGTCCAAAACGTTGGTAATTTAAGTACTACTGTTTCTATTGACATCGTGGACGAATCGTCGTTGAAAGATTCATCATCATCATCATTGCCTTTCTCACCCTGGATCAGGGTGTAGGCCACCAACAAACACTTTCCATCCCTCTCTATCATGGGCCAGCCTCTTTACATTATTCCAAGTCTTTCCGCTTCGTTGCACATCATTTTCTCTGGCTCTTCTCCACGTTCCGCGCGGCCTTCCTCTTGATCTCTTGCCCTGGGGATTCCAATCCAATACCTTCTTCGCGATGCTGTTTCCTGGCCTCCTGAGAGTGTGGCCGATCCATCTCCATCGCCTCCTACCAATTTCCTCTCTGACTGGGCTCTGTCTTGTTCTTTTCCAAACAATTTCATTGCTGACCTTGTCTGTCCATCTGATCTTAAGTAGCTTCCTCAAACATCTGTTGATGAAAACTTGGATTCTCTTTATGCAGGCCTGGGACGCATTCCAAGTCTCACATCCATACAACAGGACTGACTTCACGTTCGAGTTGAATATCCTCAGCTTTGTTTTTAGAGATATATCCTTGGTTCTCCAAATCTTGCTTAAGGACGTGAAAGCTGCCTGTGCCTTTCCAATTCGTGCTTTGACTTCTGCCTCTGTTCCTCCCTTATTGTCAATGATACTACCAAGATAGCAGAAGGACTCTACATCTTCCAGTGGTTGATCTCCTACTTTGACTTGTTCGCTTGGGGGTGCAACAATTTTTAGGACCTTCGACTTCGCAGGATGTATCCTCAATCCAATAGATTCTGAAATTTTGTTTAGAGCTGTAGTCTTTGCTTGCATCTGGTCGTGTGTGTGCGACAATAGTGCCAAGTCATCTGCAAAATCTAGATCGTCCAGCTGTGTCCATGGGGTCCATTGTATGCCATGTTGAAAGATTAAGAATAGGAATATTCTGTCTAGATCTAAAGATCACGTCAGGGTCACCACTATAGCACTTGACAGACACAACAGGCAGATACACAACCAACTCAAAACCGTCCAGCTCAGTGTAAATCTCGAGAGTCGTTTATTTCTGTTTATTACCCGAAGTCCTTCTTGGGTTGACTCCGTTCAACACCTCTGCGCACCTCTGCGCACCACAAGTTATTAGCTGAGCATCTGAAGCCGGTGTATAAACGACTGTCAGATCCCAAGCTCCTCCAACGTTGTCTGCTGGGTGCTACGCAAAATGCAAATGAGTCCTTGCACTCGCAGATTTGGAGTAACTGCCCGAAACACAAATTTTCATCACTGGGAAAAGTTCAGTTTTCTGTATTAAATACTGTGGCCCAGTTTAACTTTGGTTATGCAGCTGTATCTGACTTCAACAAGCATCTCATTGTAAACCAAAGCCATCACAGTGTTCGTCTAGGAATTTACCGACAAAAAAAGCGTCTCCAAAATTCAGCTGTGAAGCAAAATAAGGCAGTGCAGCACCGACTAAAACTGAGGAAACAAGCAAAGGCTCGCAGGGAGTTAGAGTTAAGGCAACAAGAAGGAGTATCTTATGGTGCAGGACAGTTTTAAATCAAGTAGGTGGACTAATATTGGTGTCGTAATCGCTCAAATTCCTCCTCTTTTTCTTAGTTTCTTGTTTCTAACACATTTACAACTTCAATTTTTAATTTCTCCATAACTACTGGTCAGATTGCCCTCAAATTTTGTACATGTGTCATTGAATGTATATTCTTTGATATTACAATGCCCAATTTGGGTTATGTGTGATATTTTTTCAGAGAGAGCAGTTTAAAAACTTTAGAAGCCTTTTTCTCTGTTTTTTGTTTTCAGCGCATGTTAAAAACTTCAGCTCTTAATTTCTCCATAACTACTGATCAGATTGCCCTCAGATTTTGCACATGTATCATCAAATAAATATACTTTGATGTTACAATGGCCAATTTTGGTTTTATGTGATATTTTTTCAGCCAGAGCAATTGGAAAACTGTATTTTTATTTTTTTACGTGAAAAAATATGACCTACTACTTTAAGGTTGGAATATGACTAATTGGATATATTTATTGGAAATATGGCGTTGTAACTCTCTTTGCATACCAATTCTTGACTTGTATGCAAAATTTGAGCTGATTTCAACAGTTGGTTTTCACAGAATTCTTAATTAAAAAATGTAATTAAAATTCAATATGGCCGCCGTTATCATGGCAACCGTAAAGTTAAAAAAAATTTTGAATGTATTTTTCAAATCACATTTTCATTCTGATTCACTACCCCAAATTTTATGAAAATTGATTCACAATTAAGGAAAATAGAATTTTCCGGCCTTCCTCCCCTTAATCGAATCGACCAAGCCAAAGGGATATGAAACAAACAAACAAAAATGCTCAGCAAGGCAAACAGTGTACGGTGTTTCCTTCATAAGTATCCGCGCAGGTCACAGGATTTGAAAAGCAATGATAATTTTTAACGCGTGCTGAAAATATTGTAAAAATGACTTTGGCAAATGTGTTATGACCGCAATATTAAGCACAAGAGCAAGCTCTAGCATATTGTGTCCCCACATAAAAAAACAGGTTGTGATACTTATGCACTGCCCGGCATTTTTTTTTTTTAATGGCCTCTCTTCAGGAAACGTTGTTGATAGCGGAATTAGTTGTCTGCATTAGCCTGATGGCCTCTCTACAGTATTAATGATGGATGAAGTAGTTAGCCAGATGGTCTCTCCACAGGAAATAATAACATTTTTGATAACTGGAGTAGCTAATCTGATGGCGCAATGTGTCAAAACTGTTTTGTGTCGGTTTAGTCTCAAGCTTGAAATAATTATTGTGAACCAACACGTACGGAGTCAAAAGTGTTCTGTCTTGGCTTGGTTTGTTGAAAAGGCGTAAGAACACCACAGACACACACCAAAAAAAAAAAATGTAGAAGCTTACCGCACTGACCTATTTTGTCAAGGAAGTGAGCGCATTTTCATGACATTTCTTGTCGTGATTTTATTCACTTTCAAATCAAATGCATGTGATACAGTTTAGCTTTCCCCCACCACCCTCCTAAGTTGCTGTATTAGTCGATGACCATCTCTGCCGCAGCAGGGAGTTGAAGAAGGAGTGTTATACACAGTCTAGAATACGAATAGCCCTTTACTCCAGGACAAGTGAAGACATCGTCACAGTTTTAAAAAAGGCTCAAAACTGAATCGTTTAGGACTTTTTTCTTTGAAATTGAATCTGTCCCTTCTCGGCCTTAGAGGTTTGGTGTGTTTGTTAATAATATGTGTGAGCGGGAGCATGGTGAATTATTGATGTTATGTCAATCCTGTCTCTAATTTTAGTTCAGCAACTTAAAATACATCATTGTTTTAAGTGGCTTTGGGCACTATACAAGGTAATTATTACTTACTTTTAATAACGCAACTGATCTTTCGACAAAATATTGTTGAAAATGCCTCAGATTTCAGTCACGATTTGTGTAGTTGGTCACTCAATAAACTGCTTGCTCAGCTGTTCAACACTCTTTCAGTTGTTCTTAGAGAGTTTTTCTCTTTTTATTCTTCTCCTTCTACAGAATGCGCCCAGTCTGTCATGGAGATAATGCGGCTCTTTTGTCAGCGATTTATGATTTTTTGACACATTGTGCACTGTTTTTTAAAATCAATTCTGATGACGATTGCTCTTTTGACCAGGAGAGAAATAGAAATTTGAGTTGAAAAAAGAGAGGGAGGGAGTGAGAGAGAGAGAGAGAGAGAGAGAGAGAGAGAGAGAGAGAAAGGGGGAGAGAGATGAGAAAGAGAAAGAGAGAGAGGAGAAGAGTGAGGTGAGTGAGAAATAGAGGATGAGAGAGAGAGAGAGAGGAGAGAGGATGAGAAAGAGAAGACAGAGGATGAGAGAGAAGAGAGGATAGATAAAATATTTGTCATATTACTATCTTTTGTTTATGCTCTCATCATTTCTTATATAACCTGATACGTATTTGTGAGTGGACCCAGCGAAATCGGGCTTAACGTCAAAGACCAAATTCTCGAGAAAATCCCTTGAAAGGCGGAAAAAGTTTCTATGAAACTGAGATTGGCTTATAAAGTAAATGAAAGATTAGCCACTTTTCTGCATTCAGTTGAAATAGTTTGCTGGAAATCGTTTTACGAATATTTTATTTTGATTTTTTAAAGAGGTAGAGGCCTATAAAATTGTCGCCTTACGCCCGATTTCGCCACACCCCATCGGATAAAGCTTAAATAGTATTTCTTAGAATGATAATTTTTTTATATATTTTCAAATTGTTTCAAGCATACCTGTATCGTAGGTGGATGTAGGCCACTTGAGTTTTGTCTGCGTGAGACGTTTATCTCACTTCTCAGATGGTGACATTTTATTGTGATACTATTACTAGACCGTATTTCAAATGCCATATAATGTAAATATCAACACTGCAGGCAAATGAAAAGAATAATACACAACTTGTATCTCGACACCAGGTGTTCTTGTGAGTTCTTGTGTTCTTGTTCTTGCTTGTTGTTGGTTTTTTTGGTCGTGATCGGGATGTCCAAATAACCAATAGAACAAGATGGATCTACATTTTTTGCGTTGACGATTATGGCTCCAACGTTATCAGTTAAGCCTTAATACTGCACTGACATTGTAATGCTTTGTTTTCCTATCTTCAATTTCTCACAGTACCATGTTCATCAAGTAGTGTTACAAGGGAGCTCGCGCACTAGTAAGATTAAAATATTATCGACGGATAATACCCAGGTTTATCCGCCAACAATATCGGCCCGGGTTTATCCGAAAGTATTGGTTTTGAAGGAAAAAAAAAACTGGATTTATTCCCTACTGTTGTTGTTGGATTAAAAAAACAAATTAAACAAAATTGATTCCTAATAGAAAAAAAAAAAAAGAATCATCAAAAAAAAGAAAAAAAAGGGCCTACCCTCCTGAGAATCGTACCACGGTCACCCGACTAACAGGCAAAGATGGCAACCAGTATGCTCTTGCGAACCCTGTACAATTGTGAAAATTTTTTTTCCAAAAGGAACATCACTAAATCAAAAATCATAGGATTTATCAACACTCCGAACGATTATTAAATGAAGTGGCAGGTTTCTGATTAAGGGAAAGAACTCAGCTTTACTGAAATATCTGTCCAGTTATACAGAGTGATGTCCCATCTCCCTCCGCTGCTGGAACATCTGGTTATCCGGTTTCGTTTCTCGTCTACCAGAGTTCTCGTACTGCGTTATTTTAAGCAGTGCAGTTTAAGGGTTGTGTACACTGACTCCATGAAAACAGATGATGATGCTATGCATGCATCGAAAGTGTGGTGAACACCATGTTTTGAAAGTTATATCATGTGTGTGTTTTGGCAACAAAATTGAAAGCGGAACAAGGTTATGGAGGGAGGAATACATACAACATGACAAATATCTGAAAATCACAAACACATCTGATATTTTCATGAGACATTAAGAATATATTTTTATTTTAGCAGCATGCTGAAGACTTATGAAAATGTGCAAAAAACATTAAACAAATGTCCACATACATCAAAAATGATGGTATCAACTTGAATGTTTATATTTATCTAATAACCAAGAAGACATACAATTTTGTAATAAAAAAAACACTACAAACTATAGCTATCTGTTGATTCATACTTCTAAACTGGAATTCAAATGAAGAATATGACATCATGTATATGTATCTGATTTTTCATTCAACTAAACAGAAAAATTGGATATATTAAATTCTTGGCACTTTTCATGTACATAACACTACAGTAATTAATTTTACTGAATACAACAGTCTCAACTGTGGGAAACAGCAGGAAGCAAGCCTAAAGAGTTTCTCACTGGAAGTTTCTTTGTGTTTTGTTGTTGTTGTTTTTTGTGGCAACCGTCATTAACCACTGAATTCACATGTGGCAGTGAAGAAGTCTATGCTTGTAAAATCAATATTTGCTTAGTTTGGAAAACCTTTAGGTAATATTCATGTTGACATTAAAAAGAACAACAACAACAACAGCATGAATTTCAACCCCCATGACCCAGCATGTTTATCATGTGACAGCATTTGGCCAAACCTGCAGCTATCACCTGTAACTATTTCAACAAATTTTGTCTCACAGAAAAGGCTAAAGAAGATCACAAAAAGAAGATGGCTGAAAGACTGAGGAAAAAGCAAGAAAAGATTGAAAAGAGAGACAAGAGCAGGAAAACCAACGAAGATTATGAAGGCTGAAGTAAAACAACAGGCATGTTTGAAACAGAAAAACCAGGAGCAAAACTTGCAGAAGAAAATGGAAAAGTTGCATATACGAGAGCAGAAACGCAAAAAAAAAAAAAAAGAAGAAATTGATGCCCAGATTAAGCAGAAAGCCTCTGAAAAGGAAATGAAGAAAAACAGGACAAAGAACGAAGGCACAAAATTAAAGAAGAGAATCGACGCATCCAACAACACGAAGTAAAGAGAAAGCATATGGCTGTAGCAAAATTTCAGGAGTGGTTGAAGATGGCAAAAGACAGGCCCAAATCTGCATTAAAAAAGTTTTTGTTACCTTTCTGGAAAAATTACTGTTGTTCGCAGATCTCCCCAGTCAACAGGTTACCATGACCGCAGTGCCTATCCCCAACCAACTTTCTGCGACTAAATGGTGATATAGGTAGTGGCTCCTGAAACAGAGCCACCTGGTCCTCCAGGCTAGGGGTTTGGCGTCGGGCTAACAACCCCACTGTTACAGAAACAGTACGACTAGGGAACCAAACACCTTGGGAGATGATGGAGCTTCTGGCACAGAACGTATGAAGGCAAGGGGAAAAAGCCGAGAGGAATCCATTGGCCTGAGACCTCCTTCATCAACAAACCTCTCCAGATTGCATGGTGGAATGTCCGTACCATGTATGAGGCAGATAAGTGTGCCCAAATGGTGAAGGAAATGCAACGGTACAAGCTGCACATACTGGGAATCAGCGAATCCCACTGGATACAGTCTGGACAAAAACGTTTTCAAACAGGAGAAAGAATCCTTTATTCGGGAAGAGATCAAGAACCCCATTGTTACGATGTTGAAAGAGGTGATAATCCCCTCCAGTGTTACGATGTTGCTATCCTAAATGTTACGAATTTGGGGGGAATCCGTCTACTTAAGGTTTCGACTGCATTTAAAACGAGAGGTACTTAATATCCAGTCTTTCGTACCATGCCACACACTAAGAACAATCTGAATAAGTTTCATAAACAGACCTGCAGGGCCACAAATTTAATTACATTAATTACCCTAACAATTTTGTCTAGATCTATTATATAGTAAAGACAACATCAGCAGCATCAAATCCAAATTCAATAATACCTCACTAGAATTCTACTCTAGATTCCTATAATATTATTATACTTCTGACTCACTGACAATCTAAGTACTAATTATATATATCTCAGATCTGGTCTGCCTACTATATATCAATCAATACACTAATATGGTCTCTGGCGACAATGACATCTCAGCCATTTGTGCCTAACGCTTATAATAATCGAGCCCGACAATACAAACTGACGTTGTTAAGTCTAGAGATCTACTCTAGGATGGGCTGGCAATTCCCAGCCTCATCCAGACAAATCAATCACAATTCACAGATGTGTATGCCATACATTCATACTAGTTGCAAGTCTATATATATCTTTATCTTGCATTCTTGGGTAGCACTCCTAGTATATGCGACAATCCTGTCCTACTGGATAACTTATGTTCAGCTCCTCGTTCATTGTTGGGTCATCAATAGACAAACACTTACGATTATTCCCTGGTGTTAAAAACCAGGGAACGATGGACAATAGCGGTGGGCATATCTCATTCAGGCATATGGATTCATCTCAAATGTCTATAGTGGACTAGACATGAAGTCGTACAACGCTTTATGATTCTTCAGGCAGAATCGTGCCGACGCCTGCACAGATTGGAGTTTTCTGTATGGAGTGCAGGATATATGTCTGGGCTGACTTTTATACTGTCTAGCCACCTGCAACTACCGTCCAAATCCCTAGGTTTCATTGGTGCGGTCAGCTCCGAGCTGAGCTCGCAGTATAATTTATTCTATTGTATAAGTCGGTTACGGCCTTGCACTAAGACAGACAAGGTCGTCTTCTAAATAGGTTAAAACAACTACTGAAATCTTTAAACCCTCGTGCTTTCTACATTTTATGCACGAATTTCTGAACGCGACTAAGCGTCTTAAACTATCTATCCTTATTCGCCCCTTTTCTTCCCTTCTAAGTGTTCATCAAAATCACGGGGTCGAGAACGGCTCTGTCACTCCTAGCTATACATTTATTCTATCTCGCCCCACTTTCTTTCCATCTCTAAAACAAAAGTGTTTCAAACAAACTGTTCACGAGAACAGCTCAAGGACAAATTACGCTGGTTAGAATTAACAAGTCGTGAAAATTTACTCACTGAACTCGTGACCTAGCACGGCATTTATGGACTTAATCTGTTCTTGACACCCATACTGAGGAAGTTGCGGTAATAATAAGCAGACAGGCACGGAAAACATACCGGGGATGGGAGGCGCATGGACCAAGTTTTATCATTGCCTCATTTTCAACCAGAAACATTGTTCAGATTAATGCCTCTACAAATGATGCAAAGGAGGAGGACAAAGATGATTTCTGCAACCGATTACAAGGAGTAATCGGGGGCTTGCCCGCTAAAGACGCCAACATCATTATGGGAAATGCCAATGCAAAGGTTAGAGCTGACAACACAGGCTATGAAGAAATTATGGGAAAGCATGGACTGTGAAAAATGAATGACAGCGGCGAGAGATTTGCAAACATATTAACAGACTGACCATCGGAGGTACAATCTTCCCACAAGAAGGAATCCACAAGGCTACCTGGAGATCAACGGATGGGATTACAGAAAACCAGATTGAGACCCAAATTCCAGGTGAATCTCCAACAATCAGGTAAGACGGAAGAATTTCAGATAACTCTCAAGAATAGATTCCAACCTCTTGAGCTGCTTGAAGAAAATGTAGAAACTCACTGCAAGCAGCTAAAGGAAGCCTTCACAACTACATGCCAGAGTGTATTGGGTGAAAAAGACGTCAAACAGAAAGAGTGGATAAGCCAGGAATCAATGGAGAAAATCAAGCTGAGGAGAACCAAGAAGGCACAGGTAAACAACAGAACCAGGGCCGAGAAGGAGGCAGCGCAGAAAGAGTATTTGACACGTCGAAGGAGTCCAAGAAGAGCATAAAAGGGACAAAGAAACATACATCCAAGAAATGGCGGACAGGACAGAGAAAGGGGCCCAAGAAGGACATAATGAGGACACTACACCAAGGAACAAGAATACTGTCAGGTAAGAAGAACAGACCAGAGGTATCGGTCAAAGATGCTGATGGAAATACTATTTTTGATGAAGAGGCACGATTGCGAAGATGGAAAGAACATTTCGAAACCCTTTTCAACAGACCAACACCAGAAAACCTACCTGATATAGAGCCAACTAGCACGGACCTACCCATCAGTTGTGAACCCCATCTAAGGAAGAAATTGCAGAAGCGGTGAAAACACTTAACTCCAACAAAGCATCGGGACCTGACTTCATCACCCCTGAAGCACTCAAGGCAGATGTCAACACCACCGTAAATATCCTCTATGGATTATTCGTCAAGGTATGGAACCAAGAGGAATTCCCCAATACACTGAAGAGAAGGTCATCTAGTAAAACTGCCAGGAAAGGAAGATCTGAACAACTGCAACAACTACAGAGGCATCACATTGCTGTCTTTACCTGGAAAAGTCTTCAACAGGATACTTCTGGAGAGAATCAAAGAGGCCGCAGATGACGGGCTAGGAGAGGAGCAAGAAGGATTTCGAAAACACCGTTCTTACACTGATCAAATTGCCACCTTTAGAATCATCATTGAACAGTCTATTGAATGGAACTCACCGATTCATTGATTATGAGAAAGCCTTTGACAGTGTTGATAGGAATGCTCTGTGGAAGATAATGAGACACTATGGTCACCTGTCACCTGTCGGCTTCATGGTCATCGATGTTAGCTGCTACAGTGGATGTCACGACAAAATCTCCTCCACCCAATCCTGTCCTTAGCTTTCCTAGTTAGTTCACTTATTTCCAGCTGGCTGACTTTCTTGATGTTATCGTGATATGTAATGGGTGGTCTTCCTTGTTTTCTCTTTGTTTCTGTCTTTCCTTGAAGGATTGATATCATACGGGCCGTGCTTTTGTTTCGGGCCGCGTGGCCGATGTATGCAAGTCTTCTTTTATTTATTTCAGGTGTTATTCTTCTGGTGGTGCCAAGCTGTTCTAAGATGCTTGTATTTGTTCTCCTTTCTGTCCAACTTATTCTGAGTAGCCTTCTGTAAAGCCACATTTCAGCTGCCTCCAATCTTGTTATGTCTGCCTTTTTGAGTGTCCAGGCTTCACAACCATATAGTAGGACTGGCCAGATCAAGCACTTAAGTATGTTCACTTTGAGGTCCGTTGGTGTGCCTCTATCCTTCCAAATGTTGTTTAGTTGAACCATTTTGTGTTTTGCCATTCCTATCCTTGTTTTTATATCCTTTGAGCAGCTTCCATCTTGCGATTTATGTGATCCTAGGTATTTGAAATCAGTCACTTTTTCTAGTGCTGTTTTGTTTACTAGTATCTCCTGGTGTTCATGGTGCCCTGTTCCAGTATGCATGACTTTCGTTTTCTTAGCATTTAGGTGTAGGCCTGCTGTCTTGCCCGCTTCATCCACTCTGTGCAACACTCTTTTCATGCTGGTGATGTTATCTGACATAAGAGCTGTGTCATCAGCGTAGCGAAGGTTTGTGATGTTTCGGCCTCCGATCTTTATTCCCATATCTTCTATGTCTGCGTTTCTCATGATCTGCTCAGTATAAATATTGAAAAAATGAGGTGAAAGTATGCAACCCTGTCTGACTCCTTTCTCGGTGTTGAAATATGGACAGTTCTCATTGTTCCATCTAATCGTTGCCTTTTGTTCGTGGTATAGTGCAGCGATGAGGGTCACAAGGTGTTTCGGGAATCCCATCTTAATCATTATATCGAACAGGTGATGGTGCCTAACGCTGTCGAACGCTTTGCTGTAGTCTATGAACGTGATGAAGGCTTCGTTTCCATTGCTTCTGATCTGTTCAATCATTATTTGTAGTATGAAGAGCATGTCAGCGGTTCCTCTGTTGGTCCTGTAACCAGCTTTACATTCTGATAGTTCCTCTTCTACCTTAGATTTCATTCTGTTGAGTATGATGATGAGCAGGATTTTGCTGGTGTGACTGATGAGGGCGATGGTTCTATAATTTCCACAGTCTTTGACATTGCCGCATTTGTATAGCATGACGAATTCTTGTAGCTTCCAGTCTGTTGGCCATTCATTTGTCTGCCAAATTTTGCAGATCATTTGGTAGAGTGCTTTTATTCCTGATTCGCTGGTATGTTTCAGGAGTTCACCTGGTATGTTGTCTAATCCAGGGGATTTTCCATTCTTTATTTGTTTTATTGCAGCCTGTACTTCCTCCAAGAGAGGTTCTGGTTCTTTATCTATCTGTTGTGAGTCTGGTTGTTGGAGGTCCCTCGGGTCTGGTCTGATGTCCGCAAACAGCATCTTGCCGTATTCGTGCCATCTTGAGAGCACATCTTTTGTGTTTGTCAGTGTTGTGCCTTCTTTGTTGTTCAGACTCAAGTTCTGTGGTTGGAAATCCCTCTTTTTTACTTTTCTTATTTGTTCAAACATTTCTTTTGACTTTCTTTGTGTATTACATTCTGTTATGTTTGCACACTCTCTTTCTAACCATGCATTCTTGTCTCTTCTGATCTTTGTTTGGATTTCCTTCTTCAGTGCATGATATTCATCTTGTTTACTAAGTTTTCTGGCTTTGCTCTTTCTTTTTGCAAGCTCTATCACTTCTTCACTGATGTATGGTTTGGGAGTTTTCCTCGTTCTTTTCCCGAGTTTCGATTCAGCTGTTTCACTCCAAATTCTTTTCATGTCTTTCCACAGTGTATCTGGGTGTCTTTCTTCAGCTGACCACGCCTTGAGTAATGCTGAGAAACGGTTTTCTGTTTCGATCTGAAAAGCATTGCTGATTTCAGGGTCTTTCAGTTTGTCCGTGTCAAATCTGGTGGTGGGTTTTGGCTTGCTCTTCCTATAGGCTTTCAATCTCAGCTTTGCTGTCACTAAAATGTGGTCAGTGTCACAAAAATTCTTTAGCTTGATAGAAAAGATGTATTGCAGCACCAGCTGCAAGGTACTGCATGAAGAAAACCTCACAGAAAGTTTTGAAGTCAAAACAGTAGTTAGACAGGCCTGCTTGTTATCACTCTTCTTGTTCATCCTGGCTATTGACTGGCTTCTGAAAGAAACCACATCTGGAAAGAGGAATGGTATTCAGTGGGCCCTATAGAAGCAGCTAGATGAAATGGATTATGCTGATGAATAGCATTACTGTCACACACCCGGCAACATATGCAAGCAAAAAGACCAGACCTGGGGGAGTTGTCAGCATCCATTGGCCTTAGGATCCACCCAGAGAAATCTAAAGTCCTTAAGATAAAAACTACAAGAACAGAGCCAGTAACAGTAAACGGGAACCCCTTGGAAGTAGTTAACAGCTTCACTTATTTAGGCAGCATTGTGGATGAAACAGGAGGAACAGAGGGGGACATAAAGGCAAGGATAGCCAAGGCAAGATCAGCTTTCAAAGCCCTGAACAATGTCTGGAACGATCGTGGAAACCCCATCGCTAAAAAATGCAAACTCTTTAACTCCAATGTAAAATCTGCCCTACTGCATAGCTGCGAAACCTGGAAACCTTCCCAAACCTGCTTGAGGAGGCTACAATCCATAAGATGCTTGGATATTATTGGAAATAAGGACCTCTGGGAAAGGACAAAGCAGAGAAACAACCCCAGTGACATAGGACTGCGCAGATTGCGATGGCTGGGTCACACACTACGGAAGCCTCATGATAGCACGGTAAGAAAGTCACTTCTCTGGAACCCGCAGGGAAACAGGAAGAGGGGCAGGCGACAGACAACATGGAGGAGAGGCATGGAGGAGGATATGAAGAGAGGTGGCTACACATGGAATGAGTTGTCAAGGATCACCCAGGATAGAGACAAATAGAATGCTGTCGTTCGTGGCCTATACCCTGTAGAGTAGGTGAAAGGGTGATAATGATGATGATGATGAAATTACATGGAGGCCTGCATTTAGTCCCCTTTGCGCCAAACTTACGGTGGTAAAAACGGTGGCCGGATTCCACTGTCGGCTGTGAAGAGGTGTGGACGAGCTGGTGGTTTAAATGTTGCATTGATCGTCACGCCGGTTGACAAGAAATGTCTGTCAGAGGCTTTGGCGAGGTCTCTCAGAGAGGGATAATCTTGTTGGGTTACCAGAGATTGTATTTCTGGGGGTAACTGGCGAAGGAATACCTCCCTGAAAAGAAAACGAGAGTCTTTCCCCTGCAGTACCAGAGCCAACATTCTATGCAGTAGTTTGGTGGATTTGGAGTCACCGAGTCCACCAATATCTCAGATCTTTGCTGCAGCCTCCCTTTCTGTGATCTAAAAGGTGTCGATAAGACGACTTTTCAGTTTACCGTACTTGTCGCTCGTCAGTGGGTTAGTTAGGATGTCTGGTATACGTGTGGCTGTGTTGATGCCTTTTATTTGAACTGAGCCTCCGCTTGTGCGAACCAGACCAGGGCTCGCTGTGGCCAGAAAGGTGGGAGCTTGATAGGCACCGCATTAGCTTCGCCTGCCATGATTGTTTGTTTGTTGTTGTTTTTTAAACGTCCGGGTCACCACTGTAGTTCTGTCAATGCCTCAATGAGGCCTGTCATCTTTATGCACTACCTCTTTCTTCAACAGCGCACTCTTTTACAGCACAGACTAGAAGCCAGACAAAAATTACTTCTAACGGACTTGACTAACTAACTAACTAAGATGCGTTTTCCGTTCAAAAATTATGCCAGATCGTGTTCAACACCGGTGCAAATATGGGAACGCATTAGTTCAACAGCTCGCCAATACATTATGCACACTACACTGGTGTAAATCCTGGCCTTGCTAATGTAGTACTACTTCTGTGTTTTGACACGAATTGGGTGGAATATCAGCAGTCATGACATATCTACTCTTCTGTCAATGCCTCGAAGAGGCCTGTCATCTTTATGCACTACCTCTTTCTTCAACAGCGCACTCTTTTACAGCACAGACTAGAAGCCAGACAAAAATAGCAGGTGTTGTCTACAATACTTGTAGGGTATGACAGTGATGTTTGATATATGGTCATGGAACAACAGACAATATATTTTGCAGTTGGTGCTGTGTTTGGCCAAGTGACAAATTTACTGGATTTAAGATTTCCCCTGCTTCACTGGCATGTTATATTACAGAGAAAAACTGGATCAGTTTGTGGGTCAATCAAACAAAACCAGGTTAAACGGGACACTTTTATACCTCTTTAAAAGGTCAAAATAAAATATTTCTAAGCCAATTTCAAGGCAAAATATTTTAACTGAATCTAGAAAAAAGGACAGTCTAAGAAAATTTTTCCCACTTTGAATGGCTTTTCTCAGAAATTTGGTCTTTCATCTCAAGTCCAATTTCGTCATATCCACTCACATCTGTTTGAGATAGATTGATACAAATTAAACAAACCCATGCCGTCATCACAATTCAATGGCGGGAATCGTATCACCTGGTGTTCTTGAGTGTTTCTTACAATCCATTGCGGACTGTCATGCGACAACATTAAAATCTTATACAGGTGGTCTCGTGTACGATTTAAACAGCCAAAGACAACTTCACAAAGGGCAGGAAAAAATATTTAAATTAGAGGAAGGGGGGGGGGGGGACCCAGATTTTCTTGTTTGTGTGT
The DNA here is from genome assembly GCA_963931925.1 of Onchidella celtica. Lineage (NCBI taxonomy): Eukaryota > Metazoa > Mollusca > Gastropoda > Systellommatophora > Onchidiidae > Onchidella > Onchidella celtica. The sequence continues at coordinate 11,516,963 of OZ007577.1, forward strand.
TTGTTTGCTTGTTTTTTGTCTTTTTGTTTTTGTTTTTTTTTTTTCTTTTTGGTACGATTTTTTTTTGCACATTGTGTAGAAAGAGATTCTCTCGTTTCCATCCAAAAATAAAGAAATTTAAAAACTGCGACATTTTGAGTGGGAGACCATTAAAATTCTCATCCTTTCAAAACATTTTGAAACGTTTCTTCATGGGAGACGACTTAGTATTGTCTGTTGTAAAGATCCCGTTTTTCCCTCAAAGCAAGAGGGTCATCACCAGGGAAACAGGGGGAGTAACTTCAAATATCTTTGGGTCTGTGACATGTATCGATATTCCACCAGGAATGAACATTTTTGTAGACACAGGACATGGGCTCTTTTTTGTGCATCTGTTTGCATACATCACACAACGGCAAGGCCCCATTACCTTCCACCTCATATTCCCACGACCACTGAAAGTGCTTGATGTAGGCCTCCTGAGGACAAGAAAATTAAAACAAATTTAATAAGCAGCTTCACTACTATGAAGTTATATATACATATAATATGCACTAGTACAGGGCCATCTCAACACCATTATGGGGCTCCTAGGCAGATTCTTTTGTAATGAGTGGGATATTCTTCCCTATTTTACAAACGAAGTACTTATTCACAGTCATCTGCGTATAACATTAGGATCTTATTCGCAGATTGGGGTTTCTTGGTTTTGTGGTATCTACTATGGAAGAGTTCCTCCAGCTTATCGGGATCTGCGGTAGCGCAATGAATAACATCTGCTGTTATCATACAGGGACTATGGGTCTGATCCTATGTCAGGACATTTTTTTTTCTTTAAACCTAGTATTGCTCTTCATTAGAAATTTTGTAAAACCGATGTCCTGGAGAAGGTGATCATTACTATTATGCTCCAGATTAATTCTTTTATTTATTCCTGTTCGCTGAACGGGACAGTTCCTAATTAGAAATAAAAATGTAAATCAAATTTTAAACATGTAAATGATTTCTCTTAGACAGCGTGAAATGAAAATTTCATCTCTCTTTACGGTAACTTAGATCTATCCTGTATTAACTGAAAATAAATTTTTGGGGTCTTCTGCTTTACCTATTTGCCATGTTTTCTTTTATTACTTGTTTGCTCACATGGAAGTTTAGTTCATTTTTATTTGCTCTGTCTGACATTCTATGTGATTTCACACCTGACAAAACTGGCTAATATCATCTGAAAAAAGATTTCTTTTTCACAATTTTATCCTCTAGAATAAGGAACGATGATCGGCGGGGAGAAAAAAACACCCCCCCCCCTCCAAAAATAATATAGCAGAAAAAAGAAAATCGCCAGTTCTTGTGGAGGTTTCGACCCCCCCGCCCTCCCTTACCGACTCGACAGACGAGTTAAATTAGCATGCCACCGGGGAACTGAGTAAAAGCTAACACTCTAACGCTACCAGGGACATTATAACTGATAATAAGTATCGCTAAAAAAACAAAAAAACAAAGACAACCTTGTGTATCATTACCGTGAGAAACACCCTGCGTTACGGTATTCCGAATCGAGCCATCTTACCGAGTGAAGAGCCTAATTATTCAACAAAACAAGCCAGAATTGTCATCTAAAGGAACTCTTTCTAAATAAACATGACAAAAAAATAAATGCATGTCTGCGAATAAGATCCAGATCTTATTCGTAGACGCCTTCAAATAAGCACAGAGTTTCAAAAATCAACGTAAATTTGCGGCTTTGAGGCCCCTTCAGCCCTTGACCCTCGGCAATTGCCCATTGTGCCCAGGCGTTGAGGTGGTTCTGCGGTAGAGGAGAGGTCAAGGACGTAATTTCCGGTCATACTTTTCGTTCTGTGCCACGAAAATGCGTCGTTATTTTTTGCGACTCAAAACATTTTTAGAAACATAATAATAAAGACTAATTTTTGTTAAAAATGAATGTGTCCACGTAACTCTTCCTCAAATATTGATGCAGTACGCCAAGTTTCATCATTTTTAATTGCGGAGTCCCGAAGTTTTAGCTGCTTACGGGTTCACCATCTAGCTCAGTCATAGTAAGATAAATTAGATGCCACTGCCATTGTATTGAGAAATTAGTTCCCAGCCAGCAACTTTGCGGGATTCAGACGCGAAAGACTGATGTCAAGTATGCACATAAGAACGACATTGTTCCGCTGGTTATGACATGGGGTCAACGTCAGTTTGATGTAGGGACAACCCCCCCCCCACCCCAACCCCACACACATGTACACAATAATCCTATCAATCTTACGGAAATTTGCGTGGGTTTGACGTAGGGTGCTGGTTGGGGAGTTTGTTTTTGTTTTTTCGACACTTGAAATTAAGTATTGTTGATGGAAATTTCGGCTTATTCCAAGACAAGATACATTGATAATGCTCGCTGAAAATCCAAGACTGCCAGTTCTGCATTAACCCACTTAGTCCAAAATCAGCACTTATTAAGACAATTAGTCTAGATTCTCTTGGGGGAAAATGTTAATAGTGGTAAAAATAATGATGACATAGTGATGGTGATATTATAATGACGAAAACAATGGTCTTAATGACGTAGACAGTTCTATGTTGATGAAGATACTGATGGTGATGATCATAGAAATGTTCCCACTGAAGATAATAAATAATCCATTTTAGATCATAGATATTAGAGCTGATGATGATACTGACTGAGTTGATGATAATGACGATGAGAAGGAGGGGCAAAATTAAGTATTACCGCCTCATTGACTCCTTAAATCTGCTAGTTAATTAGCACCAACCTCTTCAAAAAGACAGAATGAAACAGACAACCTTCTTTATTTTTTTTCCTGTCTCAACTTTCTTTCGTCTTTTCACCAAAAAAATCCTAGCTGAAGGCAATAATTAATATGATAGTCAAAATGAAATTATGACATAGGTCAACTAATTTGTATTTTATGTGAGGTGCTTTTTTTTTTCTCCTTTTTTCTTAATCGCATGATGACAGATGGCGATATTGATGTGATAATGAAACAGACATCATTTCCACAACAATATCGGCTCATGTTAAAATGCCTCACCTCATCATTTGCCAAAGCTTTCAGATGTTCAGCCAGGCTCTTGGGTGTTGGAAAATCAGCTGTATCAATCACACTATTTGCTGGGAATATATCATGGTACCTCGCTCCTCCTCGAACCACTGGAATTATACTTCTTAATTTTAGCATATTTAGCAACTTCTCTGTCACATAATCCACACACAGAGAATTTTCAAATGAAAGGTAAAACTTATAATCATCAGTCAAAATACTCAAGCACTTCACTCGATGTGCACATTTTAAAGTACCACATCTACCATATATATCTACTGAAATGTATTTTGAAAGCTCTGCCACATATTTTTCCCTCAAACTTTGCGTTTTACAGTGACTCACAAACCATGCAGCCATTTTGGTTTTCTTTGCAAAAAGACCACGCCATCGGGCGATGTCCTTGTCTCTGGTCTCTTGTGGCACTGGGATTGTTCTCTTCACTGGCCGGACGTAGCCATGCCAGACTTCTGAATCATGACGGTATCCCATCGTCCAGTTAAATAGGCTATGCCAGGCTGGATTTCTAAAATGATTTCCTGACATTCCCGGAGGTTCTACTGCAAAATACATCCAGTTCTGCCCTTGGCGCTTGACTGGCGGTGTGGTGTTCCAACTACGGCCGTGGGAATAGAATACCACTGTATCAGCCTCCTGCATTCGACTGGCGTTCCTCGTTACTTCACATTCGTGATCACAGTACGAGTGGGCACTGAGTCCCGAGGATTTCGGAAGTCTATAGAACCAAGGAAAATTGTAAAAAAGTACCAGCTTGGGTTTATCTGGTTTCGTCACCTCATCTTGTGCTCTGACCTCTTGAGTATTTCTAGGTGTACAAATGAGTGCTGAAAGACAAGAAAACTTTGGTTAGTCGTCTTCATAAAACGTATTATCTTAAACATATAAACATAAGAGAATTTGAAACTTCAATTAATAACACCATGATGTTTTTGAGATCATGTCTAAGATTTTGTGCAAACTTAAAGAATTCTGATTCTCACGCTGAAACTTCGTCAATTGTATGACGTAGAGGGTTGAGACGTCCACCGGCTGTATGAAGAAAAGGCTAATACCTACTACAGCTGTACGACGAAAAGACAATTATACAACTTCGCTCTATGGGGCGTGGGGGAGGGAGGGGGGGGGGAATCACCCAAATCATTGTTCCGAGAAATTTCATATTGAAGATTTTGCACCACTTCAGTCATCAATTTCTCTCGTGTTTTAAACACGATTTTTACGTTTTTGATTTATTTTTATGATTCGGTATGTGGGTTACGCATTCCCTGCTTTAATCACAACTTGGTACATTATGTGATGCATTTTCTTTAGTAAGTAACGAGGTGTTGGAACCTCGCTAATACAAGCGTTTGGGTTTAGTTTTAATGAGGTTTCAACAGCTGGCAGCCATATTCGCCTCTCCGCCATGAGTTGGATTCGGTCAAGAATATTGTCGAATCGGTCTTCCTTGAAGTTGACATTATTTTTATCTCAAATTTGGCAAAGCTAATCTCGAGACCAATGCGAGCACAAGCTGGGGCGATACATTGGAAGTCAAGATCCACGACATCTGAAGCACAGCCGAGATAGGCGTCGTGTAGGTAATGCACCAAACATTGAAAGAAGAGGAGACAGATAGCACGATATCGTCCAGAGCCAGTGCCAAAAAAAAACCAAAAAAAAACAGCAGGCCTTATGGATTGCATGTTTGTACGCTGGCAGGTAATGTTAAAGTATGTTCCTCATTGTTTAGGCTATATCCAATACGCAGTCGCCGATAGGTAGCGTGCGTGAAACCCATGAAAACAAAACGGCTTCAGTTGTCCCTTCTTATCGTACCTAGAGAGCCTTTAATATTAGTATAGGTAATTTCATTGTTTAAACAAGAAACCTTTATACTAAAGGGTGAACGTCATGAACTTCACTTTGATACAGTAGTCGTGACTAAGTACCTGCACGGCCCAGGTCAATACAATAGCAAAGGACTGTGTGTAATGCCAACGGTATACGTTAAAAAATAGCCGCCAGTTTGAAATCCTTTCGAGAGATGATGCCAATCCTACGACAACAGGTTACTATACATTGTATATATATATTATATAGTACTTTAGGTGGGTGTCCCATCTCAGCCCAATTTAATGCACTTAAAGAACAAAGATATTGTGAGCTTATTTTCTTATATGCCCTCATTTTCATTATTATCTTGTTATTAAAAAAAAGTATTGGCGGGAGTAATGCATTGTGGTGCAGTTTTAGCGTTTTGTTTTTTTTTTGCTCGAAGCTGCAGCTTAAATAAACGTTTTAAAAATTATGAAATTAGTTTTCTCAAGTGCTATATAATCCAACGGAATCGCTTTGGTATCGACCCATTGAGTTTATTCAAGTTTGCAGACAATCTTTTTAAAATTATGTAAAAATGTGAAATGCAATGACCCTCCTTTGGGTTCCCTTTGATAAACCCAGATTTATTCACTGACCAGCAAAGAAAAAAAAAAAAAAAAACGTTTTTCAGAACCGCCAATATTGCACCGAAAAAATAGACAAACAAAAGCTATCAGTTCAAAATTTCCAGTATAAATATCCGCATCACGAAAATAAATTAACGATCAAGAACCACAACCAACAACAACAAGAACAAAAATCAAAAACAAAATTATCGCAGCACACTGCCAAATGTGGGCAATCCCAATTTTTTTGCAAACGAAGCGACCAGTGTAGAGAACAAAAATGTCCACCAGGGCAGAGCAAAGGCGAAAAAGATGCCGACTACGTTATTCTGTGAATAATTTACATTTAGAGCGACCTCACTGTAGTCAAGACCCAGATCTATCTCTAAATCAGGGTGAGCCTGTAGAGCCGCATCATGTAGATCCAGACATTCTGGAACCGCGTGTTTTAGATCTAGACAATGTCTCCGATGCAGATCGTGGGCACGTAGAACTTCATCATCTCGTTGCAGCGACAAGGCCATGTCAGTTTTGCACACCAACGTTGTGGAAGGATGAAAGTAGTTCCATGTGCTGTGCCTGTAGCCAGTTATGCTTCCATCTCTTCAGCCTCTCCCTGGTGAACTTATGAGGCTCTTTATAGGAGATTTTCGACAGCATATTCGTTCTTACAATTCTTCATTTGCGTTTGCATTCTTAGGCGCCAATGAGACGTGTTGCCAGCTGGAGTGTACTCATTTCGTATAAACGGTGTGGTATGCAACAGAATCGGACAGATATAAATAAGTCATCATTACCCTGGGGACAAGGTGGTCTAGAGGCAAGGTGCTCGCCTTTCGTGCCAAGGGTCCCGGGTTCGAAACCCGGGCCGTGCAGGCATGTTGGAAATTGGGATTTTTCTCATATTTTCGTGTCCCTGATCCTATTGCGGGGTAGGATCGAGTACCTAGTCTTCTCGGATAAGGACGAAAAATTCGGAGGGCCCATGTGCACGTTGCGCACGTTAAAGATACCTTGGCAGTTGGAAATCGTAAAAAGCAGGCCGAACAGGCCGCTGCCCGGGCAAAATTAAATTAAAATTCATCTCTACCAGTCCCTCCCTCTCCCCCCTCATCTCCCCCCCCCCCCAAACAAAAAAAAACGCCGACCGGCGCTGCACTGTGGCGACGACGTGCCTGCTCCAGTTATAACTGGGCTGCCATGGCACAAAGGCAAATTTCCCAAATGGGATTAAAGAGTTATACAAATACAAATACAAATACAAATACAAATACCCTGAATTTTCGCAACTTTACACTCATGTCACCCAAAATGAAATTGAAAACAAACTCCACTGGTTCATTCACCTACATCAGAACACTGTGACCAAATTAAATATCCACAATTCTTCATAACATCAATCCCTTCGTAAAAGTGTCATGTTGCATAATCATGTTGCAGCAGCGCTTGAACAAGCAGGTGAACAAGGACAGAAGTTAAAATGATTCTCCATGCAGATTCTTCAAAAGATCCAAGACGATATAATTTACCGACTGCTTCAGAAAGTGCTGTCATAATACTGGATGCACCACATAATTTACCAGTAGAGACATTGTGTTGTATCGTAAAACCGAAGACCATTCTCTGCAACAGTCTGTCGTCTGAATTGCTGAGACTCACCCGCACTATGACCCATTTCACTATGTTTTATTCTTCCCAAAGGGAGGGAAAGGGCGAGTGCCCCATATGAGATTCAAGTGCACTCAAACAGGACAAATACCTCCAATGCAGTTCTACGCTTTCGGCTAACGCAAAGGTCAGATTTCAATGTTATTTTACATGATGGTCTCCTCCTACAGCAGTATGCAGTTGATCAGTGTGCTAACGTTGAGGAACAACGCCTGAAATGGATACGTTTCAATCAGAATTCACTCCGGTCTGAGCTGCACCAAGGATTAGCTGATGCTGTTTACAGTGTGATGCAAATGAAGCAAGTGTGTGGAGAAAAAATGTGCTTCCTTCCCCATTCACTGGAAGCCCTAGAAACATGATACAGTTATATCAAGATGGAATGGCAATTGTTCGGCGATAATTATGGTAAGACAGTTCTATTTATAACATTTACGTGCAACCCAAATTGGCCTGAGATTGTCAATGACTTAAGTCCACAACAGACTCCTCCGGATCGGCCAGATTTAGTCGCACTGGTTTTCAAAATGAAACTAACTGCACTGATGACAGAAATCACCCAAAAAAAAAACAATAAAAAAACTCTTTGGTTCTGTTGTCGGATACGTCAGAGTAATTGAAATTTTTAAAAAAGAGGGCTTCCTCACGCTCACATTTTTTGTCGTCCTGAACAATGAATATCAAAACTCAACTGTCAGCGCGGAAATGCCAACCAATCCACAGCTTCGGGAGTTGGTGGCCAAGCACACGATGCATGGCCCATGTGGATATGCTCATCCTACAAGTCCATGCATGAAAGACGGAGAATGCAGCAGATCTTTCCTCAACGGAATTTGTGGGTCAACGAACATAATTATATGACTGCACGTATCCATGGGGTGACGGTGCAAAAAAAGAGGACTCGTCTTGACAATAGATGGGTTGTGCCCTATAATCCTTATCTTCTAAGGAAATTCACGTCCCACATCTATGTGGAGATATGCAACAGTGCCCAAGCAGTGAAAGCTGTCCTCTGATTGGCTTGAGCCATTAGTCACTATCCAAGATGGCTGCCCAGTTCGTTGTTATTCAGGATGTGATGATTTTCCTGTGAAAAGTCGTTCTAAAAAAAAATTTATAATCTTGACTAGTGTTTCATTTCAACACAAGAAAGCTGTCACCATCCATACAGTGGAGGTTCTATCCAGTGATCCATAGTTTGGTTTGGTTTCCTGGTTGCAATGCTTGACCACGGCTCCCCGTGCCATGTGATTTCATTCATCATCATTTATGTACATTATAAAAAAAAATTGCTAAACCAGATAATATATCAAGCAGAACTACTAGTCAAGAACTAAAATCTAGAGAACAACAGAAAAGCAACAGCCTCAGGATAAATTTGCAGATGAAACATAGAGGGCTGGGGCGTTTTGAGGTAGGCCAATTCAATGTCTTAGATACCGAAAATTTTAAAATTCAATTTTCTCAATTTTGCAATTTCAGTGTCTGAGAGATCGTTGTGTCAGTATAATCTCAGGAAGTTTCAAATCTATTCCTTTGAAATTTTGCAAACCTTATTGTCATTATGTTGCCTTAGTTTTGTAGTAAAATTGAATGAATTGGATGAAAACAAAACAAATGACAGCCTCTAAGCAGTCATCACCCCCTATCTTGTCTGAATTATCGGACCTATACAAAGAGAAAAAAAATGTAATAAAAACAAAATTTTGAATGAAAACCAATGATTTTACTAAAAGAAAACCTATACTTGTAACTAAGTACATGTATACCAAGTTTCAAAGAGATTGGACGGGTAGCTTTTGAATAATCATGACATGTATTACTGATACGATTTATAGTAACACTCCGCATCAATATGCACACACACACACAAAAAAAATTCGGCAAAATCAATGTTTTGCATTACAACTAATAACCCAATGATTGCAACTAGCAAAAACTTCCATTGGAATACCCAACAAGTTACAGATTCTGTCCTGCTGCACAAGCTACCCTTAAGAAACTTGGTGACAGGATAATTATTGGAAGCAAAAAAGTTAATGACAGGTCAAAAAAAAGGGAAACAGGGTGTATATTCCGAGAATAACTTTGACTCCGTCTGACGCTAGACTTCCATTTGAGCTCAGAAGAAGACAGTTTCCTATTCGTCTTTCCTACGCAGTGACCATAAACAAAGCCCAAGGACAAACTCTGAGGCTGATTGGTGTGTTTTTACCACAGCCTGCTTTCACCCACGGACAACTGTATGTTCCTGTGTCAAGGGTTCGGAGCTATAATGGATTACACTTCTGTCTGTCTGCCACAGACAAAAGTACAGAGGATATACACACGCCTTAATGTTGTGTACCAGGCAGCACTGATCCAGTAGAAATGCTTTGGTGAGTTCAGTATTCGAGAAAACATGTTGTACTGTTACTCTCTTTTCCTATGCTTACCATTGTAACTGAGAGTCTTTTTGCTCGCGAAATCGCGGGCAATAATAGTTTTAGGAAATTTTTCGTTCGTGTTTTCATCCAGTTGAAGGTTATTGGTGCTGGTAATGGACATATTGGCAGTATGTCGGGTGAAAAGACTTCAGTGGCCAGGGAGAGAGAACAAAGGCTTTGAATTTTATTTCTTTTACTCCCGTTATCCAGTATTAAGGTAAAGAGGCAAAGCTTGACTATCCATCTTTGCTGTGCAAGTATGCTTGGTTCACCAGCCATATCGGTATATAATATCATAAGTTGCCGATTATCTTTTAAACTAAAAAAAAAAGGGACCCAGCAGAAAACAATAAATTGATTAATAACCCTTTTGACAATACATCTGTACTGTTCGCAGCGTATTAAAAAGCGAATTAGGTCTAACCATTGACAAAGAAAAAGGCACGGAAGTGAGATGGGGAGATACTACTTCTGTGATCAGTCGACTTACAAGTTGTGAAAAATCGATCTGACCATGAGCACATCAAAATCATTTTGTTCTGTGCTCATTATTCTTTTAACATATTTCTATCTACAAGAACTGATTGGGTGCGGTCACATAGATATGACTTGAACCATTTGAGGACAGTCCCAGATAAGCCAAAGGTCTTATCTAGACTCTCAATGAGGATAGAATGGTCAATAGTATCAAAAGCTGCACTAAGGTCAAGGAGGGCCAAGATGGAAACCATCCCTCCATCAGCAGCACACAAGAGATCGTTTTGAACTTTGAGAAGGGCAGTCTCTGTGTTATGAAATTCTCTGTAGCCAGATTGATACACTTCATTTAAATTATTTTGACTCAGGTGGTTCTTCAACTGACCAAGAACTACTTTTTTCTAAAATTGTTGATGGTACGATTGCCTGTAAATAATAAATATACCGGCAGACAATGTCAAATATTCTATAGAACAGAGTTTTCTAAATATGAAATACCTAAGTCACTTCATCCGAAATGAATCAGGATGGAAATTAAGCTTCTATCTATTAAAGTAAGATTCATCTCTGAGCAGGAGAAATGACCATTATATAATCAAAAACCTTAAATCATGAAAATGTTAAGCAGACCACTTTGCGTGTCAAAAAGGTAAATGATGAAAATGTTAAGCAGACCACTTTGCGTGTCAAAAAGGTAAATGATGAAAATGTTAAGCAGACGACTTTGCGTGTCAAAAAGGTAAATGATGAAAATGTTAAGCAGACCACTTTGCGTGTCAAAAAGGTAAATGATGAAAATGTTAAGCAGACCACTTTGCGTGTCAAAAAGGTAAATGATGAAAATGTTAAGCAGGCCACATTGATCTCTATAGTAAAAAAAAACAAAAAACACCCATAACTGATGAAAATGTTAAGCAGATCATGTTTGGTCTATGCAGCCAAAAACTAGAAATTACGAAAATGTTAGACTGGCCACGTTTGGTCTATGTAGTCAAAAACCGTAAATTGTGAACATTTTAAGCCTGCCACGTTTGGCCTATATAACCAAAAACCATCAATTACGAAAATGTTAAGCGGGTGGCATGTGGTCTATATAGACAAAAGCCATAAATTATGAAAATGTTAAGCAGGTTACATGTGGTCTATATAGACAAAAGCCATAAATTATAAAAAATATTAAACAGGCCAAGTTTAGACTATTATAGTCAAAAAACATAAATCAATGAAAATATTATGCAAGCCTCGTTTGCACTAGCGCCAAGACCGTAGGCCAGAGTGCAAATTCAAACACACCAGAAAGCGTGAACATTGCGGGAAAAAAGCTTTGTTATTTTGCTTACAAAAGGATGGTGGCGATACATTACTAATACCTGGATTGTATGTTGTAGCAGGAGCTCCTTGAACAGGGCCACTCAAAGACACTTTCGCCATCGCCTTGGGTAGGACATGAACTAGTGAAACTGAAATTATAATGACAGTAAGGATGTAAGATACTCAGTCTTCATCACACAAAACATGGCAAAAACAAAAAGTCGTAAGTAGCAAAGCCGCGTATAACCAATAATACAGAAACAATGCAATGAAACGTTTAATCGAATCGTTTCTGTGTTAATTCTTACGCCAGGTTTGCTAATTACAACTTTTTTCCCGTTCCTGTTGTGGCCAGGGAGAGAGAAACAAAGGCTTTGAATTTTATTTCTTTTACTTCCATTATCCAGTATTAAGGTAAAGAGGCAAAATTTGACTATCCATCTTTGCTGTGCAAGTAATGCTTGGTTCACCAGCCATATCAGTATATGATATCATAAGTTTCCGATTATCTTTAAAAAAAAAAAAAAAAAAGGGACCCAGCAAAAAAACAATAAATTGATTAATAACCCTTTTGACAATACATCTGTACTGTTCGCAGCGAACTAGGTCTAGCCACTGGCAAAGAAAAAGGGACGGAAATGAGATGGCGAGATATTACTTCTGTGATCAGTCGACTTACAAGTTGTGAAAAATCGATCTGACCATGAGCACATCAAAATCATTTTGTTCTGTGCTCATTATTCTTTTAACCATAAATGAATTGTAATGTAAATTTAGATTATTAACAAACCAAAAACAAGACCGTCGACCACCTTATTGATAATTATAGCGGTAGGCCAAGCGATAAAGCGTTACGCCTTATTTTTTTTTCAAAAAGGCCTATCGTTTTATCAATATGGTCAAATTGGGGTTTTGCCAAACAGGCCATAATATTATCACCATTCCCCGTGCACGGAGCAACATATTTTTTATCACTGACCATGCGTGGAGTGACTGATTCAGAGAAACCGAAAATTTCTGCCCAAGACATACTCAGCAGAAAACAATAAATTGATTGATAACCCTTTTGACAATACATCTGTACTGTTCGCAGCGTATTAAAAAGCGAATTAGGTCTAGCCATTGACAAAGAAAAAGGCACGGATGTGAGATGGGGAGATACTACTTCTGTGATCAGTCGACTTACAAGTTGTGAAAAATCGATCTGACCATGAGCACATCAAAATCATTTTGTTCTGTGCTCATTATTCTTTTAACATATTTCTATCTACAAGAACTGATTGGGTGCGGTCACATAGATATGACTTGAACCATTTGAGGACAGTCCCAGATAAACCAAAGGTCTTATCTAGACTCTCAATGAGGATAGAATGGTCAATAGTATCAAAAGCTGCACTAAGGTCAAGGAGGGCCAAGATGGCAACCATCCCTCCGTCAGCAACACACAAGAGATCGTTTTGAACTTTGAGAAGGGCAGTCTCTGTGTTATGAAATTCTCTGTAGCCAGATTGATACACTTCATTTAAATTATTTTGACTCAGGTGGTTCTTCAACTGACCAAGAACTACTTTTTCTAAAATTGTTGATGGTATGATTGCCTGTAAATGATAAATATACCGGCAGACAATGTCAAATATTCTATAGAACAGAGTTTTCTAAACATGAAATACCTAAGGCACTTCATCCGAAATCAATCAGGATGGAAATTAGGCTTCTTCTATTAAAGTAAGATTCATCTCTGAGCAGGAGAAATGACCATTATATAATCAAAAATCATAAATCATGAAAATGTTAAGCAAACCACTTTGCGTGTCAAAAAGGTAAATGATGAAAATGTTAAGCAAACCACTTTGCGTGTAAAAAAGGTAAATGATGAAAATGTTAAGCAGACGACTTTGCGTGTCAAAAAGGTAAATGATGAAAATGTTAAGCAGACCACTTTGCGTGTAAAAAAGGTAAATGATGAAAATGTTAAGCAGACCACTTTGCGTGTCAAAAAGGTAAATGATGAAAATGTTAAGCAAACCACTTTGCGTGTCAAAAAGGTAAATGATGAAAATGTTAAGCAAACCACTTTGCGTGTCAAAAATGTAAATGATGAAAATGTTAAGCAAACCACTTTTCGTGTAAAAAGGGAAATGATGAAAATGTTAAGCAGACCACTTTGCGTGTCAAAAAGGTAAATGATGAAAATGTTAAGCAAACCACTTTGCGTGTAAAAAAGGTAAATGATGAAAATGTTAAGCAGACCACTTTGCGTGTCAAAAAGGTAAATGATGAAAATGTTAAGCAGACCACTTTGCGTGTCAAAAAGGTAAATGATGAAAATGTTAAGCAGACCATTTTGCGTGTCAAAAAGGTAAATGATGAAAATGTTAAGCAGACCACTTTGCGTGTCAAAAAGGTAAATGATGAAAATGTTAAGCAGACCACTTTGCGTGTCAAAAAGGTAAATGATGAAAATGTTAAGCAGGCCACATTGATCTCTATAGTAAAAAAAAAAAAAAACACCCATAACTGATGAAAATGTTAAGCAGATCATGTTTGGTCTATGCAGCCAAAAACTAGAAATTACGAAAATGTTAGACTGGCCACGTTTGGTCTATGTAGTCAAAAACCGTAAACTGTGAACATTTTAAGCGTGCCACGTTTGGCCTATATAACCAAAAACCATCAATTATGAAAATGTTAAGCGGGCACATCTGGACTATAGACAAAAGCCACAAATTATAAAAAACATTAAACAGGCCAAGTTTAGACTATTATAGTCAAAAAACATAAATCATGAAAATATTATGCAAGCCACGTTTGGACTAGAGCCAAGACCGTAGGCCAGAGTGCAAATTCAAACACATCAGAAAGCGTGAACATTGCGGGAAAAAAGTTTTGTTATTTTGCTTAGAAAAGGATGGTGGCGATAAGTTACTAATACCTGGATTGTATGTTGAATCAGGAGCTCCTTGAGCAGGGTCACTCAAAGACACTTTCGTCATCGCCTTGGGTGTGACATGAACTAGTGAAACTGAAATTATAATGACAGTAAGGATGTAAGATACTGTCTTCATCACACAAAACATGGCAAAAAACAAAAAGTCGTAAGTAGCAAAGCCGCGTATAACCAATAATACAGAAACAATGCAATGAAAGTTTCATCGTATCGTTTCTGTATTAATTCTTACGCCAGGTTGGCTAATTGCAACTTTTTTTCCTGTTCCTGTTTGCCATACTTTGACTTTCCTTCAAGCCTTGCTGCCACCCCACAGATTTTCTGTGGTTTTAATAATATTTCGTTGGGCTACATTTGCTAGAGAAATAGACAGTCAAGTAATGTGCCAGTTTTGGTGAGTATTCAATGAGTATTCAAAGGTCATACAATTGTGACTAATCACTAAATTTTTAATTTTTTTTTTTGTTCTCTTACTGAACATTATGCTGATGAGTAACTTGATATCGGCCAAGTGCTTTATTGTCCCTTGATGGCAAAACAGGACAAAATCCTTACAAAATACAACCTGTTCTACGTACAATATTTTCTTTAAAAAATAGGTGGAGATCATACTTATTTCTTTGAGTGGTCAGTTGAGGCTATTAAAAAAAACATATAACAAACAGAAATAGGGAGGGGGGGGGGATAGAATAACAATTAACTCATGGCTGATAATTTATTTACTTCTTTTTATTTATTTATTTATTTATTCAATATTAACAATATTTATTAACGCCTGAAATACAGAATATATTTCAGCTGCTCAAACTGCACTGTAAAATACTGTCAGCTGATGATGTAAAGACCCAATCGGTTTGGGAACAGTCGTCAACTCAGAATTCAGTAGTTGATAATTCTGGGATATAAAAGACCTCAATTGGGTCCAATCTCCAGGATGGTCCTTACAGACAGCTTTGTCTAATGACAGGCGGGTGAAAAGAGAGAACAGGGAGGGGAGGGGTGACACGAGTGGGTTGGGTCCCAGCGAACGAATACTCAAGTCAGCAAGAGACACCGCGAGATAGTTCGGCCACGATCGTCTCTTTTTTTATGGAGAGACGGAGGGGCGAACGGTATTAAGCGATCTGTTTTCTTCTTGGCAAGGCGACCGGTGCCGTAGCAGAGGTCCCGGATGCTAATCCCATCTTGATCACTTCTCTTTCTCCCTTCTTTCATTCCCATTTTGCTTTTCTGAGCACTAACTAGGCACTACAACCTTGTTTCGCCTTACAATTATGTTCTCTGAATTGTCATCTTAGTGCTCTGCCTCCCCCCGAAGCTTCTGCTTACTTCTATTAACTTCGGGGCCGTTCAAATACATTATTACACCTCGGAGGGGGGGGGGGTCTTTGGCTCCTGTAAGAAAAGTGTAATGAGGGGGGGGGGGGGTCACCCAAGTGTAATATTACACTTTTTGCTCCCTAGGAGGTAAAAAGGTTGGGTAGCTGAGAGAAAAAAAAATATTTATCATTTATTTTTTAAACTATTTTTATCTTAATGAAGAATAAAATCTTAAATACAGAATATATATTTTTATTCAGTGTATAATTTTTGGCTCAACCTTTGGCTTTTTTTTTTTTTTACTAAACCTGGCAATCCGGTCCAACTTTCACCATTGTTGCCAATATACTAGTGAAGCTAAAAAAAAATAGTACCGAGTATGTAAAATTGTAATAATACAGAATTGGGGGGGGGGGGGTCTTTGGCTTCTGTAAGAAAAGTGTAATAAGGGGGGGGGGGGTCAAAAAGTCCCCAAAATGGTGTAATAATGTATTTGAACAGCCCCTTCTTCTCGGAAATGTGCATGCATGGGGCCCCTGGGCAACTGTCCATTGTGCCCCACACGTCAAGACGGCTCTGGGTGCAAATGCCTAGAGCAGAGACCCTCCGAAAATAAAGGTCTTCAACACAAACAATACAACAGATGACGTTAGTTCAGGAAAACTAATTGCCAACCCTCACTATGGAAAACAAGGACACTTTGACATATATTAGTGAATAACCAATACGCTATATAATGATGACAACAAACTCAGAATATTTCTGATAACCAGAACGATAATTGATAAAGCGGGACAACATCCAGTTTTCGTGTACTCCTTCACTCCCATAATGGCTCCACGCTTCAAGTATGTTATATTGCTAAAAACCATAAATTTTTTTTTCTGCATGCCACACAATATCCCTAGACACAGAATACCCAGACGAATCATTCCTTCTTCCACTATTATATCTACATAATTGAGAGCCTATAAATAAGGGGGGTACTAATGTTTTTAGTTCAATTATGAAGGAGTGTAGTATGCACTGTTGACATGGATGATACATGCGCAAATCGACGGACGGAATGTGGCGAGTAGATTCGTTTCGGGATCCTGTTTCTCGCCTACACCCTTGCATTTAACCTCACTATCTCTCTGTGTTGTGTTCTTTAAAAAAAAACGCATTCAATCTCGGACAAATGACACAGAAGCAAGGTTTACCTGAAGGATCGATCTGCTCGTTTTTCCTGGCCAAGTTCGGTCTAAATGAATCCGGCCAGTAAGAGACCATGAACAGGATAAGGACGACTACTGCCCACACCAGGAGGATCATTCGGCCACGCCGCATGTTTCGACACTATGGAAAAATACAGAAACATCATTACATCATTACATGAAAGAAAACGGGACCGAAAAAATGATGCTTATGGTAACGAAAATAAAGTAGGCCTAGAATTATACAAAATACATGTATAACATATGCGTGTATTCGCTATGATTCTTTCTACTCCATCTGCCGTCTTAAAATTCAAAAGTAGTTTGTAAAATTTTAAGGCAACCAGACAATTTTCTACGTTTTTCATTTAATTGTAGATCAATATGAGTTTTTTTGTCATGGAGATAGTTTGAGCTATTGGTGAATGAAAATATAAAAACATTGTTGGTTTAGTCTAATATGACAAATATAAGTCGGCGTCAGTTGAGTGCATTTTCAGGAGGAGCCCACAATAGTGCACTTGGACATATTATAAAGGAACAAAAACATTTTACCTGGGTTGCAACAAATTCCCAATTCAGAACCAAAGTACGACCAAAGATAATAGAAATAACAAGATGTTTCACTTGCCGCCGAATGCGACATCGGATATCAACGGGAGCGGCCCGAGCAAGCGCGGTAGAACGGTAGCCATGTAGAGGGATGCCATAAGGTTTTCATTGCAGTTTGTGCACCACATGCTTACTATAACAATATAACCCGAAAAATCTAGAAATTCACAATGCCATTGGTGTTCAGCTGTGAATTCCAATAGAAACAAAACAGTAGGTCCGATCTATCTTTCTACCGCCTCCCTAAGACAGGCCTGTACGTTTTTCCTCTTTTATTTATCGTACCATAATTATAATGATAAGATTTGACTATACAACAAAAGCCGAAACAAACGCGCTATTTTCTCCCTTTGGTGAACTGAATCTACAATTCAGTTATTCAGTGAGAATATAGCCGACTTTACCAATCTTTTACTTAGTTACTGAAGTTCTTTACTAATCCATAACTTAGATAATGAATGAGAATGTACTTTACCAATCTATAACTTAGTTAATGAATTGAGAATGTACTTTACCAGTCTATATCTTAGTTAATGAATTGAGAATGTACTTTATCAATCTGTAACTCAGGCACCAAACTATATGTTAAGTCAATGAATGAGAATATACTCTACCAATCTATAACCTAGTTAATTAATTAAAATGCACTGTACCTATTATAACTCGGGTTGTTGAATAAGAATGCACTTCAACAATCTATAATTATCTTAGCCAATGAACGAGAATGTACTTTACCAATCAATACCTTAAGTTTAAATGAATAAGATTGTACTTTACTGTCTTTCTCTCACGTCCATCTCTGAGATATTAATATAATTGTTTCACAAAATACCCTGCAATAAATGCATTTCTTTCGTACTGTCATTCTAATTGCTGCTTTAAAAGGGCTTAATGTTTGTTTTTATTATAAGCGCAACAATGTTACCCATCAACGACTGTTGCAGAGAAGATTTGGAATGACTATCGGTAGATGCTTTATTTAAGGGAAACGCGTCATGTGAAGAACACTTTCAGACATCTGTTCTAATTAAAATCAAAACAACGCAATATTTACATCAGATGCTTGATATCCAGATGAAAAATAATTTACAACTGAGCACGTAGCAGTTTTGATTATTGTTGGTCTGTGATAGTCACAATGTCCAAGATTCCACAGCGAGTCTTCGACAATTTTCTATAAACTTGCGCTTTACCGAATGTTTAATATAACAAACCTGGTCACGATGATTGAAGTTTAAAAAAAAAAAAAAAAAAACTAAGCCAATCAGTCGATAGCTTCGATATCAAAAGAAATAAATCATTTACTCTCCATTCCGGCGTTATCTTGAAATACCGAATAAAACTGTTGTCACGGAAACTAAACGAGTGCGTTTACAAAAAAAAATTAAAAAATGGCTGTACTGAAATTTAAAAAAAAAAAAAAGTTCATTACCTCGCCGGCCAGTTATTGTGCAATTTTAATGACCAACACATGGCGATAAACGCTACTTAACATTCGATTGGGTGATGTCATGATGAAGGGGTTGAGTGTCTGGGGCATAGATGATTATACACTACTGAACTAGATTCCACGCGTCGCTTCGCCAGCCGTCTCTTTCCCTGCTTCCCGACGCGAGCCGGAGCATTGAAACCCCCTCTCACCATCGCGGTGTGGGCTGAGCGCTCAATGCTGGCCTAACCCAGCCTAGGTAATGGGTTGAAAAATAGCGGTGATTGTGATTGATTTTGTAGCTTTAATTTGACTGTGATTGATTTTGTAACTTACATTTGTTTATAGTCACTCACATACCATTTCCGTACACTATGACATAAAATTGAATAAAATTCCTCGATTGAAAAAAAAAAACAAAAAAACACTAGACTGATTCAACCGACACAACTCACCACAACGACAGTGTAAAGCCAATGTGTTAATGTGCATGACACGGTGCGAGAGGGTGGGGTAAGCCTAGAGGGAAGACAACGGATGATGAGAATAGATAGATAGATAGATAGATAGATAGATAGATAGATAGATAGATAGATAGATAGATAGATAGATAGATAGATAGATAGATAGATAGATAGATAGATAGATAGATAAATCTTAGAGAGACAGAGTCAAAGAGAAAGATAGTGATAGAAACAGATAGAGAAAGAGATAGAGACAGATAGGGAGAGAGATATAGAGAGAAAGAGAGAGAGAGAGAGAGAGAAAGAAGCGAGAGAGATAGATAGATAGATAGGATCAGATCAGATCAGGTCACAATAGATCAGATCAGATCAGATCAGAATAGATCAGAATAGATCAGATCAGATCAGTATAGATCAGAATATATCAGATCAGAATAGATCAGGTCAGAATAGATCAGAATAGATCATATCAGAATAGATCAGGTCAGAATAGATCAGAATAGATCAGATCAGAATATATCAGATCAGAATAGATCAGAATAGATCAGAATAGATCAGATAAGAATAGAAAGATAACATAAATAGAATAGATACATAGAATAAATAGAATAGATAGATAGATAGATAGATAGATAGATAGATAGATAGATAGATAGATAGATAGATAGATAGATAGATAGATAGATAGATAGATAGATAGATAGATAGATAGATAGCACACAGATAGACAGACAAATAGACAGATAAACCTTCTCATAGACAAAGGCCTACACGCTGCTCCGTTTACCAAGACGATGACTCAAATAGTGAGTCGCGACCCACCCCGTGATGGCCGCCAGTGCCTTCTGACAATCCCATTCAGTCACTGGCGTGTCTGGGCATTGGTCTGGGGTCTATCAGATTCCCTGCAATCCAACACGCCAATTCAACCGCCCCTTTGGTTTTCTCCATTTCAAAATAGCATAATTCAATAGTCCATGAATTAAGGCCTACTGAGCCCCCCTCCCCTCCCGCAGCACCTGCCCACCCCCAGCTCTTCGTCCGAACGCCAATTCGTGCGTTTTCGTTCCCATCTTTTGTGTTTGAAGGAATGACACCCCCCCCCCCACCCCCCACCCCCCAGCCACCTTTAACTGTGTTTGTAGATTCCATTGGCATGAGATTTCACACGACAAGGCTTTCAGGTAGCGTTTTGCGCCAAGGGCGGGTACGCAGACTTACCTATCCCTAACCCCGTCCTTATCCTGGATATGCGCTATTAAATGAACTTTATTATTATTATTATTCTCAACCCTAAATTTTATCGAATCCCTAACCCTGTCCCCTGCCCTTTCAACAAACAAACAAACAAACAAACAAACAAACAAAACAGGAGGAGAACAAAAAGAAAATCCGAAAGAATGATTAATCAAGGCTGTTGTTCGGAATATTTCGGGAGGAGTTCTCTAGCTGTGGAGTAACAAAAGGCTTTAAAATACGTAATCCAGCGCAAGAAAAATTTGGGGGACGTACGCACTTGTGATAACATTCATTATGTAAATGAAATCATAAGCCACTTGTCAAAGGAAATTTAAATCTGTCACAATTTAATGTCTAGGGGTTTACATGAGCTATATTTTGAATTTCTTTGGCTGCACAAACTTACCGTAGTCTTGTAATAACATTTTTGAAATGAGAAAACAAAACAAATAAAAGCGTCTTTCACTGTGGCCTATTGGCATTAGGAAATTTCATTTCTATAATAATATGATCTATTCATCATGCCATACAAAATAAGACGTAATGGAAATCAAATTGAGGTGAAAATATCAAAACAAACTACATGTAAATGTTTTGTCTTGACATGATTTTGGTCATTTGTTAATTGTATAGACAGAAATGCCCAATATGCAATGACTTGAATGTCATCCCGTTGGATAGTAACAAAATATTGATGTTTCCCAAACGGGTCTTCGTATTTGTATTTGTATACTGCTTTGATCCCATTTGGGAAACTTGCCCTTGTGTTATTGCACCCAGTTACAACTGGAGCAGGGGCGTCGTCGCCACGGTGCAGCGCCGGTCGGCGGTTGTTATTTTCTTGAAGGCGGGGGGAGATGAGGGGGGGGGGGGGGAGTGGATGAATTTTATTAGATTTTTGCCGCTGGAGCCGCCTGTTCGGCCTGCCCCTTTCGATTTCCAACTGCCAAGGTATATTTAACGTGCGCAACGTGCACCCAGAACCTCCGAATTTTTTCGTCCTTATCCGAGAAGACTGGGCACTCGATCCTCGATGTGCTTTATATTTGCGTGCCTGTATGTATGTGTGCATATGTGGATGCACAACCATGATCGTTTCATGATCGACGGAGGCTTTACTGATCGCGGCCGATAGCTATTTGCTAACTGATTACAGTATCACCTCGCAGGTGCTCGTAGACCTTTGAGATTGTGGCTGAATGCCAGGATTGTGCAAAAAGCAGGTTTTCAATAGCGATAGAAATTTGTTTTCAAGTCTTTTCTAAGCCATAGGCGTTGCCTCAAAAATTCTGAGGAGATTTTATATTTGTGTCTGTAGATCTGAAGGAGGTTTTACTGCTGGTTTTGTTTACACTCGTGTCGAACTTTTCACTCCCAATTTTCACGTCAACAAAACAAGTATTACATGCTTTCTTAACTTTAGCCCTGTGAAAGTGTGGCCTAGGTCTCACGACCCAGGACGGTGTTTGAATAGATCATGCATGAGGACATTTTAAGGCAAGAGAGAGAAGGCATGTTATAAACAATCTATTACTGAAAACCGTAGACAGAAACATCAACGGACACAGTTAAATAAAATGTTTGCCGCGGTTTTCATTGGTGTTGGATCGTGAAATATTGAAGAACCAGCCGAAGACAGCATAGCAAGAAATTGATTGAAACTACACAAAACCACTCGAGAGAAGGGCTGTGCCAATCTGTAAGGCTAGGGCACTTTTTTTACACTGTAACTGTTCCCGTCCCATTGAAAACATGTTATAGCTTGACTTTCTTACTGGGCTCCTTGCTTCTCTCTCTCTCTCTCTCTCTGTCTCTCTCTCTCTCTCTGTCTGTCTCTCTCTCTCTCTCTGTCTGTCTCTCAATCTCTCTCTCTCTCTCTCTCTCTCTCTCTCACTCTCTCTGTCTCTTATTATATCTATCTATTTGTCTGTCTCTATCTGTTTGAGGATAAATCAGCGTGCAACACGAATGTACAGAAACATACTCTTTACTTACTCTACTGATTGTTTTAATGGATTTATGACTATGCAATACGGAAACACATACCGGTATCATTGTAAACTGCACAGAACAGAGAGCAAAAGTTACGTCCATTGATGGTATGAGGATTTGCTTCAGCTCTGTTGCTTCTTTTTTTTTTTTTTTAAATTCTGGTCTTGGTCAAAAAAAAAAATAATTGAACTTTATTTTAATTTAAACGGGTCTGTTGGACCTTTACAGACACCGGACCAAAAATTCTTGTTCACGGTTCATCAGTCTGAATCTTACAAAACGAAATTATCTAGAATTTACTGATACATTGGAACACGGTCCAAACATAGAAACGTGGACGTTTTTGAAGTGTTCCGAATATGGACCACTGGACATTTGGGAGGGGGGGGGGGTTATGTAAGTAACTAGTATGTCACGTTTGTCCTTTTCAGCTCTGGAATAAATTTGAATTTTTAAGATTTGAAAACGAAGTAGCGAATGACATATTGATGTTTCTTGTACATTTTTTTCCACGAAATATCTGTAAGACAATGATAATATTATTTTGTATTCAGGAAATTTACACAAACTACATTAAAAATAAATTATTGAACAAATCACAGGTCGTAAGTGAAGAAAACAATCATAAGTATTGATTGTTTAAATTTAGGAGTAGACTTTATGAGACAAATAAATGCACAGCTCATTATACATGTAGTATAAGAAACTTTACACATGATAATAGACACTCATTGATGAGCTAGAACTAAATAAATATGTCAAATACGACGGTGACGTAACAGCGGTCTTTATCTCTCTTCTTCTTGTTGTTGATTGCTACGACAGGGGTGGAAAGGATGGATGAAAGTTAGTCACATTATCCAACATTCGTGTAAACAAAGGAAAGGAAGTGAAAGAATTGACCGAACGTCGAGTTCGATTGTGGTGTGGTTAAAAAGCTATCAGCAGAAGTCGCATACACATAAAAACTGTGAAATCGACCCATTCTGTTTGTGCCGAGCACTTCGTCTCAGGTAGTTATCAGTTTTAATCATTTATGAATAATGTGATGAAAATAAGCCCGTCATTTCAGTCACAAAAGGTTAAGATTATATATATCTATATATATTATGTGCAACGTACATTGCTCCACATTGTAGGCTACTTAGAGCTGGAGGATTAGACGTCTAGCGAGTTATCTTCATTTGAAGGTAAAATTAATGTGCGGACAGAATTAAGGGTCAGAGACAGGTCTGATAATAGGTTTGGGGACTGTGTCAGTAGTACATTTTTTTTTTCAAGTATAAACATTTTAAAATTTATGTTTTCTCTTTCTTGTTCCATTGAAGACTTTTGTATGTTTTCTCGGGGTAACCGAATTTGACATTCCTTCCGCTTTGTTTAATCAAGATCCCAGATCCAGTAGACCTGATTTCACTCATTTTCAGTAGGGTCAATATGTCATTATTCAGATTACTATTGCTTAATAATACAGTAGAGGCCGAATTTGATATTATGAAATTATGCTTTAAAATCGCAAGGTAAAACTGCATTTTCACACATAAGGATGGAGGTTTCTCCCATTATTTAAAATGATACATGTTGACTCTTAGGTCACAGAACAGTAATAGAAGACGATAATCTGTGAAACTGGCAAAAAGTTAAAGGCTTTTACTTTTTGTGCTGTAGGAAGACGTAAATTTAACCTTCAAGGCAAACTTCAACATTTAGTACTCTGTTCTTCAATGTGCATTTTGTTTTCGATAATGATTGGATTTTTTTTGGTGTTTTGTTGTTTTTTTGTGTGTTTTTTTTTTTTTGTTGCAGATTTTGCAAAATTGATGTCGTGGGAAACTGATCATTGTTAAACTGCTCAACTTACATCTTTCGTTTACTCCGATTCAGTGAACGGCTTAGTTACTAGTTAGAAATACAAATGTAAATCAAATTTTTACACATTTAAATGACTTTGTAAATCAGTGTGAACTGATCATTGCAATCTCTCTCCTTGGTAACTTAGGATGATCTGTCTGCATTTAATGAAATACCTGTAAATATTTTTGGGGTTTTCCTGCTTCATGTATGCTTTGTTTGATTATTCTTTTTGGTTGTTGTTGTTGTTTGGAAGTTTAGAGATAGAGAATCTCTTCCCAACTAATGCAGTACTGGCAAGCACAGAATAAATTTAAAAAAACTATGATGTACTAATTATATTAATTATGTATTAGTATTTGTATACTACTTTAATCCCATTTGGGAAATTTGCCTTTGTGTCATTGCACCCAGTTACAACTGGAGCAGGCACGCCGTCGCCACAGTGCAGCGCCGGTGGGCGGTATATTATAATAAGTATTACTGTACTGGAAAAGATATCATGGTAGAGAAAGAGCACTCTGTATTAAAAGAAAAGGAAATTTAAATATGAGCACTATGTTTTTTTATTTCTTAAATCTACATGTTTCGATTAGGAAAAGTATGAATCAGTAACGAGATTTTAAAAAAAAACAATAAAAAAAAACTGTAACATTTCTAGTTCTACGAATTGCATGGCTAAATAGTAAATATGTGATTATTGTGGTTTTCAAAATTATTAATTATCATGACAACATTGGTACCGATGTCGGGCCGCGGGATAAATTGTTGTTATCATATTAATATGACCGTGTGTTTTTGGTTGTCTTTGAAAAAGAGGTTGATCATGACATTTGTAGACAGACTGGAAATGTAACTGATGAAAATGCGCTCTCACTGTTCTCGCATCTGATACTGGATTTTTACTTCCAAATAAAGTCACTGTCTCAGTTATAATTCAAAATGTTTCTGCCGACTTGCTTTTAAGCAGATCTAGATTTACACTGTAGCCGACAAATGAATTGAAGATGATGTACAGGCAAAATACTGATTGAAATTAACCGGAGAGATAGCCAGAATGCAATAGTAGGCCTATGAGGGAGTGAGTCTTATTGAGTGGTGAGGTATGGAATCACAGTTAGATCTAGATCTAATCTCACAGATGTTGAATTGCAGCAGATTGAGAGACAGAGATTGGGCCTTGGGTTATGAGATACAACATAATAGTTAAGTCTATATCTGTATCACACAGATATGAATAATGAGATATGAACTCATAATTAAATCCAATCTCCTATCACATGCACAAAGCTGTTGACCTGCAGCAATATGAGAGATTGAGCCATGAGAGATGAGGGATAAAATTATACTTAGATCTAGCCAGCATCACACAGATAATTATGAGAGGGTAAGCATTGAGTGATGAGATATGAACTGATAATCAGATCTGAACTGCATCACACAGGTGTGAGAGGGTGAGCCTTAAGTGACGAGATATGTAAGGATAATTAAATCTAGATCTATACCACACAGAGATGAGAATGTGAGCCTTGATTGGTGTAATATGTAATAATAATTAAATCTAGATCTAGATTTATATAAGACAGATGTGAGAGTGTGAACCTTGAGTCATGAGATATGTAATGATAATTAAATCTACATCTAGATTTATATAACACAGATATGAGAGTGTGAGCCTTGAGAGATATGTAATGATAATTAAGTCTAAATCCAGATTTATACCACACAGATAATTATGAGAGTGTGAGCCTTGGGTGATGAGATATGTAATGATAATTAAATCTAGATGTAGATTAATATATTTATATGACACCAGAGTGTGAGCCTTGAGTGATGAGATATGTAATGATAATTAAATCTAGATGTAGATTAATATATTTATATGACACCAGAGTGTGAGCCTTGAGTGATGAGATATGTAAAGACAAATAAATCTATATCTAGATTTATGCCACACAGCAGTGTGTGAGAATGGGTCTCGAAGGATGAGATATAATTAGATCTAGATTTGTGTATTATTTGTGGGTTGATTAATGGTGTGAAAAGCCGTCAGTTTACCTACATTATACCATGAAGCTAGCTCTTTCTCCTGCTGAAAATTTACACACCTGCCTTTGTTTTCTGTAGCGACCTACTTTTAGCTCGCCGCCGGCTGGTTCGCGGCGCCTCCAGTGCCTCTTTATAGGCCTACATACCCACTCGCTGGTAAAATAAAACATTTTAGCTAAGCTCATGTCATAATCAATTATATCAGCACTACCGGTATATTTATTTACAATCTAGAATCAAAATCAGTGCAATCGCCATGGTGGTGGGCGGGTCCGGACAACCAAGATGGCGGACCCGGAATTAATATGAAATATGCGCCTTCTACATATACCAGTTAGTGCATTTCAACGGGGCGGAAGAGCCTACAAACGACTCTAAATAGTTTCAATCAGCCCAAAAAGTAAACGAAAGTGGCCACACCCGACGCTACTCTAGATCCAGTTAATATTTTAAGTTTCCTTTTTCCTTCTTCTTTTTTACTGCCATGACATTGCTATTGAATTTAAATCCCTTTTTCCTTTTCTATTTCCCACTTCTCAAAGTTGATCTCCCACAGGTCATACTGTTCGTGAACTTTTGACGTTTTGTCCTTTGTCGTTCAAGACCAGCGGCAATGTTAGCTTGAAAAACCAACTCAATGTAGTCAAGTTCCAATTGTCAGGAAGTGCACACAATATTTGGTAGATGGTACTCTCCACTGCACAGAAGCAGTGGAATATATTCGGTTCATCAAATGAACTAGATCTATTCTAAAGTAAGAGATGATGTAACTCCAGCATTTTCATTTTCACCAAAGCGTAAATTGGACTCGGTCCAAACAACCATGTTCTGGGTTGCCAGATTGAAATTATGAATTCAAGCAAAAGAGTACTAGAAAAAAGCCAGAAAAAAAAAAAGTCAAACATTTTCTGTATAGCTTTTCATACAAAACATCACACGAAAAGCTCCAGAACCAGGTCATTACCGTCCTCCCCGCTAGAATGAGTAGAACATTTGGCCTAAACCTTGTCGGTTGTGATGATTTGTGTGTGTGTGTGTGTGTGTGTGTGTGTCAAAGCGTCTTTGGAGATGCAGTGAAAATCTCTGCAAAATTTATTTGAAAACGACAGTTCTGCCCCGCATCTCACAAAAAAAAAAAAACGCCGACCGGCGCTGCACTGTAGCGACGACGTGCCTGCTCCAGTTATAACTGGGCTGCAATGGCACAAAGGCAAATTTCCCAAATGGGATTAAAGAGTTATACAAATACATTAGCATCAAGAAGATTCAACTGCATTCTGCTTCAGTCTGGTCTTAGTTTTAAACAAAGATGACATGAAAAAAAAATAGTCTGTGAACTAGAACGGGAAGGCAAACAAAGAGAAAGTTGGCCAGTTCTGTAAATGCTTCGTGGTGATTGTCAATCCAAAATTACGATGTGTGTAGGTGGCCCTAAGATGGGTGGCAGTTTTTCAAACACTCGTAGCAATTAACAAGAATACACCTGCACCATAGAACCTTGGGTCAATTGGACACCGACTTGCTGGTGGTGCTTTCTTGACAGTTAGCGGCAGACATCTCGGCGTATATGTAACTGGCAAAAAAAGATATTTCCTTGAAAGATAATATTTTAGAAAAAGGATGGCGCATAGTTTTCTTGCAGATCATTCTAGTATGTAAAGCAAAAAATGCCAGGGGAAAAGCCAAAAAGGCCAAGTGAATCTTCTGCCGCCAACCATAGCTTTAAAATAAGCTAGAGATTTCTGTAATTTGCCTTTAAAACAACCAATCTGGTAACCCTGACCACGCACGAATAAATTCAGATGACCATAGATAGGCAATAAAAATTATGTTTTTAAAAAAAGTTCACAATTTTCTATTCGACTACTCTGATGCATGACATCGTGTGCAGAATGTCCTAAGATCGCAACATATCACGGATTGAGTTCTTTTAAGGAAGACTGGCATAGGTCTATAGCAGAGATGCCTGGGTGACCTGCGAAACATAATGTCATAATTGTATGTGAAGCGACATTTGTGTCATGCCACCCGCCAACTTTGATACAAACTGATAAGGCAGCGTCATATTATTAAAGAGAAAATCGTAGGCACAGAGTTAAAATGTGACCTCTCTTTGGATTTTAAGATACGTCAACACAGTAGCAACTAAAATAGCACAGCTTATAATACGATCCATTCTTTCATGGCCAGTTCATCAACAACATTATCTAATGTTTTATTTACCGTAAAATGAAATATTGACACAATACTCATAGGAACAATATTGTGAAAGTCTTTATTTAATGCCCACAAGAACAATGAAAATAAAAACAGTATTAACATTTCATTTATCATGACTTTGTTTGTTGTATGACGACAATAGTGCAGCCAGCATTGCAAACATTTGAAAATATTTGATGCAAATGCCCTCAAACTAATTGCGTATTTTATGTATCATTCTAGGAAAATTGTAAAAAAAAAAAAAAAAATTTCAGTGTGTACACAGTTTTAGTTATTGATTCTATTTTATTTTATAACTGAATCAAAATCACCCTCGCTGGTTCAACTATTCTGACTTAGAATAAAAGATAGAAAAGGAGAATGTCTGTTTCGATGTTTCTAATTTCACTTTTATTTGTACGCAGCATATACGCCTGCTCTAGTCTGGAGGAAAGACGCAGCCATTTGACAGAATATCAGTTAACAACAAGACAAGCATGTAATGTCACAAATTATTAATTTAATTTACAAGAAGACAAACACAACTAATCAAGACTGAGAATAATAAACGTGGGGTGTGTGACATAATTATGAGAGAGAGAGAGAGAATAATAATATCTAAAGACCTGTAAACTTTCAATTTGCACCATTATCGTGGTTACCGATCCAACCTAACATTAGTGAGCCAACGGTCTGCTCGGTTAGGCTATTAACATTGAGTAATGTAACATAACATAAACAGCACAACCACAGGACTCTTATAATTATGAAAGAGTCCGGTATCATAACTCCTGATTCTAGTATGTTCTTGTACGAACAACATTAATTCTATTGTCCACAGAGCTATATTCATCTTAAGTGTCACATAACATCTGATATTATTATCATAAAATTAGCATGAACAGTATTATAAGTATAAAAGAGCACGTACCTGTCAAAGAAGAAATAAAGCCTGTTTTAGGGTACAAAAGACGTTTCTTTATACACAGCACAGTCATACACATGTTCTCGACTAGGAGAAGAGACGCAATGCTTGGTGCTTGACAGGCCCGGGGTTTTATACCCTTTTCTCAGGACTTACCCAACCTCCCACGGTAATTGGGGCTTGGTCAATACGACAGTATCTCACAGTTCCACGCTGTTTGTTCTTCTATGCTCGTTCGTCTAAAATACTGAATACTCTCACAGCACAACCACATTCATACGTCACAGTGTAAAACATAGGTCCAGGTAATGACACAGTCTTTTTATTGGTGTAAATCGGGTGGGTGGAGGATTCCTGTAGGTTATTTCCCTCGTATACTCCAGTATCAATTGATGTGTAAATCAGCAGTTAATTATAACTCTCTCTCTCTCTCTCTCTCTCTCTCTCTCTCTCTCTCTCTCTCTCTCTCTCTCTCTCTCTCTCTCTCTCTCTCTCTCTCTCTCTCTCTCTCTCTCTCCCTCTCCCTCTCCCTCTCCCTCGCTCTCTCTCTCTAAATCTATATTTTATTATTCTTTCGATAACATCCAGTGGGTCTAGTTGAACTTGAAACTTCTCGATTTTAGATTCAAACTCTTGGTTTCTAACATTATGGTTCAGATTCAAAGATTGAAAATCCACATGGATCAAGATCTGTGCAGATCTAATAGAGATCGTTTTTATGGATGATGTGACTTGAATTTCAGTCGAGTCAGCGGAGTGTCCTGAAAATTCTGTTCAACTCAGATAGCTCTAGAGTCTAGGCAGATTTTGATTTGACTAACACTAAAAGAAAAGATTATGATTCTCAACTGAACTAAGACTTATCTCTTCACCTTCCTTTATCAGAAAGAAGCTCGGTGGTTTGTTTTTTTTCTCAGTGATTTCCAAGCTACTCAAATCTTTTGCCATTTATATATAAATTTTAATATATATTATATAAAAGGATTCAATAGCAGCTTCGTCAATTTTTTGTTTTTGTTTTGTTTTACATTGAAGAACTGTTGGAAATGTATTGACGTCATACAGAAAAGTCAGGGGGAAAAAAGCATTACTTTCTTGATTGCTGTTATGCTGTTGACATAAACCCGTACATACACACGTTTCCCTTTCTTGCACTTACTGAAGGTCAGATGTATTTCATTGGTGCATTTAATGTTTCCATGCCGATTCACATACAAGGATACATGGATGAGAAAACCCACTGAGAACACTTTCAGACATTCGCTCAGTATTCAGCAAACTGGCGCACAAGTATGAATAGATTGAAATGCCTAGGCAATGATTACGCCGCGCCCTGTGTCATCATCATCATCATCATCATCATCATCATCATCATCGCCCTTTTCACCCTACTCAGCAGGGTAAAGGCCACGAACGACAGCCTTCCATTTGTCTCTATCCTGGGCGATCCTTGACAACTCATTCCATGTATAGCCCGCCTCTCTTCATTATCCTCCTCCAAGCCTCTCCTCCATGTTATTCGTGGCCTAGCCCTCTTTCTGTGTAAGGTGGAGATTTTCAAGCACAGGTTCTGCCGGTCAAAAGCAAACTTCCAACCTGCAATACCTTTGTCAATCAATAAATTTGAAAACAAACTAAAAATACATGTTTTCAACTTCCTTCAGATCGCCCCTCTTTAGAAAACGAGTAGAATGGTGTTTGAATGTAACCTTGGTCGTAAGAAAGTGTTATAAAGCAACGGAAAAATACATGTGTGATCCCAGCTGTCATGTTTTCGTGATATCGTCCATGGAAGCTCGTCAAATCTAAACTCAAAACTTTACAGAGAAGGAAAAAAACTGATTATTTTTTATAGTTTTCATTATTGAGAGCTATAATTTAGCTTCCAGCCCACCTTCTTCACCAGTAGTTGCACCATGAATATTTTGACGAAAGTCTTACAGACCTTCTCTAACCAGAGTTCATCTTTGTTTGGTTACAATGCGCTAAAGTCGGGCTGTTGTAACCTCCCTAAAACTTGAAAGGGGTTGAAGCGTACAGTGGGGCTGCTGGATTGATCGAATAATCTTGCTGTCTTTCTTTGAGCATAAGTGATATTTAGGAATGCCTCAACGGCATCTCTCGTCGCTTTTTACCATTAAAAACATTTGAAGCCGGTCCAATAATGATGCCTCGCCAGTGGTTCTCTACGTTTATTACTTATGAATGATAATAATAATAATAATAATACATAGCATCTACGATAACGCTTCATCCCGTTAGCAACCAGGCTCTAAGCGCTTTACAACATTTATATCATGTAAATCACACACAATACACAGGCATGCGCAGGAAAAACAAAATAAAGCTTGATGGACATTAAGAGTGTAAAAACATTACTCTTCAGCTGATCTTTAAAAGTTACAAAATTGTCAGTCTCTCTCAAAGACACTTGAATCAAAGAAATCCAAATCTGAGGCCCCTGAGAAGAAAAAAGATTCTTCACCCATGGTCTTAAGGGACATCTTAGGAATTTTTAACTTTCGAGTGTCTGCAGATGATCTAAGATGTCATGATGATACAAAAGGAGTCAAAAGATCTCTAAAATAAGTTGGTGCGTTTTTGTACATACATTTATGACAGGGTAGCCAGCTATTATAGTATTACTTTTTCTACAGAAAATCTGTAAGGTCGCAGCAAGGCTTGAAGTAAAGTCAGAATATGGCAAAAAGACAAAGGTGTATGTAGCAAAGCCTCGCGTAAGAAATAATAATCAAACGAAAAAATAAAACGCATAGGAAAAGGGAAGACAAATCCAGTTTAAAGTGTTTAAACCTTCATCAAGAAAAATCAAAACAAAACATATTCTGACTTATCAGCTTTCGAATGACTAATATAAATGAATGATCTATTATCTAACCTCAAGAAAAATATTTATTTTCGTGTATATCTTTCTATCTATATTTGAGGACTTGAAAACTTTGTCCTCTATGCATTCCATGACCACAGCACACAGAGTTCTGAAATTTTTTGTGCTGATGCAGAGCAAAACGTACGAGGTTTTTAAGGAATACTTCTTGAAATTTGATGCTCTACTGATTTTAGAAAAATCAAACAAAAAATCGGCCGGAAAAAAACTCCAGTAGCCTTTTTAAGCGCTTTCCTTCGTTTCACACTCACATCTATCTTTTTTACATAGATCTCTATCCTCTTCAAATTGAATGGACCGGAAACTCGGAAACACACTAGATCTAGATCTAGCATTTTGTGCAATCAATAGCCCTAGATGTAGAAATCTACCTCGATCTACTTAAAAATCAACTAAGCAGTGCATAGAATCTTCTTCCGTATAGATCTAGATGTGTTTAGATCTGGAGTCTTGGCATTTTGTTAAAATCTGTAGATTTAGATTAGATCTAGCTCTAATCTTCATCTGTAGTAACTTCTGTGCAATCGATCGATAGGCCTTCCCAAAAGTCGTGCAAGTTCATTTGCTGCTTTTAATGGGTTCTTCTGTGCAGCTTACCCTGTAAAAATCAGCGTAGCAACAACCCCAATCCCGTTCGTTGAACGGGTAAACAAGCTTGTTGTTATATATATGATCAAACTAGCTGAGGATCCTGGACTTGCCTGAGAGTGAGATAAACTTGCCTCCGTCCCCCACCCTTCTCCGTAGACCCCCCAATCTGTCCTTCTCTCTCTCTCTCTCTCTCTCGCTCTCTCTCCTCTCTCTCCTCTCTCTCTCCTCTCTCTCTCTCTCTCTCTCTCCTCTCTCTCTCTCTCCCCTCTCTCTCTCTCCCCTCTCTCTCTCTCCCCTCTCTCTCTTCCTCTCCTCTCTCTCTTCCTCTCCTCTCTCTCTTCCTCTCTCTCTCTCTCTTCCTCTCTCTCTCTCCTCTCTCTCTCTCTCCTCTCTCTCTCTCTCCTCTCTCTCTCTCTCCTCTCTCTCCCTCTCCTCTCTCTCCCCTCTCTCTCCTCTCCTCTCTCTCCTCTCCTCTCTCCTCTCCCCTCTCCTCTCCCCTCCTCTCCTCCCCTCTCCTCCTCTTCTCCTCTCTCCTCTTCCTCTTCCTCTCCCTCTCCTCTTTCTCTCCTCTCTCCTCTCCTCTCCCTCCCTCTCTCTCTCCCCTCTCCCTCCTCTCCCTCCCTCTCCCTCTCCCCTCCTCCCCTCTCCTCTCTCCTCCCCTCCCCTCTCCTCCCCTCCCCTCTCCTCTCCTCTCCTCCTCTCCTCCTCCTCCTCTCCTCTCCCCCCCTCTCCTCTCCTCCCCTCTCTCTCCCATCTCTCTCCTCTCCCCTCTCCTCTCTGCTCTCCTCTCCTCTCCTCTCCCCTCCTCCCCTCTCCTCTCCCCTCCCCTCCCTCTCCTCTCTCCCCCTCTCTCTCTCCCCTCCCTCCCCCCTCTCCTCTCCCTCTCCCCTTCTCTCCTCCCTCCCTCTCCCTCCCCTCCCCTCCCCTCCTCTCCTCCTCTCCTCTCCTCTCCCCTCCCCTCTCCCTCCTCCCCTCTCCTCTCCTCTCCCCTCTCCCTCCTCCTCTCCTCTCCTCTCCTCCTCTCCTCTCCTCTCCTCTCCCCTCTCCCTCCTCCCCTCCTCTCCTCTCCCCTCTCCTCCCCTCTCCTCTCCTCTCCTCTCCTCTCCTCTCCCCTCTCCTCTCCTCTCCCCTCCCCTCTCCTCCTCTCTCCTCTCCTCTCCTCCCCTCCTCCCCTCCTCCCCTTTTCCTCTCTCTCTCCCTCTCACTTTCTCTTCTACCTCCACTACCTTGCTCTCTCTCTCTCTCTCTCTTGGATGTTGGGTCGAAAAAGTGTCTAAGAAGAGAGGGCTAGGACATAAAGTCGTATTGGGAGCTCCGTCTTAAGACATTACTCGACCTGGGTTCGCATCGTTGTTTGGAGGATTTTAATTATGGATTATTCTTGTGAATACTGTGGTGTTTTTTAAAGATTTTTAGTACTTTCAAAGCAGTTCATGTTAGGTTTTGCTGCTGAAGGGTAAAAAAGTCTTTTCCCACGGAGCTAAGTGCATGACAGTACACCATGAAGGCTTACTACGGCAAAATGTTCCATTTCAGTGCAATACATGTATTAGCATTATTTGTCAAGTTTATCGATTAAATTATGAAATTTCCTGCTACAATGGACTTGAGTTGAACTCGCATGAGCTGAACGTCTCTTCAGTTGATCTATTTTGGTGGAACCGGCACGGTTACATCATATTATACATGTGTATTAATATAAAAAGGTTGTGTTGACTTCAATTTTAAGTGCTGTAACACCTGTGCTGACTTCGATTTCCTGTCTCGGCCTGAGATCCTTGGGTTTTTCGGGGGCCTCAGCCTAAAGCTGTTGGTCCCATTTTGTCCGGGCCTGAGAGAATTTCCTGTCTCGTCTCTTAGCGAAACGGATGAGTCGATCTCGATTATCCGACCAACGAAATTGAGTCAGCACCTCAACTATCCCACACCGACACTCCCCCGTTGGCGAGGCAATACTGACAATTTACGACACGCTGATACTGTAAGGGTACGTTCACGCTAAACCCGGCAAGTTGCCGGCGGCAGCCGTCAGCAGCCGCCGGCAACTGGTTGGAATCTGTGGTCATGCCCTTTTCTTCTTTCCCGCCATGAAAGCCGGCGATGCACGTTCACGCTGCCAGCCAGCAGCCGTCAGCCGCCGTCAGCCGGCAATTTGTTTTGCCTCGTGAACACAAAAAAAAACGGCTGGCTGGTCCAAGGGAAGTAATTTCCGACCATACTGACAGAGTGAATGCATTTGATTCGCGGGAAAGCACTATACAGATTCGCGGCAAAATGGATGAAGACGAACTGATAATCAGTAGCAGAAAGTGGATCATGAAAATGAATAACAATTCTAGTCAATTCCAGTCTAGATAACAATTCTAGTCATTTCAAGTCAGCTAGACTAAATACTACTCAATGTAATCTTCAAATATTGAGCAATTAAAGGAAACAAATAACGTGTGTCATGTACGTATCAATTAATTTCTTTGCGCACCCTCTCTCTCTTTCTCTCTCTCTCTCTCTCTCTCTCTTTCTGTCTCTCTTTCTGTGTGTGTGTGCGAACGTGCGCGCGCACGTGTGTGTGTGTGTGTGTGTGTGTGTGTTCATGCATGTATTGGATTGACATATAACCCTTAGATGGTGCACTAACTATACAGGGGTGGATCTGAGGAAATCGGGCTTAAGGTGAAGGGCCAAATTCCTTAGAAAACTCATCCAAAGGGAAAAAAAATTTTCCATGGAAATTGAGATAACTTGCTTATAACATAAAGGATTAGCCATTTCCCGCATTCGGTTGGAATATTTTGCTAGCAATCGTCTTAGAAATAATCGCATTTTTATTTCTTAAAGAGGAGAGGTATAAAAATTCCAAATTTACCGAACTTTTGTCAGATCCACCCACATTGTCTGTTTAGTTTGCTTGGTCTCCTGAAAATGTTTGAAGTACTGATTTTCCGTTATGGGCCATTCCATGTTTATTGACCTGAAAAACTGATGGAATTTTAACATTATCTTGAACTTTCAGCCACATTCATTACTGATACTATGTACTATCCTGGCCAGTTTCCCTGTGTCACTGAAATGTAGGGCTTCTACAGACTTTCTGTAGGGTTGGTAGGATTTCCGTCGGGGCGGATTCCTTACATCACACCGACATTGGCACGATGTCTTAATCACCGGACCTTCGTAGGAAAATTGTCAAATAATAAATATCTATGTGCAAACGAGGTCAGTCCCATGTGTAGGATCTCCATCGGCGTTGCTGGGTGGGATTTGTTAAATGTTTGAAAAATAACTGTTACACTACACACCTAGTTCAGAAGATACAATAGACCACCATAGTAGTGTATTATTATCTTTGTAAAGAGCAAATCTCAATTTTCCTTGTCTTTGTATTTTTTAATTTTTTCTTTACTGTCTTTGAGCAAAATACTTCGTTGACATCTCAGTCCTGAAGGGGTCAAAACTGCCACTTTCTCACAATATTTTTAATGGCATTTACTCGTCGGCGACGACATGAAAGATCTTTAAAACCACCACATTTTACCCAAAAACAAAAAGATTGTCCTGCTCAAAATAAAAATAAAAACAGTTCTATCTCATACATTCTATATGTTTATACTTTGAATATTAAAATCAAACGTTTAAAATGTAAAGATTAAATGTTAAAATGCTGCATCAAATGTTAAAATGTAGATGTAAAAAAGCAAAGACTCAACCAGCACTTCTTTAAACTGTGAGCCTCCAATCCGTTTTTAAGTTACACATAGAATTTACACAAAGGTGATGTGTTGATGCAATATTCTCCTGAAAAAAAACCTACAAATGTGTAAGATTTTGTGTCATCTTTTTATCAAGGAGTCCAATTTAAGTGTGCTCTGTTATGGCCAAATAATGTGGGTCGATTATAACGATCTCTTTCTAATAAGTGGGTAAAAATGCATTTTATACACATATCTACTTTAAAGTTAAATTTCGATTTTTTCTTTCAAATAAAAAAACAAACCATTTTGTATCTAAGTACTTGTATTTTTCCTACCTATTTTCTTAATTGGGAAATTATTTGATTATTTAGGGTGGATCTCGCTCGAAATCTCTACGTAGTCTTCTCGGTTTCATCGACCAATCTGCATTTTTGGGACCTGAAGTTTGAATTGTCATGGAGTCACTTCGCAAACAACAACTTATCAGTTGTTTGCAAATTGAACTGAATTAATAAATAACTTGAATGGAATATGTGGCCAGCAAATGAATTTACATTCTTACCAGCAGTTCCTTTAGTTCGGCAAACACTTTCTTTGTGCAAGATAAACTTGAATGGAAAACAAATGGATGGGTTTGTGATCTGAACTCAGCATTTGTTAGGGCAGGCCAACAATAACCGATTATCAATTTTGCATCCTGGGATGAGGCTGTTCCTGCAGTTTTTTTGCATTTCATTTACAAAGACATCCAAGCTGATACGTTTGACCGGCAATCATATTGATCTAAGATGGCAACTGCAAAACAAACATGTTCAGCAAGATCAGTTGATGTGAGCAACAAATCAAGAAATCTTTTCTTAATGCTTAAGGAAGAAAGTATTCTTTTTTTTTAAAACAAAATGGGAGCTTCCTTGACATGTGAACTTCAGGTACCCTTATGTACTGTCATTCTCCTCCTAGAGGATGAACCTGTGCTAAAACTGCGCGACTACGCCATTAAAAATGATGAAACTTAGTGTGTACTGCATCAATTTTTGACGGAGAGTTACGTGGACACATTAATTTTGAACAAAAATCAGTCTTTATTATTATTTAGATTAACATTTTTGAGCCGCAAAAAAAGAGACTGACGAAACAGCATAAAAACCACAGAAAAACTGAGAAAACTGTGGGGTCGCATTTTCATCAGATACAACCGAAAAGTGTGACCGGAAATTGCGCTCTACGTCACTATTTACACGTTGCCGGCTAAAAGTCAACTTTTCACATCTGTGTATTCTGCAAGAATTGTTGTGTAACAAAACAATCTATTATTCTATTTATATATAATATATATAGATGGCACTAGTTAAGTTATCTTCTGTTTCCCCCATCTCCCTTATATCCAGGAGATGGCACAAGTTCCGTTTTATAGGAGATGGGATTAATTTGCCCTCTTCGTCCCCACATCCTTTATGTTAAAGAGATGGGATTAATTTGCCATCTGCTTTCCCACCTCCTTTATGTTTAGGACATGAGGTTAATTTGCCCTTATCGTCCCCATCTCTTTCATGCTTAGGAGATGGGATTAATTTGCCCTCTGCTTCCCCACCTCCTTTATGTTAAGAAGATGGGGTCTATTTGCGCTCTTCGACCCCACCTCCTTTATGGTTAGGAGATGGGGTTAGATTCTCTCTACTTCCCCAACTCCTTTTCGTTTAGAAGATTGGGTTAATTGGCCATCGGCTTCCCCATCTCCTTTATGTTAAGAAGATGGGGTCTATTTGTCCTCTTCGACCCCACCTCCTTTATGTTTAGGAGATGGGGTTAGATTCCCTCTGTTTTCCCACTACCTCCTTTATGTTTAGGACATGGCGTTGGATTCCCCCTGTTTCCCCATCTTCTTTATGTCTAGGAGATGGGGTTAGATTCTTTTATATCTAGGAATCGGTGTTTTGTTTTTTTCCAGCCATCTGGTTCTGCACCGAAGATATGCCCTCTATCCGTGCCCTCTGTCCGTGTTCATTTTAATTGTCCTAATGAATATGGTGATGCTTTCAAGTTTGTTCTTTGGAGTTAAATGACGTCAGGGGCGTATGTATTCTTTTATACACACCGGCAATAAACAGGTCTCTGGATCACCCTAGCTGATACTTCCGATTTGCCTAACCTGTGAAAAGCTAGAGATAACATTTTTTGCTGTTCTCTTATCCTCCTTCCTCATTGAATCCTGTTTTATCCTAGCCTTTGACTCCAGCCTTTGACTATTTTTTGAATGAAAACTTTCAATTGGACCCTCATCTACTCAGACTAATAGATATTCTCGTAACTTTGAATTTTTCCGATGAGAAAGATTTCCAAATGTCAGAACCAAAACTCTAAAAAAGCCATGCCTTTTATTTTTGTAGCAGCTGAATAGGGATTTCAATCTGACTGGACAAGGAGCTAGAGTAATTAGTAATTTAATTACGAAATTATTAGACTATTTAGGTGGGTGTGCTAAAAATAATGTGTGAGTGGATCTGATGAAATCTCGCTGACGGTCAGAGACCAAATTCCTGAGAAAACTCCTCCAAAGGGGAAAAATATTCTGTGGATATTGAAACATGTAAGATTAGCCATTTTCCGCATTCAGTTGAAAAATTTTTCTCCCAATCGTCGTAGAAATAAGCTTATTTTGACTTCTTAAAAAGTTATAAAAATTTCAAATTTAGCAAAGTTTTGTCAGATCCAACAACATTAATCCATTTAGTTTGCTTGGTGTCTTGAAAATGTTTGAAGTACTGACTTTTAATTATGGACCATTCCGTGTTTACTGACCTGAAAAACTGATGGAATTTTTGCATTATTTTGAAGTTTCGCCCGCCTTCATTACTGATGCTATGATAACTATCCCAGCCAGTATCCCAATGTTATTGCGAAGCAGATTTGTATAGGATTTCTGTAAGGTTGATAAGATTACAGTAGAGGCGGGTTCCTATGTCAAACCGACGTTGGTACGATGCCATAACCAGTGGATCTATGTAGGAAATATGCCATTCCTATGTGTAAAATTGACGTCAGTTCTGCGCGTCGGATTCCCATCTGGTCGCTGTCTGGAATTTTTTTACTGTTTAAAAAGTAACTATTACACTACACAGCTCCTTTAGAAGATACAATAGTTCATAAACCATCAAAGTAGTGGAGTATCATTATCTTTGTAAAGAGCAAATCTCAATTTTCCTTCTCTTTGTAATTTTTTTTTTTACTGCGTTAAAACTACCTCTTTCTCACAGTGTTTGTGACGGCATTTACTCGTCGGCGACGACATGAAAGATCTCTGAAACAGCCTCATTTTACTCAAAACCAAAGTAATGTCCTCAAAAAAAAAACCATTTCTATCTCACACATAATATGTGTTTATACGTTGAATGTTAAAATCAAACGTTAAAATGTAAAGATTAAATGTTAAATTGCTGCATCAAATGTTAAAATGTAGATGTAAAAAAAGCAAAGACTCAACCAGCACTTCTTTAAACTGTGCGCCTCCATTCTGCTTTTAAGTTACACATAGAATTTACACAGTACAGAGGTGATGTGTTGATGCAATATTCTCCTGAAAAAAAACCTACAAATGTGTAAGATTTTGTGTCATATTTTTTATCAAGGAGTCCAATTTAAGTGCTCTGTTATGGCCAAATAATGTGGGTCGATTATAACGATCTCTTTTTTCTGATAAGTGGGTAAAAATGCATATTATACACATATCAACTTAAATTTCGATTTTTTTCTTTAAAATTAAAAAAAAAAAAAAT
Source organism: Onchidella celtica (assembly GCA_963931925.1). Taxonomy (NCBI): domain Eukaryota; kingdom Metazoa; phylum Mollusca; class Gastropoda; order Systellommatophora; family Onchidiidae; genus Onchidella; species Onchidella celtica. Next base: position 11,557,523 of record OZ007577.1, read on the forward strand.
TTATCTAGGAACTTGCATTTTTCCCACCTATTTTCTTAATTGGGAAATTATTTGATTATTTAGGGTGGACCTCGCTCGAAATCTCTACGTAGTCTTCTCGGTTTCATCGACCAATCTGCATTTTTGGGACCCTGAAGTTTGAATTGTCATGGAGTCACTTCGCAGCCAACAACTTATCAGTTGTTTGCAAATTGAACTGAACTAATAAATAACTTGAATGGAATATGTGGCCAGCAAATGAATTTACATTCTTATCAACAGTTCCTTTAGTTCGGGAAATACTTTGTTTGTGCAGGTTAAAATTGAATGTATTGGATGGGTTCGTGATCTGAACTCAGCATTTGTTAGGGCAGGCCAACAATAACCAATTATGATATCAATTTTGCATCCTGGGATGAGGCTGTTCCTGCATTTTTTTGCATTTCATTTACAAAGAGATTCAAGTTGATAGGCAATCATATTAATCTAAGATGACAACTGCAAACAAACATGTTCAGCAAGATCATTTGATGTGAGCAACAAATCAAGAAATCTTGATAAACTTCCATGTTTATTTTATAGCCCAAAAGTGGATATTAATTTTTCTCTCCACTTTCAGTCGTGGAGACTCGAAACTCCCTAAAAAAAACGTTATCTAAAGGGTTAACGGATTTCATTCCAGATTTGATTTTTTTTTCCTCACACCCTTTTCTGTGCCCCCAGAAAGCTCATGATAGTGCTATATCTTACTATAATTGAACTAGAGGGTGAACCTGTGCTAAAACTGCGCGACTACGCCATTAAAAATGATGAAACTTAGTGTACTGCATCAATTTTTGACGGAGAGTTACGTGGACACATTAATTTTGAACAAAAATCACTCTTTATTATTATTTAGATTAACATTTTTGAGCCGCAAAAACAGAGACTGACGAAACAGCATAAAAACCACAGAAAAACCGAAAAAACTATGGGGTGGCATTTTCATCAGATACAACCGAAAAGTGTGACCGGAAATTGCGCTCTACGTCACTATTTACACATTGCCGGCTAAAAGTCAACTTTTCACATCTGTGTATTCTGCAAGAATTGTTGTGTAACAAAACAATCTATTATTCTGTTTATATATAATACGATCTAGATCTAGATATACAGCTCGATGTGGTACAAGGTAAATTTGCAAGATTTATCTTGCCGGGGTCTGCTGGTATCTATAATAATAAATATAGATGCCATTTCTGGGAAGTTTCCGTGTTACTGGGTAAGTTCCAGAAGGAGAGGACGAGGAAGGGAAGCAGAGGGGGAGGGGGTGGGGAAGCGACGTGGATGAGAAAGGGGGAGGAATGGGAGGTAGAGGGGGGAGCCGAGTGGGGGGGGGTGGAGATAGTAGAAGAAATGGGGAGGGGGGAAGAGAAACGAGAGAAAACGGTGAAGGGGAGAAAGGGGGAGGAGAAGGAAGGGGAAGTGAAGGGAGCAGGGTAAGGGGGGCGCGTGGGGAGGGGGGGAGGGGGATCTCTTGAGAGAAACGCCATGCACTGTAGTTCGGATCTTTTAACAAACTTTGGTCCTGGCATGGCAATATCAAGTTTTACAAAACCATAATAATAATTACAGTGGTTCCCATTGTTCTCCCCCATAACCTTCTCATCTACTAACACGGTCTGAGCCCCTTTTCTTGAATTATTTAGACCACATGATATGATCTACTATTCCTAACGCTCTGCTTCTTCAAGCGTTTGTCTTTGCTGTATTCTATAACACGATGCGCAGCCTTTTTCTCGGATTACTCTTGAAATATGTATATCGCCGAGTATTCCTATAGATCTGCTTCGTCAGCTCTTTGTCTATAAAAAACAGAGATGTTTCTTGCTATCAGCCAGTGCTATACAGGAAATGAGCTTTGATTTACCGACAGACACAGGGTGATTTCTTTGATTGAATCTCCTACCTCCTCCTTCCTCATGCACTGTTCCCATGCTTCTGTATTCCCTAACACAATCTGCAGCCTTTTTCTCGCATTATTCTGGATCCAGCTATAGTAACCGAATATTCCCATACCCCTGCTTCGCCAAGTCCTTGTCTATATGTAAAAGTCAGAGACGTTTCTTGCTTTAGTGGTATACACGACATGGGCTTTGCCTTTCCATCTTTTTTTGACATTTTCATGCATTTTTTACCGGAAGTTCCCCCACCCCACCCCACCCCACCCCACCCCCCTTTTATTTATTTGTTTGTTTGTTGTTTTGACCAACTGTTTCCCTGTATCCTGATCTACTATCATGTTAAATGGGCTTTGGCTTCCTTCCTTTTCGGGCATTTCCTTCCCTGTTTTTTTTTTATAACCAGATGGCCGTTTTTTCCCCCAAATGTTTCCCTACATCCTGATCTACTATCATGATTTATGCAGTAAATGGGCTTTGGTTTCCTTACTTTTCGGGCATTTCCTTGCTTTTTTTTGTGTATGTTTTTTTAAACCAGATGTCCGGTTTTTTTTCCCAAATGTTCCCCTACATCCTGATCTACTATCATCTTATATGTTCTTTGGTTTTGTTCGTTTTCGGGTCATTCCCTTGTGTTTTGTACCAGCTAGCCTTTATTTTGTCCCAAAAATGTTTCCCCATCTCCTGGTCTCATCATATACTAACTTACAAGAAGTGCTTTGTCTTTTGCCTTTCTTTGCATTTATATCACAAGGAGTTGGGCACGGTTAGCCTTAAGTTATCGTATTGCCTGGGCTCTCAAGTCCTGGGAGATGGACTTTCTAATCTCTCTTTGCATCATTTTAATCAAAACCTGAATGAAATAGTCCTAGATTTAGAACATGGACTGTTTACATTGGTTTCCCCATCATCCCCGGTTACACCCGGGGTTAGTGCATTATGGTTTTTGCTCATCTCCAGGATCATGGATTTTGTCTTTACCTTTCCCCATCTTCATTTAACAGAGATATATTGTTTCATTCTTACTACTTATCATATGTTTTTCTCCATCGCCTAGTTTCGGTTGATGTGTTTTGTTAGTTTCTTACTTACTTTCCATCCCTAATCTTCATACCCAGAAGTTTCTCCATCTCCTGCCCCCGGGTGATGTGTTTTGTTTGTTTCTTACTTTCTTTCCATCACTAGTCTTCATACCCAGAAGGTTCTCCATCTCCTGCCCCCGGGTGATGTGTTTTGTTTGTTTCTTACTTTCTTTCCATCACTAATCTTCATACCCAGAACGTTCTCCATCTCCTGCCCCCGGGTGATGTGTTTTGTTTGTTTCTTACTTTCTCTCTATCCCTAAGCTTCATACCCAGAAGCTAGGCTTTTTTTTCCACCGTTTTACTCATATCCTTATCTCTGGAGTTGTATTATTTCGTTTCGTCCACACATTCTCTCTATTAAGAGATATTGATTTTATGCCTTCCCCCCCCCCCCTGACTTTCCTACAGGCTCTGTTAGTACTTTGTTTTCGAAACATTTAAACGGAGGAGGGGGTGGGAGGTCCCCATCCTTTACGAGGAAATGGACCTATGATTCCTTCCCCAAATTATAGTCCAACAGGAGGGCTTTCTTTCAGATTCCCTTCGTCTGATGACCATAAAATAGGCTTTGTGCCTCCTCCATTTCGATATTCAGACTCTGTATTGGAGAGATGGGGTTTTGTTTCTCTGCCTCTCCTATCCTGCACCTGAAGATATGAGACCTCTCTCTCTTTCCATCCCCAGAGAGAGTTTCATCCTGTCTCTCAATCTCCTAGCCTGCACTTGAAGATATGAGAAACCTCTCTCTCACTAAGGAGACATATGCAGAGAGAGTTTCATTCTGTTTCTCAATCTCCTAGCCTCCACCTGAAGATATAAGAAACCTCTCTCTCTTACTAGAGAGACATATCCAGAGAGAGTATCATCGTGTTTCTCAATCTCCTAGCCTCCACCTGAAGATATAAGAAACCTCTCTCTCTTACTAGAGAGACTCATATCCAGAGAGAGTTTCATCCTGTTTCTCAATCTCCTAGCCTCCACTTGAAGATGTAAGAAACCTCTCTCTCTTACTAGAGAGACTCATATCCAGAGAGAGTATCATCGTGTTTCTCAATCTCCTAGCCTCCACCTGAAGATATAAGAAACCTCTCTCTCTTATTAGAGAGACTCATATCCAGAGAGAGTTTCATCGTGTTTCTCAATCTCCTAGCCTCCACTTGAAGATATAAGAAACCTCTCTCTCTTACTAGAGAGACTCATATCCAGAGAAAGTTTCATCCTGTTTCTCAATCTCCTAGCCTCCACTTGAAGATATAAGAAACCTCTCTCTCTTAATAGAGAGACTCATATACAGAGAGACTATCATCCTGTTTCTCAATCTCCTGGCCTGCACCTGAAGATATGAGAAACATCTCTCTTTACTAGAGAGACTCCTATCCAAGGAGACTTTCTCCTGACTCTCAATCTCCTAGCCTGCACGAGGTTATGGAAAACCTCTCTCCTCTTGTAGAGGCTCATACTCCAGGACAGTTTTCTTTTGCCCCCATCTCTTTTTCCTATGCCAAGGAGAAGCGAAGGTTATTTTATCTCTGTCATTTAATGTGGAGATTTTATTTTTTGCCTTATTTGCCCATCTCCAGAATCGAGTCTTTTGTCTTCTCACCATTTCCAAATCAACTGATCATTCTCAATTGAATTAGTTAAGCCCTTTGGAATTTTATCTCTGTCGGTCCATTTCCTCGGTGTATTTTCATCCCATACTCCGCATTAGAGAAATGTTTCCAGCTTTTTCCAGTTTTCTTCCTCGCTGCCTGATCCCCATGCATGCTAAATGCCTTAGCCATGCATCCATGACGTAGAATGTCCCAACCCCCCTATTCGCACATATTCTAATGGCTATACCGGAGATTGGAATTGGTATGGTTATGTTTTCCCCATGTCATACACCTTTAAACAGAAAACAATCGTTTAACTCTCTTTTGCCTGTTTTCTACCCTACACTCTGGGTATATTCCTATTTTCCTCGTCTTTGCTTCAATATTTGAGGCATTAGAGCATTTTTAAGGTGGTGTCTCTATACATAGAGTCGGTTTTGCTCTCCCTTTAATCATTTTCTTGTCGTACCAGGAAATGGGCCTTTTCATCTTTATTTTCCATTCCGTATAGTCTTTCTTGATCATACAAAATCTGGCTATTTTCCTATATATTTCCCCACCTCCTTTCTGTTCAGTAGATGGGGCTAGTTATTGTTTTTCTCGCCTAAATTACAGCCAGGAGATGGAATTAAATTCCCATTTTTCGGCCTCATATATATCCAGGGGATGGGCCTAGGTATCATTTCAACACCTTTCTTATATCCAAGAAATGGGCATGTTATCCTCTATTTACTCAAATTGCTTATAAAATACATGAGATGGGGCTAGTTATCTTCTGTTCCAACTCCCCCCCCCCCTCCCTTATATCCAGATGGCACTAGTTAAGTTGTCTTCCGTTTACCCCAAGTCCCTTATATCCAGGAGATGGCGCAGGTTATCTTCTGTTTTCCCCCAACCTTCTTAATATTCAGATGGCACTAGTTAAGTTGTCTTCTGTTTACCCCACTCCCTAATATCCAGGAGATGGCACAAGTTCACTTCTGTTTCCGCCAACTCCCTTATATCCAGGAGATGGCACAAGTTATCTTCATAGAAGATGGGGTAGCTCTCTTACCTTACCCCACCTCTCTTATACCCAGGAAGTGGGGTTAGTCTTCCTATCTCCCCACCTTTTTTATCATTTTTGGGAGATAGGGTTAATTTACCATCTGCTTTCTCACCTCCTTTATTCGTAGGAGATGGGGTTATATTCACTTTGTATCCCCCACTCCTTTGTTATTTTTTAGACGTGGGGTTAATTTGCCCTCTTCGTACCCACCTCCTTTATGTTTAGGAGATGGGATTAATTTGCCCTTGTCCCCACCTCCTTCATGCTTAGGAGATGGGATTAATTTGCCCTCGGCTTCCCCACCTCCTTTATATTAAGAAGATGGGGTCTATTTGCCCTCTTCGACCCCACCTCCTTTATGTTTAGGAGATGGGGTTAGATTCTCTCTGTTTTCCCACTACCTCCTTTGTGTTTAGGACATGGCGTTGGATCCCCCCTGTTTCCCCACCTTCTTTATGTCTAGGAGATGGGGTTAGATTCTTTTATATCTGGTTCTGCACCGAAGAAATGCCCTCTGTCGTGTTCGTTTTAATTGTCCTAATGAATATAGTTATGCCTTCAAGTTTGTTCTTTGGAGTTAAGCGACGTTAGAGGCGTATCTATTCTTGTATACATACTGGCAATAAACAGGTCTCTGGATCACCCTAGCTGGTACTTCCGATTTGCCTAACCTGTGAAAAGCTAGAGAACTTTTGCTCTTCTTTTATCCTCCTTCCTTATTGAATCCTGTTTTGTCCTAGCCTTTGACTCCAGCCTTTGGCTATTTTCTGAATGAAAACGTTCAATTGGACCTTCTACTGAGTCTAATAGATGTTCTCGTAACTTTGAATTTTCGCGATGAGAAAGATTTCAAAATGTCAGAACCAAAACTCTAAAAAAAAAAAAAAAGCCATGCCTTTTATTTTTGTAGCAGCTGAATAGGGATTTCAATCTGACTGGACAGGGAGCCAGAGCACCCAGATAGCTCATTTACCACTAGATCTGTGAACAGTACAGTTTGGTTCTCCTTGAAGATCTGGGTTTGGGCTCTACCGAGAGACGCAAACTCAGAGAACCGCTACCGACCGGTAATCTTTCTTAATAGTTCCCCACAATGTGTCCAGCCGAGGCCTCTCACCCTGTGCAACATCCAGATCACGGGGCTTGACAGAAACGACAAAGTCACACACAACAACATACATGACCACAACCACAAACAAGGGTCTACCACCGCTGGACAGTGATTCACTACAGAGAACCAAACTAGTATGTTCCCTTCAACTTCAACTTTATCATACCGATGTTCAGAAGTGCTGACTTTAGAGCAGAGACCAGTTTTCTTATTTCATCCCAAAATTACCCCCTGCATCTAAAAATATGCAAATCTACTACCAATTTAACTTCGCCCATATATTTGCAGTTCCCTGTCATTATTCTTTTTAGTCTTTGTTTTTACGAGGAATGGCTGTCGCCGGGCATCTTTATCATCTTCTATATCCCTATCTTCCCAGATCCTAGAGATAGAGATGAATTTATTGTGCTTTCACGTTGCTCCCCATCCATCTTTATCACGCTCCATCCACGTCTCCTGTGCCGTTATCATGCTCTATCTCCTTTCCTTTGTATCCGTATCATGCTCTGAATCCCTGGATCCTTGCTTTATCTCATTCTATACGTCACTTTAGGTCAGTATCGCTTTATCACCCTGCATCCTTATGTTCTATGTCACCCTTTATCCTTATCTTGTTCTACTATGTCACCCTGCATCATTAGCATGCTGTATGTCACTCTACATCATTAGCATCTTCTATGTCACCCCGCATTCTTTTCATTCTCTATGTCATCATATATCCTTATCACGCTCCATGTTACCCTTCACCAATGGCAAGCTGTATGTCACCCTGCATCCCTATAATGCACTATGTTAGCCTCTATTCCGACCATACTCATCACCCTGCATCCTTATCACGCTCTTTGTCACCATATCATGCTCTGTGCCATGCTGCATCCTTATCATGTTCTATGTCATCTTACATACTTATTATTCTCTATATCACCCTGCATCTTTATCATGCTCTATGCCACCATATGTCCTTATGTTCTATGTCACCTTACATATTATTCTCTATGTCACCCTGCATCCTTATCATGCTCTATGCCACCCTATGTCCTTATGTTCTATGTCACCCTGCATCCTTATCATGCTCTATGTCACCCTATGTCCTTATCGTACTCTATGTCACCATAATCATCATGCACTAGATCACCCTTCATCCTTGGCAAGTTTTATGTCACCCTGTATCCTTATCAGGCTCTATGTCACCCTTTATCCTTATCATATTCTGTGTCACCCTATATCATGCTCTATATCACCCTGTATCCCAGCATGCTCTACATCACTCTATACTGTTATCATACTCTGTGTCATCCTGCAATCCTATTTTGCTCTATCTCTATTTCCTTTCATCGTTATGATGATCTATGCATCCTTATGCCCTCTGTCACCCTACACCCTTATCATCCTCTAATTCTGTTGTCCAACATCGGTTCGTGCCCTATTCGCCGTGCATCCGTTGTGTAATGCCACTCGAACCACATTACATCATTAATTTGACAATCAATTTTGAGGTGTCGTTAATTTCAGTCCCACCCAGTCCACCTACTTTCTAAAACTTCTAGTTCTTGGAATTTCTCTATCTTTTTTACCATTTTATTTACCATTCATGTCACCCTCATCCTTAGCATGCTCTATGTTGCCCTTCATCCTTGGCATGCTCTTTATCAATTCCTCTGTGATCAATTTCCTACTTCCAAATCTACGCCTTTTTGTGACAGATTTTTCTCCCAACTTGATCTTTTAGCCGCTAGGGGCTTTATGAGAAAAAATTTGTATCCTATGGAAGCTCCCATTTTGTTATTGGGGGGACCAGCATGTTTAAGTATCAAGTATCTTAGGCATGCTGGGTACAGTGGCGTAGCAACAGGGGACCGGGGGGGAAGGAATCCGGAAAGAGTTCCGTTAGGGTTAGGGATAAGGATTAGGTTTAGGATTGGGGATAGGAAAAAGGATTAGGGACATAGGGTTAAGGAGACGGGGTTAGAGACATAGGCTTAGGGACATAGGGTTAGGGACTTGGGCTTAGGGACATGGGATTGGGGACATAGGTTTACGGACATAGGATCAGGGACATGGGGTTAAGGACATGGGGTTAGGGACATGGGATTATGGGGTTGGGGACATAGCGCTAGATACATAAGTTTGGGGTCAGCGATAGGATGGTCTTAACTGAGTGGTCGGGACGTACGGAACTCTGACCCCAACGTACAGCATTTGAACCCCCCCCCCTTCCCTCGTTACGCCACTGGCTGGGTATGATGGCAACCGCCCAGCCCCGGCCGACAGACACAGATAGTACCACTTTACTGTCATTGGTGGTAGCATGGAGTGCTGGCCCTCGGCTTCAGGGGACACCACTTCATGATCTGTCTTGAAATTGAACTTGAAGATTTTTAGTATTACCAGTTGGCCCACTGACTTGAGAATACACAGATGTTATTCTTAAAGTTGAGTTCCGACCATCAATGTGTACATTTTTATTTTATTCTACTCGAAGGAACTGCGTGTTTTTTGTTTTTGTTTTTTTGGGCGCAAAATGTCGGAACATTTGTTTCTGTTCAACTCAGAGACATGCTACCAATATACTACGTACGCCACTGGTTCAACTCATTGTCGCTACAGATCAACGAAAATATTAAAAATATATTGAACTTCAAGACCTTTTAAAATACGCCCACGTAAACCGTTGCGTTTTTCTATGCGCACTCAGTTTGTAGAATTTAAGGCTCAGCGGTTAAAAAGCCTTTCAAAGTTTCATAATTACATTGGAGGCTGTACTGCCTTTATAATATGATAATGATGATTCTGATATACCTCATCGAAATATCTTTGCTTCTCCATTAAATGTAAGTCCCAATTTGGCTTAAACTTTGGATGAATCCGAACAAGCCCACGTAAATCGTACCGGGTACTTGGGGCAAATTGGCTTTCAGTAAACACACGTTAGTAGAAAACAATCTAGTATATGAAAATATATGAAAATCCCTTTGTTACTACACATTTGCTCCAAAACTACTGGATGGATCTTTCTGAAAATTGGCGTGAACGTATGGAATATAGGTGTGGACCCAAATAATCTATGTGAGAGAATAAAGTTATGCACCACCCAGGAATAATCGGCAAAATGCGCACCTTTAGCTCGCACAGCATTTAGGCGACTGTTACGAACGAGACACTAATTGGGCATTCACTATACCAGATTGTCGGTGCGCATGGAATCACGCCATGATGTAGCTGTTAATATTAGAATTATTATCCCTACTGTGTATTCTGCTCTGTTTGTAATTTTCATTCTTCATACTACCAAACCATTTTACCCCCGTTCAGTTGAATGGATTTCATACTTACTAGTACCTATATCAATATAAATCCCCCCCCCCCCATACTCAAAATCACATTTTCTCACCATTGCCTACGACTGGGAAGGACTTCCGTACTCGAGCGCCAAAGACCAGAAACTAACTAAAAGAGATGATACATAGCTACCCCGGGGGCTTTCCCTGATATGTCAATCTGACTACTGCCCAGACGAACATCGGCCTACGACCTCGATGATACAAACTGACTAGACCCTCATGTCGTTACTTATCAATCTATCAAGTGGCGCCCGAGTAAGGTACTCCTCCCGAATGATCTTGGTTCTAGACTCCTACGCCCCAAAAATAATCGAATGGCAAACTTTCAAAAAGTCATAGTGCCTAGATCCGTTGTGCTAAAATAAGATTGTCCCCCTGAAAAGTAGTCAAAACGAGTTATTAGTTTTCGGGAACAGTGAAGACTTTAAAAGTGAAACATTGAAAGTGCCTACCTGATCTTGCCAACTGCATATCTCCGTCTGAAATATCACACTTTCATTCAGTTGCCATACCTCAACTTTGACCACTGCATTATTTCGAAAAATCGCCACACGATCTTGTCTCGTTGACAGGCGAAGCAAGAAAGGACTTAAAATGGCAGTTTCGGGTGATTGTAGATTTCGCATGGGACGTCCCGTGAATTTTGCTCAAAACATCATGGTGGAGTGAACACGAAGTGAACTTCTCATGTTTTCTCAGATTGGTAAACAGTCGAATGTTTATTTTCAATTTTTTTTTTCATCTTTAAGTTTATTAATTTAGTGGCGAATCCACGAATTTGGGGGCAAAAACCGAATTTCTACTCACACGTAATCGCTTAGGGTAGCCACACAAAGGCCACCGAATTCGGTCACCGAGCCACTAGGCTTGCCTAGGGATAAACCTGACTCCACCCTCCTTCTCTTTCCCCCACCCCCTCCCCCCCCCCAAGAAATTTCTCATATCCATGCCATTTCTGTCTGTCCTCCCCCCCCCCCATCTTCCTTCCCCCTCCCTCCCCCCTTTTTCTCATCACTATCCATCCCTCTCGTCTATCTTCCCTTCCCTCTCCATCTTTCCCTGACATATGCTGTAATGCCAGACGTGCTTAGAAGTTATAGTTTCCCCAAGCTTAGTTGACTGACAAAGCTGTTACAATTTTCAAAAGGCACTGCAATGGCAACTTTTTGAAACAACCTGAACACATTTTATACTTCGTTCAACAATAATTTTTCGTGTGCAGGCCACGCTTAAAGGAAATGGCATATTCGATACTGTGCATCGGTTTTGCTAGCGCCCAGTAAAGAGGTTGCGGAATCGCCATCCATAACAATCATATGAACATATCTATATCACGGCATCCATGCAGCTCGACAGGATAAAAAACAGTAGGCCCAGGCCTAGATATATCAAAATTGTGAGTGTCTCGCTTTAAAGGCCATGAAATGCTTAGGCGTCATGCAGAATTTTGCGCAAAATGACAGCCTTCGATACTGAGTATGGATTGCTATACCCATGCGCCACACCCTAAACAATCATAAAAACTACACCAGGAATTTAGTCCGGATTTAAACCCTTAGGCGTTTCACAGTTTTAAAAAAAATATAAGACGTGCTCAAACGCAAAAACTAAGCCAGCCATGGAACTCGGCAGTATCAAAAATGGTAGTATGCAAACTTTCAAGTGTCTAGCTTGAATAGCCATGAAATGCATAAGGTCAAAGACAGTTTACACCCTGCTCTCATTATTATAAGATGAGGATTATGCTTATTTGTCCATTTGGACCAATAATGGTTAAGCTTACTTGCCCATTTGGACCAATAATGGTTAAGCTTAATTGCCCATTTGGACCAGTAAGTGTAGCCATAATATAAATTAAATGGATAAGAGTTTTGTCAATATTAAAAATAATTAGTTTTATATTGCAAATATAAAAAATACATTTGGTAGGCCGCAGCTTTGACTCTTTTCAAATCTATACAAAACGATTTATGAGAATTTTACCAGTGTAATAAATTTTAAATGAAACTAATTTCACTTGCAAAATTTGAGCTGATGAAGCTGTGAAGCTCTGGATACGAAACACAAACAGAATGCCCTGATAGATCGTGATAGGCGCAAAATGGACATTGTCATGCTGAAACGCCGTAAAACTCAACTCAAGACTCAAAACCTGAAGTTTTCTTACTTAAATGTACTAGGCAGCATAAGTCTTGCGACTTGCGACAGATTTTAAACGTCTGTAGCTTTTGAACGAACTAGGTTAATCCAAAAACTTATTAATACCAAAATTTTGCATTAAAATGTTCCAATATGTGTGTCACAAATCCCAGACTGGGAGATGTAATAAGTATGACAGGACAACAATCACGAACAAACAAGTTTAACACTTAACCGAACAACCCATCAGACTCACACATTTATTAACCATAATTATACATATAATAGCGCAATTACATACATTATATTATTGAAATGCACTGCCGTACAACGGCCTTATTCTCACACACACTCTCCCTCGGATCCACAATCCGGTAGTTACTCCTAAAGGCACTTCGGCCTCAGCCTCTCCCCTCAGGGTCTTAACAACACATTAGTAATTTACTGGCACCGCCGTCTCTCAATATCACCTTCCTATTATCATACACCTTAGCATTCCCCTCGCACCTCAGCAGGGCAATAACACATTATTATTTCCATAGCCATCAACATGGCAACAACATAATATCAGTTCACTAGCCTATCAACATGGCAACAATATAGTATCTCATTCACTCTCATATCTACGTCCCTGTCCGTGGCCTGACTGCCACGACTTTATGTGCCTCTACTGTCCTGTACTGACAGCCTCACTTCTGGCCTATGTGTGGCCTCCGGCCCTATGCTGGCCTATCCCCTGTGCTCATCGAGGTGGCTCTGCGGCCCGTCCCCGACACCAGTCATAACTGGAAAGACTCTCACTAGTCTTCTCGACTGCTTCCCTTTATGTCCGCCCGATGGGCTTTTATTCACAGGTCCGATCCGTAGGACCTTCTAACTTGCAGTGATAGTAATACCGCGCTTTCGCCTCCTTCAGACCCCGCCCCCACTACTCACAACAGCACGCTTAACTTGCTGTCTACTGTGAGCCTTTCTTACTCTACACCCGCTCTGTAGCAATCCCCTTAATTGCACTCACTCCACTCGTGACATCATCCCCCACCCCAAAAAAATTAATGCAATTAATTTCAAATCGCATCAAGATGACTGTCAACGAGTGAGCGTGAGCAATACCTACACTAAAAAAAATGACCTAGCGAACTGCTATATAAAATACCGAAATCAGGGGAAAATATGGGGATCAATATGGCCTGCAATATGCATATATGTGTCACATCATGAATAGCTAACTAACCACCACATCTAATACAGAATCAAAAACCATTCAACCTATCAACCATTCTTCATATCATATTTATAATGTCAATATTTTAAAGTCGACTTATTCACACAGATCCTGTCAATGTTCCTGTCCTCAGATGTATAAGCTCCTGAATTCTTCCCCTAGGCTCGACTAAGGTAGTCGGCGATATGATTGCTGGTTCCTGGAATTGGTTGAATAACGAAGGTATACGGCTGCAAAGCCAATGCCCATCTAGACAAGCGTGGGCTGGACGAACGATTCTTCGACAAAAATGTCAGTGGCTTGTGGTCCGTCTGGATACAAAATTCTCGTCCCATGAGATAACGTCCTAGTTTCTGGACGGACCAGACAATGGCAAGACACTCACGCTCTATCACAGAATACTTTCTTTCTCTCTGCAATAACTTCCTACTGACATAACATACAGGATGGAGACATTCGTTCTTCTCCTGTAGAAGACAAGCGCCGACACCAGAGTCCGACGCATCCGTTCTGAGGATAAAATTAGATCGAAAATCGGGTAATATCAGAATGGGTGACGATGATAATGCTGTCACCAAATTATCAAATGATGTCTGACATTCAGACGTCCACTGGACCTTATCGGGTTGTCCCTTCTTAGTAAGGTCAGTAAGAGAAGATGACAAGGAGGAAAAATTTGGAATGAACTTTCTGTAATAATTTAAAATTCCCACTAAGCTTCTGACTTGTTTCTTTGTTTTAGGGATTTGCAACCCTACCAACTTGTCAATTTTTGTTACTTCAGGTCTCTGAACACCTCTACCCACAATATGTCCTAAGAATATTATCTCTGGACATGCCAAATCCATCTTTGCGGGTTTAGCAGTTAACCCAAAATGACGTAATCGTTGAAAAATTACTGTTAGTGTCTGAATATGATCAGACCATGTCGACGTATGACATGCTATATCGTCAAAGAATGACACGACATTAGGTATGTCCTTCAACACTAATCTCATTAATCGTGCAAACGTCGCTGGCGCGTTTACCAACCCAAATGGCATGACCTTAAATTGGAATAATCCAATGGGCGTTTGAAACGCCGTGTATTGTTTAGACTCCTCAGTAAGCGGGATTTCCCAATACCCTTTCGTCAAATCTATCTTGGAAAACCACGTGGACCCGGCCAATGAAGCTATTAATTCCTCCTGGAACGGAATAGGCTCCCTATCGCCTACCGTAATAGTGTTCAATCTTCGAAAATCAATACAGAACCGCACCGATCCATCAAGTTTTTTCACGAGGACGATGGGTGATGAATACGGCGATGTTGATGGTTCTATCACATCTAACTTCAACATTGACTCCACTTCCTTTATGACTCTATCTCTCGAAGAAAACGGCAACGGATACGGTCTAAGAAATACTGGCTTATCCGAAGTCAACTTTATTTGGTGCTGAATCACCGTAGTGCGACCCGGCAAATCCGTAACAACATCCGGAAATGACGCTAATAGGGTCTCAAGTTCCCTACTCCTTGAACTCGTAAGGTCAGGGTTAATTTTTACGTCCCTGTAACCTTGTGTCGGAGTTAACTCCGGCAATTGAATTTGTAACTCCTCCTGCGCCTCGGTGTCGCTTACGTCACAGTCCAACTGGTCTACGACCCCCGTACAAGCAGTAGAGAAGACAGTCTCCTCTGGTCTTGTCTGTGCACACAGATACTGTGGTCTCTCATAAAATCTCTGTAGCATATTAACATGGAAAACCTTCCTCGCTCCATCAATGTGGATAGCGTAATCTACCTTTGAAACAACTCGCTCAATAACATAAGGACCTTTCCATGTCATCAATAACTTATTATGGTCCGTAGGTAACAACAACAGAACCTTGTCTCCTGGCTTAAAAATTCTCAGTTTGGAACCTCTATCTTTATAGTCTTTTGCTCTTTTCGAAGCGATACTAGACGCTTCTTCTGCTATAGTGCGCGCTGCAGATAGTCTTTCTCTTAAATCAACAAGGTACTGAAACACCGAAATCTGCTCATCGTCTCCCGATGATGGCGACGTCATCATGTCCCGAAGAACATCAGTTGGGCCCCTGGGACTACGACCGTACATCATTTCGAACGGCGAGAATCCCGTTGACTCCTGCCGTACCTCTCTGTACGCGAATAACACCGCAGGGATATATCTATCCCAATCTTTAGGGCGATCCGCAGCTACCTTACGCAGCATCGACTTTAACGTCGAGTTCAATCTCTCGCACATGCCATTAGCCTGCGGATGATAAGGGGTGGTAGTGATGGGTTGTATACTGAATAATCGGAACAATTCCTTCATCATCTGCGACGTAAATTGCGCGCCCCTATCAGACAGAATTTGCTCTGGTATTCCTACCCTAGCGAAAATTGCAAACAATGCTTCCGCGACTGCCTCAGACGTTATGGTCCGCAGAGGAACCGCCTCTGGCCATCTCGTAGCATTACATATGACCGTTAAGAAAAATCGATTCCCCCTATCGGTCGCTGGGTGAATGGGGCCAACAAGGTCTATCGAGACCTTTTTAAACGGTTCCGAGACCGTGGGGATCTTCTGAAGAGGAGCCTGGGGTGTACGACCCTTATGCGTCGTCTTTTGGCACGCACTGCACGTCTTACAATAGACCTGCACATCTCTGTGGATCGATGGCCAGTAAAAATTTTTAAGAACCCTTTCTTTGGTTCTAGCTATCCCCATATGACCCGCTAATGAGACATCATGTGCCAAATGCAATACTGTTGCGATCAGCAACGCTGGCACAACGACCTGCTTTAAAATGGAGGACACCGTTACATACTTACGGAACAGAATGCCCGCCTGAACAATAAAGGAGGACGACCCGTTCTTATATCTCCTCGTTTTCTCGGTTCGCGCTTCCCCAAAACATGGGTTTAATGATGGGTCCTCCCTTTGTAATCTCGCCAAGCGCTCTGGCGTGATATCTAGGTTGACCGCTGGCGTCGCCAAAGGTCTAATCTTATCTTTATCCGCTACCCGTCGGCGTGTTTCGACCGCGGCGCAAAAGTCAATACCTTTTGATTGCGACCATGCTTGCACGTTCTCATCTGAAGGGGAAACGACCCGTGATACATTCCCAATGATGAGCTGGGCGCCTGGAAAACAACCAACGACTGCTTCGACTTCCCCGCTAAGGAAAGGTGTATCTATCATTATTTTTGCCATGGGTAATTTCTCAATGGCCCCCGAAAATTGGATGCACGGGACAGTCTCACCTGTAAGCTGTGAATCCCGAATGCAGTCCCTATGCACTCCCACAACGGTAGATCCTGTATCTCGTAAAACCGAGACCGGTTCGTCCCCAACAAACCCCGGATAAACCCTAAGACCACCTCCTGTATGACATGAATTTATAACGGGGATCTTTCTCCCACAAGGTAAAACACCGGAAGATAATAACTTCTCACAACTGGGACACTTAGAATACTGTCCGCGTTCGTTGTCCGATGTAACGCACGCAGCCGCATGATGAAATTTATTTGGGGAACATGGACTGGAGCTACTGTCCACGTTCGCCGCTATCCTACCTGCAGGGCAGTTCACGCTGATGTGATCTGCTCTTCCGCAGTTCCAACACTTCGCGGCCCTACACTCGCGTGAAAAGTGACCCACGCGTCCGCAAGTCCAACACTCCGCTCCCTGTGCTGTATTAGGCCTGGGTCCCCGTGACCCATCGCGACCGGAACTAGAGTCCCTATGCCGTCGGTTATCGGCAAAGGTTACAACTCGCCCCCGGCCGTTACCGCGACCTAGCCCTCCTGCTCGGTCAAACTTACCGGATCCATATGCCGGTGATTGGTGATAGCCCCTACGCTGCCCCTGGGCTTGCCCGCTATAGGCACCACGCTGACGCGACCTGTCCCTAAGTCCTGCCGGCGACCCCTCGACAACGGCGACGTACCC
Source organism: Onchidella celtica (assembly GCA_963931925.1). Classification (NCBI taxonomy): domain Eukaryota; kingdom Metazoa; phylum Mollusca; class Gastropoda; order Systellommatophora; family Onchidiidae; genus Onchidella; species Onchidella celtica. The sequence continues at coordinate 11,574,927 of OZ007577.1, forward strand.
AGCATCTTGGACGTACGCCCTGGCGACTGGTTTGGACGGATGTGCCGTACGGTATGCTTCCGCCAACTTAGACGCCTCCTGCACCGTCGCGGGTTCGTTCTCTTTCAGGAAAGCCACCAGATCTTTGTGGCACGACGCGTACAGCTGGTCACGGATCATTAAGTCTTTCAGTTTAGCAAAATCCGTGCCCACATGCGCCAAGTCTACCCAGTTCGCGAAATACTCCGTCAGTCTCGCGACGAAGGCAGCAAAATCCTCCCTGGTATCTGCACGTGCCCGCCTAAACTGCTCCCGGAAGTATTCCTCGGTACGCGCAAATCGGCGAAGCAGCAAAGCCTTCAGCTTATCGTAATCTTGCACGTCTTCGCGCTGTAGCTCTTTAAAGTAAGTTAACGCTCGCCCCTGCAATAGCGATGCCAGGTAGGTGGCCCATAATTCCTTATTTTCCCCCCATTGCAATTGTGCGTTCAGTTCGAACCTGTAAAGGAAGGCGTCTATGTCGTCCTTCCGGTCGTCGAACGTAGGGAGCTTAATCCTAACACCACCTTTATTGTGTACCTGCCGCTCAACTGTTTCTGTTGGCGCATTCTTTTTGATTTCCAACTCGGCGATCTTTACTTGCGCCTCTATCTCCTTTAACTTTAACTCCCTCTCCTGCTGCTGAGCCTCTAACTCCTTTAACTTAAACTCCCTTTCCTGTTCCTGAGTCTTAGCCTCTCTTTCCTGTTGCTTATCCTTTTTTTCCTGTTCTCTATCCTTAGCACGCTCATCGCGCATTTCTGCCTGCTGTTCTTTAATCCAGCCGCGTAGCTCTTCTCCCTCCAGGCCAAGTTCCTTACCCAACTTCATTAGTTGTTGGAGTTCCGCCATTTCACAGATTTATGGTTATGGTATATATTTAAAAAAAACGGCTAACCTGTCGGTATGATACTAACGACACGACCAGAGACCTGAGATCACACCAGATATAACAATACCCAATTGTCTCAAATACAATTCAGAAATTTACCTTTACAGCACAACTAATTCTATATCTATAAAATGTATAGCACTATTACTTATAAAAGAAAATAGAAACGACAAGAATGAAGAAATACAGTAGAAGGACCACAAGTACGTCAAGGACAACGAACCAGACCAGGACAAAGCTTCTACAAAAAAAAACTATAATGGAAAAAAATGCAACCTACTACGCCGATTACGCAACACGGTACGAACAAGAACAGAGTCTGAAAAAAAGGAACGTATCTACAGATAGGGAGGAGAAGGACAAGAGAAACGTCTTCCTAAAACAACGAGGAAGATAGAACGCTACAATCTAAACAAAAATACAGGTCCCTATAGAACTGTTCACTGTGATGAACGAAGTTCCAAATTTAGCCCACCTCCCGAAGAGGATAAACTACGCTCACCACAGCAAACCCGCGCCACCGCCCGTATAATCAATTACAACGAAAACAGCAAAAACAGGGAAACAGACAGATGAAAAGACAGCCCTTAATCCAGGGTACAAAATTTTAGACTTTTACTTAACTTTCAATTTTTGAAATTTTGAGTAAACTCCTCCCTTTAATCGGAGCTCTGGCTGCTCGTCTCCTCAGGCTGCACGCACACACACTGTCTCTCTGAAATTTAAGTACACATTAATACATATTCATCAAAATACATGCATCAATACATATTATTATTCATAAATATACATAAATCATATCATGAAATGTCCATTCATCCAACGAACAAGACAGCACAAATACCTACTAACTAACTACAACTAAATATTACGAAAATGGAGGAGTCACAATGGACGAGCCCCCAATGTCACAAATCCCAGACTGGGAGATGTAATAAGTATGACAGGACAACAATCACGAACAAACAAGTTTAACACTTAACCGAACAACCCATCAGACTCACACATTTATTAACCATAATTATACATATAATAGCGCAATTACATACATTATATTATTGAAATGCACTGCCGTACAACGGCCTTATTCTCACACACACTCTCCCTCGGATCCACAATCCGGTAGTTACTCCTAAAGGCACTTCGGCCTCAGCCTCTCCCCTCAGGGTCTTAACAACACATTAGTAATTTACTGGCACCGCCGTCTCTCAATATCACCTTCCTATTATCATACACCTTAGCATTCCCCTCGCACCTCAGCAGGGCAATAACACATTATTATTTCCATAGCCATCAACATGGCAACAACATAATATCAGTTCACTAGCCTATCAACATGGCAACAATATAGTATCTCATTCACTCTCATATCTACGTCCCTGTCCGTGGCCTGACTGCCACGACTTTATGTGCCTCTACTGTCCTGTACTGACAGCCTCACTTCTGGCCTATGTGTGGCCTCCGGCCCTATGCTGGCCTATCCCCTGTGCTCATCGAGGTGGCTCTGCGGCCCGTCCCCGACACCAGTCATAACTGGAAAGACTCTCACTAGTCTTCTCGACTGCTTCCCTTTATGTCCGCCCGATGGGCTTTTATTCACAGGTCCGATCCGTAGGACCTTCTAACTTGCAGTGATAGTAATACCGCGCTTTCGCCTCCTTCAGACCCCGCCCCCACTACTCACAACAGCACGCTTAACTTGCTGTCTACTGTGAGCCTTTCTTACTCTACACCCGCTCTGTAGCAATCCCCTTAATTGCACTCACTCCACTCGTGACAATGTGAATTTATTTTTTTTTTCTGAGGAAGGTTTAAACACTGAAAGCTTGATTTATCTTCCCTTTTCCCTTGCGTTTTACGGTACCATTTTGGTATAATATCTGATGCCAGGCTTTGCTACTTACAACTGATCTTTTTGCCATATTTTGATTTTGCGTTGTTTGTTCTAGTTTTGATGAGTATTTATTCATATTAGCTTGTGTTGCTTTGTCCTAAAGGCTAAAGCTGGCCCCAGCTAAATACTCCTGAAAATGACAGTGGTATTCATACTTTTCACCCTTGGATACCTCCCACCACTTTTGACTTTCCTCAGATTTCACCTTCCTTACTATGCACCTACCACCGCAGAAGACAAGGCAGAAAACGGGACAGACAATGAGAAAGAAAGAAGAAAAATAAAATCAGGAAAAGGGGGCCAAGAGCCTTCGGCTGAAGCCCCCAAGAAAGCAATGATCTAATTTTGTCAGGTTCTGCAAAGAATTTTTTCCTGCACTGATAACTTTCAGACTGATACCACCAATTAATATCATACCCATTGTGTTGTACTTAAATGTCGGCTATCAGATTGAATAGGCCCCTTTCTTTCCCTTCAAAGAAATCTAAAATTGTGGTAGGCCTACTGAGAGTGTGAACAGAGCTTGCACGCTTTCATTTGTTTGTTGTTTTTTTTCATGAGAACCTGGGAGGTCATGAAATGGAATGATTGACACAGAGTGAATTAGTTCGTTTTCTTTCATGATCTCTCACGTGTGTAGGTTTTCTTTGACAGTATATTTATTATTCCATCAGCCATGGGCCCAGCAACCAAGCCCATGTTGACTTGGCTTCTTACACGCGAAGAAAAGAGAAGACGTCGACATTGTGTACACATTATCACAATCTTATGGTGAATGTTCACCAAGTTTTGAGAGACTAGGAAAAATGTCTATCTTATTTGAGAACGAATCCGACTTTTCAAACTCTACTTGAGAGAGTTGGGTCCAGGATTGAAAAAAGAATACCGTTTTAGAAAACCCTTACCACCAATGGACCTCGCCGTGACGTCAGAACACGAGACAGGGCGAATGCAATTTTTATTGCAGCGCTAAAAACATATTCACTCATAAAAAAACAACAGCCAGGAATCCTAAATCAGACGAACCCATTCTGACGCGCTCTTATTCATTAGTATTTTTGTGCCTTTCATTTATGAACGTAAAACGTTTGAGTTTTACTCCGGCTTTCGAACAATCTCATCTCTTATCTCTCACATGGCAATGAAAACGACAGCAAACAAAAAGCTTTAACTTCAGAATGGGCTTTTTATTCAATGAAACATAATTGGCAAACGCTCGCAAAATAAGTGTGTACAAACTTTAAATGTTAGTGTACGTGGTCAGATGAAAAGCAGTAAATTTTGAACTTTTCATATGTTTGTTTTCATAATATTTTTAAATCATAGCTTTTATGTACAATTAACACATGAAAATGGATCTGAAACCCATTGCAAAACTGACTTTTAAGTGACAGGTTTCACATTTAAGACAGGAGTTTTCATGGCATCAACAGAGATCATTTTGTCACCGTTCCGTGAAACTAACTGGTTTTGACTTCTTTTCAAGAGAAGCAACAAACTGCTTTCAGCACAACTGATCTAGTTATGATTTTCGAAAGTTTTTGCTGTTCGATTTTCTTTCTGCTTAGGAGTCTAAAACTTACAATCATTTGATGCAAGTTTGAATGTAGTTGATATGTTCCGAGTTACTACAGTTTTACGAGACGGTGACGATTTGATTTGCTCCAAATAGATTTTACACCTTTAGAAACTGAGAACATCTGAACAGCATACTGAATGAATTAATAACTGGATAAGCCAACATTTCTCATTAAGGTTCTTATTTTACACATGTACTGATTTCATTGTCATCAACTTTATTAGCCTGCCGGATACAAATTTAAATGAAGTTTTAGCTTTGTAGCTTTAGTCTTTGTTATTTAGTTTATGATTTATTAAAAATAAAAATAGTAACCGATTTGACAACAACTGTTTCATCACTATACATACGCCCCCCCCCCCCCCGCCCTCCCCAACAAAAAACAATCATTGCGCAGCAGAGCCCAAATGTAAAGAACAAGGATGTTTTGCAACACAGATCACAATGACAAGAAATTTACTTGGACTTGAGGGGTGGACTAAATATCTTATGGAATCTGAGTTGCACACTTTATTGTGTTATACCTACCTGTTTGGCACAACCCGCCAGCACAACTTATCTCAAACTGGTCACTGAGTGGTATTCAGTGGCACAAGTCTGGACGGTTTAGTATATTGTGCGTACAGGGCAGGCGCCTTGATTGTGGCCCTTGCCAGAACTGAGTCTTGAGTCCTGGATGTATTATACTTACCTGAGCTCACACTGCCAGCACAACTTCTCTCAGGCCGGTCACTGAGCGGCATTCAGTGGCACAAAGTCTGGATGGGTTTATATTGTGCTGTAACGGCAGGTGGCCTGGACCCACTGGCACATGCCTGGGGTCCTGGGCTCGGATTAACAATTATGTTTGCAACTCAGATAATAAAACAATTTGGATAGGGGACTTCAATGATAAATTAATTTGGGGGGGGGGCGGGGGGGGGGGGGGCTTTAATCTGAAATAAGTATCCTTTTATCACACGGTAATCTTTAGATTTCAGCATTTCAGGGAAAATGTATTGACCATGACATGAAATTTCTGAAATTGTTTTAAAAGGCGAAATTTAGTTTCAGTTTGGGCTCTACTGTGCATCACCCTAAGGTTGTCTATACTTCATTCTGTATGATGTATTGACCATGTTCAGTCCCCAATATATGAAAGACTGCAGTAGGGGTTCCTACCCGGGGGTGCCAGTCAATATTTCAGGGGGGTGAGAAAACTCGAATTTGGAAATTTTAAAATTACAGTATACATGCAATCTTCAAACCAGATAATTTATTACTTTTGTAGGGGGTGTGAGAATATATCAGAAGTCTAGGGGTGCGCAGCATGCTGTTCAGTGTCTAGACCTATATGGTTATCATCGGTGTACATTTATTATAAAACAATCTGCTGTATACAACATGAATGTTGGTTCATTTCAAACAACTGACAATCAGATGATTCATTCTACAATAAATACTTGAGTTTCATACTGATGGACATTTCATGGACAAACTGTCAACTTTGAACACATGACAATGGAAAATTGCATTAAAAAATAGAAAACATTAAGGACATGGTATCATCACTGTTCCCTAGGCTGTAGTCATTAGTTTTGGCGACTTTTCTGGAGAAACAAAAAACTTTTATTTTTGCACATTAATTTGATCCAGGTACGATGGATTAGGCGATGCAATTATTTTTTTGGCCTAAGAGTCTATGACCAAGTTCATCTGATGTAGATTTGAATGTAGCTGAATATGCATGTAAATCAATTTTTCAAATTTTGACTTTTTGACTCATAAGGAACTGACGACATCACAAAAATTATTCATAATTATTCTAACGCAAATTCTCTAAATTCGTTAATTGTATTTACAGTGAAATGAGCAATTTTCTTTTACATAGAATCGTTGACTCAAGATAAGTCACAGATAATTGGGAGCAACACAAAAAATTTATACTATACAAAACAGTCATGTTAAGCCAGAACATTTTTGCAACCAATTTTCAACCCCCCCCCCCCCGCCCCCCCCCCCCCAATCTCTTCTGAACTGCCCACCCGTCCAGAAAAAAAAAAAGCATTCCCATCAAAATCAAGTCATGGGTTCCTATCAATACAGTCCAAGATATTCAAATAAAATACATCTTAGCCTTTTGGCATATATGTCTGACATATGCGAATATCGTAGAGCAGTGACCATACCTAATGTCCAATCCAATTTTCTCTCAATAGGGCAGTGTATAGTTTAACATCTGAAAATCTGACTAACCAATACAACGTGTCCTGTATGTATGAAACTTTACAGCACTGACTATTACTAAGTTTCTCCCTGTCTCTCTGATTTTACAGATTGCTATTATCATCAACCGGGCAGTGCAGGCATGTTGGAAATTGGATTTTTCTCATATTTTCAAGTCCCTGGTCCTATTGGGGGGTAGGATCGAGTACCTAGTCTTCTCGGATAAGGACGAAAAAATTCGGAGGGCCCGTGTGCACGTTGCGCACGTTAAAGATACCTTGGCAGTTGGAAATCGTAAAGAACAGGCCGAAAGGCCGCTGCCCGGGCAAAATTGAAAATTGAAATTAATAGATTAAAAATTTATCCATACCCCCCCCCGCCAGAATTTATTATTCATTATTAAATATATATTGTTAATAAATATTCAAATATTATTTGAGTTGTGTGTTGTGTGAACTGATGTGAATTGTGAACTGCTGTGAATTGTGAACTGTTGTGAGTTGTGAACTGCGCCTAACAGGCTGCGTTACAATTTGCTCTGAGATAGAGAGAGAGAGTGAGCGAGACAGGGAGAGAGAAAGAAGCAGTGTAGTGTGTTGAGCGCTTCGCGCGTTTGTAAAGCGCTTTGAGGTCTAGGCATAAAGCGCTATATAAGTGTACTTATTATTATTATTATTATTATTATTATTATCAACATCATAAATCAACATTATTTCAAAATTATTTCCAAATCAGTTCTTTCTCTTGTCATTTTAATTTGGTTCTCTGCTTTGAATGTTTAAAATATACTGAATGGCAAATATTCTTATCCCCCGATAGAAATCTACCAATTCAAGTTTAAGAAGTCACAAGCATAGTGCCAAATTACACTTTTGATTTTGTTGTGTGGAACTGCCTTGAGTCTGAGTTCAACTGCACATTGGCACGATAACTGCCACTTTGCGCCTCTCATGTTTTTCGTTATCTCTCTTTGGACTAGCCTTCAGCCCTCAGATGCCTATAGGTAAAAGTGAAGTTAAAGATTCAGCGGGAAAAGGCTCATATTAAAAGCCAAATGGGAAAAAAGCTCGTTCTGCAAAGTATATTTATATGAATTTTGTGGTTTATCTTCAAGTTTTATAACCGCCCCCGACACATGTCCATTCACTGATCTCGTCTTAATTTGCACTTTGTGATCTATATTTGTTACATTATTTGGTATCACTAGTTGGGTTGGCCCACTAACTCGGGGAATATGCAGATGTGATTTTCAAAGTTGAGTTTCAATCACCAATGTGAGGCGATCAATGAAATTGCCTGACAGTCTTTTTAATTCTACTCAAAGGAAATGCGTCTTTTTTTTTTTTCTCGGCTCAAAACGTCGATAACACTTCCTTCTTTTCAACTCAGCTGTGGCTCAAAATCAATGAAAGTATGAAAAATACAGCGAACTTCAAGATGTTTTAAAATAATTATGTCCACATACACCGTTACGTCTCTCTATGCTTGATATATTGTGTAGAATTTAAGGCTTAGTGGTTAAAAAGCCTTCTGTGATTCACCTAATAGTTCCATTATAGTAAGATTTAACTTCAGCTCTCTCATAAACTTGAAATTCGTAAACTGCTTTTTAATTTATAAAATTTCAACGACTACACTCCTGAATTACAAGGAGGAATTTTATATTGTACGGTTGGGCTGGCAAGACTGAGCTTTTCACTGACCTGACAATATTTTTAACACTGTTTAGTTCCCATTCTCTGTTTTTGCTAGGAAACCAACATCATTATATATCACACTGTCCCATTTTAAACATTGTTCTCTCTTTTTACAGCTTTACCATCTTTCTCATCTAACGTTTCTCCTTGTCAATTGATTTTTGTTACTTTATTTTTTTCCCCCATCTTACATATTTGGTCAGAGTTTGCTAAAAGGACGAACAAGCAGCTGTACTAATTGATTCCTGTAGACAGGACTGAAAATGGCCTCCCAGTAAACAGTAGGTAAATCACAAACAGAAACTATCCCTAACGTAACTGTTGGGAAACACTTGCAGTGAACCAGATCAACATACACTTGAACATAGACACTTGGAATGCTTGACATTTTTCTTTTCTCATGCCTAAGGCCAAAACGAAAAAAAATTAAAAATCAGAAAATCAATAAAAAAAAATGATATCCCTGTGAAGTTGGCTTACAAGTTACATTAGTTACATCTTAGATACTTGGAATGCTTGACATTTTTCTGTTCTGACATTCTTCTTTCCTCATGCCTAAGGCCAAGAAATCGGAAACCTACTGAAAATTGGCAAACTTATATCCTTGTGAAGATATCTGCATCAATTATATCTTAGACGGTACAATCCGGTTGATAAACCATACTAAATTTCTACCACTGTGTCACAGACTTGATTGTGTGCACAATGTTTTTCCCTACCCTGACAGATAAGCAAACATTTTGCTTCATTTCATAATACTCATCAAATGCTTCTGGCAAAAAATTCCATGAAACTTGGAAGTCTTTTTTTTTGCAAATGTTTTATGCCATACCATATCAGTCTTCTCAGGGATTTATCCTAAACTTTGAGGTGGCAAGTTTAATATAAGAAATTTTTATTGTGTTATTGTTTTGTTTTTGTTTTTTTATTGTGTTCAACTGAACACAACACAACAGACTACAAATGAAGGAGTTTGGGTTTTACATCGCGTCGGCACAATAACAGCCCCTCTGCGGGATTCACGGTCTGTTTGGGCACACGTTCTTTATTTGTTTCATATTCAGAGCTTTTAAGTTTAACAATAGAATTAAGTACATTCACACAATTTTATCACATTAATAAAATTCTCAAAAGTTGTTTTGTATAGACCTGGAAAAAGTTTTGTAAATGGATACAGAAGTTTTTAAATCAAGTTGTAGATCTTAACCTCTCTCAGACAGAACAAATGAAGGAAATTTTAGACATTATTAATCTTTTCCACCTATCCATTTCCTTATACATGGGTATATATTTCACATGTATTTCACATAATTCCCACTGCAGGGATGTTTCTTCCAATGTCCCCTTTTCTACATTAATGTCCTCTGTTACCTCTCCATTTTTTTTTTTTTAACCTGTCATATACCTTCTCGTTCTTTCCTGTCTTCTCCCTTTCTCAAATAATTACAATCAAAATCCAAATGAATATCTTTCATCTCAACTTTTTTTTTTTTTTTTTGGTTATCTCAGCATTATTAATCACCAACATCTCAATGACAGTAGCTCTGTCTTACAAAGCGGCCACAAGAAAAAGTTGCTATCGTGTTCCAGTATTGCACCAGTCACAACATTTGAAGTTCCTTGACATGCAAAATACAAAACTAAGAAAACATGAGTAACATGCTGGGGGTGTACATGCAGGTTAGTACAGTTGGTAAAGAGCTTGGACTAATGTATTTCTCCCTTTTGATTATGGAGTTTGCCCATCATTTTGACACCAAGTCCAACTCTCAAAGCTCACCGATATAAAGAAGCTATCCAAGCCCTTTTCGTAGCATTAAGAACATTAAGTCTTGTGACTGGGCAATACTGACTTCATCTGTGCCAGTGAGCACGGAAATCATCGTTTATAATGGCGATTTCACAAATCTGAGACAAGATACTCATTAAAGTTAAGCTCAATGGGTCACAACACCACAATAATTGTTTTTGAATAAAAATAGGTGACTTTTAATAGTAAATTTTTCAGCCAAAAGAGGCATTGCAAACCCAAGGTTTATGATGCGTTAATACAGCTTTGAAACAAAATACCCTTCCCAAGTCCATTTTCATCCTCCTCTCACCCATGACTAAATTTCATCGCTCATTTTCCCAAATTCTGTATGCGCCAATAACAACAGAGCAAATATTACTTCTCTCACTTTTCACTTCCCCTCACTTTTCTACAGGAAATCTGAACTCTTACACTCGCTCGAGCTTCTGTGCTATCTTTAAGTTCAACATCTTCTCTATCTATTCATCTTCCTTCTCACTTCTAAAATTTCCTTCCTGCTTAGCATCTGTCACTTGTTTTGTGATCAAATATCTGTAAAGCTTTTTCCCTGCAGTGTCCTGTTCATTTGACTCAGTTTTTCTGTTAACCCTTACCCTAACAATGAAGGAATCCCCTCTCCCTCTTTTAATTTCTGTTTTCCCGCTCACTCCTCTCCATTGAAATGTTTCTTATCCTCATCTATATTAAATCTTTATCTCCTATGGAGGGGAGGTCTTTCTTTTCTTTTTCTTTTTGCTGACCTCCCCTCCACAACTGTTTCTCTTTATTTCATTTTTATACTCTCTTAAGTCTTATATCTCCTCTGGAGGGGAGTTCTTTCTTTTGTTTCCTTTTTTTTTCTGATCTCCCCTCCTTCAGAGTACCTCCTCATTTCTTTCTTTAATTTAGCCTCTCCCGTGGAGGGGGATATAACCCCCTCTCTTTTGACCACTTATTTGTTTTCTTTACATTTCCCCTCCATGAGAGGGTTTCCATGAATTTCTTATCTCCTTTTTTCCTCGAGGAGGGGAGTGCTTTCACCTTTTTTTTTTTTTTTGTCTGCCTTCCCCTCCAGGAGAGATTTTTTTTTCTTTTTCACATCCGCCCCCCCCCACCCCCCACTCATCCCTGCATTTTTCATTGTCACAACCTTTCTCCACTTGACTGGTCTTGGGTTTTACGTTAACCTTTATACCATCAACGGTTCTCTCTCTCTTTCTCTCTCTCTCTCTCTCTCTCTGTGTTTTCTTTTTTTTTTTTCCTTTCTTTTCTACCCTTTGTCCTCTCCATTGGTAATGTTTCTTAAGTCTTTTATCTCCTCTGGAGGGGAGGTCTTTCTTTCTTTTCTTTTTTCCTGACCTCCCCTCCTTTAGAGTTTCTCTCCATGTACTTTTTCAATTGACCCAATTCTCTTGGAGGGGAATGTAACCCCCCCCCCTCCTTTTTTTTTTCATTTCAGCCCTCAACTCCTCTCCTCAAATCTCCTCTGGAGGGGAGGTCTTTCTTCTTTCTTCTTTTTTTTTCCTGACCTCCCCTCCTTTAGTTTCCATTCACTTTTTAAATTGACCCTAGTCTCTTGAAGGGGAATGTAATTCTTTTTTTTTTCTTTCCTGCCCTCACTCCTCTCCTTAAATCTGTATCTCCTCTGGAGGGGAGGTCTTCTTTCCTTTTTTTTTCCCCCTGACCTCCCCTATTCTTTAGTTTCTCTCCATTTCTTTTTCAATTTACCTTACTTTCTGGAGGGGAATATAACCCCCTATTTTTTTTTCCTCTCTCCACGCGAGTATTTCTCTGCATTTCTTCTTTTTTATGAAACCTACTCTCCAGGAGGGGAGTTTTCTCTCTTTTTTTTTTTTTTTCTGACTTCCCCTCCTAGAGAGTTTTTTCTCTTCCTCAAATTGTTTTTCCCATTCTGCTTCCTTCCATTTTTCCTTTCTTACACTATCTTTTTATCTTTCTTCAGCCCTCATCACAAGCTGAGTTATGTCCTCCATTTTCAGTTTTCTGTGTCCCTAGTCATAAAAAATCAAATGTAGCAATCCTTTCCCCCCCCCCCCCCTGTCACTACCCTTCATTTATTTCTATCTGCTGCCACCGTGTCCAAGGATATGATTTACATCATCGCCACTATCTGTTGTTCCCTATTCTCCACAGACAAACTGATATAGTTTATTTTCCATATCTTTTCATTTCAGCTTTTGCATTTCACCCCATGTTCAGACACAATGCCGCAGTCCCTGGCTTGTCCCAATTCCTGGTTTTCATCAAAATTATCATTCCTTTTTTCACAATCAAATGCCCTCCTAGATCCTTCCATATCCCTCGTTGGCAATTTACACCATAGGATTTTACATAAAAATTTGTTTTAAAAAATTTTAACCCTCTTCAGCCTATCCAAAATGTATGTCACCTAATGTCACCATTGGATAATGTCCTCCATCTGGGTGGACAAAGAGTTACAGGCGCCATGTAGCTCTTTGACCAGCGGATGGAAGAACATTCCAGATCTATTATCTTTGAAGGTCCGGGTCTGGGCCCCACCGATAGACGGAGAGATCAGGGAACCGCCTTCGACAACCTTTCCTTCCTTGATAGCTGCCCATTCTTAATGCCAAACGAGGTCTCTTGCAGGTACATTATACAGAGCTAATTTTCTGACACCAACAGATTATTATGTACATTGAGGGTAATATGTACACGGAGTGTAATATGTACATGGAGGATAATGTGTACACAGAGATTAATATGTACATAAAGAGTAATGTGTACATGGGGGGGGGGGGTAATATGTACATAGAGAGTAATATGTACATGGAGGGTAAATGTACACAGAGAGTAATATGTACATAGAGGGTAATATGTACATGCAGGGAAGCGGGAAAAATATGCACATGAAGGGCCATATGTACATGGAGGAAAGGGGAAAGAAAAATATGTACACATAAGAAGTGCCAGAAAATTGTTTATGTACCTGTATCCTGCACTACATGCAAGGGACAGGGCAAAACAGAAACAACATAGTCACACACACCTACATACTTGACCACAGTCACAAACAAGGGGACCTCGCTGGACAATGGGTCACTACAGATAAAAGATCACTATGGTGAGAATTTTAGATCAATTTTCGAAAAACCAAAAGCCCAAACCAAATGAAGGACAAAAGTAAAATTGCCAACAAAAAAGTGTCCAAATGAAAAACTATAATCTTGAAATGCCAGTGAATATTTCCCATGGGTAACTGCAAATCTGGTTCTTGTTCATTTTCCATTAACTCATCATTAACCGATATCTTCAAGGACAATCCTTTGCTGCCACTATAGCAGAAACTATACCACTATTTCATCTGCCAAAGCACCCATTGCATGTCCTTATCTCATCCACGACAAGGTTTCATCTCTCATTTTCCCCTAATCTCTACGCGCCAATAACAAAGGAGCAAATGTTGCCCCTCTCTTTCACTTTTCACTTCACGCAGTAGTTTTCCTCCTCCCCAGAGCTTCTGTACTATCTTTTTTCTCTCTTCTTTATTTCTCTCTTTCTTTCCCCACTCCTCTTCATTGGGAGTTTCCTACTCTCATCTTTTTTGAAATCTTGATCTCCTCTGGAAGGGAGTGCTTTTTTTTTTTTTCCTAATCTCCCTTCCATTAGAGTTTCTTCATCTCTTTTTTAATGTAGCGTCTCCTGGGGAGAGGAATGCAGACCCATCCCCTTATTTTGTAACACCCCCCCCCCCAGAGGGTGTTTCTTTGAATTTCATCCTTTTTTCAAAGTCTATTCTCCTGGAGGGGAGTCCTTTCTCTCTCTCTCTCTCTCTCTCTCTCTCTCTCTCTCTCTCTCTCTCTCTCTCTCTCTCTCTCTCTCTTTTTTCTGTCGGACTTCCCCTCCATCAGAGTATTTTTTCCCTTTCTGAGACGTTTTTCTTCCCCGCTACCTCACTGCATTTTTCATTGTTACTGTCATTCTTCTGCTCGTTTTTTTTCTCTAACCCTTACACCATCAATGGTTCTCTCTCTCTCTCTCTCTCTGTTTTCTTTCTTATTTTTTCCCCAACTCCTCTTCATTGGAGTGTTTCTTATCCTCATTTTTTAAAATCTTTATCTCCTCTGGAGGAGAGGTCTTCTTTCCTTTCTTTTTTTTGTTTTTGTTCTGACCTCCCCTCCATTAGAGTTGTCTTTCATTTCTTTCTTTAACTTAGCCTCTCCCGTGGAGGGGAACGTAATCCTGTATCCTTTTTTTTTTGTTTAATTTCCCCTCCACGAGAGTGTTTCTCTGAATTTCATTCCTCTGTTGTTTTTTTTTCCAAGTCTACTCTCCTGGGGGGGGGGGGGGGGGAGTCCTTTCTCTCTCTTTTTTTTCGGACTCCCCCTCCATCAGAGTATTTTTTTCCCTTCTCAGATTTTTTTTCCCACTCTACCTCCCTGCATTTTTCATCGTCCCTGTCCTCCTATTCATTTGTGTTTGGGGTTTTGTGTTAACTGTCACACCATCAATACTTTCTCTCTCTCTCCATTTTCTTTTTCTTTCCCAACTCCTCTCCACTATTCTCATCTTTTTAAAATTTTTATCTCCCCTGAAGGGGAGTCGTTTCCCTTTTTTTTTTTTTTTTTTCTGACTCCCCTCCATTAGAGTTTCTCTTCATGTCTTTAATACTTTAACCTGCTCTTCTGGGGTGGACTATAACAAACCACTTTTATTAGCATTATTTTCTGTCTTTTTCCTCTCCATTGCTACCCAGTGGCCAACAATACAAAAAGATTCTCCGTTCTCTTTGTTCCTCCAAGACCAGCCGAGAGAAAGAAAAAAATTTGCTACGATGGCAGAAACTATTCCGCTATCTCATCTCCCAAAAAACCTTTTGTTTGTTCATTTTCATCCTTATCTCATCCATGACAAGATTTCATCTTTCATTTTCCCCTAATCCTTATCGCATCCGTGACAAGATTTCATCTTTCATTTTCCCCTAATCCTTATCGCATCCACGACAAGGTTTCATCTCTCATTTTCCTTTAATCCTTATCGCATCCACGACAAGGTTTCATCTCTCATTTTCCTTTAATCCTTATCGCATCCACGACAAGGTTTCATCTCTCATTTTCCCCTAATCCTTATCGCATCCACGACAAGGTTTCATCTCTCATTTTACTTTAATCCTTATCGCATCCACAACGAGGTTTTGTCTCTCATTTTACCCTAATCCTCATTGCATCCACAACAAGGATTAATCTCTCATTTTCCCCTAATCCTTATCGCATCCACAACAAGATTTCATTTTGCCTATTCTCTGTACCCCAATAACAAAAGAGCAAATTTTACTCCTCTCTAATTATGCTCTTGTCATACTCTGTCACCATTTTCCTCCTTAACTTGCCCCATATTGTAGTTCAAGCCCCATATTGTAGTTCAAGCCAGAAAACAGTTTCTCTTACAAGGTTAGATTTTTGCCAATAGCAGGTTTCCTGTTTCATATTTCCAAATAGCAAAAAAAAAAAAAAGGCAGACACCCCTCTACTGCCAAATTACTTTCTAACCATCAAATTTCCTACAGCATCCACTTGGCAAACAGCAGACAACTTTATAACCCTATAGTGCCAAATTATTTCCTGAAATGAAAAATCTCTTACAACCTACTTCCGTTCACTATTTAGCAAATCCACAATCTATAACCTATTACTTTCTGCACTCACAAATCTGTCACAACTTTTAGACTGATTTTGCTTAATGAAATACAACTAAGTTTTCTCCCTACCTTTATGCGTCAGCCCCTGTGAAATTTCTTATGGATATGAACTGCACTTGAAAAGTGATATTACTAAATAGACTGGTGTTATGTGTTGAACCATAATTTATATTCCTTCTGATCTAAAGTTCCGTGGAAACTGACCTGTTCTTCAAACTCTGACCAAATATAACTGTGATAACCTCTTGGGTGTTTCGGTACCAATATTGGGGAAGGGGATGTTCAAATTCCTGAATTTCAAATGTTTTCTTTTTTCACATTCTTCCAAAAAGTCCAACCACAATCCAAAAAAAGACCAGAGTTTCAACCCTAGAGATGCTGGGTGTAGGATCCTGTGAAAATTACTTTTGTTCCAATTTTCACAGGATCCTAGGATGTGACTGCCCAAGCTCAGCCAACAGTTAAACAGATAGTACCATTTTCACTGTCATTAATGGTAGCAGATAAAAGCCTCAGACTTGTCTAAGCGCTAACTCATGAGCTCAATTATCTTTTTGAGTTGACAGACCAGAAAAAAAAAAAAACTTTGGACCCATTTTGTTCATTACAAAAAAAAAGAATTATTGATGAAGTACAAATTAGGCTGATTCCTGTATATGCAACAGAATTAGAAATGACACTTTAATACACAGACTTGACAAATCTGAGGCTTTCACTGATCTGACACAAAAAAATCCCCAAATTAAATTTATGTTACAATCCTAGCGGTAAACATTTGATAAATTTCCCCAATCTACACTACACAGATATGAATCTTTTATTTTGATCAGATGTACAACGGACTTAATCTCCATAAACATAAAAACACCGGCTTTTGGGGGGATTTGAATTCCCTTTTGGTGATTCTGCAGGGAAGGGGTTAACCTTGATCATTTACTCTTGAGAAAAAGCTATCCTTGCCAGCTTGTTACACGTCAAAAAAAGTTCTCGATTTTTCAAGTTTTAATTCCTCCTCAGAGATGCAAATTAAAGTTCCTTATGTGGTATACTGACCAACACCCATATCATATCTACAATGCTATAAGGCCAGAACAAGATGTAATCCCATTAGCAACGCAAGAAACCCTATTCATTGTGTTGAATGTACAGCAAAAGTTCTTTCTGAGTTGCAAGTCAGAGATAAAGTTATCAGTTTTGAAGCCAGCTTGCATTCCGTCTTGTATTATGCGTTTTTTGGGCATACCAAGGTCGATTACAATATTATATTGTGTATGGTAAATGAGCAGTTTTGTCCATTACATTTTCAGTTGCACTGGCTGCAGTTTCCCCTGGCTGCTATGCATGTGACCTCTTTTCAGAAACTGACGAATTTACCAATCTAAACTGCATTTTTCCCCATTAATAAAGAAAATGACTAATCCTTATACTCTAAGAAAAAGCTACCAATGATTAATGGATGCCTATCATGGTCGTTTTTCTACATTAGCCTAAGGACTGCCCCATTTCAAAATCTGGAGTATCCTCAACTGCTTTTACCAGACAACGTTCCCGTGGAAGCCAAGACCATCAAATATTAATGTAAAGAAATTCAATACTAATTTTACAACTTTGATACAATTTTAAGTTGCTAATATTGAACTCTTCCATTTCAGTTTGCAATGATAAACAGTAACTGCCCTGCTGACGAGTCCATGACTGAATAAAACTTATGAAAAAAAAAAAATTCTAAATAGAAAAAATCATGTACAAAATCAGTACTGCAGTTAAAAACTGCACTGCTCAAGTCTTGATACAACGATATTTTTTGTCCTGCTCCAATATGTGTACTTTAAACACACAAATGACAATTTTGTCCAGGTTTCCATTCCAGGACAACAAACTCTACATGGCAATTGAAAGTAAAATATAAACTTCCACACGAAATTGTGTGGCCTAAGAAATTAACTTTCTAGATCCAGAGGTGCAGTGCTGCACTACTTTGCAGCAGTGTATCTGAATTGTACCGTGATAAAGGTACAATTTCTAGATCCGGGGATGAGTGCTGTACTACTTTGCAGCAGTGTCTTTGGGTTGAACTGTGATAAAACTACAATTTCTAGATCCAGGGGTGAAGTGCTGTGCTAGTTTGGAGCAAATCTTTCTTTGAATTGAACTGTGATAAATGTACTCACTGCTGAACACATAGAATTTGATGTTTCTGGTGACGCTGTGATGTTTTTCCGACATCAAGGAGGACAACTTCATGAATTAGATTGCTGAATCTGCTGAATCAGGTTGACTACTGGTGAGTGCAGATAGAAGACAGTAACTTGTGAAGTTTTCACATACCGGAACGGTAGAAGTCAAACCCCAATCGCAGATGGTGTGTATGGTTTAGTTCAGACATCCAAAGTAAGGCTATTTACCTGCAACAACACAAAGAAAGGAAAATCTGATACAATCTGAACATACATGACGTGTATTACAAAGTCTTATGACAAAAGATTTTACCACTATAGTTAGGTCACACTTTCAGTTCCTTCACACTTGATGAAACAAAAAAAACTGATGTCAGGGCGTTTCTGATCATTTGAAAATGGCAACTATGCTTCTCAAGTACATATTGTCTCAATCTATAATGCAAAATACATGTAAGAACTGTGACTGGGCTTTTTTTTTTATGTAGAATGGGCAATATACAATAATAAAGTGGGCAAATGGGATGCTAATCAATTTTTTTCCAACTTTTTATTTTTGGGTCATAACATTGTAATATTTGATATGGCAGTGCCCTATTGTTTTTTATTTCTGGCCACCATTCCCATGCTTTCACCAGAATTCATTAACAGCATGACTGGAATTCTGTACCCTGATGTCTTCAGAGACTCGTGCCTTTACATAAACAAAGGGCAATACATAATTTAATACACACTGTACATAAAGTCTGAAAATGAAGATCAATAATTCCTTTCTGAGAAAATGTAGCGGTAAACTCAAACAGCCCAGAAGCCATTATTCCCTCTTGAACCAAATGAGAGAAATCTACACATCACAGTCTGAATTTAAACACTGTGGTCAACAAAGAAATTATTGCTAATTATTGCTTGCCTACATTTTCCTCCATTATAAAGTGCTTTTTTTTAACTTTTAAATATTGTAGTAGTATTAACAAAGAGCAATCTGGTCTCATCATATAGAAAAGAGCGCCATGAAGAAATTAAATTATTTCAACAACGGTTATAAAGCAAAATTTCAGAGTAAATAATGGCTTTGTATTGAGCTGAGATAACTTGAAAGAGCACTGTACTTACTGCTGCATGTATAGAGCGTGATCTTTCTGGCACCTCTGTGATTTTTGTTTCAGACATTGAGGTGAACATTTCTTGCACCGCTGCATAATCTGTGTCAACTGCTGATTTCAGGTAAGAGCACACAAGACACCAGTTTGTGAAATGTTCACAAGAGGCTCAACTGTCAGACCATTAATATACAGCTGGAAGTATAACCTGCAACAAAGCGAAGTAAGAAAAATCTACTTTATGCTGAATAAAGTCTGAACATTTGTACAAGGTCATGTATGACAAGGAAGATTTTAGTACTTTAATTTATGCCACAGTTTCACACATGAAGATAATCAAAAGGCAAATGTGGGAGCATTACTGAAGATTTAAAAACAAAATCTGAGCTGCTTGCCATGCTAAATAACTTTTATTACAAAACAAATTTAAGAACTGAGCTTTTTTCAAGCAGGATAGGCAATGTAACAAAGTGGGCAATTTTATGATATAAATAAAAAGATCCAAACAATTTGTTGATTCTGAATGAAACATTTTTGTATTCATTTGTAGGTCAAAATAACATTCAGTGTGAAACTCAATTTTCATCAAAAGGAATAATTTCCCCTATTATCACCTGAATTAATTCATATAATTTATTACACAAGAATAACGGAAGGTCTTCCGCCCGTCCGCGCCAGTCAAGAAAACAACTACCCCAGCCCCTTTTTGCCTGATTAGTCAATATGACTACCGCCCATTGATACAAACTGACTAGACCCTCACGCCCCCAGGTCCATCTGACCATTCCAATGCAGGTTGTTTAAGCTTATATCTTAATCATATTAATGTTTGTTAACATTTTGGTAAGTGCCGCGGACGGGGGGAAGACCTCCCAAAATAATGTCAGTTCCGATTCCAGTTTACACAATACAAATTTCAGTGTCATAAATGTGCACAATCATATAATAATGGAGCTTGGGCCCAACTTTGCGACCGCAAAGGCTTTTTTACTACGCAACGTAGAGAAATGAAACTTGGCACATGTTTGTAAAATTTATTAAGCCTGTACGTGTCGGGCTCAATTTTTCCCGAAACACTTTACTTTTCCCAGAAATTCAGTTATAATTATCAGTTATCAATTCATGATTGCGAATACGACGTGATGGAAGGTCTTCCGCCCGTCCGCGCCAGTCAAGAAAAGACACTAAAGAGGGGACTTTTGAGCGGGTTTAAAAAAAGGTTGGGTTTTGTATTTGTATGGGACAAAGAAAGAAAGAAAGAAATAAGAGTTGGTTAAGATGGGTGGTATTTGTTGTATGTATCTTTGTTCTTTCTATCTCGCTGCCAGTTCATCTCGATTTCACTACTTTAGAAACATCTGAAAGAGAACACATACATAGTATTCATAAATCGTGACGATACTGGGATCCGCACCCATATCCTTTCGCTCCTGAATCACACGTCTTAACCATTTCGCCACGCAGGTGAGTTAACAGATTGTCGGTAAAAAATTTACTTATACTCACAGTCAGTACCCTTGACCTAAATTACGGAAAGTTACCGACCTTGTTAATTTGCATAGTTTTAAAAAATTATGAATCGGCTTAGTAGCGAAACAATCCGATTTCAGCTGCTCGGAGATTGCATGATTTGAGCTAATGAGGGCCTACTTGAGTGTACGTCGATCGCCAATGGCTACCCCAGCCCCTTTTCGCCCGATTAGTCAGTCTGACTACCGCCCATTGACACAAACTGACTACACCCTCACGCCCCCTGGTCCATCTGACCATTCCATGTGTTGTGAGTTTAAATTCCTGGCGCTTTTTTGGTTGTTCCCACCCCTCGACCTTAGTTAACGGAAGGACTTCCGAATGCGTTCCATAGTCCGAGTGAAAACAATACATAGCTACCCCGGCGGCTTTCCCTGATATGTCAATCTGACTACTGCCCAGACGAACATCGGCCTACGGCCTCGATGATACAAACTGACTAGACCCTCACGTCGTTACATATCAATCTGACAATCGACTAATATTAGTAATAGCCTAGGTAAGTTGGGGTGGGAACAACCGAAAAAGCGCCAAATTCCTCAACACCATATCAAGTTTTGTTTCAGCAAACCTTCGCCAGTCGCGCTTTTGGTAAATTCTGTGATTGTGACCTCTCCCCAGCAAGTTTCAAAATGGCAGCTGTTTTCGGATTTTGTCTCACTTCAGACTTTCTTCTGGGATTGTACTGTTTTTCTTGGCCAGTGTGTTACAAATGTTATTGTGAATATGAAATGATAATTGGTCATAAGGTCTGGAACAATGTGTAACCGTGAGCTTTACTTAATAGCGGTAAAAATTATGGCGCGGACGGGCGGAAGACCTCCCGACGTAATAATGTACTTCCGTCAATTTCGTCATTTCCGCCTCTTACCGGAAATGTAGAGTTCACGATCCAGCCACGCCAAGAAACCTTTGATAGTGATACCGAGTATAGTGTTATAGATGAGGTGAGTGCCATTCATTCATACCAAGAAAACTGCGCGTAAATATTTAGATCATTTTTTACGAACACATGAGCCCATGATAAATGCTCGGTGCGCACTACCGTGCACTGTGTACTACTGTAATACTATCCTATCTATCTATTGATCGCCGATTTTATGTGGATGACCCAAAGTGTCTCGACATCAATGTCTTTGTGCTGATTCCTTTCGGTCTGGAGTGGTGAGCTTTGTTTTTTACCATTTGAAGAATGGGGCAGTTACTAGTTTAAATAAACTTTGTAAAGTTTACCGATATTTTTGTTTTTTAATCCACGAATAGCTTAATAATTAAAAAGTATCTGGTATTAAAACAAATGTGAACAATTCAGTTTTGTTGTGTTTATTTTTTTTGTAATGATCTAGAGTAAGGCTATTCCTCATTTTACTAACGAATTTCACGAGAAAGTAAATTAATGAAATATTAGCTCTGAATCTAATTTTTTCTTCTTTCTTTGTCCCATAGGCTACAAATACTAAACCCAACCTTTTGATAAGCTATGCGACTCTGTGGCTCCAGACTTTAACCCCAACAAGTTTATTTGCTGTCACTGCCTTTATGGTGAAGAGACCTCTATTTGGGTCATTATCTCATTATCACTGTTATCAATGGTTGTTTGAAAAACTAGAATTCTGCTGCCATGCTGTAACTTCTAAAGCAGTTTTCAATTACTTTCTAGTTGATTGGCTCTACTTTTTTAATTTATCGGTTACAGATGATCATGTTTCATTATGTCTGGCAATTTTATTTTTACATCCTTCTTGACATCAGTGTTGGCCTTTGCCAGGATGTCCTTTATCTTGTCCTTCTCCAATGTTTTAAGCTAACTAGACATCGCAGCAATGCTCTAGCCAGCACCGCCAGCATCTATATTTTTGTTACAGATTGATGGACTTTAAATTGAGGTAATATTCCGGTCAAGACTTTGTCTGATGTGAATACTAAATCGACGTATGATGCATACATGCGTAACGTTATGGTCCGAAACTATAAGTTTGCCTCACAGTCACATCCTCAAAGTGGACGAAACTGACATGTTGCCAATATTTTTTTATTTTTTTTTTAAATTAATAATAATAATAATCATGGGGAGGGGAGAATTTCTAAGAATTTTGCCCCGGACGCAACTTTAGGAGAGTCGGATCGGTATGCTGGGGGTTGCAAGTTAGTCCTCTCGATGAATGCGTTTATAGTTTATGCGCGGCTCGGTGATTAACACTCAGAACATGAAATATGTACCTGTCTAAAGCTATATACCTCATATGGTACTCTTTCCCAAGTCCCACTATCTGTGACATTTGAAATTTCAACATTTTGATATACGTCGGTGTAGTTCTCCAGCCGTCTAACTTCACATTTTGTAAGAGCTTTAAGCGTCTATCTAACATTATATTTACATTTTGGCGCAAAAAAATATTTGTCATTGTTGTGTAGATATCATTTTGTGATTAATGTGTTAAAAAATGGAAGGTCTTCCCCCCGCCCGCGACACTTACCAAAAAGTTAAACATAATATGATGAAGACCTCCCCTAACCTGCGCTTTCGTTCTTTCTTTCATCTTTCTTTGTCCCATAGGCTACACGTACTTAACTCAACCCAACCTTTTGATAAGCACGCTCAAAAGTCCCCTCTTTAGTGTGTTTTCTTGACTTGCGAGGACGGGCGGAGGATCTCCCTGAGAATCACTTAAACTTACCTTGAAATATGATCTTTGTCTATGCTGACTCTTGTCGTAACACTGTGAGCAGAGCATTCGTAAGTGCAATTAATATTTCACTGACTTCACTGGTCTGCTCTAGTTCATAAGCTCATTTCTAATCTTCACATTCTCTCAGTAAATGTCGGATTGAGTGAAAAAGGAGCTCACACTGGCGCGTGTGGGTTTTTATACCCGGCAGTGACATCACAGTGAGCACTTTTCATATAGCATGATTATTTCAGACAATGAAAATACAAAACGCATGAAAAATGCTTGATATCCGTTCGAACCAAATTCTTTTTTCCCCTGAGTTCTCCCGAACTGCACGTGTAGCATTGTTTTAATGGTGAGCCTGAACTCTTGATGTGTTTTTGTCAATGTCCAGGTACAACATTTTTGCCCCCTAAACTTTCTTTTCGCTGTCCGACTTTGCAGCCAATCACAGGGGTGGGGTGGGGTGGGAGGATTAAGAAAGTCCCACTCACTGCCCCCCCCCCCTCCCGCTAAAGGGCGAAATCCCGTTTTAGCATAATTGTAAGCCAATAATAATATCGACTAAGGATTGCAGAGCGTCGCCCCGATCATGTGGCGCACGTGCTTAAACTCACGGAGAAAGCCAAATAAATGAGATTTATTTCAATGTATTTTTCATCCTGTTTCGAGTTGAAATTTCTTTAAAAACATATTAGTTCTAGTTGGAGACTTTGTTGACCGAGAAACTGGGGGAAATATTAGCACACCAGGATCAAAATTACACGCGAATGAACCTCAGCTTTCGTACTCTAAATCTGTGCCAAAATTAAACATGGGACATAATAAACTAGCTGTTCGATGAACAGGTTTGTGTAAGTTGTTGTTGTTGTTGTTGTTTCTTTGGGGGGGGGGGTAAAACTTAAGACGCCTGTGAACTAAGAAAGGCATTAATGCTGCATAGATAGCTTATAAGAGAGATGCAACAACATAGGACACCACTTCAGACCGAAAGGAATACGAACAAAAGCGGAGATGCGTAAGGTCATCCGAAAAACTCAGCGGTAGGACAGTACACAGTGCGCAGTGGTGCGCACCGAAAATTTTCAAGAAGTGATGATGTTATAAAAACCTACAGCATGCCAATGAGCGTAGTGAAAATTGGGGAAACAATACATTTCCAATTTAAAAAACTGCACCGATTTAAGATTTCTATTATAAACTGTGCACCCTTACATCCATTCTGGTGCACCATATAAAATTTGAAGTCTGAGTGTTGAGTGGTTCAGAAGCCTTTTGCAACGAAAAATCGCAAGTCCACAAATATATATATAGTATAGATATAGATATGTTCTGGCGCAAACCGTCGACCGTTTTTATAAACCTACCCTGTGCTTGATTTCGCTACCTTTATTCGACGCTCACAAATGAGTCAATGGCGGAACACGAAGTTGACCCACTTCATAATTTTTGACTCCCTTGTAAGAATTCACACACACACAAACAAAAAACGACTTTGGATAAAGTTTGATGATTAAAATGAGATGCTCATAAATACATTTGGACCCCTATGAGCGACATGTACACCCAACTGGCATCGAAACTGAGAATTTTCAGTGCAGCAATTCAATAAACTGTCTTTTTTTTTTTAATGGTCAGAAGTTAGACTATCATGCAATTTACATAAGGCAGCAAATTCGAGTAGTTTTTACCTTTTTGAAAATGCCATTTTAAGAGAAGGAAGGGGTAAAAATCCTATTTTCTTATATTGTTAATCAATTTTCATACAAATTTGGGGTAGTGAATCAGAATGAAAATGTGATTTGTAAATGCATTCAACATTTTTTTAAACTTTGCGGTTGCCATGGTAACGGCGGCCATATTGAATTTTCATTACATTTTTTATTCAAGAATTCTGTGAAAACCATCGGTTGAAATCAGCTCAAATTTTGCACACCAGTCAAGAATTGGTAAGCAAAGAGAGTTACAACGCCATATATCCAATAAATCTATCCAATTGGTCATAATCCAACCTTAAAATAGTATGTTCATATTTTGTCCAGTAAAAAACTAAAAATACAGTTTTCTAATTGCTCTGGCTGAAAAAATATCACATAAAACCAGAATTGGCCATTGTAACATCAAAGTATACTTACTTAATGACACATGTGCGAAATCTGAGGGCAATCTGATCAGTAGTTATGGAGAAATTAAGAACTGAAGTTTTTAACATGCGCTGAAAACAAGAAACAGAGAATGGCTCCTAAACTTTTCGAAGTGCTCAGTCTGAACAGTCCACGATGAGGGGGCTGGGGGCAATACCTGCCTTGCCTGGGGGCGCTGCCCGGTGCGCTGGTAACTCACCCTACGCCACTGTGCCTCTGGGTTTGTGAGTACTCCTGAATGAGTGAGCGGGTGACAGTGTGAGGGCAGTGAGACGTTAGTGAAGGACTTGGGGGTGGGGTGGGAGTGGGGGTATTGTCATGGTGAGTAAACAGACTTTTGTCTCCTCCACTGTTGTCAGTTCTTCGTTACTATGAAAATTGTCACATTCTTTTATATTTTACGCAACATCAATTGAATACAGTGCGGTTGTTTGGTTTTCCAAGACAGGACATCAAGGGATTATAAAACCCAAAGTTTAGTTCATTTTTAAAAGTTTTGAATGAAATCTATAGACTAAGTTCAAAAGTTACAACCGTTTAACGTTTGCTGCAAGACTTAGGCGGTTTAGTCCAAATTGACCGCAAAGTTACCCATCACTAGACATCAGAAATTTCTGCGTAATTTTAATAATATGTGACCAGTTTCGTAGTTGTTGCACATTTCTTGAAAGCCTCCAGCCCGCTAACTGACATACCCCTGAAACTTACATATGTGCTTATATACATATATACATAAGCGTTACCTTGAAATTGTGTATTTTGTGAAAATCGTGTTCGAAATTCTTATCTTGTCGCTAAATAACTTTGGCCAAAAATACACTTTGAGTTTTGCTGGCATACATTTTGTGATTTACATGTACTTGCATTTACTTCAGACATAGAGTTCACCCTTCTATATAATTATATATATATAACTTCTGAGTTTCAGTATAACTTCTGAGTTTCAATTACATGCAATATACACATGAATATGCGGGTCTCAATATTTTATATAAAAAACCTGATCTTTGCTACAAATAATTTTTCAACTTATTTCATGAAAGTGCATACTAGATACCCTTAGGACTTTCATAAAAGTGTGCCTTTTGGGCCTGAAGCATTAATTCTCACAAGTGTGAGGTGCGACCTCGAGGAAGTTCATTGTGGTTAGAACTTTCAGCTGAAATATCAGCCGTTGAACATATTAAGGCTTGATATATTGTGTAGGTTTCAGTCATGCAGTTCCTATGAATGTGTATTTATAGAATTTTTGTGGGGGCAGGTATGATGTGTTTTGTATAGATTGCAATAGTATCCATCCATATGTGCAGTAATGGGCACTTTATGGTATCTATCTATCTTTTTGGCTATATCTGTTAAAGTCCACTGACTTCAAAATCACATTGTCATTCACAAATAAAGAAACCAAAACAACACTGGAGATTGAATACACTTTATTTGAATCATTTATTTGCATTAAAAGAGTTTTGCTGTCATAGACAATTTGACAGTTCTTATGTTGATATGAATCAGAACATGTACCACAGAATGTTCAGACCTTCAGACTTATCTCCCCTCCCCTGTACTACAAATTATGAGACATTTACCTTTCGTTACGTCATTTATACAAAAATATTTACTACTTTCTTCACAGTCCCTCTATTCACACATCCTCCCCCCCCCCCTCCCCGTACTACAAATTATGAGACATTTACCTTTAGTTACGTCATTTATACAAAAATATTTACTACTTTCTCCACAGTCCCTCTATTCACACACCCCCCCCCTTCCACCACACACATACATACCCGTACCCACAAACAACCACATGAGCCACTGCCACTCCTTTTACAAAACAACAAAACAAAAAAAAACATGCCACAACTTCGCACTGGAGAAAATTCCTGGTCCCTATGAAACCCCAAATTTACTGCTCCCTTTACTGATACCCTAAAGTCAGAAATAACACATTTTCTCCAGTAAGTGATGAATTTAAATTTTACTCCACAGTAACAGAAAAAAATATTTGAGTTTTATACTTTCATGCTACGAGAAATAAACAACAACAACAACAAAACGCAAAAGCATTCAGGTCATTTAATTTTGTCTTAACAGCTCTGAAATTAAGTTAAATTAAATAATTATTATGCGAACTGAAAGAGCCAAACATTCTGCACTTCTCTCCCCAGCCACTATCCCCATTGCACTCAAAGGCACATCGTCGGTGTAGAACAATACTCCTGTAACCCCATCAACATAATTATTTTGTGTGGACCCTGTACAGTTGTGAAGAAATTTTTTCCAAAAAATAAACATCACTAAACCAATTATCGGCGGAAGAACACTTTGATTCTGATACACACCGCAGCAGTTCCTTGTTCTTTTGGTAGCGAACCCTGCCTTAATGCCAGTCTTGCTCATAGTGAGGTGAGTATCATACTAAGCACGGAACGTCAAAGTCAGATGCTGCCGGCAAAATGTTCACCGAAGAAATAATGGCAGAAGATGACTGTGTCTGACCGGCCTTAATGTGATAGGGTTTTCCCGGATTTACTAAGAAAATACAGGAAATTATGGTATGCACTTCTTGTCTACCAGCATGTGACTGTGTCTGAACGGGCTTAGTTTGATAGGGTCTTTCCGGATTTACTAAAAAAATATAGGAAATTATGATGTGTACTTCTTGTCTGATAGCACCAGACTGCGCCGTTTCGTGCCTAGTACGATACAGTCCCAGGCCAGCCACTTTTCCCAGTATTGTATTTTGCATTTTTTGTATCTTCTTTCATCGCATTTGGGAAATCTGCCTTAGTGTCATTGCTGCCCAGTTACAACTGGAGCAGACACGTCGTCGCCACAGTTGAAAAGCCGGTCAGCGTGTTTGTATTTTTAGGGGGGGGGGGTGTGGTAGTGTTTTTTGCATTTTGCCGCAGCAGTAGGCCTGCTCTTCTTCGACTCCAGCTGCCAAGGTATCTGTAAACTGCGCAACGTACACACGAGGCCTCCGAGTTTTTCGTCCTTATCCGAGAAGTCTAGGTGCTCGATCCTACCTACCATAGGGCCAGGGACAGGAAATTATGAGCAAAATCCCAAAATTCCAACATGCCTGCGCTGATCGGTAATCGAACCCGGTACTTTCGGCATGAGAGGCAAACACTTTATCCCTAGACCAATGTGTCCCGTAACACCATTTTTTCCTGGAAAGAGAATTTCACAAATGGGAGCCGAGACTCAGACTGCAGCCATTCAAGATCTACTGGAAAGTTTTCATTGTAAATCACTATAATCTTCTAGGTACTAACTGTCACGTGAAGTGAGCGAGACTCAGAGATAATGGGAGAATGGGTAGTGTAAGATTAGCTCACAGGGAATGCAGCAAACCGTCGGGAAACAAAACCACGGGAACTGTGAGTGGTGTTGGGGATTGGACGAGGCGAGATCTGTGTACTTACAAATCACTGCACACAGAGAGTCCTTAGAGAACGGACGCAAGAGAAAGCCCCAGAGGGCGAACACAAGGAGAGCAGTCGGAAGACTGGTGTTAGTGTTTTTTCCAGTGATGACTGGTAGGTTGAACTATAAGGATTGACAATTGATGTACTATATTCTTCTGATGACCATGATGTAAATAAGTTAAATGCGAGGAGTGTGCAAGTCATGTGTTACTGTATTAATAGATGTGAACATAGAGCGAGATCTGTACGTTGGGAGTGTGGATTCCTAGCCTAGTCTGAGTACTGTGTAATACGGTGGAGGTGTGTTACAGAAGAGAGGCGCAGCTGTGTGGTGAGTGAACTGTGGAATGTGTATGTACGCTTGATGGTTCGTAATGAGTGGTGAAGTGGATAGTAAGTGTATGGTGTTATAGAGATGTGATGTTGTTCTTATAGGTGCCGGGGTCGGGCAATAAGGCCACCCGCGGTGGACGGACGTAGGCCGGGGACAGGCTGTGGAGCCGTGGTGACAAGGACCGGCGGCGACATAGGGCTTGGCGGTGCGCCAGCACTTGGGCGCTCCGCCAGGGACGTAGGGCCGACAGGCAGTCCAGCAACAGTGGCCGGCTGGTTTAGGGAGTTGGGCTGGCCAGCTTTCCAAGTTATGTACATGATAGTTCTGTACTACGAATTATACAGGGGTTGATGTTAGGTCGAGTAGGGGCCTGGAAATTCAGAGTGTAAAGCATTGGCTGTACGGTTGTGGAACCGGAGATAGGATGACTGTTGGGGAGAATGGCCATTGTATGGTATTTGAATTGACCAATGTATCGTAGGTAATTGAACGTACTTTTAATATATAATAAATGTGTGAGCCTGTTTGATTGTTCTGTTAAGTGTTGTACTTCTTCGTTTGTGCTTGTTGTCTCGTCTTAATCAGTACATTTTCCAGTTTGGAATTTGTTACACTAACTGTTTGAATTGTGTGTTTGTATATGTTTTTGTGTGCTATGTGTGTGTGTGTGAGTGAGTGTGTTTATGTGCGCGATGGAGTTTGAGTGTGGGTTTAACGGTGTGTCGGTACGATAACGGACACATTGAGTCTTTCACGGGTTATTTTTTATCTTGCTTTGGTCCGTCTAGCTTTCAGCCCGCGGATTCTTTTAAGTAAGAGATGGAATAAAAGTGAAGTTAAAAATCTATTTAACTAACGGGGAAAAGGCCCCTACTGTAAAGTTTGTCCATTTGAGTCTTGTAAATAATTATGATGTAAGTCTGTTAAATCAAGTTGTAGAGTTCGGCCTCCTTAAGAAATATGCGAGATAGAAATAGCGAGGAGAGAGAGAGAGGGGGGGGGGAGAGAGAGAGAGACAGAGGAGAGAGAGAAAGAAGAGAGGCAGACAGACACAGAGAGAGAGAGAGAGAGAGAGAATGAGAGAGAAGAGACAGAGACAGAGAGAGGGAGGGAAAGCGAGAGTGAAGAGAGAGAGAGAGAATGAGAGAGAGAGAGAAGAGAGACAGAGAGAGGGAGGGAGAGCGAGAGTGAAGAGAGAGAGAGAGTAAGAGATATAGAACAGAGAGAGAGAGAGAGTAAGATTGATAGAACAGAGAGAGGGAGAGAGAGTCAGACAGATAGAGAGAGAGAGAGAGAGAAAGAGAGAGACACAGACACACACACACACACACACAAACAGATAGACTGACAGAGACAGAGGACAGACAGAACCACTTCATTATTGGTGTAAACAGATGAAAAAGGAGAAAGGTTGACTGAATGTTGGCATTGTGGAATAAGTAGACAATGATTATCTCTTAAATGATTTAGTATCAACCCCTGGCATTTTAAGCACATCGATTACCCACTACCATTATGGCTTTTCTGACATCAGCAGCTGTGGAATTACCGAATAAGGAAGGTATCATACTAGGTCCGGTCAGACATGGTCAGCTGCTAGCAGACAAGAAGTGCACACCGGAATTTCAGATATTGTCTTAGTAAATCTGGGAAAACCCTGTCATACTAAGCCCTGTCAGACACGGTCAGCTTCAGGCATGATTTGCTAACATCATCTGCCTATGTCTGACAGGGCTTAGCATAATGGTAATGACCCCCAAAAGTTTAAATAAGATTCTAAGAAAACAGATTTTACAAGGTTCTGATCACACACATATCGCACAAAAGTTTACAAAATTTTAATGATAACAGTTATCTTTTCAAAGACAAGAGAAAGTGACAGCGCTTTCGTTAAACACTTGTTGTTTTTTTTAATTTTTTAACCCTTTCCCTTCACCCCCAACCCCAAAAACAACAACAACAACAACAACAGCAACAGCAACAACAACAACAACAACAGCAGGAATAACCACAACAACATCAACAACAGCAACAACAACATCAACATCAACAGCAGCAACAACAACAACATCAACAACAGCAACAACAACAGCAACAAAAAGTAATAACCATTTTTCTGACTGATTAAGCCCAATGCTCAAGGCTACGAATGGCTTTACACGGTCACTGGCTGCAAAAGTCCATGCCCTCCTGAAAATATCGCGACTTTAGTTCTTGTTTGTTCCAACTCCACTTTTTACAACTGAGAAAATTCGTCGTTAAACGTTGTGGCTTTGGTGTTATGATAAGGAGTAAGAATAAATACAGAACAGTAAAACAGCTTGATAAGTGCCACAACACATTTTAAACAAGTGTCAAAGTGTGCATTTGTTATATCTCTTCTACAGACTAAAATATCTCCAATTTTTCAGAAATTGGAGATAGTACAAAAAAGAACTCAGCCAGCGATATGAAAATATCCTGTTTCAATATTTTCATGGTGGACAAAATGAAAATATCCTGTTTCAATATTTTCATGGTGGACAAAACAAAATATGCCAAACACACACACACACACACACACACACA
This sequence comes from Onchidella celtica, assembly GCA_963931925.1. Taxonomy (NCBI): domain Eukaryota; kingdom Metazoa; phylum Mollusca; class Gastropoda; order Systellommatophora; family Onchidiidae; genus Onchidella; species Onchidella celtica. The sequence continues at coordinate 11,606,643 of OZ007577.1, forward strand.
CACACACACACACACACACACACACACACACACACACACACACACACACACACACACACACACACACACACACACACACACACACACACACACACACACACACACACACACACACACACACACACACACACACACACACACACACACACACACACACACACACACACACACACACACACACACACACACACACACACACACACACACACACACACACACACACACACACACACACACACACACACACACACACACACACACACACACACACACACACACACACACACACACACACACACACACACACACACACACACACACACACACACACACACACACACACACACACACACACACACACACACACACACACACACACACACACACACACACACACACACACACACACACACACACACACACACACACACACACACACACACACACACACACACACACACACACACACACACACACACACACACACACACACACACACACACACACACACACACACACACACACACACACACACACACACACACACACACACACACACACACACATATATATACATATATACAACAACAACAACAAAAACAAAAACAAAAAAAAACTGCGTTTTCACATTATGACTGACACAATGAGAATGTTTTGACTCTAACAAAACCTAAGAGAATACCACTAGCAGTTTTACCGTCGGCTACAGACGAGACCACTGAGAAACTTCTATGTATCAAGAAAATCTTCCGGTCGGACATTAAAAAACTTCAAAGATAACTTTATAACTTCTCGAATCATTATCCATGGAAAAAGTGATTAAAGATTTTTTCAAAAAAATAATAATAATTAAATTGTGACAATAAAAATCAATAATCTTATATTTAGGCCGCCTACATTCTAAGAGCTGTTCAAAAGTAGTAAAAAAAATTCATTTGACGAGCCAGAAAAAACACACAAAAAAACGGTGGGAGTATTGAGAGCTTTGAGCGTCTGTCAGTCTGGAATCGTAGCTAAAGTTCTCGTATTGATTTCACATTCTACAAAAAATGTTTTTATTTGATCAATTGTTTAATATGCCAAAAGCTTGGTGTGTCTTCCATTTCACGGTGCTAACCAGGAGCAATTGTCTCCCCTTGCTACACTAAGCATAAAATAAAATGGCTCCAGTTTTGTCTGCAATTTCCAGCAAAGTTTTCAGGTGTATCTCAAGTCTCAGGTTACAACAATTATGAAAGTATCTAGACTGATTCAAAGGCAGGAGAGCGTGATTTACTGTTGTTTTTTATTTTGTGTAATATTCTAAATGATGTCACTGTCCATTTGATAGGATATTTTTGTATTGTTTTGTTTTTTGTCTTTCTTATGTCGATTATAATGAACGAATGTTTTATGCACTTGAGTTGTATATTAGATAGAAAGATTAACAGAGAGATGGACAGAAAGAATGATGCAGAGATGACAGGCGCAGTGACAGACATACAGAATGATAGATAGATAGATAGATAGATAGATAGATAGATAGATAGATAGATAGATAGATAGATAGATAGATAGATAGATAGATAGATAGATAGATAGATAGATAGATAGATAGATAGATAGATAGATAGATAGATAGATAGATAGATAGATAGATAGATAGACAGACAGACAGTCAGACAGACAGACAGACAGACAGTCAGACAGACAGACAGATAGATAATAGATAGATAGATAGATAGATAGATAGATAGATAGATAGATAGATAGATAGATAGATAGATAGATAGATAGATAGATAGATAGATAGATAGATAGATAGATAGATAGATAGATGGATAGATAGATAGAAAGATAGAAAGATAGAAAGATAGATAGATAGATAGATAGATAGATAGATAGATAGATAGATAGATAGATAGATAGATAGATAGATAGATAGATAGATAGATAGATAGATAGATAGATAGATAGAATTCGAAACTTCCAGGTTACATTGCTTGGGCCGCTCTAGTTCTGTCCCTGTCTCCAATTCCTTCCTGCCTTTCATCCTGATGTTATGCAAAAAAAATTCCCTCATTACAACCACTAAGGTAAGATATAACTTTATTACCCTGTAATTGTTAGGAAATTTGTTGCTGCCACAGCATCAGTAGTAGTACTACACTGAAAACAGTATCAAAGGCACACAAGTCCCTAATGCATACCGCACACATGCACACCGTTCACATATTAGCAGCAAAAAAAACAAAAAACATAAATACATTACCCCGACACACTGTCAGAACAATCAATTTGGAAAACTCACAACAGAATATAATTATGTACCACATTAGGAAACACAACTGCAGTGAATGGCGCCTTTAAAGCTTTCTGTTTGTTTTTATGTACAGTATCTTGTCCACTTCTTTGGGATCGGACTGTCTGATGGAACAAGAGGTGGGAGCAATCATTTAGAAATGATTTCAGTAATCTTCCCCAATTTCCCACACATTTTAAGCTTTAGCATGTCAGTTTCAGCGGAAAGCTGGAAGAAAGAATGGAGAAATAATTGTGGACTCAATACCGGAGCTCTTGACGACGTTTTCCTTTTAATAAATCTGTGGTGGAGGAGTGACATTAAAATCACCTCCTCCTCTTCCTCCCAAAGTATGAAACTGCATTCGGCTCTAGGCGAAACAGGTGCCATGGTGGTAGAGAGAGAAAAAAGCAGACTGCAAAGAATGAATCTCATGACTAGAGAAACAAAAGTGATATTTTCCTTTAATTTGGCCGTTTCCGTTTCCGTACACATGGAAACACAAAATTTTATTTCGGCACGTCGTTTCCGCATGTCATTTTCGTTTCCCTCTCCGTTTCCGGACACATGAAAACACAGCTTTATGGTACCACTAACTTGGGATCTTAAAGGATAACCATACTCTACAGCCATAGATATTCATTCTCAATACATTAACTCTCCATAAGGGAACCGCAGACTAGCAGTTTTATTTTTGTTTAATTCTATTTTCTCAGTGCATTCATGAACGTAAACAGTTACTTTGCATTAATGAAATAGAATCCAGGCTATGATGTCTAGCAGTGGCCGAAGTGGGAAGGGGAACATGAGGCAGGTGACACAGACACCAGTCAAAGACACATGCATTCTAACAACAGTGAATCTCTCTGACTGACGATTTCCTAACATCTTCGCCTGCGGAAATTTTTGTAACAAAACAACATACGTGAAAAGGCAAAAAAAGACTTTATTTTAAATTGCGAATACATAATAAATTACACTTTGTGTCGTTTCACCTTTAAAAGCATCTGCTTCTCCAAAGTTTTAAACTATACTTGCTCAAAATGAACGAGAAACATTGGAAGACGGCAGGATCTCTAATTTTTCGTAAAAAAGAAAAAACCAACATATTTTTGAGACCAGAAAGAGAATACAATACGCTTAAGTAGAAATCAAAACGTAAACACTGAAAATCTCAAGTTTTGGATGGCAACGAAACAGGAATAACAAAATCGATATCCCATCGCAAACGTATTGCGGAGATAATGTATTTCTGAAGATTTAAAGATGACAGTTAAGACTCGAGGATTTCTCCACCTGTTGCAGCATTACCTCACTAAGGCCTTCCAGCATCTACAAACGGACCAGTCGAGTATGGTACTTGGTAGACGTCGGAGTGAGCTTACTGCGGAACACAAAGACTATAGTTAAACAAGAATACAGAACTGTGAAAAGATGAGAAGCGTCTTGTTACCACAACTACTGTGTCTGGCTGTGCTGATCTCTTCATGCTGGCCTTGTCCACCTAGGAAGAAGGGTGGCTTGTGTACGCTCAGGGTATGGACCTCAGCTGATAACAAGTACCACAATGTAAAGGTAAGAAGATTGCGTACTATACAAAAGTAGTAAGGCCAGTGACCGCATGCATGAATTGGCTGCAACTGGTGAAACGATGGTGTAGGCCTTACCTGTCTGGTGTAGGCCTTACCTGTCGATGCAAAACGCCACCCTGTATGCATCAAGTTTACAATTATGACCCATGGCAGCGCGGTATCACAATAATTGATTCATCACTCTGGCTGCTGGTAATGGGAGGGGGGGGGTGTTTATTTCGTAGTATTTGATTCGACACTGGCAAGACAAACATCAAAATTTGTTTGGACCAAGAAGAGTTAAAAATGTGCCCAGCAAAGGAACACACAAGCTTGATGGTCAATTTTCAAAATCCTTCAAAGCTTAAGTCCTTCGTCGAGACGCTGCATCTGCCCTTGAAGAAGAGAAAGTCTGCTGGCACTGGGGCTGATGTGATGATCGCAACAGTCTCAACTTCCCAAGTATGGACGATGTTACCTCCCCCCCCACCCCATTGCTGCAATTAGCAGAAAGAATATGCGGGGTGCTTTATCTTCGCATCAATTTATCATCTGTTCCTGGCGGCCATAATTATGGCCAATAACGTTCTCTACCTTCTCTTGTCCAGTTAGGTTTCTACTGTAAAGCGCATAGAGCATTTTAAAAATGGATATGCGCTATACAAAATAATAATAATAATGTGGTTGACAGGTTTCTACTGTAAAGCGCATAGAGCATTTTAAAAATGGATATGCGCTATACAAAATAATAATAATAATGTGGTTGACAGGTTTCTACTGTAAAGCGCATAGAGCATTTTAAAAATGGATATGCGCTATACAAAATAATAATAATAATGTGGTTGACAGGTTTCTACTGTAAAGCGCATAGAGCATTTTAAAAATGGATATGCGCTATACAAAATAATAATAATAATGTGGTTGACAGGTTTCTACTGTAAAGCGCATAGAGCATTTTAAAAATGGATATGCGCTATACAAAATAATAATAATAATGTGGTTGACAGGTTTCTACTGTAAAGCGCATAGAGCATTTTTAAAATGGATATGCGCTATACAAAATAATAATAATAATGTGGTTGACAGGTTTCTTCTGTAAAGCGCATAGAGCATTTTAAAAATGGATATGCGCTATACAAAATAATAATAATAATGTGGTTGACAGGTTTCTTCTGTAAAGCGCATAGAGCATTTTAAAAATGGATATGCGCTATACAAAATAATAATAATAATGTGGTTGACAGGTTTCTTCTGTAAAGCGCATAGAGCATTTTAAAAATGGATATGCGCTATACAGAATAATAATAATAATGTGGTTGACAGGTTTCTTCTGTAAAGCGCATAGAGCATTTTAAAAATGGATATGCGCTATACAAAATAATAATAATAATGTGGTTGACAGGTTTCTTCTGTAAAGCGCATAGAGCATTTTAAAAATGGATATGCGCTATACAAAATAATAATAATAATGTGGTTGACAGGTTTCTTCTGTAAAGCGCATAGAGCATTTTAAAAATGGATATGCGCTATACAAAATAATAATAATAATGGATAGCATTTATAAGAGCATATCCATTTTAAATGCTCTATGCGCTTTACAGGAGCAGCAAGTCGGCCACAGAGCAGAGCGGAGCGCTTGCGAAGCTCTCAACACACTACACTGCTTCTTTCTCTCTCCCTGTCTGGCTCACTCTCTCTCTCTCTCTACCTCTCAGCAAATTGTAACGCAGCCTGTTAGGCTCAGTTCACAACTCACAACTTAAATAATATTTGAGTATTTACTAATAATACTATATATTTAATAATGAATAATAAATTTTGTTGATGGTGGTTGGGGGGGGGGGGGATGATATGGATAAATCTATTAATTTCAATTTAACTGGGCCGCAATGACACTGATTTAAATATCTTAAATGGGTTTCACGAAATATACAAAATACAAACAAAATTATCAACCAAAACTGAACCTACAAAAAACCTAGAATCCCTAGCTATGGCAGCTCTCACAGCTACTAATCAATAATTGTTAGCCACCAACATCGGGTCATGCAAAATTGATAAGCAATTCAAAGCGTTGGAATAACATCCATGGCGCCAGCAACTCGTTTCAGTGATTGACTCCAGTCCCTGGACGTTCATGCTGACTAATTGTCCAAGGCGTAAAAAGCCTGCGGGGAATACTATTTAGAAGTGGATGATTAACGTATCTTTGTCTATATAAATCGGATACGCAAGTCTGCTGACGAATGTACTTGGTCGTTAGATTTAGGGTCATGATAAGGTTACTGAACAAACACAACAAAAAAAAAATGATTCTCACCATCATCTATTCGGCTGTCCTGGCAAACTACTTGCTTTGAATGATATCGATTGGTTTTTTTTGTTGTTTTTTTTGTTGTTGTTGTTGTCGTTTTTGTTTTGTTTAAGCTGGCTTCATTATTGATAACTTTATGGTTTATTGATCACGTCATGATTCAAAATTTCGCTACTACCAGTTTTGTTGTACAGATTGTGGTATAAATTTTTAATGTCAGGCCCATCATATAAGAGAATAGGAGTCTTTGATTGATCAATAATGTATGAAGCAGGAATAGAGATGGTATAAAAGGCATGTGTGGATACAGGGTCCAACTGTCCCGTCAGTGAATAGACAGTGCTCGCCGCTACTGCATTGACGCTGTTTGAGAAACTATGGCGATCAGCATGGTCGCAGCTGGCTCCAGCCTTGCCCTGCTGATTCTGTGCTGTAAGTTTATTTTTTTATATATATTATTTACATTTCTCTGGTCTTTGGTGGCTTTTTCATTATTATTTTCCAATTACTTTAACTTTTCTCCGGCTGAGGATAGATCTATGGAATTATTCTTTCTTGTATGCATTTTTTTATTCTCGACAATGAGGCCCAACATTTGAAAATCCAGGGCGAATAAAACTAGATCTAAGTTCCAGGGAAACAAAGAACTTTATTCTATAATCGAAAATCTTGAGCACTGATCCAGTTTGGCGATTTTTCAGAAGTGTGTGTTGAGGTCTTTGTTTCGGAAGATCTTTTGCGATTGAAGTAATCTCCCTTTTCCTTCCTCCTCCTTCACCCACCAAGGAACTCTCTTTTTCCTTTGATCTTTACAAACTGTAAGTACACATTTCTCTGCGAATGATCTTGCACATGGAACAGGAGATTTTTTCTCAACGTGTTATTGTAGTGGTGGGCCAACTTTTTCCACGGAGCGCCACATCAGCGTCAGTCCTGTGCAACGGCAATCGCAATTAAAATTGACTACCAAAGCTCAACATTTCTTAACAAAAAAACATTTTTAAAAAACAACTCCCAAAACCTAATACTAGATGCTGTATTTTTCATGTTTTCATTAAGATCTAATACAGAATTGCTATCATGGATACATTTTAAAATATTTCTTTGCTTCATATACTGCGGCTTAACGTAGGCCAATTGTTATTTCGCTGGCTATGCCATGAAACCACAAAAGTGTATTCTTATGACTGCAGATAAAAATGTTCTTTTACCAAATATTCTCTGAACTCCTTGAAAGAATGTTATATTTTCTATTGATTGAAAGGGCCGGAGAATAATATTTCAGATATTTATTTGTATACATCACAAGTAAAAAATGTATGAAAAGAAATGAATTTCATGGAAAATTGTGGTTGTGTCTTTCTCCTTCTCATGTCAAATCAGGCTTTTTGCACTGGCGCGGTTTCATGATACAGCTTTTGCTGACTGCATATCGTGGCGTATTTGCCATATTGTTTTGTGCGACAATCTGCCTATTTTGAAGTTTTGTGACTCCTAATTTCATTATGTATAACTGTCATTCCAATCGGTTGAAAAGTTCTCGAGATATGTGTTTGTGACGTAATGTTTTATGCGTTTTGGCCTTTTGCCGACCAAACTTTTCTCGAAAAAGCCAGAATGCACATACAACAATATGGCAAATACCCGACGATATAATCCTCGTGGGGGCTGTAGATTGCCCATCCTTAGGTTACTATCATAATTCTCGTTGTGATTCGTTATGAATAATTTACACTCTGCATTTCTGTCTCAAATCTCCAGTACAGGCAGGTGGACGCTGTGAGAAGGTACCCCCCTTTCCCATCAGTGACTATTGTCATGAGCAGGACATCGATATCTTCTTGTTGGGCGATGCCACAGGGAATCCCTCCATTGTTTCTCATGCCCTCCGAATACAAATGCCGTTTTTCCAACACCTGGTGTATAGGTTCACTGCTTACCGAGAGGTTGATCTGACCAGGCTACATGTGGCCGTGGCTATGAACACCAATTCTGGTCCCGAAATGTTTATCTCCTTTCAGGATTATAGTTATGTTCAAGAGTTGGTAAAGGGTATATTGAATATCACATTACCCAATGATGAGCCACTCGTTGAGTCAAATACAAGTACAAATGTCCTACAGTTTCTACGCCAATCTTTTACCAGTTTTCACGGATCCAGAGAAAACGTGACACGCGTGGCGATTCTGGTGTTGCACGGTGACATTTCCGCTGATGTAGCTCGAGAGATAGGAGATTTACAAAGCCAAGGATTGAATAAGGAATCAGATTTACGTCTTTTCGTAGCACTGGTAGGACATGGGGAAGCCGAAAATAGACAGGACATTAAACGAATCAGATACAAAGTTATGGTGTCTTCCTATGATGAGCTCTTGGAAAACCCATATTTCTCCATGATGATATGCAAAACGTGTGTGCTCAAGTATGACTTAAAACTTTCCCTGACATACCAATTCGTACACAGGGGTCAGTTTTCCTGCTACCGTTTGTATCAGTTACCCCAGAATGGGACCTGGCTGGACGCTTCAAACTGGTGTTCAGAGCAAAAGGCCCAACTGGTTACTTTTGAAACGTTGGCAGAAGCAGAATACAGTCTCGAAACCCTGATTGATTTTGCCAACGTTTTGTTTTTTGAGAACAACCTTGAGGGTGCCCTTCTTTACAAACACATATACATCGGGCTAACCAGAGACAGCGAAACATTAGCTAAACGTTTTCAATGGATGAACAAAAGACCCTTGATCGACGCCTTATGGCGATCTGGTCGTCCTTCAGAAGGGCGGAATCTTGGCTGTAGCGCCTTGCTGATCAGAGGGATTTTCATCGATGGTGGCTACTTTTTTTCTGAGTTTGTTGACACTTATTATGCACATTCTTACATGGATCTGGGCTGTGGAATTCAGCGAAGTGACGTAGCTCTGTGTGAATATTCTATAGATTCTCCACTGGTTCAGAAAAAGGAATATCTAAACCCACAACCTGCTAATAATGAGAGTTATATTTCAGCGCTTTCCAGGGGTGAATTTGTTGAGTTCGAGGGCAGCATCGTGTCCATACCAGCTCTTGCTAAAGATAATTCAAACATACAATTGCTTAAACGAAAAGGACATGAGATTCCGCTGTTCAACTGTGATGAGGAGGGCAGTCTGGGTAAACATATATCGTATGCTTTTGTTTGTGATCACATATGGGACTGTGACAATGGACGAGATGAGCAAGTATGTAGATATCGTAAGTGTGATTCTAACACTGAGTTTCAATGTAGTTCTCACCAATGCGTGCCGCTCGAGGCTCATTGTGACCTGTACCCAGACTGTCTGGATGGCAGTGATGAGGTCAACTGCCAGGTGTGTAAAGGTCAACGTTGTTGTGACGGGAGTTGTCTGCCCTCACATTGGTTCTCTGATGGCCAAACTGACTGCCCTAGCTGTAGTCTTGGCATGGAATTTGGCAATGACGTAACAAATGATGAACACAACGACATTATTAATCAGGAACAGCGTAATGAGACCTGTGTGTTCATTTGTAACAGGACAAATTGTGTTCTTCGATCACAGTTGAATGATAGTGTGACGGATTGCCAAGGACCAGAAGGACCATTGGATGAAACTATAGGTAAATTTCGGAGTTTCTATCCCTACTGCCTACAGAATAGCGGAACCACTCCATGGTCCCCACGTTGTTTATATATTAAAGACAGATATGGCGGGATTCTCGGCTGCAGGACCATGGGCCATTTACACAACTGTGCGGACTTTACATGTCCCGAGGGTTATGTCAAGTGTCCCGAGTCCTACTGTTTACCCCTTCATCTGCTGCAAGATGGCCATCCCGATTGTCAGTTTGGCGAGGACGAAATTTATATTGACAACTACAATTGCACGGGAAACTTTGCTTGCTGGAACAGTTCGGTGTGTCTCCATCCTGATCTAGTTTGTGACAGCCACCCTCACTGTCCCTCAGGCGATGACGAACTACATTGTCAGGTGACCTGTAGCCATGGCTTTTCTTGCATTGCAGGATCTGTGACCGTGACACAATTTGACACTCCGCAGTCTCTATCTTCTTTAGCTTTCATCGATCCTAGGACACGTTACCTGGATCTGTCAGGAGTCAATCTTTCTACTGAATCTCTGAACAACAACGTGGTCATTTTCTTCACTTGTTTCACGCTCGTTTCTCCAAATGTCAATTGAAGAACGCCCTCGGAAAATTCGTTTCGAACACTGAAAATTTAGCCACTGTCTCCTCAATGGATCTCAGCTATAATCTTATACAAGAAATCACTACGGACAGTATGTTTATTTACATGGCAAATCTCCAAAGATTAGATTTATCTTATAACCAGCAATTATCTATAATACATGAAGGCGGTCTCACTCCCGTCGACACTTCGTCTTCATTACATAGACTGAATCTTGCAGGTACTGGCATTGCCTCATTGGATGGATCTATTTTTCAAACCTTATCCAATTTGAGATATTTTAACCTCAGCAAAACATTACTATCAGAGTTAGAAAACAATTCGTTTCCGAATAAATTCATTCTGACACAGCTGGACTTAAGATTTACCACGATAGAGAGAATCCAGCCGGCAGCACTCAGTGAAGTCACCATTGAAGCTCACCTGTACACAGACAACTATCAAATGTGTTGTCCTCAGGTGAAAGGATCAGGTATTCCAGAACATATTTGTCACGCTCCACAAGACCCCATTTCCTCCTGTACCAATCTGGTGGCCAAAAACATCCATCGAATTTTGTTATGGTTGATAGGAGTGACTGCCGTTTTGGGCAATGCAGTCATAATATTCATCATTCTGTACAAGGCGGACACTGGTCAGGATGGTCAAACAAAACCTGCCAGTATTTTCCGAACCAATCTGGCCTTATCTGATATGATCATGGGCTTTTATCTCTTTATAATAGTAGGGGCCGATGTTTACTACACAGATGAATATGTGCTGAATGAACACTCGTGGAGACACAGTGTGTTGTGCCAAACTGCGGGATTTCTTGCCACTCTGGCTTGTGAAACGTCAACAATGTTCATATTTCTGATAACTTTACATAGATACATGATTGGTACCTTTCATATGAGACTGTCCCGTTTGTCCAAAATGGTCATCATCGCCTGCAGCATCGGAACATGGTCAGTTGGTTTTCTATTGGCTCTCATACCTGTTTTGCCTACACTTGATCACTGGACAATTTACTCTGCAAATGCCTTGTGTTTGGATCTTCCTATAAGAACACAACGTCCAGCTGGCAGTCGATACTCCATCGCTGTTTTCATTGTCTTTAATTTCATCATTCTTATTGCTGTGGCTTGTGGTCAACTCTTGATCAACTGCACAAAATCGATTAAAAATACCGAAAGCAACTCTGACTTGGATGGAAATCGTGGTGTTGCCAGGCAACAGTTTCTGGTGGCGATGACGAAATTTGCTTGCTGGTTTACTATTGGAATCATGGGATGGATTGCTCTAGGAGGTGGTGAGATAAGCTCAGAGGTGTACTCCTGGGCCTCTGTACTTGTCTTACCCATCCACTCGGCCCTGAACCCTCTCATTCAAATAATACCCATCATTCAACACAAGTGGGAGATGTTCAAAAAGGGACCCGCCCCTCAGTTGGAACGTAGTAGTTTGTCACAGAAAACACCATCTACTCGTTTCTGAACATGCATCAACCAAACAATGGAAATAGAACGAAAATAAATAAATGAATAAATAAATGTTTTCATAAATAAACAAAATTGTTTCATAAATAAATAAATAAATAAATAAATGGTTTCATAAATAAATAAACAAATAAATAAATAAATAAAGGGTTTTATAAATAAATAGATAAATGGTTTCATAAATAAATAAATAAATAAAATAATAAATGGTTTCACAAATAAATAAATAAGTAAATAAATGGTTTCATAAATAAATAAATAAATAAATGGTTTCATAAATAAATAAATGATTTCATAAATAAATAAATGGTTTCATAAATAAATAAACAAATAAATAAATAATAAATAGATAAATAAATAAATAAATAAGAACCTAATTAAACAACAAATAATCCGACAAATGAATAAATAAATAAATTTTGATATTTATAGAATATATTGTATAAAATATAATAATACAAAAACTAGAAATAAGAAAGAAACACATGAAAATAAAAGATGAATAAATATGTAAATAAGTAAATAAATGAATAAATAAGTAAATAAATAAATAAGTAAATAAGTAAATAAGTAAATGAATAAATAAGTAAATAAATAAATAAGTAAATAAATAAATAAGTAAATAAGTAAATAAATAAATAAGTAAATAAGTAAATGAATAAATAAGTAAATAAGTAAATGAATACATAAATAAATAAATAAATAAGTAAATAAGTAAATGAATAAATAAATAAATAAATAAATAAGTAAATAAGTAAATGAATAAATAAATAAATAAATAAATAAGTAAATAAGTAAATGAATAAATAAATAAATAAATAAATAAGTAAATAAGTAAATGAATAAATAAGTAAATAAGTAAATGAATAAATAAATAAATAAATAAATAAGTAAATAAGTAAATGAATAAATAAATAAATAAATAAATAAGTAAATAAGTAAATGAATAAATAAGTAAATAAGTAAATGAATAAATAAATAAATAAATAAATAAGTAAATAAGTAAATGAATAAATAAGTAAATAAGTAAATGAATAAATAAATAAATAAATAAATAAGTAAATAAGTAAATGAATAAATAAATAAATAAATAAATAAGTAAATAAGTAAATGAATAAATAAATAAATAAATAAATAAGTAAATAAGTAAATGAATAAATAAGTAAATAAATAAATGAATAAATAAGTAAATAAGTAAATAAATAAATAAGTAAATAAGTAAATGAATAAATAAGTAAATAAGTAAATGAATAAATAAGTAAATAAGTAAATAAATAAGTAAATAAGTAAATAAGTAAATAAGTAAATAAGTAAATGAATAAATAAGTAAATAAATAAATAAGTAAATAAGTAAATGAATAAATAAGTAAATAAGTAAATGAATAAATAAGTAAATAAGTAAATAAATAAATAAGTAAATAAGTAAATAAATAAATAAGTAAATAAGTAAATGAATAAATAAGTAAATAAGTAAATAAATAAATAAGTAAATAAGTAAATGAATAAATAAGTAAATAAGTAAATAAATAAATAAGTAAATAAATAAATAAGTAAATAAATAAATAAATAAATGAATAAATAAATATTTGTATTTTTCTCTCTTCGGTCACCATCTTGTTGCATAATTTGTTCTTATTTCTTTTTCTTTTTTGACTTTCCACCCTTATGACACAGAGCTAGCTGTAAATCATTGTTTTAGTTCATTCTCTTTGTTCCCCACAATGGTTTTCCTACTAAGATTCATATTGTTCATATCGGCTTCCCGTCCTGTACATCACACACACAAGGCTGACAACAGCAGAGTTTGTGTATCATAAAGTGCTTTTTGTGTTGCTGACAGAGCACTCGCTGTCCTATACAAAACAATAGCACGGAGTGCAGATAAGTAGCCTATTATTTTGTATTTACCTTGTAATTAATTGTAATTTTCTTCAGGTCTATAACTTTTGATTTTACTCAGGAACCTGTAGTTTCCCGTTTGTTTTTCTAGATTTATTGTATAGTTTTCTTAATTTAATTTAATAAATATTGATATATTTTTTTCTTACAATTTCAACAAAATATTTCCAAGTATTAAGTACGTATATATATGAATACGAATATTGTGCACAAAATAAACCTTTGCTTGCACCCAGAAGGCAGTTGGGGATCTACTTTGAAACCAAAGAAGCTTACTACTTTGAAACCAAAGAAGCTTAAGCTTCAAGGCCCCTAATCCTGGAGAGGCCCTGAAGAAACTTTATTCTTTATAATGAGTAAACTTTGGATGTTGGCCTAATTTTGCTGGCTGCGAAAGGCCCCCATAACAGTTCAAGCTTCAGGGTCCCAAAAATGTAGATCCGTCACTGCCTGAACGATTATAGCCTTGAAAATGATCGTATCAAACTGTGCTCTGATTCTTTAACCTTTTTGTTTTTCATTTTCTTCAATTTTAGACATTAAATATTTTAGATTATTGAATTGTGAACGGGGATGCACTGAAGATACAGTAAAACTTCATTTCAGTCTAAAATAAAGCTTAATAATAAAATCCCCCACACTGATATAATGTACGGAGACAGGCCCAGGTTATAGACATTGTGTGTGTGAAATTTATATTACGACAAAAATTGAAATGGGCTGGCCACAGGGCTGACTTAACATCATTACAGGCCCGTAGGCTGCGGCTACATAACTTCTATGTACTCAGAACAACAACCCGCCCCCCGCCCCCCCCCTCCCCCCCCCCAAATGGCCTGCATGCATTGCCCTCTTGGGGCTTCTTTTGTAATGCACGGGATTTTCTTGCCCACTTCAAAAACCAATGTAAATTTGCATGCATGCCCCCCCCCCCCACACCCCCAAAGCCCTTGGGGCACCTGGGCAACTGCAAAGCATTGCACTGAATGGAGGCTTAGAAAAGGAAAGAGAACAAGAGGGGAGGCTCCGAGAGACGATGGAGAGATGGTACTGTGCAGACAGGTGGACGGGCAGGGTCAAGACGGATGAAAATCTGAAACAAAGTGGAGATTATTGGCCGCGAGCTGTGTTATCCTGCAGCCTACGGCAAGGCCTAACAAGACCAAGAACAATAAATATGTTAGTAGTAGTAGTAGTAGTAGTAGTAGTCGTAGTAGTAGTAGTAGTAGTAGTAGAGGTAGTGGTAGTAATAGTAGTAGTAGTCGTAGTAGTAGTAGTAGTAGTAGTAGTAGTAGTAGTAATAGTAGTAGTAGTAGTAGAAGTAGTAGTAGAAGTAGTGGTAGTAATAGTAGTAGTAGCAGTTGTAGTAGTGGTGGTAGCAGTAGTAGTAGTAGTAGCAGTAGTAGTGATAGTAGTAGTAGTGGTAGTAGTAGTAGTAGTAGCAATAGTAGTAGTAGAAGTAGTGGTAGTAATAGTAGTAGTAGTAATAGAAGCAGTATTAGTAGTTGTAGTAGTTGTAGTAGTGGTGGTAGTAGTAGTAGTAGCAGTAGTAGTGGTAGTAGCAGTAGTAGAAGTAGTAGTAGTAACAGTCGTAGTAGCAGCAGCAGTAGTAGTAGTAGGAGGAGGGTGGAGGACGAGGAGGAGGAATCGTAAGCTGTTACTATTATTAGTATTATTCTGCTATTGGGCCTTTCAACATGAATAATTATTAATATTTCATACCTCAATACTCTACGATGTGATTGTAACACAACTGCTAATAGTTAAGCATATCGTCGTCTCAGAATTGCTTTATTCTATCTCCAACATTCACCCAAATTGAGATATAATCAAACTGGGGTATAACAAAAAGACGTAGTCTACCTTACCTACATAGATCTTGGGTGTAAATTGCCCATGACATTGCATTTTACAGAGTTGTAAATTTGTTTCCAACAGTCTGAGTTTTGAATTTGGTCTATCTTCACATGAATAGTTCTACGTATCAAACACCTGAATCTGCGTTATGATTATGAGAATGGCTATGTGACTGGGAGGTACCCATGAGGCGATCTAGAGTAAACAGCCTGCTGGGTGAATAACCCTTTCGGGATTTTAGTTCTAGTTTGTTCCAACTTCACTTTTTGCATAACTGAGAAATTCGACGTTAAACGTTTGCGGCTTTAGTTATTATGATAAGGAGTAAAAATCGGAACTGTGAAACAGCTTGATAAGTACCCCTACGCGATTCAAACAAGTGTCAAAGTGTGCATTTGTTATAATATATCGCTTCTACATACTAAAAGATCGCCAATTTTTCCAGAAAATGGAGACAGAATAAACAAGAACTAAGTACGCAATTTGTCGGCACATTATTCTAACTTCATGTGATATCTGCTAGTAATTGTGAGAAAATAAAAATACTACAATTTAATATAGGTGATTTTAACACTGATTATTAACATCCACTTCATGCAAAACTTTGAGTTCAATGCCATAATTACATCATATATGAATTTCTTTTGTAAAACTTTAAAAACTTTCTCAAAAGGCTATGATGTGGAAACGGAACAAAGCAGTTCTGAGGCGACAGTTTGTTTCGTTTGGCTTTAGTCTCTACAATTTATGTTGTAATTTCCTTTTTACTGGTATGTAAACTGATTAAAAAGCAATGAAAAAAACACAATTACCACCATTTTGTATACTATTTATTCGTTTCTATGTATGTCTGTTTGTCTGTCTCTCTATACCACTTTGAGATCTATCTATCTATCTATCTATCTATCTATCTATCTATCTATCTATCTATCTATCTATCTATCTATCGATCTATATGTCTGTCTGTCTGTCCGTCTTTACCACTTGGGAGATCTATCTATCTATCTATCTATCTATCTATCTATCTATCTATCTATTGTCACGATTAAGGTTGATGACCTTGTACGCCACGAGTATAGAGGGGGGTAAACTTAGTAGGGGAGAAGGGGAGTTTAAAGTTGTTGTGGAGCATGAAAGATTAAATATCACGAGGAAGGTCGGTGGCCTTGTGCGCCACGAGTCTAGGGGGGTGAGCTTAGCAGGGGAAAACACGGTTTTTAACATTGTTGACGAGCGTGGATAGATACACACGACTCGCTTTAAACTAGTCGCGTGTGCAAAAACCTCGGGAGTATAAGTAGAGGAGAAGCTCGACACACGTGGTTCCCAAGTTATTCATTCCTAAAGGAAGACGCAGAATTTATCGGTCCGGGCGACAAGTGGAAGGTCGTGCCAGTGGGGACCAGAAGTGTTAGGTGTGTGAGGGATCCATGATGTTCACATTTATTTCCCAATAAGAAGAATTTATCGGTCCGGGCGACAAGTGGAAGGTCGTGCCATGGGGACCAGAAGTTGAGGAGTTCTGATGATAGGATGGGAACCCATCAGAAGCTCGTGAGTCTACGATGGCGGGTGTGAACCGTCGATGTGCTGTGTGTTTGCAAGTTGAAGAGTCTTGAGGACGGGATATCGAGAACCCCTCATGGAACAAGTAATCTACGATGGCGGGTGTGAACTGTGTGTTCTTATTTGTGTGAAGCCAGGGGCGTCTGTTTCCCCTTTTATCGTCGAAGTTAGAGATCTAGAAAGGATCGTGTGAACTCTGGAGAAGTGAAACTGCATCAACGAGGAGGGCAGCTGTTGACAGAGACTATTAAGTATACGTAGTTAAGTTTAGAGACAGGGGGATTAGATCTAGATGTGAAATGGGGAATAGATAATCGCCATGATCCCCAAGAGTACATTTGAAGTGTCTCTGTTTTTGTGATTATGTATGTGATTATTATGAGTTGAATGTTTTGACATAAGTTTTGTCATGCATTTATAATTAAATATCGTTTAATTTAAATCTCACTCCATGTGTCCGTTGATCGCTGGTCTGCTTGCTTGGCTTGTTAGCTGGGTTTGAAAGGTAAATAAGTTAGGTATTCATCACACACGTGGTCGTGACCATCTTCACGCACGTGATCGTGACACTATCTATCTATCTGTCTATCTATCTATCTATCTATCTATCTATCTATCTATCTATCTATCTATCTATCTATCTATCTATCTATCTATCCATATGTCGGCCTGTCTCTTGCTATATCTATCTATCTATCTATCTATCTATCTATCTATCTATCTATCTATCTATCTATCTATCTATCTATCTATCTATCTATCTATCTATCTATCTATCTATCTATCTATCTATCTATCTATCTATATGTCGGCCTGTCTCTATCTATCTATCTATCTATCTATCTATCTATCTATCTAGCTATCTATCTATCTATCTATCTATCTATCTATCTATCTATCTATCTATCTATCTATCTATCTATCTATCTATCTATCTATCTATCCATCTATCTATCTATCTATCTATCTATATGTCGGCCTGTCTCTATCTATCTGTCTGTCTGTCTGTCTGTCTGTCTGTCTGTCTGTCTGTCTGCCTGCCTGTATATCTATATATCTATCTATCTATCTATCTATCTATCTATCTATCTATCTATCTATCTATCTGTGCGTGTTTCTGTCTATTTAATAATATCATATTATGTTGACAACCAATATTCCAGTCAGGAAAGTTTAAAGATGCCCGGAGATATAACAGTCAAGTCCTGGACTTGTTGACCAGTAAAACATCGCTAACCGGTGAGAAGAAAGAAAAGAAGAATAACTTAGTGTTGACGTCACACCTGAATCTGGCAGCCTGTGGATTACAGCTGGGAGACAATGCCAAAGTTATCGAACACTGCGGCCTGGTCCTACAGATGGACAAGGACAATTTCAAGGCTTATGCCAGAATAGGACAGGTAATTTGTGTGTGTGTGTGTATCTATGTATGTTCAAGATGGCGGATAGGCCAGCAGGGCCTTTCCCTTCCGTGTGTGCTTCCTTGCGATAATGGACCGTGCATCTATGGTATCTGCCCCTATTAATGTAGTTATGGTCCGCGAAGGGTTGGGCCTGTTCACCGGCTCAGAATGTGCGTAATGGATGCTGTGAAAAGTGGAAAACTTCAAAGGACTATAACTGTGAAATAATAGTTTTGATCTTTGAGTCATTAGGTCTTGTCCACCAGCGAGTAAAAAGTGGACTATGTAAACTTGGCCTGAGTAAAATCGAATAAAAATTTATAGCAAAATACTGCAGTGTTAGCAGTGGCATAGTCTCTTTTAATGTGTGGAAGCTGAGAGAAAGAAAGTACAAGAGAGGGAGCCTAGCATAAAGTGAAACAATATTGTGTTAACCAATGTCCATCTTCCAGCTTATTCCATCATATTATCATCTCAACAAACAAAAAATGTCTATAATTACCTCTTTCCATATATTAATATTCTAAAAAAACAAATGTCTATAGTTACCTCTTTCCATTATATTAATATTCTATTTAAAAAAATGTCTATAGTTACCTCTTTCCATTATATTAATATTCTAAAAAAAAACATGTCTATAGTTACCTCTTTCCATTATATTAATATTCTATAAAAAGAAATGTCTATAGTTACCTCTTTCCATTATATTAATATTCTAAAAGAAAAATGTCTATAGTTACCTCTTTCCATTATATTAATATTCTAAAAAAAAAAATGTCTATAGTTATCTCTTTCCAGTATATTAATATTCTAAAAAAAAAAATGTTTATAGTTACCTCTTTCCATTATATTAATATTCTAAAAAAAAAAAAAAAATAGGAAAAAGTCAGCGCCACTGCATTACTCTAATATTCACCAGAGACGCAGATTTGGGGGGGGGGGGGGGGCAAGAATGAACGGGGCCATAGCAAGTATTTCCGCTTCTGTTTCTCCAATATAGATATTGTACGGGTACATTTGACACGTACTAAATGGAAATAAACAAATGTGTGTGTGTGTGTGTGTGTGTGTTGGGGGGGGGGGGGCACTGTATTTTATTTATTATTTGTGCTGACAATAAAATGTGATGCTTTCTGCTCTACTGATGAAAGTCTCTTGATGAAATTGTAAGGACAACATTCATGATGCATCATGTGCAGTTTTGTTTTTTTTTCTTTCCATTCAGAACTAGTTTCAGTTTGGACAGAGATATTTTGGTCTTAATTTCTGCACAGCAATAGTTGTAATAGTTCTGTCTACATCTGCCTACTAATAGTTGGAACCGTCTTGTCTATATCTCCTAACAATAGTTGCAATAGTTTTCTTTATATTCACCTGGTATTAGCTGAAATAGTTCTGTCTAGTCTGTGTCTGCCTAGAAACAGTAGTAATGTGTAACTAGCAATGGCTGGCATGCATGCATTCTGGTCTATATATTTAGATAGCAACAGTTGTAATTTTTAGTTCCATCTATATTTGCCTAGCAATAGTTGTAATGATTCTGTCAATGAATGCAGACGTAGAATGCTGACAGAAAACTTGTTGCTTTAATTATAACAGCAGCAGGCATGACTCGAGGTGGATTTCCATATTTAAAAGTACCGTAATACTAACAGCTGGGTCTATTGCAATGAAAGAAACATGTGTAATATTCATCTACTTACAGATCAGTATACCAGTTGTAAGAATATGTTATGAGGAAATTTAATTAGAACAACTCTGTTATAGTTATAGATTCTCATGAACTGACCTCTGAATATTTATGACGGTATTGCTTCATGATTCTAAACTGTTAGTATGTTTCTCATACTTCATGATTCTAAACTGTTAGTATGTTTCTCATACTTCATGGTTCTAAACTGTTAGTATGCTACCCATACTTCATGGTTCTAAACTGTTAGTATACTACTCATACTTCATGGTTCTAAACTGTTAGTATGCCACCCATACTTCATGGTTCTAAACTGTTAGTATGCTACTCATACTTCATGGTTCTAAAGTGTTAGTATGCTTCTCATACTTCATGATTCTAAACTGTCTTTGTGTGTCCCACTTCATAATTCTAAACTGTATCTTTCTTTCTAAGGCCTATCACAAGAACGGAGATTCTCATTTGGCTTTAAAAGATTACCCGGAAGCTGGGCGTCTGGATCCACGGAATGCAGAGGTCGGGAAACTGATAGAGAATTTGAGAACAGACATGATGATACTGAGTGCGAGACTAGGTGCTATGCAAATATCAGAGGGTGATTCTGTAACAGGTGAGTGGAAGCGGGAAATTTTAAAGTGAACTTTAGGAAAATACTATAAACATCAGTATAATGACGAGTGAGAAATTCTGAGGTAAAAATCAGGAAAATACCATCAACATCAATAAAGTAATTAGAAATTTCGAGGTCAACATCGGGAAAATACCATCGACGTCAACAATTTGACGTCATGTGAGCATCAAGAATGTTATGAGATGGACTTGAACAGATCTAAAAGGCTATGGAACAGCCATGTAGAGAACCAGGATGTATTAAGGTAGACATGGGCTGCATAGATCTACATGTTGAACGTCAGGGGATAGACATAGAGATATAAAAAGTAATGAAAAAGAAACATGTACAAACTAGAATATAATTAGGAAAAAGGTCGGTAACGGAAAAGACAATGCCACAGGGGTTACTTCTGAGAAATTGAGCATTTTATCTCCTTTATCGACAGCAATTAAGCTCCAAATTTCTGAACAGTGGCTGTGGAGATACACACAATTCAGCAGTCAGGAGTTTGAAACTCTGGTTCAAAGTTGATTTTTTGCAAAAATGCCGGACTAAGATTACTACAATTTTTTTTTTAAGTCCTATATACGGATCTGGAAAGCGGTATGACAGAAACGTACGATCGAGAATGTAGTGACATATAAAATGTGCAGATTTACAAAGCGATGGGATAGACAAGTACACGCATAGAAAGAAATGGGATAGATGTGTACTGCATACTCTTCTTGAAGGTAAGGAAAACGGCGCA
The DNA here is from genome assembly GCA_963931925.1 of Onchidella celtica. Classification (NCBI taxonomy): domain Eukaryota; kingdom Metazoa; phylum Mollusca; class Gastropoda; order Systellommatophora; family Onchidiidae; genus Onchidella; species Onchidella celtica. The sequence goes on from OZ007577.1 coordinate 11,628,267, forward strand.
TGTAAAGTTCAACAACGCAACAGAATAGCCATGTACACATTAAGCCACACGAATGCTGAATGCATCAGAAAGTTAACTTAATTTAAGTAGCGCAGAACGTAACCTAAAGTGACATTTCGGGGTCTGCAGACAGTTCCCAACAGATGGCTGCAGTTGGAGGGGAAGAGTGTCCAGAAAATGAGGACAGCCAAGGTTAGTTATAGATGTTGCATTTTTTTTTCCTCTTTATTATAATAACCAGCAAAGGGAGCCAAATTTTGTTAAAGAAAATCCATGATGATGAAAATCAGATTGTCGTTCTTTTGTCTAGTTTTTTATTGTTGTTTTTTTGTTAGTTTTTGCTTTGGTTTTGTGTAAAACTGCATTGATTGATAGTTGCGTAGCAATTTTATTTACAATTTAAATCGAGTTTTGCCCTTGTGGAGAGTTTTTGTTACTTACGACATTATTCTCAATTTCATTCTTAAGACAATAACAGGAAAAGTATTGATGAGAGTAATGGTCACGTGGTGTTTTACAGACACATTCTCAGATTTTATCATTTTTTTGACTCTGCAATTTAATTAATATAACGGATTGGCTCGGAAATTGTAACAAGGTCATCACGATTACTATTTTGATACAATTTACTTGACTTGCGCAACTCAAAGACTGCAGTATATTTGGACATCGAGATTTGTTTCTAAGATGACATAATTTAAATATTATTTACTTTTTTATTAACTTTATTCTCTGTTCTAGGGGTCTCTCTCTCTCTCTCTCTCTCTCTCTCTCTTTCTCTCTCTCTCTCTCTCTCTCTCTCTCTCTCTCTCTCTCTCTCTCTCTCTCTCTTTCTCTCTCTCTTTCTCCCTCTCTCTCTCTTCCGCTCTCTCTCTTTTAAGTAAAGTACTCGTACCGATTTCTTGGTTTAGTCCTCATTAGATAATAAGTTATTGTCATTATATCTGGGGAAGAGTAGGAAAATGATAGAGAAATGTTGCTGATGACGTTAATAACGATAAATGAGATGATGATGGAGATGTGAAAGATATATCTGGTGAATTACAGGTACACGTTCATCTATACATTTCCTGTTGAAATCTGTTATTGTTCAATTGTTGTTGGGGTTTTTTTTTTCACTTGAAAAAGCCGAAAATTTTGTGTATTTTCTGTCTTCTCTTTAGTTTGCTTTGTATCGTTTGGGTTTTATTTCTCACTCAGGGTTTCGCTACATACAACCTTTTCTTTTTGCCCAATTTTGACGTTCATTACAGTATTTACAGACTGTAATTTGTGGGAACACGTGGTATAGAGGCAAGGTGCTTGCCTCTCATGCCGAAGGTACCTGGTCGATGGAGGCATGTTGTAATTTTGGGATTTTTCTCATATTTTCCTGGTCCCTGGTCCTATAGGAGGTAGGATCGAGCACCTAGATCGGATAAGGGCGAAGTACGAAAAACCCTGAGGGCCCTTGTGCCCGTTGGGCACGTTAAATTTAAAAAAAGATGCCTTGGCAGTTGGAAAGTCGAGAAGAGCAGGACGATCAAGGCCGCTGCCAGGACAAAATTAAATAAAAACGTATCCCCACCACTCACCCCCCCCCCCACCAAAAAAAAATTCCCTCCGACCGGCGCTGCACTGTGGCGACGACGTCTCCGCTCCAGTTGTAACTCGGCTGCAATGACACTAAGGCAAATTTCCCAAAATGGGATTAAAGAAATCTACAAAAGACAAAATGATTATGCTGGCGCAAAACTAATTACAGTAGAACTCAAAATAGGGAGGAATTGGGGAAAGCTGGGATAGCAGGGCGATGAATGTGGCCCGGGACTCTGACAGCCACTGATATAGTGGCCATGTCTTTAATGTTGCTTATGAGGATGCAGCATAAAAGCATAGATGAACTTCATCACCACTAACGACAAGAGACACGATGGTCTAGAGGTGGAGTGCTCACCTCGCATGCCGAAGGTACCGGGTTCGATCCTTGGTGGGTGCAGGCATGTTGGAGTCAAAATTCTAAAAACCTAATCCCTACCCCAGAAACACACAGAAACAATAACAAGAAAAGATTTAAAAAAACAAACAAACAAACAAAACCAAACAAACTAGAAAAATGAAGTGTAAATGCCAATGGCAACTACGCTCCTAAAATAAAGACCTAAACACACATTACCACTAACGTTAATAATGATAAGAACATTGATGGTGAAAAGATAGTAAAGAAGATTGTGTAAGGCATATATAATATCGATGGTGTCGGGCACAAACCGGCCAAGTCCAAAAATTTCATATTACTTTATGTGGTACCAATTTATGAAGCTTGGAATCCTGCATCACATGGAAAAGTAGCTGTTACTATTATCCAGTAGAAAAACTGAAAATAAGCATGTGATCACACCGGCTAGGTCCATTTCCCATTAGTTTTAGCGGCAATTAATTTTTGGTTTCTACTGTCAAATTTGCAAATTTCGACTTGGCCGGTTTGCGCCCGACACCATCGATATAATGGTGTTTGTTGCTTCCACAGAATATCACGAGTTGGAAGTAACGAGTGAAGGAGATGATGAAGCAGCCACTTTCCGAGCGCGACACAAGTCATGTCCTAAGGCTGCCAGACACCCAGAATACATACCTGTTTGTGATTTTAGTGTGGACCATCTACCAGCGCCTTACAACACCCCCGAAATGGTAACCCTGGTCAAGCACCGGGCTGACTTAACCGTTATGCTGAAGGTAGTGGGGAACAGTGGCAGGAGACCTAAGTATATCCACGGCACAAAGCAGAAATACCCTTTCTCTGGCCACGCACGCAGGGATAGTCTTCACTGGGGGAGTGGGCTTGTGAGGGCTGTAAATATATACTCAAATATGGGAAATGAAGAATGTTCTTGTGCAACATGCGAAAGTTCGGGAAAACCCACAAAAGAATTTGCTAAGATCTGTATACAAACAGCTGCGCACGTGATCTATGATTTGTATGAGGGGAAAGACTAGTTTGCCTTCTTCAATTACGATACTGACCAGATTCAATATGGATCATGTCCCTACCTGCACACAGCTGTGGAAGTCAAATGTTCAGATGAGTATGACCTAAATTTGGTAACTTTTATAACACATGACTTGAACTTTGCAAAGATGCTCGGCGGCATACGAAGTGCTTGCACTTTAGTGAATGAGGAAATAAAGAGGGCCTTTGGAGTAATGGACTATGGAGACTCGGAGTTTCAGTCACTCGAACTTAAATTTGCTCATTTCTATGAACAAGTTCAAGAGGTGTTGGTCAAGTGGAAAGAGTGTCTTGATACTGTCAAAGAGATCAAGGAGGTTGGCGAAAGAAAGAGTGTCTTGATACCGTCAAAGAGATCAAGGAGGTTGGCGAAAGTCATATGTCTAAAAAACCAGGAAACCCCGCCGTTACTATTTAAAATTTCTTTCGGAAACGGTCAGAGACGGTGGTAGCTGTGAAGATGATTTGCAGTTACTGACTAAAGTGTATGACAAGCTATGTCTTACACAGGTACTGGTCCGTACGCTAAAGGATGAATTTGCAGAAAATGTTGAACGATTAGGTTACCAATTTATGCTGTTTCAGTATCAGCTGTTCCGTTCTGTACTGATCAAGAGCAAGAGATATCTGCAGTGCCCTGGGGTCAAGCTTGATGAAATCTCAGTTGGAGATGAAAATGAAGATCAACAAGGAGAAAAGAAGTTTTACAATTCCTCCCATCCACTAACAATAATTGTGTCTCACCCACATGGACTCCCTAAAAAAATCAGCGTTGGTGAAGTGATGAAAAGGTCCGCTGTTACAGGGTGGAATGAATTAGCCAGTTACGTGTACAGCAATACTACCTGTCCAGGCTCCAGTGGCGCCCCGGTATACATTATGGGGAAGGTAGAGGCGGGCACTGGCACCCATCCCCACAGCAAGATGTTGCAATTTGTATCGGGCAAAAGTGGGATAGCTCATGACTGGTGAACAAAAAATATATCGATGGTGTCAGGAGCAAACCGGCCAAGTCGAAATAAGCAAATTTTACAGGCGAAACAAAAAACTGCCGCTAAAACTAATGGGAAATGGACCTAGCCTGTTTGATCATGTGCTTATTTTGAGTATTTCTACTGGATAATAGTAACAGCTACTTTTTCATATGATGCAGGATTCCAGGCTTCATGAATTGATACTCTATATAAAGTAATATGAATTTTTTGGATTTGGCCGGTTTGCGCCCGACACCATCAATATGCCAATTTGTACATCTTCAGCCTGTCTCTGGCAAACTCTCGTCTTCTCTCAGTTCGGTTTCTTTTAACAGAGTTTGGATTTTTCCATTCCAGTCGGTTTAATCTCTCATCGCATAATACGACATTTTGTCAAAAATCCCTCTGAAGAACTCTCTACAACTTGGTTTCTCACCAGTGTTTGCAAATGAATCTATAAGTGGACAAAATTATGTTCAAAGGATTCTAAATGTGACAGAACTTATAAATGAAAAGACGTGTCGTAGGGAGGTGAGAATCATGTTTGAATACATTTCAAAAGCTAGATATCGCGAATGGAAGGATTGTAGTGTTTACAAGAGTACTGTGTCCATCAAATATATATTAGTCATCTCAGTTTTGTATGTCATGTTATTTTCTAGCACCTGCAGATTGATATTGTTTTATTCACCTTACCATGCGCATATAAAATGTTTCATTATTCACGACGGGCCTTAAAGGGGGACAATGTGGTCTAGAGGCAAGGTGCTTGCCTCTCATGCCAAAGGTCCCGGGTGCAGGCAAGTTGGAAATTGGGATTTTTCTCATATTTTCGTGTCCCTGGTCCTATTGGGGGGTAGGATCGAGTACCTAGTCTTCTCGGATAAGGACGAAAAAATTCGGGGGGCCCATGTGCACGTTGTGCACGTTGCGCACGTTAAAGATACTTTGACAGTTCTAAATCATAAAGAGCAGACCGAACAGGCCGCGCCCCGGGCAAAATTGAAATTAAAATTAATAGATTAAAATTTATCATATATGTTCAAATATTACTAAGATACTTTAGAATACAAGTTGTGGGTTGTGAACTGTTGTGGGTCTTGAACTGTTGAGAGTTGTGAACTGCGCCTCACAGGCTGCGTTACAATTTGCTCTGAGGTAGAGAGAGGTAGAGAGAGAGAGGGGATGAGAGAAAGAAAGAGAGAGTGAGAGAGATGCAAATCGAGAGATGAAGACTTTCTGTAAAGCGCCTAGAGCGAACTCGTTTGGATTAGGCGCTATATAAATGATCTCCATTTTTATTATCTCCATTATTAATCTGAATGCTTCTTCTCACAATGCGAGCTTAGCTGGCGCCAATGGGTGTTGGCATATTAAGAGAAATGCTCCAATGTAATTTTTTTCCCCCCCCCCATGTTTCATCAACAAGGATGAATTAGTGAATAACTTTGTGACTGAATCAAGGGCAGCTACTGATTGGAATCTTGATATGATTGAAAGCACAGTTGGTTAAACAAGACGGAAAAACAAAGTATGTCGATTTGTGGCGTTTATTGTGTCAAGTATAATGCCATTAACACCCAGAGATAGACATCCAGGGCACAGTCAGAGCCTGTAAGGATAATAATAATAATAGTTCGTCCATCACGCATGATGATGACCTTAACAACACCAGAGGAATAAAGAACAGAAATTGTTGAGAATTTCAACACATGGACAATAAAGAGAACTAAAGGACACAGAGGACAGAATGGAAAGACTGTTCTTTCATGACTTATGGCTTCTCATGTGACTGATAAGTCCTATTTTTGCCCTGCAGACCCTTCCGCATAAATGACAAGAGTGCTCCGTTGGTTCAGTACCACTGGGCCTTTTCTTGCGCCGTTCTCTTTTTTTGATAGCCTGCTGGACTCTGTCAGCTTCCCATGCTTTGCTGCCTCTGGTAAGGGCCGCCCTCCAATTTGCACGATCAAGCGAGAGCAAAGGCCTTCAGTGATTGCTTGAGAGTGTCTTTGTAACGTCTCTTTGGGGCCCCAACATTCCTCGTTCCATTGGAGAGCTCAGAGAAGAAGATTTGCTTAGGGAGTCTGGAGTCGGGCATTCTGACAACATGTCCTGCCCAACGTAGCTGAATTTTTTTCAGGTGGCAGAAGATGCTCAATTCCTTGGCACGATTGAGGACCTCAGTGTCTGGAATTTTATCCTGCCATTTGATCCTTAGGATCTTTCTAAGGCAGGCCAGATGAAAGTGATTTAGCTTTCTGGCATGCGATTGGTACACTGTCCAGGTTTCAGCCCCATAGAGTAGGGTGGGAAGGACCACAGCATTGTACACTTTCAGCTTAGTGTCTGTGCGAATGCCGGCAACATCCCATACTCTCTTTCGAAGCCTGCCAAATGCAGAGCTGGCTTTGCTGATTCTTGAGAGAATTTCAGTATCAACACGAGCCGCGGAAGACAGTGTACTGCCAAGATAGGTGAAGTTCTCCGACACCTTCAGAAGACTGTCATGGACTTTGATATTTGGGGTCACAGGATACTTGTCGTCTGGAGTAGGCTGATGGAGCACTTCCGTCTTCTTTGTGCTTATTGTGAGGCCAAAGTTGTCACAGGCACTAGAGAACTTATCAACACAGTTTTGCATGCTATCCTCATCGTGTGCCAGAAGTGCACAATCATCAGCAAATAGTAGGTCACAGACTTGAGTACTTTTTGTTTTGGTTTTTGCCTGAAGTCTCCTGAGGTTGAATAGACTGCCATCAGTTCGGTACTTGATGCTTACCCCTTGAGGAGGAGAGCTAAAGGCTTCTTGTAGCATTGCAGAGAACATGATGCTGAACAGAGTTGGGGCTAAGACACAACCCTGTTTTACCCCATTTGTGACAGCAAAGGGCTCTGAAACACTGCCGTTGCTTTTGACTGCAGCTTGCATGCCATCATGAAACTGGCGCACTATTGTGATGAATTCGGGTGGACACCCAAACTTCGCCAAGATTTTCCAGAGGCCTTCACGACACACTGTGTCAAATGCTTTTGTGAGGTCAACAAATGTGATATACAGCGCTTTATTTTGTTCCATGCATTTTTCCTGAATCTGTCTGGCAGCAAAAATCATATCCGCCGTTCCCCTCTCTTTACGAAAGCCACATTGGCTCTCGGGAAGCAAGTCATTTGACGAGAGGTGATCAAGAAGGCGATTCAGAAGCATTCTTGCCAATATTTTGCCAGCAATTGAAAGTAGAGAGATTCCCCGATGGTTGTCACAGACTTGGCTGTCCCCTTTGTTTTTGTACAGATGGATGATTGAAGCATCTTTGAAGTCCTGTGGCAGCTTCCCTGCTTCAACATATGATTGAACAACTCGGTCAACCTTTCAATAAGCTTTTCTCCACCGAAGGCATACACCTCAGCAGGAATTGAATCCACGCCTGGTGATTTGTTAAAGGACATCTGATTTGTGGCAGTTCGGGTCTCATTTGCTGTGAATGGCTTGGCAAGAGCTGCATTAAAAGGAGTCTGAGGGAGGCGGTCAATGGACTCAGTATTTATATTTGATGGCCGATTTAGCACACCTCCGAAATGTTCTGCCCAACTCTGAATTATGGCATTCAATTCAACAATGCGTGTTGAACCATCTGACGCAAGAAGTGGCGTAGTGCCAGAGCGGGATGGTCCAAACACAGCTCGGAGGCTCTCAAAGAACTTTCTAGTGTTGTTTGTGTCGGCATATTTCTCTTACTCGCTCTTCAAGCCAGTCATTTTTCATTTTCCTCAGCTTCTTCTGGAGTACACCCTTACATGCACGCAGTGCATCAGCTTTTGCTGTGGAAGAGGGGTCACTGCAGTGAGCTTGGATGAGACTATTTTTTTCTTTGATGAGCACTTTGATTTCATTATCATTATCATTGAACCAGTCCTGGTGCTTGCGGACAGTAAAACCAACTGTGCTGCTGGCGCAAGAGTGTACAGTCGTATTTAGGTCAGTCCAGCTCTGTTCAATGTTCTCAGGGTCAAAAGTCACGCAATCCAATTTTGAGGAGAGTTCTGATGAGAGCTCGCTCTGTTTCTCAGCTGAGCAGAGTTTTGAAACATTTAGGCGTTTAGGTGGCGCTTTCCCTTGAGGGCGTCTATTGCGCCTCAATGTTAGTCTGAGCTTGCAAACAATGAGTCTGTGGTCAGTTCCACACTCGGCACCACACATCGCCTTTGTTACAAGGACATCCTTTCTGTCAGTCTTCCTCACAATGACATAGTCTATGAGATGCCAATGCTTTGAGCGGGGATGCATCCATGACGTTCTGTTTCTCACGGGGAGACTAAAATTTGTGTTGGTAATGAACAGGCCAAATTCAGCGCACAAAGTAAGTAAGCGCAACCCATTGTTATTGCATGAACCAACTCCATGAGGGCCCAAAACATTTGGCCACGCTGAGATTTCGGAGCCAACCCTAGCATTGAAGTCCCCCAAGAGAATCAGCTTATCAGCTGCCGGGACAGAGCATATGACAGATTCTAGATCAGAATAGAACTTGTCTTTGGCTTCATCTGGGTTTGTCATGGTGGGCGCATATGCGCTAATGAGGGTGGCTGACTGGCTTTTCCCAACTGGGATCCTGAGTGTCATTAGCCTGTCATTTATTTCAATTGGCATGGAATGCAGGTTTCTGACAAGGTCATTTTTAATTGCAAACCCAACACCATGCTGGCTCGGTTCGACTGCACCCTTGCCTTTCCAGAAGAAGGTGTATCCACCACTGAGCTCTTTGAGTTGGCCACTATCAGGGAGTTTGGTCTCACTGAGTGCCACTATGTCCAGGTTGTACCTGCTGAGCTCAATGGCAATAAGTGCAGTGCGTCTTTCCGGGTTGTTTGAGTTGTCCTGTAGTGTGCGTATATTCCAGGCTCCTAGCCTGAGTAAGCTGAATTTCTTTTTGTTTCGACCGCAAAAAGGGATCCCCACTGGTCGCGGTATACCAGTCAGGGTGATGTGAAGTGGGCTTTCTTTAGGGCACCTTTTCTAGCCCCTTCCTCAGTTGAGGTGAGCAGTGCTATCCTTAAATAAGGCTGCTCAGCTACTGTGGGTGCTGCCTCCCCACGCCTCCACTTCAATCGACGATGAAGCGACCATAGCCCACAGCCACCAACGTGTAGGTCTGTGCTAACAGCTTCCAGTCTATCCAAACCTGCTGCCACCGCACTCGCCCATCGCCGTTGGAATTTTGAGAGGAAAGAAGACGAGACAAAGATGAAAGAAGACGAGGTGAGTGTTAAGACTGGCGCAAAGAATTTGTTTTTAGTGAGAAAGAGCTGCGCAAACATCAGACTCACTCTCTCGCCTGGACACAACTTATCCAAGTGGCAAGACAGTGTCAAGACGACTGGAAATGTATCCAGGTGCAGGAGGATGTCAGAGGGACAGTCATATTGCCTGACCGGCTTCCTGTAGGCTACTCCACAGCCTCGCAGTCCCAATTGACTAGGGTGAAAGACCCAAACCAAAGAACACCAATACTGGTGGATGCTCTGTGTCACGATATCCAGACCTTTCATTAATCACCAACAGAATAGTGTCTGTAATATAACTGCCAACCCATGGCATAAATGTTTATCTACACTAATAAGCCATTTACATTTATTTTGCAAAGATAAATGATGTTCATTCATATTACTGAATCATTTTCGTGTATTTACAGCGATAAGACATGCACTTTTATTTGTACATGTAGTTTAAATAACGCCATCGATATAATAATTAAAAATAGCCCAACAACTAAAATGACCAAATAACCCATCTTTTTTTTTTTAACCCAAAATGTTATATGTATATATATATATATTGGCTCTTTTCGTCTTGACAGACGGTCAGCAGCTAAATTCACTCCTTTCTCCCGCAGTTTCTTTCATTGCTTATCCTACCGACGTTGGATAAGCATCTCCTATTACAGTACTGGCAGGTAAGAGAGGTGCTGCGAGATTATGGGGGTTTCTCCTTTCTTACTTGGCGCTTTTCAGTTTGGCCTGAGATGATGTTGTTCTCGAAGTGTTGGACTCCAGCTCTCACTGTGGACTTCCAAGCTGAACGGTCCTCTGCTATTTCTTCCCAAGTTCCAGGGTTGATGTTACATTTTACCATGTTGTTCTTGCACTTGTCCTTGAATCTTAGCTTTGGTCTTCCACGCTGTCTGTCGCCTTGGGCCATTTCGCCAAAAAGTAACTGCTTGGGGATCCTGCTGTCGTCCATTCGTTTTACGTGACCTAGCCATCTCAGACTTTGTTTGCACAGGATGGTGTACATGCTCGACAGTTCTGCTTCTTCCAAGACTTGTATGTTGGTCTTTCTGTCATGCCAGCTGATGCCAAGGATATTTCGGGGGCATCTGAGGGGGAAGGTGTTTAGTCTCTTCTCCTGTCCTGAGTACAATGTCCACGTTTCTGATCCGTAAAGGAGTGAACTAAGGAGGCATGCTTCATATATCCTTATCTTTGTCCTCAGCGTGAGTATTTTGTTGTCCTTTCCTACAGAGTGGGAGGGGTTGATTGCCTGAAAGACATTGAGAAACACAGGTGTATAATTATATACTTTGTTGTGTAAATTGTTCGGTCAGCCATTATTACCTAAGGAATCTAAAAAGTGCATAGCAGTATAGCCATATACAGTGTATGTTCTTTGAAATTTGTCTTACCTAAATACGTGACTGTATATACTTGGAGTTTTGCTGGCATGCATTTACATACATGTGCTTGCTTCAGAGCTCATTTAACCCTTCTGTGTATGTTCAACTTGACAATTCTAATAATAATAATGCAATAAACGGGTTTTGATGTGTAAATTTGGTGATTTGATGTGTATTTTAATTTCTGTGTGTGTGTGACCCACCAAACCTGTGCCCCCCCCCCCCCCGTAAATTCGTAATGATTGCAGAAGGTTCCGGTTGGCATGCTAAGTGTATCCTGACTGCACCACCCCTCTCTACAATTGGTACATAATTATAAGCTGGCCCCCGTCATTATTTATTTCGATGTCTTTAGAACACAATATCTTATTCTGGACAAAAGCTCTTGACATAGGTGTCAGTTATGGATGTGTAACAATTATTTGTGCCTAAATCTGGACACTGCTATTTTTAACCCCCTAGTGCCCAGACAAAAACTGCCAATCCCAACATTTCTGAAATAATTATGCTGAAGCGATTTTGAATAGTCAAATTATTGCAAAAATATAGATCTACATAATTGAAAAAATTATTTGTTGATAAAATAAGAAGAGTAAGTGTATCAAAGATAAAGAATTCTGGCTCCAGGTGACCTATTTCAAATATGGTACACTTGGTGTTAGAGGGTTAACAGTCAAATGTGACCTTAGTATAAATATTCCATATAAAAATCTGTCATACAACTCAGACAACCGCTAAAAATTATGCAGTAGCGCCAAGCTCTCCGTAATTTAAGCAGCTTAGACATGCACAATTCTGCATGCAAAATAAAGAAGTGTACTTTGAAAAATACGGAAGAATTCCTGAGATTTATAAACGGTTCCTGAGAAACAGGCCAAGTTGCATGACCAATTGGATCACCCTGGCGTAAACCAGAATTACCGTCTACTCGGAACGAAACGAAAAGGAAAGGACGATGGTTAGTTCACTGAGCTGAGGGAATGTGGAAAACAGGGGAAGTAATATTTTCTCTTGGCTGAGCTACTCATTACGGTGGTTTCTCTCCCCTAGAAATTTTTGTGCAACGCCGCGCCAAAGAGATAGATAGATAGATAGATAGATAGATAGATAGATAGATAGATAGATAGATAGATAGATAGATAGATAGATAGATAGATAGATAGATAAATAGATAGATAGACAGATAGATAGACAGATAGATAGACAGATAGATAGATAGATAGATAGATAGATAGATAGATAGATAGATAGATAGATAGATAGATAGATAGATAGATAGATAGATAGATAGATAGATAGATAGATAGATAGATAGATAGATAGATAGATGGGGCTTCTATTATAATATTACCCACGCTACATGGTAGTGTATCTTGGATATTACTGTCAAGTTGAAATAGTTTTAATACATGTATTTTTCTAACGTGCGCCTGTCATACTACACCATGATAGCTAAATAACGCCATTGTGCACAACATCGTGTGTAATAAGGACGTACGTTGGTCTAGTGACAAAGGTGCTCGCCTCTCATGCCGAAGGTACCGGGTTCGATTCCCGGTCGGTGTAGGCATGTTGGGGTAATTTTTTTTTCATATTTTCTTGTCCTTGATCCTAGGGTAGGTAGGATCGAGTACCTAGTCTTCTCCGGTAAGTACGAAAAACTCGGAAGGCCCGTGTGCACGTTGCGCATGCTAAAGATACCCTAGCAGTTGGAAATCGAGAAGAGCAGGTCTAACAAGGTCGCTGCCCGTGCAAAATTTTAAAAAACAACGACAACACAAATCTCTACCACAAAAACAGCAAGAAAAATGAAAAAAGAAAAGTGAGGTGTAAATGCCAAGAGCAGCGAATCTCCTAAGATAAAGACCTCAAACTAACATCGTGTGGAATGGGAACAAGGTATTTGACAAACACACGAATAAGATATCTGTCTAGTATTGAAATGATGATTAATTAATTAAGTATTTATTTTATTTATTTATGTATTAATCATCACTTATCTAGTCAGCTATTCATTTCTTTTGTTATTTATAGATTTCGTTCATTTATTTATCCATTGTTTTTTTCTTTACAATTTAGTTATTCATCTATTTACGCCACACATTAAGCAAAACTACTAACGTCAGAATCCTCCCGTGGGAAAAGCATTTTAAAAATATAGTAATAAAAACAAACGCGCACAAGAATGCACATTTGCACACTTAAGAAGCTACCAATTGCAGAAGACAACTTAATACAATACATGTAATATCTATAATATATATTATAATCTATACTAATAAAAGTGAAACCTTAAGACAATTTCAGCGCGCCTTTCGCTACTCCTCCGTTAATGCTGATTTGGTGGCCCTCAGATTTTATACAGCGCTTAGTATAGACCGTGGTCGTGTCGCCGGCACAGAAAATAAAAAAAAAATTAACAACTCGCAGAACGTTTGTATTAGTTTCTAGGTTGCGACACATTGGCGTTCGGTCTATTTTTTCGGCAAATGTACGTAATCGAGATTGGTTCCGGTGTTTGTATCACACTCACAAAACAACTTCCGGTTAAGACTGGTTTGAATGATGAGATTGAGTTCTAAGACTATCAAGTATGAAGCTTTGTGTGTTCTCAATCTGCCTAGGCTAGGAAAAAGAAAGGGTCTGGAATTGGGAGATTGACGCTGCAGGGCCAAAAGTACAGGTTTGTGTTTTCAATATGCCTAGGAAAATATTATTTCTTTTCCATTAACACAATATGACTTTATCACTTCCTGCGATGTGCAAACAAACTAACCCATGCGCAAATCATAGCCATTTGACGGATGCTGGCGGGACGCGCAGGACGTCAACGCGCAAAGGGAGAGCAGTAAAACGTATCTAAAAACAAACAAACAAACAAAAATAAAATAAAACTAAAGGAACAGGCAAAATGAAGCAGGTCCATAATAATCACATGGAACTGAAACTAATAAATCGATTTATCCCGGGCAGGGCCGGAAACTCAGCTAGTCTATTATATATTTCAGTAACTTGCAACCTTTGGCATGACTAACTGACTAAACTATACACACTTCAGGCCTTGAATTTGGCAGGAAGGTGGCAGTTGAGATAAGGAAGATGATGGCTATAATTAAAAATTGTTGACTTCAAGCATGTATTTTTAAAAAAATAACAAGTTTTATTGCTATGTAACATCTGTATATTTGCATGTTTGTTTCGTAATAATACATATAGTACCGTCAAAATTGGGCAAAAAGAAAAGGTTGTATGTTGCGAAGCCCCGCGTGAGAAATAAAACCCAAACAATACAAAGCAAACTAAAGAGAAGATAAAAAATACACAAATTTTCGGCTTTCGCCTTTGTCAAGTGAAAAAAACGAACCATAAAAGACTTCAACAGGAATGTTTTTTTCACTTGACAAAGGCGAAAGCCGAAAATTTGTGTATTTTTTATCTTCTCTTTAGTTTGCTTTGTATTGTTTGGGTTTTATTTCTCACGCGGGGCTTCGCAACATACAACCTTTTCTTTTTGCCCAATTTTGACTTTGCTTATAGCCCTGCTGCGACCCCACAGTTTTTCTGTGGTTTTTATGATATAGTACCGTGCATGTCATAAAAAGTAACTGTATCAAGCGTTCAGTTTGGTGCGTAGTGTTCTGGTGCGCATTGGTTCTGAAGCAAGACTGTAGTTTTATTATATGAGAAAGAGAGAGAGAGAGAGAGAGAGAGAGAGAGAGGGGGGGGGCACATAGCACATGATTGTTTATTCCGGGCAATGCCCGGTAGGTCATCTAATATTATATATTTCAGTAACTTGCAACCTTTGGCATGACTAACTGACCAAACTATACACTCTTCAGGCCTTAAATTTGGCAGGAAGATGGCAATTGAGATAAGGAAGACGATGGCTAGAATAAAAGTTGTTTACTTCAAGCATGTATTTTTAAAAAATAACAATGTTGAATACTATGTAACATCTGTATTTTTGCATGTTTGTTTCGTAATATATAGTACCGGACATGTCATAAAAAGTAACCGTATCAAGCGTTCAGTTTGGTGCGTAGTGTTCCGGTGCGCATGAGTTCTGAAGCAAGACTGTAGTTTATTACTTTTATTATATGAAAGAGAGAGAGAGAGAGAGAGAGAGAGAGAGAGGGCACATGATTGTTTATTCCGGGCAATGCCCGGTAAGTCATCTAGTATTATGCTAATTCATCGTACTTTCTTTTTCTGAAATAATTAAATTGTCAAAACTGTTACGAATTCGAAGTGGTGTGCATGCAAGTGGTGTCGAACAATAAGAAAATTCCTCTTTCAACAGCCAACAATTTGAAATAACTGCATCAAAGACAGCTTGACTCAAATGACTCTTGATTGCTTACTTTTATTTATTTATTAAATTTTTTTTTTCGATGATACAGTGTTAGTGATGATACAATTACAAGACTTTCCTTTTCCCTCGTAACTCTAGACTACATTCTTTTTGCTATCTACTCTACGATGTTCCTTCTTAGCCACGCAATTCTCTTGCTTATATACTCCCCCCACCCCCCCACCCCCCCCCCCCCGATGGACTTTCATGACAAACCGTTGCTAGAGAACTGTACCTAAGAATGCTGAATCATCAACCTAATTACCAACGCTTGGACCCGTCATTGCACTCACAGCTATTTCAATAAAATTGGGTTTTCCCCAACATAATTATCTTTATCTCCACGCGCAACTCTGAGGTTAAAATATCATGCTAACTTTTATAGTGAAACGCATAATCTGCATAAGGTCCATCCTGCACAATCACATCTAGATCCTAAATGACATTCCTCCAACCCTTCATTGTTAATCTAATCTGATTTGTAACATGTACAAACCTTTCCTGGGTCATTCTGAAACAAAATATTAATACATTGTACTGGTCCTAGGCGTCTACCGTTTGTGGTATGTGAATAAGACACGAACACACATACAGACAACTTGCATTAATTAATAGAAATGGCGAAATCTTTATGAAAGGGTATTCAGCCACACCCAAACCTTTTCTCTGACAGTGTAGGGAAAATTGATGTAGACCTAAAGCTTTTACTTAAAAAGGGACAAAGAAACAAATAGCTCTGTTTTTAAGTGCATTTCGGGTTGAGGTAGATAGATGGACAGACAGACAGACAGGCAGTCGTATAGATAGATAGATAGATAGATAGATAGATAGATAGATAGATAGATAGATAGATAGATAGATAGATAGATAGATAGATAGATAGATAGATAGATAGATAGATAGATAGATAGATAGATCTAGATAGATAGATAGATAGATAGATAGATAGATAGATAGATAGATAGATAGATAGATAGATAGATAGATAGATAGATAGATAGATAGATAGATAGATAGATAGATAGATAGATAGATAGATAGATAGATAGGACATATATGTATAACAGAAAAATATAAAATATTGTACAAGGAAGGTGAAACATAATAAAATACCGTATAAGAGAAAGATATCACAAGGTTAATTGCGTGACAGAGAATATCAGTATTTTGTAACACCCTAGCTTTGCTAAAGATGCTAATTTGGAGTGTGATTTACGCCGTAACATTTACCGTGTACATAAAAAAATAATCAAAAATGCACGATAAAACATAACGGTAATTCCAACTTGGCGTGGATATGCACGTGCTAAATGTTTATTTTGAGCATCAGCTGATGGTGATGTCACTGGGTCGATGAGGACGGAGCTGAGCGGCTGAGATAAGAACGTAACTGGGTCACTGGGTTAAGTTGCACGAGGTGATCACACAATACAACAATGAGAAGGCCAACTCGGATCCTGTCTTGTCTGTAGTACATGTATAATGAACACAAGAGATAGATGGCAAGGTTAAAGGGAGAAAGAAAAAAGAAAGAAAGAGTGGGGGGTGGGGGGTGGGGGGGGGGGTGAGATAGAAAGGAACATGGCAGACTCAGATGAGATGAGAGAAAGAGAGACAGACAGACAAACAGACAAAAACAGAGAAAGAGGGGGAGAGAAAGAAGAAACAGGCCGAGAGAGAGAACGAGAGAAAGATAAAGAGACAAAGACGATGAGAGAGTGAAAGACAGAGGGAGAGTGGAGAGAGAAAAGAGAGAGTGAGCGTGAAAAAAGAAACACAGCAGAGAGAGAGGGGGGCAGAGAAGGATAGGGAAGGAGAGGCAGGTGAAGAGGGGTGAGTGAAAAAGAGAGAAGGAAAAAAGGGAGAGAGAACGAGAGTATATGAAAAAAAGACAAAAACAGGAGAGAGAGAGAGGGGGGGAGGGTGTGTGTGTGACCATGAAAACGAGAGAATGAGGTTTCTCGGACAGGAAAACACCGCTTGTACTGTAAACTTCCCCGCTCCCAGCTGATCAGCTGAGTCAACGACCGAACACAGGTTTGATATTATTTGCTGGGCACGGTGTGGTGAGGGATGGTGGTGGTGGTGGTGATGGTGGGACCTGGTGCAGAGGGGGAGGGCTGGTTGAGGGGCGAGGGGAAAGGTATAAAACCAGGCGGACGCGACCGACACTGGTAGTTGAGGAAGTAAAAGGTGAAGTGCACGCATTGTGAGCGACCTACAACAACAGACAATACAATAATTATTTAAAGCCCTTGGTGACTTCAGAATTAACTGATGAGCGGCGATTTTGTGGTTGCTGCAGTTAAAGCTGAGTATCTACACAGGTGTTATATTTCAAGTTGTGAATCAGGTAAGTTTTTATGGTATTTTTGCAGTATTGGACCCGTTTCAATTAGTGCAGTAAATCAGTGAAACTTGCCTCGAAATGGGGGGTTTTATGGGTGACTTGCCCCCCTATTTTCTTGCATTTAGCGTCATTTGCGGTGATTTTTATGGTCAAATTCGTTCAAATCACACCAGAAAACATGGGGATAACACTGATTTATAGCACTAGATCTATTTGAAACGGGTCCAATGCTGCAATTTTACCCTTTTTAGGTAGCCTACAGTCAGTTTAGTATTTCTCAACCTTTATTGTCCTTTGCTCCACTTCATTTTCCAAACACAATAAAAAAAACGTACGTCCCACCGTGATCGGATGCAGTTAGTGTACAGCATACGTATATATTATATTACCATTAAGTTCATGCATCTGTTAAGTTCAGTCCACAGAATAACTACAATTTTCTGTGGTTCAGTCCGAGACTCAGGATACCGTGGCGAATCAATTCGTTATGTTCCCTCCGTCGACTTGCGCGCGTATTCATCGATGTCAACAATGCAACAATTTGCACCACACCCCTTCATAATTGAACGAAATAGAGTAGTAGGCCCTCCTCACCGTATTTATACGCGCACTATTCCACATTGTGGGAGAAGGGATGGTTCATCTCGGTATCTCCGGTTCAATGTTTTAATCCGAGGTAAACAAGGAAATCATACAGGATGGCGACTGCCATTTAAAATGGATACGAATTTCTTTACACAAGAGACAGTGATGGTCAAACCTGAAAAATGCCGTGTCTGTTATGTTGCATACATTTGTCATGATGACTGTACTGTTAAGTTTACTCTTGTCACTTGCTCTGGAGACATTGCTATTCCATTCTGGAATACAGCACGTTATTTTGCTTTATTTGGGTGTTTTTCAAGTCTACATTAATAATAATAATAATGTATAGCATTTATATAGCGCATATCCATTTAAAATGCTCTATGCGCTTTACAGAAACAACATGTCAACCACAGAGCAGAATGGAGCTGCCTGCGAAGCGCTCAACACACTGCACTGCTTCTTTCTCTCTCCCTGTCTCGTTCACTCTCTCTCTCTATCTCAGAGCAAATTGTAACGCAGCCTGTTAGGCGCAGTTCACAACTCGCAACAGTTCACAACTCACAGCAGTTCACAACTCACATCAGTTCACAACTCACATCAGTTCACACAACAAACAACTCAAATAATATTTGAATATTTATTAATAACAATATATATATGATTTTGTTGTTGCTGGTTGGGGAGGGGGGGGGTTGGGGTGTGATATGGATAAATTTTAATCTATTAATTTCAATTTTCAATTTTTAACAAAATCATTCTTTGCTAGTGCAACATGGACAGCTTTAAAGCTTTTTTGGGCTAGGCCTGACTACAGCAATTAATGAGAATTGATTAACCCTTTCAGTACAGAAACACTTTTACTGTTAATTCTTTACTACTCCATCAGTTTCGGATTTTCGTTCTCTATCACTAGCCTTTAAATACAGATTAACATCCAGATTTAGATTCATATTTACCGTTGAAAATAATTGAAATAAAAGGATCTCAGTATACAGTGGATTTGAGAAAAAGTATGCAGCTTTCCCAGCGCCAGTAGTCAAAGGGTCAATAACAAATTTGCGCAGCTATAGGTGTCAAACAGAATGATGCCCATGTAGACTTCGATTCTTATAACTGCTCATGTAACCAAAGGAACCATCGAGAAAGTACGTACTTCATTTTGGCAATTCCCCCCCCCCCCCTCACATTATTCCAATGTACGTGTTTCATATTATATGCTTGGAGCAAGGACTACTGTATGACACCATAGAAGTAGGAAGTACATGTTATAGAAGAGTAAGCACGGGGATCCGGTATTCGTCAATGCGGGGGCCGCCATCTTGGTGCCAGTGTAGGGCAAGTGGGTGATCCCAATGCGCCGTGAACCGAGCGAGCAGTCACCTACACTAGCACTAGATCTAGTAGCAGTAGCACAAGGGGAGGGGGAAATGGAAAGGCATGGCAATGAAACCGACTGAACGATAAAATTCATAGGGATCTTAGTTCTTACTATCCTCATGGGATAATTTCATAATTTCTAAACAATGATAACCTGATCCTTCGTTCTAGATCTAGATCGATTGGAAAGCTACCCCGCCCTAACCGCTTTCTCTCTCTTTCTCAATCTCTCTTGTCTGCACCCAAAAGTAGAATAATTGATAGACTTCGGAGATGAAATAATTCTAAAATATACCCAAATACTGATAATTTACCCAGGATTTAGAATACCCTTTCATTACCTGTATATATCATATGTGCTATAACAACAATGGACGCATGATTTCAGTTTAGGAAAAGGTGGGGTACTGAAGTGGATTACAACCACTTTCATAGCCCACACTATCGATGATAAAAGTGATTATTACGGTGTCTTCGATGGTATTTAAGATCATGACATTAAAAAACAAACAATTACAAGTAATCACCACAAAAGCTGAAATTTTTCATTCTTTTAAAAACGATAATTTTGTCTGCTGTAGTAAAAGCACGGACTAAGCTGTAGTGTAAGCACTTGGACTTACTTGAGTCATTAGACTAATCAGCCCACCAAATAGGGTGCCATTAATGCAATAAATAAAAAAAAAGGAATGTTGAGGATTATTATCTCAACCATATAGGAAATTTCACACCAAGAAACAGACCAATAGAACAAGTACAACTGAAGATTTACCAAATCAACCCTGTTGACAGAATTGACACACACACACACACAAATTAAACAACTTTATCAAGTATCTCTTCACCAAGACAAGACAGCTTTAATGCAAATTCATTATTCACTGACACTATTTTCAGCTCTGCGCCTCTTCCCTCATAATCACTCTTGTGCCCCCTGTCTGCATTATAAGAAATTTTGGAAATCAGTCACAGAAAATTAATACTCTCTTTTAAGTCTGCCATTAAATCCCAGTTCCAGTCATACAGAGTTCACCCTTAAGTTTTCTTCCAGAAATTGAAATAGCATGTTTTTTCCCTTTTTAAAGATGATAATGAGAAAGAAATTTCAAATGTTTGTTACTGTTATTGATGTCATCATTTTTTAGTTTCTGTTAATATTCACATGGCACATGATTGTCTGTTGTAAAAATAAAAATGTTTCATAACATCTTGATTATAGGCTATTTGAATGTAAGGGGAGGTTTGATTGTCTATAAACAACCAATCACTTGAAATACATTTTAAAAAAACACTTTTGATACCTGAAATAATGACTTATTTTATCATGAGGAACTTAAGCTGTTTTCTACTACAAGGTACAAGTTGCTGTACAATTCATAAGATTTCAGCTTCCAACAATGGTGGAATTGGACCACTCTTTTATTCAGGGTACCAATGTTCATAAAAAGCTTAGGTACATTGTCTATCATGTTGAGCGTTAAATCTTTCCCATAGAGTTCTTCGCATTCT
The DNA here is from genome assembly GCA_963931925.1 of Onchidella celtica. NCBI lineage: Eukaryota > Metazoa > Mollusca > Gastropoda > Systellommatophora > Onchidiidae > Onchidella > Onchidella celtica. The sequence goes on from OZ007577.1 coordinate 11,649,082, forward strand.
GACCACTCAGTCAAGAATATCCTGAGTCCAAATTTATTCATATTATATATATAATTATGCCTACCCGTTATCCTTTCAGAAAAGAACAAGGAAATTTGTAGAGAACTGGATAGATGTAATATTACATGTATTACAGTAAACAAGTAACAATGATCAATGATGCATAGCAATGAGCAAGGTGGAGGTGTGACCCGATAAGTGGTTTGCTAGAGTAAAGAAGAATGCCACCACTTCTGGAGCTACATCATCTGATTTAGATCGAGCATAGTAGCAATTAAAATCAAACTACACTGATGCAAGTGGTGAAAGGACGCATGAAACTACATGTATTCAATGGGAGTGGATACAAAGACTTATTACAGAAAACAATTAACAATGATCAATGGTGCATGAGCAAACATGGGAGTGTGACCTGACAAGCGGTCTGCTAGGGTAAAGAATGCTGGACACGCCTCTTCTAGATTAAGATCTTACTATCAAACTCATAACTACGCTGGTGCAAGTAATGAAAAGAGACACGAAACCATCCTAATATGAGACTGGGTGTATACGATATAGGCCCTAAGGCAACAGAAACAAACGACCTGGCAGTGACTTCTGCTAGGGTAAAGAACGCTAATCTACCACTTCCAAAACGCAAAATCAAACTTAAAACTGTCACTAAAGATTGTAAGAGCTGGTGAAATAATTCTAGCGTCGATAGAGATGCAGCAGTGAAAATAAACATAAACAAAATCAGCAGTGACTCGACGAGCGTACTTCGCTTGTTTACATTTGGCGCTTCCCGTTACTACGTTATGCCCTACATCGACAGAAAATGGCGGCGCCCTCGGAGTATTGAAGTTTTCTCTGCTGAAGAGCTTAGCGTTACTCTTCTATGTACTTCTTACTTCTATGTATGACACACATCATACAGTAGTCCTTGGCTTGGAGTTAACCCACCCCCCCCCCTCCCCAGGCCCTACTGTACGAGCCATTCCCCCACCCCCACCCCACCCCAAACCAACCAGGCGTCTTACGTACTACGGGCGGCGTCTTACGTACTTTGATAATAAAATTGTATGTTTATGCGTTGGTTGGTGGGGTGAGGGGAGGGGGGGGGGGGGGGAGAGACTAAGTTCCGGGTGGTGCGTATTTGCCGACCTCCTTCAGTTCAAAGATGATTTTGTGTAAAAATAACCACACCTTAAAGTGGGACAGGATGGATAGTGTGCGACCTTCAATAACAATTTCAAGCTTATCATTTACATTTATAACTCGCCGGGTATTTGCCATATTGTTGTATGCGACATTGTGCCCATTTTGTGGGTTTTATCCTGAAAGTGGATTTCTCACCCCTAATTTTATTATGTATTAATGTCATATGGGTGTATTTTTTTGTGGGCATTTTTATACAAATTTCGATTTTGAAGCGTACCGAACAAAATCCTGATTTTACATAACTGTTCAAACTTTTAATCCTAATTCTCTCGAAAATGCAAAAATGCACATACAACAATATGGAAAACACCCGTCGAACTGATCTGTGCACTGTCCTCTCTTTTCTGAACTTGGAACTTGAACTTTTTTTCCTTCCCCATCCCTGTCCAATGTCTTCTTACATTCTTTCTCTCCTGTTTTCATCGCCTCTTGACGTTCTTCTCTATTCTCTGTGTTCTTTTCTTCACAGCTTTAATTTTTATCCTATCGATTTTCTGATCGAAGTTCGATTGCTGATCTGAGCGTTGACGTGAGGAACTTGTATTATTGAAATTACTGTTGAATAGACCCATAAACTTGGGTAATTATGGAAGAAAAGTGATAGATAGATAGATAGATAGATAGATAGATAGATAGATAGATAGATAGATAGATAGATAGATAGATAGATAGATAGATAGATAGATAGATAGATAGATAGGTGGATAGATAGATAGATAGATAGGTGGATGGGTGGATGGATGGATGGATGGATGGATGGATGGATGGATGGATGGATGGATGGATGGATGGATGGATGGATGGATGGATGGGTGGACGGAGGGAGGGAGGGGGTGGATGGATGGGTGGATAGATAGATTTGACAAACAGCTATTTTCATCAAATTAAAAGAAAGATCTGTTTAGATATTTTACTTGTTTCTAAATTAGATGAATTTGAACTCGGCGTCATGAATGAGCAGGTTTGTGGCAAGAGTCAGTCAGTGAGAGAAGGGTGGGGCACGCTTTGTTCCGTTGTTTTATTGGTTCAAGTTTCCACCCTGTTAACTTTTTTTTTTTTTTTCCTGATGAAGATCAATTGATGGAAAGCTTGATTTGTCTTCCCTTTACCTTTTGCGTTTCATTGTATCGTTTCTGTATTATTTCTTAATCGAGGCTTTGCTACATACAACCTTTTTCTTTTTGGCACCTTTTGTCTTTTCGACAGCAACTTGTATATATACATGTATCTGCATGTCATCAACAAAGTGGAGGAACGTATTGCAGAAAATTGCCGCCAATGTCACAAAGCCGATTAGCTTCTCACTGTACCAGCTGTTACCCGGTAACAATTAAGGGTGTTTCTGAGACAAACATTGTAAATAGAAATACATGTAGGTCATGGCAGAGAACAGGATTAACTTTGGGCTGTCTAACAGGTTATGCGAAAGCAAAGGGATTAACAGTGTAACTGCCTTCCCAGATAGTACACAATAACGCCATCCGGCCAAATGTTTACTCCCAGGAATGACATCCTTCCTAGATCCTACTTAGATCGTCTGGTTACGACATCGCGCCGACGTCGGTTTAATGTAGGGGACCGGCACCCATGGTAATCATACTAATCCTACCGTAATCCCACCAATCCTACTGAAATCTTATACAAATCTACGGCACATTAACGTAGGCATGCCGTCTGGGCAGTGACTTAGCAGGAAACACAGTAAGACAGTCGTCAGCTGAACATTATGCTGAGCAGAAAAGAGTCGAAAGCGGTTCACTATTTAAGTTGTGGTGTTATGATTGCTGGGGCAGAAGCGCGCATATTGAATACTAGCTGAGGTCCCCGGCCCTGCCCGGATAAACTGGTTTGAATATTGGTTTCAGTTGTGGGTGGTTGTTATGGACCTACTTCATCTGGCCTGTTACTATTTGTTTATTTTATTTTTGTTTGTTTTTTTTTTAAATAAGTCTTACTGCTCTGCCTTTGTGAGTTGACACCCTGCGCATCCCGTACAACAGCATGGTTGGCGCACGGGTTAGAGTGTTTGATAGTGAACACATCGCAGGAAGTGATAAGGAAACCTTAAAATGGCGAACCATGACTCGAAATAGATCTAAATCATGGCGAAACAATAAATTTCCAATAAAAAAAACAACACCGATTTGAGACTTCTATTAAAAACTGTGCACCTTTACATCCATTCTGATGTACCATGTAAAATTTGAAGTCTGAGTGTTGAGTGGTTCAGAAGCCTTTTGCAACAAAAAATCTCAAGTCCACAAATATTATATAGCATAGATTCTTAGACACAGTGGTGGATCTACTATGAAACTAGGCTTCAAAGCCCCTAATAAGCCCGGAGGGGCCTTGAAGAAATGTTTTTTAATGAGTGAATTTAGGATATTGCCCTATCGTTACTGGTTGCGAAGGGCCCCCATAACAGTTCAACTTTTAGGTCCCAAATAATTATGTAGGTCCGCCACTGCTCAAGCTTATGGATTTGCATGGCGGGACACTCGGGCACGTAGTGAAAACTTTCCACGCAACAACCGCATGACTTTGTTTACAATAGAGCAATCTCCCTCCTTCCCCTTCGGCAGCAAACATTTTAATACGCAACAGGCCTTCCAAGGGGACAAAGGACGACTGTTTCTAGAAAAATGGGAGACTACAGTTTTGCTTTACCACGCAATTTCTTGCAACACCAAAGGCTATTTCGCCAAGGCTATTTTTAGCAATACATGTAGTCATTACCAAGCATAGATATAATACAACTATTATTACGTACTACTATGCCACGGTAATTGGGTAGCATGACGTTTGGAGCACCAACATTTTTAAAACATGACATTTGGAGCACTGCCTAAATCTAGATCAAATTGCAGTATGACATTTGGAGCGCTACCAAAAATTAATAAAATTTCAGTATGACATTTGGCGCACCTATACCGATGCTGGTATTCGATTACATTTTCACGGACTCATATCAACATCAATTAAGTCGCAAATCTACTGAAGAAAATTTGTATCTTTTACACTAAAAAATTCTGTTCTGCTCATCAACATCATCATCATCATCTTCATCATGAATTAGGTGAAAAAAGACTGGTCTATAAATGATGACGATGATGTTGTTGTTGTTGTTTTATTATCATTATTATTATTATTATTGTTATTACAGGTACAATTATTATTACAGGTATGTTATTTTATCATCATTATTATTATTGTTGTTGTCCTTGTCCATGGCCACTGTTTGTGGCGTTTCTGGCGATTCTGATCTCTGTGTCCAATTCCCTCCACAAAACTGTCCTATTGTTTTCGTTGGGTCCCGCTGAACTTATCTTCCCTTGGGCCTTCGACAACAGTGTGAAGTCTCGTGTAGATTATCTGTTTTGTTCAGCCACTTATTAAAAAGAAAAACCCAGAAAAGAAAAAAACAAACAATGAAATAAACATTTATAATGCGCCCGTGTTCACGAGACAGTCCTAAACCTGTATAAACGCAGAGGGAAAATGTTTATTAAAAAAAAAAAACTTTTACTCAAAACGCCCACGGCTCTAAGATATTAATATAACACAACAAATGTGAAATATAAAACCGATCGTTGAATAAATATGGACTATTTAACATGTTTCTTTGTTCAGTTATCCTTACAATAATCCATATTTGGATTCTAATAATTATATCCTGATATCCAAATAATTTGAAAATAATTTTGTAAGTTTTAAAACGCTTCAACACAACACTTTGCCAACGTCAAGTAGTCGCCATTCATCTGGAATTGACTGACGGAGAGTGTATTAGGCCTATAAAGAAACCCTCTATCCCTGTGGTACCCACCGCAAGTTATTGCAAATTATTCGTAGAGTAATCGATAGTCAACAGGTTGATTAAGGATTAATCGATAAAATCATAGCCCAAATGCTAGTGCTCCAAATGTCACATGCCGGCTTTCTTTGAACTAACTTAGTGCTCCAAATATCACATGGCGGCTTTCTTTGATCTGTAGTAGTGCTCCAAATGTCATACAACCTATGCCACACCGTATATTGTGTCTTGGGCAAAGAACTTTGGCCTTGGGTCATTACGACTTAATAATAATAATAATATATTGCATTTATATAGCGCCCAATCAACCACTGGAAGATGTAGAGTCCTTCTGCTATCTTGGTAGTATCATTGACAATAAGGGAGGAACAGAGGCAGAAGTCAAAGCACGAATTGGAAAGGCACAGGCAGCTTTTACGTCCTTAAGCAAGATTTGGAGAACCAAGGATATATCTCTAAAAACAAAGCTGAGGATATTCAACTCGAACGTGAAGTCAGTCCTGTTGTATGGATGTGAGACTTGGAATGCATCCCAGGCCTGCATAAAGAGAATCCAAGTTTTCATCAACAGATGTTTGAGGAAGCTACTTAAGATCAGATGGACAGACAAGGTCAGCAATGAAATTGTATGGAAAAGAACAAGACAGAGCCCAGTCAGAGAGGAAATTGGTAGGAGGCGATGGAGATGGATCGGCCACACTCTCAGGAGGCCAGGAAACAGCATCACGAAGAAGGTATTGGATTGGAATCCCCAGGGCAAGAGATCAAGAGGAAGGCCGCGCGGAACGTGGAGAAGAGCCAGAGAAAATGATGTGCAACGAAGCGGAAAGACTTGGAATAATGTAAAGAGACTGGCCCATGATAGAGAGGGATGGAAAGTGTTTGTTGGTGGCCTATACCCTGATCCAGGGTGAGAAAGGCAATGATGATGATGATATAGCGCCCAACCCCGTCGATGACAAGCTCTGGGCGCTTTAACAAACTCTTACACACACACACACACACGCATACACAAAAGAAATTCAAAAATATTTACTATTGTTGCTGCCGAAAAACACCTAGCCTAGTTTGTCTGAAAGAAATGGGTCTTCAGATGGCGTTTGAAAGAACCAATGTCATTAATTTCCCTGGTTGTCTTTGGAAGAGTGTTCCAGATGGTAGGGCCAAGAAATGAAAAGGACTTTTCTCCTACAGTGGACAGATTCATTTTAGGTACTTTCAATTTTGTAGTGTCAGATGATGATCTTAGTTGACGAGATGGAACATAGTAATCAGTTAAATCAACTAGGTACGATGGAGCAGTATTATTGACACATTTGTGACAAATGGATGACAATTTGTACATTATTCTTTTCTCGACTGGCAGCCAGTGCAAACTCTGCAGAAGTGGCAGTGCTGAATCTCTTTTCTTTTCCTTCAAAACAAGTCTCGCTGCATTGTTTTGAGCAATTTGGAGTTTTCTAATATTTTTTTGTGAAATTCCAGCCAAAAGGGAGTTGCAATAGTCAAGCTTTGAAAGTACAAAAGAATTTACTAAAACAGCCGCAGTTTCAGTTGAAATAAGATGTCTGATTTTACCAATTTTCCAGATTTCCATGTATAGAATACGAATGAGGTGACTAACCTGAGATGACATAGAAAGATTTGAATCAATGTAAACCCCTAGGTTTTTTACTTTTTTTGAAATTTCTATTGAATTAGTGCCAATTATCATCTCAGTTCTGTCCACTTCTTGCAGAACCCGCTCACGGCCTAATAAAATAACCTCAGTTTTATCCTCATTTAGTGCCAGTTTGTTTTGGTTCATCCAGCTTTTAATTTCTGTTATACAGTTTCCAGCCTGCTGCAGAAGGCTGTCAACATCGCATGGCAAGGCAGAATTCTGAAAGCCTCTTTGACAATGGTAGCGCGTCAGCGGAAAATCCCGATTGTAAAGCCGATGGTGTAAGCTGACGTCATGACCTGTTGCGTGGTAATTTGTTTGTGGCCTCAGGTCATCAACCAGTTGGTCAGTGGGAGAATTTGTCAGCACACACCTGCTGCCCTTTTACGAAAAAAAAAACACCGTATATGCCAAACGAAACAGGAGAAACTGAAGAATAGTTTGCATTGCTCTCTGCGTAGTTCATCGTTCAATATCCATTTTGTGATATCTAAAAGAAACTGTAAGTCGTACAAAATTAGAACCCAGATGGAAGGAGACGATATGGATATTTTATCCTCATTCTATAAATTGATGTCAAAAGGTAAATTTGACCTAGAAGGGTATTTACGGTTTTCCTTCATAAAATGGCAGGCTGGGGGAACCTTGCTCGAGATCTTCCGAATGAGTCATAATCATGGCTGCCAGGGTGGACTTTGAACTTTATGGGCTTGTTGTTGCTGTGGTGAATGTGGAGAGTGGGGAGTTTGGGGAGGTGTGGGGGTGGGGGCAGGCCAACGAGTTGGCCAGTGGGAGAATTTATTTATCACCACACCTGGAGCACCTTGCTGGAGATCTTCTGAGTGATTCGCGTGGCCGCCAGAGTGGACTTTGAACTTTGTGGGCCTGTTATTGTTGCTTCTGTGGTGATGGTGGAGAGTGGCAAGAATCTGGGGTGGGGGGGGAGGGGGGTAGCTACAACATGACGTGCCGAGCTGAAATTTTCCATACTAGACTGAAAAATTGCTCTTTCTTCAGTTTAGCGGTGCTTTGTGTAACACAGTCATGAACTTTGTATGGTTTTCGCTTTGTCCGCGGGGAAATTTGATCTATTTTGTTTATATACTCTCATTCCTATGTCTTCCTTTTTTTTTTTTTTGTTGTTGTTGTTTCTTGCTAATATCTTCTAATAAAGGAAAATTGAGATGGCTTAGCCAATAAAGTTACGACAGTGTGCGCGGCTCATTTTCTTGCCTTGCCTGTGTGTTCTGCAAAGAGTTGTGCTGTAGCAATAAATTCTATTAGTCTTTGCATCGAACCCAAGTGCCATTATTAATGTAACCTAGATCTAGATATATATATATAATATACATTTGGACATGGTACAAAGAATTTGCAGGAAGACTTCTCTTTGCTTGTGTCGATTACTAATAATATAATATAGAGCATGTTATGTGACTTGTAAAGTGTGTTATAGTGTTTTCATATTTGGCTTCTGGTTTATTTGGAAATCATAAATAACCGACAGTTTCAGTTTGCCTTTATGTGGAAAGGATTCATATGCCCCTTGAGCCAGTTGAGGTGTCCCTTATTGAAGTGGGCCATTTCCCTGGCAGGTCTGAAGTCGCAGTTTCTTTTTATAGTATTGATATTTATGGTGATGTTTTGTCTTCGATAACCAACAATTTATTGAATATGATAGAAGAGCATAGCCAGAATGTTTCATCCCTGTGGGTACTATCGAAATTTCATAACTTGCACTTTCTAGCTATCTGTTGACAGGTGGTGCTAATTTTCCCAAACCACTGAGCGGAAATTTTGATGCTTTGTTTCATGCCTGTTGGTACTATCAAAATTTCATAACATGCACTTTCTATTTATCTATAGATAGGTGGTACTATTATTGAATTTTTTCCCTAATTTTTCCAAGCCCATGGGGGGATTTTTTTATGCCTTAGGCCAAAATGTAAAAGGCCAGAAGGAGCATCCCATGTCATTGTATTAGTGTCTGTAGCCTAGTATGAGTCCAGAATGGCTTCCAGGCCAGTGCAAGCGATGAATGGTCACTTTTCACTAAATTTGGCCTATCCTCGGTTTTGGGAAGTGAGTAAGTGGCGGAAATGTACGGTGGCCAAAACAATCGTATATATTGTAAATTAAAGTGAAAGGCAACATTTTGACGTGCGCGGCACCTATACAGCGATTGTGCAACCGCCCCGCAGCTTAGAGGGAACAGTGGGTGGTACCATGGCCTGATTGAGTTTATCTATCGCTGATATCAAAGTTTAGCTTGCACTGTCCTAAAAATAGCACCGGGGCCAACTCTTATTATTAAGAATAGAAACGGCCTTGAATTGAAAATGGTGTCATTAGCCGGGGGTCCTATCAAGAGGTAAATGTTTGATAACCATCATCCTTGTCAGCATTCTTTTGATAATATAATAATCTCTTCCCAATCTCAAATTCAATACTGTAAAACCTGTGTTTCATCAGAGTATCATAAATTCTAGGCCAACATTTCAACCTTAGAAATATGAAGAACGAAAATTGTAGCGATCACGGAGAAATAAAGATCTATAGGGGAAAGAAAAAGCAGAAAAAAGCAATCACAAATCGAAGGCCACATAGAATGAAAAATGATTTTTACAAATGCCTGAAATATTTCAAACTTTTTCTCGGGTATAATACGCCTTGGCGGGGTATCATGCTAAAAGGCCGGAACGTCGCAGTCAGCTGCTGACAGATAAGAAGTGCACACCATAATTTCCTATACATGTATTTTCTTAGTAAATCTGGGAAGACCCGATCATACTGAGGCCGGTCAGACATAGTCAGCTTCTACCACGATTTCTTGGGTGTACATTTTGCTGATAGCAACTGGCTGGGACGTTCCGGACATTATCTCCCCTACTGGTCTTGTCCATAACATCCGCTCCACTGTTTTTACAGAAAATGCTGTGTGGAAAAACTCTCTTTGCCTCTTTCGCGGTGGGGAGAGGAGGAGAAGAACGGATGCTGTGGACAGGTATACAGAGGCAGCGAGTGCTTAATTCACGTCATTGTCTGTGAAAAAACGGACCGGAGCGGATGCTGTGGACAAGAGCAGTTAGACGTAAAATAGACTGATGGCTTACAATGGAACAATGGAGTGATTGCTACCTTAAATAGCCAGACACCATCTACCGCCACACCATTCTAAATATCTGTCTCTAATGCAATGTGGAGTGAGTGCAATTAAGGGGATTGCTACAGAGCGGGTGTAGAGTAAGAATGACTCACAGTAGACGGCAAGTTAAGCGTGCTGTTGTGAGTAGTGGGGGCGGGGTCTGAAGGAGGCGAAAGCGCTGTATAACTATCACTGCAAGTTAGAAGGTCCTAGGGAGCGGATCTGTGAATAATAGCCCATCGGGCAGAGATAAAAGGAAGCAGTCGAGAAGACTAGGAGAAAGTCTTTCCAGTTATGACTGGTATGTAGAACGTTGATTGATTATTATGATTGATGTATTATATTATATTCGTCTATTACCATGATGTGAATAAGTATATGTGAGGAATGTGGAAGTCCTTGATATTGGATATAGCAATGTGCGCCATGAGCGATAGATGAAAGTGAGTTCATGGATTTGTAGCGCGAGTGAGTAGTGTGTACTCCGATGGAGGTGTGTTACCGTAAGATGTGTGGTGAGTGAAAGGTGAACTAGTGTGTGTACGCTTCATGGGTTGTAAGGAGAGGTGGAGTGAATAGAAATGGTAGGGTATTATACCAATGTAATATTATTCTTGTAGGTGTCGGGGACGGGCCGCAGAGCCACCTCGATGAGCACAGGGGATAGGCCAGCATAGGGCCGGAGGCCACACATAGGCCAGAAGTGAGGCTGTCAGTGCAGGACCGTAGAGGCACATAAAGTCGTGGCAGTCAGGCCACGGACAGGGACGTAGATATGAGAGTGAATGAGAGACTATATTGTTGCCATGTTGATAGGCTAGTGAACTGATACTATGTTGTTGCCATGTTGATGGCTATGGAATTAATAATGTGTTATTGCCCTGCTGAGGTGCTAGGGGAGTGTTAAGGTGTATGACAGTAGGAAGGGGATATTGAGAGACTGCGGTGCCAGTAACTTATTAATGTACTATTAAGACCCTGAGGGGAGAGGCTGAGGCCGAAGTGCCTTTAGGAGTAACTACCGGATTATGGATCCGAGGGAGAGTGTGTGTGAGAATAAGGCCGTTGTACGGCAGTCATTTCAATAATATAATGTATGTAATTGCGCTATTATATGTATAATTATGTTTAATAAATGTGTGAGTCTGATGGATTGTTTTGTTAAGTGTTAAACTTGTTTGTTCGTGATTGTCGTCCTGTCATAAACTATTACATCTCCCAGTCTGGGATTTGTGACATTGGGGGCTCGTCCATTGTGACTCGTCCATTTTCGTAATATTTAGTTGTAGTTAGTTAGTAGGTAATTGTGCTGTCTTGTTCGTTGGATGAATGGACATTTCATGATATGATTTATGTATAATAATGAATGTATATTGATGCATGTATTGCTATGAATAGGTATTAATTTGTATTTAAACTTTCCAGAGTGTGTGCGTGCAGCCTGAGGAGACGAGCAGCCAGAGCTCCGAGGAAAGGGAGAAATTGAAATCTAGGGTGAAAGTTAAGTGAAAATTTTGTGCCCTGGATTGAGGGCTGTCTTTTCTTCTGTCTTTTCCTGCTGTTTTTCTGTTTTCGTTGTAATTGATTATACGGGCGGTGGCGCGGGTTTGCTGTGGTGAGCGTAGTTTATCCTCTTCGGGAGGTGGGCTAAACTTGGAACCGCGTTCACCACAGTGAACAGTTCTGTAGGGACCTGTATTTTTGTTTAGTTGTAGCGTCGATATCTTCTCTGTTCGGCAGGAAGACGTATTCTCTTGTCCCTCTTTCTACCTATCTGTAGATACGTTCTTTTTTTTCAGACTCTGTTCTTGTTTGTACCGTGTAGTGTAATCGGCGTAGTAGGTTGCATTTTTTTCCATTATAGTTTTTTTTTGTAGAAGCTTTGTCCTAGTCTGGTTCGTTGTCCTTGACGTACTTGTGGTCCTTCTACTGTATTTCTTCATTCTTGTCGTTCTATTTTCTTTTATAATTAATAGTGCTATACATTTTGTAGATATGGAATTAGTTGTGCTGTAAAGGTAAATTTCTGAATTGTATTCTGAACTGGGTATTGTTATATCTGGTGTGATCTCAGGTCTCTGGTCGTATCATACGTTAGTGATCATACCGACAGGTTGGTCGTTCGCATAATAGATACCATAACCATAAATCTGTGAAATGGCGGAACTCCAACAACTAATGAAGTTGGGTAAGGAACTTGGCCTGGAGGGAGAGGAGCTACGCGGCTGGATTAAAGAACAGCAGGCGGATTTGCGCGATGAGCGTGCTAAGGATAGAGAGCGAGAAAAAGAGGCTCAAGACCGACAGAGAGAAGAGGAGAGAGAGTTTAAGTTAAAGGAGTTAGAGGCTCAGCAACAGGAAAGGGAGTTTAAGTTAAAGGAGTTGCATCAGCAACAGGAGAAACAGGCTCAGGAGAGGGAGTTAAAGTTAAAGGAGATAGAAGCTCAAGAGCGGGAGACAGACGCGCGAGTAAGAATCGCGGAATTAGAACTCAAAAAGAATGCGCCAACAGAAACAGTTGAGCGGCAGGTACACAATAAAGGTGGCGTTAGGATTAAGCTCCCTACGTTCGACGACCGGAAGGACGACATAGACGCCTTCCTTTACAGGTTCGAACTGAACGCACAATTGCAATGGGGGGAAAATAAGGAATTATGGGCCACGTACCTGGCGTCTCTATTGCAGGGGCGAGCGTTAACCTACTTTAAAGAGCTACAGCGCGAAGACGTGCAAGATTACGATAAGCTGAAGGCTTTGCTGCTTCGCCGATTTGCGCGTACCGAGGAATATTTCCGGGAGCAGTTTAGGCGAGCACGTGCAGATACCAGGGAGGACTTTGCTGCCTTCGTCGCGAGACTAACTGAGTATTTCGCGAACTGGGTAGACTTGGCGCATGTGGGCACGGATTTCGCTAAACTGAAATACCTAATGATCCGTGACCAGCTGTACGCGTCGTGCCACAAAGATCTGGTGGCTTTCCTGAAAGAGAACGAACCCGCGACGGTGCAGGAGGCGTCTAAGTTGGCGGAGGCATACCGTACGGCGCATCCGTCCAAACCAGTCGCCAGGGCGTACGTCCAAGATGCTGGGTACGTCGCCGTTGTCGAGGGGTCGCCGGCAGGCCTTAGGGACAGGTCGCGTCAGCGTGGTGCCTATAGCGGGCAAGCCCAGGGGCAGCGTAGGGGCTATCACCAATCACCGGCATATGGATCCGGTAAGTTTGACCGAGCAGGAGGGCTAGGTCGCGGTAATGGCCGGTGGCGAATTGTAACCTTTGCCGATAACCGACGGCATAGGGACTCTAGTTCCGGTGGCGATGGGTCACGGGGACCCAGGCCTAGGGCAGCACAGGGAGCGGAGTGTTGGACTTGCGGACGCGTGGGTCACTTTTCGCGCGAGTGTAGGGCCGCGAAGTGTTGGAACTGCGGAAGAGCAGATCACATCAGCGTGAACTGCCCGGCAGGTAGGATAGCGGCGAACGTGGACAGTAGCTCCAGTCCATGCTCCCCAAATAAATTTCATCATGCGGCTGCGTGTGTTACATCGGACAACGGAGGCGGACAGTATTCTAAGTGTCCCAGTTGTGAGAAGTTATTATCTTCCGGTGTTTTACCTTGTGGGAGAAAGATCCCCGTTATAAATTCATGTCATACAGGAGGTGGTCTTAGGGTTTATCCGGGGTTTGTTGGGGACGAACCGGTCTCGGTTTTACGGGATACAGGATCTACCGTTGTGGGAGTGCATAGAGACTGCATTCGGGATTCACAGCTTACAGGTGAGACTGTCCCGTGCATCCAATTTTCGGGGGCCATTGAGAAATTACCCATGGCAAGAATAATGATAGATACACCTTTCCTTAGCGGGGAAGTCGAAGCAGTCGTTGGTTGTTTTCCAGGCGCCCAGCTCATCATTGGGAATGTATCCCGGGTAGGTTCCCCTTCCGATGAGAACGTGCAAGCATGGTCGCAATCAAAAGGTATTGACTTTTGCGCCGCGGTCGAAACACGCCGACGGGTAGCGGATAAAGACAAGATTAGACCTTTGGCTACGCCAGCGGTCAACCTAGACATCACGCCGGAGCGCTTGGCGAGATTACAAAGGGAGGACCCATCATTAAACCCATGTTTTGGGGAAGCGCGAACCGAGAAAACGAGGAGATATAAGAACGGGTCGTCCTCCTTTATTGTTCAGGCGGGCATTCTGTTCCGTAAGTATGTAACGGTGTCCTCCATTTTAAAGCAGGTCGTTGTGCCAGCGTTGCTGATCGCAACAGTATTGCATTTGGCACATGATGTCCCATTAGCGGGTCATATGGGGATAGCTAGAACCAAAGAAAGGGTTCTTAAAAATTTTTACTGGCCATCGATCCACAGAGATGTGCAGGTCTATTGTAAGACGTGCAGTGCGTGCCAAAAGACGACGCATAAGGGTCGTACACCCCAGGCTCCTCTTCAGAAGATCCCCACGGTCTCGGAACCGTTTAAAAAGGTCTCGATAGACCTTGTTGGCCCCATTCACCCAGCGACCGATAGGGGGAATCGATTTTTCTTAACGGTCATATGTAATGCTACGAGATGGCCAGAGGCGGTTCCTCTGCGGACCATAACGTCTGAGGCAGTCGCGGAAGCATTGTTTGCAATTTTCGCTAGGGTAGGAATACCAGAGCAAATTCTGTCTGATAGGGGCGCGCAATTTACGTCGCAGATGATGAAGGAATTGTTCCGATTATTCAGTATACAACCCATCACTACCACCCCTTATCATCCGCAGGCTAATGGCATGTGCGAGAGATTGAACTCGACGTTAAAGTCGATGCTGCGTAAGGTAGCTGCGGATCGCCCTAAAGATTGGGATAGATATATCCCTGCGGTGTTATTCGCGTACAGAGAGGTACGGCAGGAGTCAACGGGATTCTCGCCGTTCGAAATGATGTACGGTCGTAGTCCCAGGGGCCCAACTGATGTTCTTCGGGACATGATGACGTCGCCATCATCGGGAGACGATGAGCAGATTTCGGTGTTTCAGTACCTTGTTGATTTAAGAGAAAGACTATCTTCAGCGCGCACTATAGCGGAAGAAGCTTCTGGTATCGCTTCGAAAAGAGCAAAAGACTATAAAGATAGAGGTTCCAAACTGAGAATTTTTAAGCCAGGAGACAAGGTTCTGTTGTTGTTACCTACGGACCATAATAAGTTATTGATGACATGGAAAGGCCCTTATGTTATTGAGCGAGTTGTTTCAAAGGTAGATTACGCTATCCACATTGATGGAACGAGTAAGGTTTTCCATGTTAATATGCTACAGAGATTTTATGAGAGACCACAGTATCTGTGTGCACAGACAAGACCAGAGGAGACTGTCTTCTCTACGGCTTGTACGGGGGTCGTAGACCAGTTGGACTGTGACGTAAGCGACACCGAGGCGCAGGAGGAGTTACAAATTCAATTGCCGGAGTTAACTCCGACACAAGGTTACAGGGACGTAAAAATTAACCCTGACCTTACGAGTTCAAGGAGTAGGGAACTTGAGACCCTATTAGCGTCATTTCCGGATGTTGTTACGGATTTGCCGGGTCGCACTACGGTGATTCAGCACCAAATAAAGTTGACTTCGGATAAGCCAGTATTTCTTAGACCGTATCCGTTGCCGTTTTCTTCGAGAGATAGAGTCATAAAGGAAGTGGAGTCAATGTTGAAGTTAGATGTGATAGAACCATCAACATCGCCGTATTCATCACCCATCGTCCTCGTGAAAAAACTTGATGGATCGGTGCGGTTCTGTATTGATTTTCGAAGATTGAACACTATTACGATAGGCGATAGGGAGCCTATTCCGTTTCAGGAGGAACTAATAGCTTCATTGGCCGGGTCCACGTGGTTTTCCAAGATAGATTTGACGAAAGGGTATTGGGAAATCCCGCTTACTGAGGAGTCTAAACAATACACGGCGTTTCAAACGCCCATTGGATTATTCCAATTTAAGGTCATGCCATTTGGGTTGGTAAACGCGCCAGCGACGTTTGCACGATTAATGAGATTAGTGTTGAAGGACATACCTAATGTCGTGTCATTCTTTGATGATATAGCATGCCATACGTCGACATGGTCTGAGCATATTCAGACACTAACAGTAATTTTTCAACGATTACGTCATTTTGGGTTAACTGCTAAACCCGCAAAGATGGATTTGGCATGTCCAGAGATAATATTCTTAGGACATATTGTGGGTAGAGGTGTTCAGAGACCTGAAGTAACAAAAATTGACAAGTTAGTAGGGTTGCAAATCCCAAAAACAAAGAAACAAGTCAGAAGCTTAGTGGGAATTTTAAATTATTACAGAAAGTTCATTCCAAATTTTTCCTCCTTGTCATCTTCTCTTACTGACCTTACTAAGAAGGGACAACCCGATAAGGTCCAGTGGACGTCTGAATGTCAGACAGCATTTGATAATTTGGTGACAGCGTTATCATCGTCACCCATTCTGATATTACCCGATTTTCGATCTAATTTTATCCTCAGAACGGATGCGTCGGACTCTGGTGTCGGCGCTTGTCTTCTACAGGAGAAGAACGAATGTCTCCATCCTGTATGTTATGTCAGTAGGAAGTTATTGCAGAGAGAAAGAAAGTATTCTGTGATAGAGCGTGAGTGTCTTGCCATTGTCTGGTCCGTCCAGAAACTAGGACGTTATCTCATGGGACGAGAATTTTGTATCCAGACAGACCACAAGCCACTGACATTTTTGTCGAAGAATCGTTCGTCCAGCCCACGCTTGTCTAGATGGGCATTGGCTTTGCAGCCGTATACCTTCGTTATTCAACCAATTCCAGGAACCAGCAATCATATCGCCGACTACCTCAGTCGAGCCTAGGGGAAGATTTCAGGAGCTTATACATCAGAGGACAGGAACATTGACAGGATCTGTGTGAATGAGTCGACTTTAAAATATTGACATTATAAATATGATATGAAGAATGGTTGATAGGTTGAGTGGTTTTTGATTCTGTATTAGATATTGTGTTTAGTTAGCTATTCATGATGTGACACATATATGCATATTGCAGGCCATATTGATCCCCATATTTTCCCCTGATTTCGGTATTTTATATACTAGGGGAACTGCTAGGTCATTTTTGTAGTGTAGGTATTGCTCACGCTCACTCGTTGACAGTCATCTTGATGCGATTTGAAATTAATTGCATTAATTTTTTTGGGGTGGGGGATGATGTCACGAGTGGAGTGAGTGCAATTAAGGGGATTGCTACAGAGCGGGTGTAGAGTAAGAATGACTCACAGTAGACGGCAAGTTAAGCGTGCTGTTGTGAGTAGTGGGGGCGGGGTCTGAAGGAGGCGAAAGCGCTGTATAACTATCACTGCAAGTTAGAAGGTCCTAGGGAGCGGATCTGTGAATAATAGCCCATCGGGCAGAGATAAAAGGAAGCAGTCGAGAAGACTAGGAGAAAGTCTTTCCAGTTATGACTGGTATGTAGAACGTTGATTGATTATTATGATTGATGTATTATATTATATTCGTCTATTACCATGATGTGAATAAGTATATGTGAGGAATGTGGAAGTCCTTGATATTGGATATAGCAATGTGCGCCATGAGCGATAGATGAAAGTGAGTTCATGGATTTGTAGCGCGAGTGAGTAGTGTGTACTCAGATGGAGGTGTGTTACCGTAAGATGTGTGGTGAGTGAAAGGTGAACTAGTGTGTGTACGCTTCATGGGTTGTAAGGAGAGGTGGAGTGAATAGAAATGGTAGGGTATTATACCAATGTAATATTATTCTTGTAGGTGTCGGGGACGGGCCGCAGAGCCACCTCGATGAGCACAGGGGATAGGCCAGCATAGGGCCGGAGGCCACACATAGGCCAGAAGTGAGGCTGTCAGTGCAGGACCGTAGAGGCACATAAAGTCGTGGCAGTCAGGCCACGGACAGGGACGTAGATATGAGAGTGAATGAGAGACTATATTGTTGCCATGTTGATAGGCTAGTGAACTGATACTATGTTGTTGCCATGTTGATGGCTATGGAATTAATAATGTGTTATTGCCCTGCTGAGGTGCTAGGGGAGTGTTAAGGTGTATGACAGTAGGAAGGGGATATTGAGAGACTGCGGTGCCAGTAACTTATTAATGTACTATTAAGACCCTGAGGGGAGAGGCTGAGGCCGAAGTGCCTTTAGGAGTAACTACCGGATTATGGATCCGAGGGAGAGTGTGTGTGAGAATAAGGCCGTTGTACGGCAGTCATTTCAATAATATAATGTATGTAATTGCGCTATTATATGTATAATTATGTTTAATAAATGTGTGAGTCTGATGGATTGTTTTGTTAAGTGTTAAACTTGTTTGTTCGTGATTGTCGTCCTGTCATAAACTATTACATCTCCCAGTCTGGGATTTGTGACAATGTAGTATATGTATACAATTTGTGTCCCACCTTCTCTTATTCTATCCAGATACCCAACACTTCTCCCGTCTTCCCAATCTATCCGGTTACCAACATAATAACGTATTTGCCATCAATCGGTCAGACAATCAATCAGTCACTCAATCAATTAATCAATTAATCAGTCAGTCAATCAACCAGTCAATCCCTTCTGTCCACCTATCCGTCTATTTATCTATCTATCTAGCTATCTATCTATCTATCTATCTATCTATCTATCTATCTATCTATCTATCCCCACACGGATGTATGCGGGGGAGTGGCATTCCATTCAATCAATACACAAGCAGGCCAAAAAGTGTAAACTGTAAACAAACTCTCCCGTTAATGTCACGCAGCAAGTGCGTGCCAGACGCAAACACAAGTGTCAGTACACGGCGGCTTTGAATGTCATTTCACAGGACGCTTTGTCTGTAGGAACTGAAGTGCACAGTGCACATTGAAATGTCCTGCTCTTGCGTCAGCAATCACACAAAACCATTCACGAGTAAACTTACTTGTTTACAAAACATCAGTACCAAAACACGTGCTCTTTAAATGGCAAGTTGCTTCAATGACGCAAATGGGCTTTCATATTGAAATTTAATAGGTCAGAATTCCAGACTATAAGTAGAAGATGTATTGACAGTGTTCACTGTGCGGAAAATGATTTGAATGGATTAAGTGAATAAGTGTGCTGGTGTGGAACATAGGTTGTCTGTGGAATGAGGATGTTTATGTTTATGAAGTCAGTGGGGAGTTTAAAGGAGCTGCAAGGGGCAGTGACCTGTGAAGTTACATTTTGGTACTTCTCCAATAATTATATATTTTTGTGGGATAGATGGATTAGAGAAGTGATGGTGGCGCAAGCTAGTCTAACACAAGTTGAGAGAGAGAATGGGGGGGGGGGGGAGAGAGAAGAGAGAGAGAGAGAGTCGAAAGAGGGAAAAGGGGAAAGACAGAGTCTGGGAGAAAGGGAGAGAGAGAAAGAGTTAGAGAGAGGGAGAACGGGGGCGGAGAGAGAGAGAGAGTCGAAAGAGAGAGAAAGAGTTAGAGAGAGAGAGTCAGAAAAGAGCGGTCATTTCACCCAGTTGGGGGACAAATAAAAAAGAGGGGGGGGGGGGGAGGAGTTATATTCCACATCTGAGAACGAGTATTACTTGGGTCTGTCGTTTATTGTTGTTGTTGTAGTAGCAAAAACCCTGTGCATAAAAGCATTTGCCAGTTACATTATGTATAATGATGAACTCCGGATAATTTCAAATTTGACTTTTGCAGAGCCCACTGCTTAAAAAAAAATAAATAAATAAATAAACAAAAAAAGTTCAGAACTCTTACATCAGCGTTCCTTATTTTATCAAATTGATATTTTTTTTTTAAAAGAGGGGTGGGGGGGGGGGGGGAATAAAATAAAACAAAAAATTAAAAAATACATTATATTGTAGTGAAGCGAAGTTCTATTTTTGGATATCAATTTTCGACGTGCAATTGTAAAAAGAATATTTCTGGACGTTAAAAATCTATTTATGTAACGGTAATGTGCATGTTTTTGGGTGAATGCTAAAACGTGCTAACTGCGGGTAAAATTAATATGTCTCGTTTTGAGTTATCGACATGTATCCTACAGCAATACACTTAATTTATAAGGGAAAAAAAGCCTATTATTATAAACATTAGCGCCATGCTTCGTTAACTACACAATGAATTCTTTGTAAAAGAATTAATTGAGGTTAAATTTACATTTCAAATGAAAATGACATAAAATGGTACAAGAGTGGGCCCATCCGCAGAGGATTTGAATTTACTGGTTTTCTTACCAGACCTATGAGAAGCTAAATGTTGTGCTGATCAAAATACAACCCTCTTCCTATGTCTTTTTGGAAGTTTGAAGGAGGGGAGGGGGAGGTTGTATTGCGATCCCACACAAGCTTTAAATACGAAAGGTGAGAAGAGAATTCTCTTGAAAATAAAACCTAGTGTGCGTAGTGTGAGTGAAAAAGGGGGGGGGGTGAGGGGGGAGTAAAAGAATTAGGACAGGAGGGGATTTTTTTGGGGGGGGTGGGGGGAGTCAACTCAGGATTCCCAGTGTAGGAGCCAAACAAACAAATAAAACAAAAAAAAAAGTGTTTTTCCAAAAATGATCTTACGCGACGATTTCATCATCCCCCCGCTGTGTTCCGTGTCAGTGGTCTGTGGAGTGCCCACCTCTAGTGACGTAGAGCACGTCACTGCAGCCCAACCTATAAATACCGAGGGACACTGTCCCGATTAGCTTTTCTTTTCTCACAACCGCTGTCAGCTTATCGGGACACACAAAGTTGTCTCTAGTGGGGCGAACGTTTTCCCTCCAGATTTGCTATCGTATCAACTCAACAAACTGCGTCTTTCAAAAGGTAATAATTATACATGTATGGACTTTGTAATAATTTATTTATTTAGCCTATTTATTTATTTATTTATTTATTATTGTAAACTGTTCTTTAATAGAAGCTTATATTTCTCCATAGATATCTGAGGGACTTTTCGTGGAGACTAGATAGGGATACAAAATAAAATTATCTGAATTTTAAAATTATTTCGGTTTTAATTTCTTCCAGGCCTGCACACAATTTAACAACTACTGTGATTATCGTATTTCGTGTGCTGTCCATGTTTTATTTTAAAATTGTGTTCTCTTGCGTTTGCGAACACTGGTGTCCGCAATTTTTATTTTTTTTTAACTTCTCAGCACGGCCAGGATGTTTTAGCAACAAATGATATCACAAGAACACTATACAATCAATTAATTTTAAATAAATACAAAAATAATTAAAAAACTGATGCTACACGTAAGGTTTAAATGAAAATATGAGAAAATGCAAGTTTTCAATTCCTAGAATCTTAGCATTTGTGCGTATTTTTATTTTATTTATTGTTAATGTAGCAAAATACAGTCTCTCCCCGGGGGGGGGGGGGGGTGAGGTACATTCAAACCTGGTACCCGATACTTAGACGTGCTGCGATCGCACAATTATTTTTCCGGTCTATGCGTGTTTGTGTGTTTTATTATATTCTGGAACAATAATGCTAAGTGATACTGAGTGCTACCATTGCCACCTCTGGGTTTAGGGTAAAACTGGTTGTTTTCTTCTGTTACATTTACTACCGCAACTAACATTAATGTTACTTCTCCTACCGTATTACAACTGTTGTTTTTAATTTTAATTCTCCCCCCCCCCCCCGAAACGTAGCGTCCATCAAGCCTAGATATCGAGGGTCCCGTGGAGAACAATCGTAACTCCATTTTTACATTTTTTTTTAGTAGAAACAAAAATAAAAAAGCAACAAATAACTTTCTTTATTACACTAAATAGTTACGATGTTTAGAAAACGTTTTGCAACCATTAGTTGTCAGAATTTAAGCCTCAACTGAAACAGCACAACTTGCGGGCTGTGAAAGGCAATGAGCATGCCTAATGTGTCAATTTTTGACAAAAGTCCAGTTAACACTTTGCCATGCTGCCCACGAAATGCTGGTGTAATACCCAAGTCTTTAAGCCGTGTTTCCATGTATACAGAAAAGGAAATAGCAAAGGAAACCTCTCAACAAAATCGGAGAAATGAAACTGCCCATGTCAGCCTCCGTCTGGATCACGCCCACCTCGCACACTGGTTTATCCGTACACACGAAAACATTCTTTCCATTTTCCCCTTGATATGAAACCGTAAGAGACCATGACTTATGAGTGTAACCATTTTCTTTTACAGATATCGAGAAGAAGTATTGCAGCCGAGTGACCTTTGACACCACGCCAACACGATACTGTTGTCATCCTCTCACGTGTCTGACCTAGTTCTCGCAGGGCGACATAACCTTGTGACGTTGTGTATCGATTGTTCATTGGCCTGCGTAATCTCAGCGCACTGACAACTGCATACATTTCAACACGATGGTGAGTAATTAAGGTACCATTTTTTGCGTTGGATTTGTATAGCTGAATCTTAAGACTAAGTAGTCCTTATAAATGTGACCTCTTGTCTGACAGTTATTGTCTTGATGACCTTAAAAAGAAGCAAAATAAAATAAAATCAGAATAAATTCCAAGGCCCGGAGTTAGAAGAAAACGAAATGTGTTTTCTAATTCCTAATTCCTTTTGTAATCTATTATATAGATGCTTTTTTCTTTTTATTATCTGTTTCTAACCTTTTCCATATAACAACTGCTCTCCCTTCCCACCCCACCCCTATTTTGAGTTTGTTCTTTATTCTATAGATCTAAGCCTTGCAGCGACTTTATAGATTGTCTGTGGTTTTGAAATAATATTTCGTCAAAGCCCTTGACAAAATGCTTGATATTTTCAAATAAGGATCGGATCGACTGGTTTTGGAAGACAAAAGACCAACAAAAAAAACCAAATAAACAAAAAATTCTTGACAGAAGGAAAAGGGATGTTTAAACAAGTACATTGTGATATTATTAATGATAACTACAAAGTGTCCGTTGAAAGGGCTGAAACATTTCTACATAGTGGGATAGACTAGTACTTTACTCAAGTATTTCTATAGGTATTTCACAGCACCGTGTCTCGTGCACCAGTCAGTGAGCACGCGCTGCATAAGGAACAGAACTTACATAAGTCAGGGATCAGGGAAGACGTGGTTTAGGGAGAATGAAAACATTGTCTTATACCTAGATCTATAGTGACCTATAATAGCAGCAGTCTCTGGATACATGCCGTTCTGTTGGACTATTGAAAAAACAACAACCGAAACATTTAAATGCAGCACAGTTTGCTGTGTAAACCTAAAATGTCTGCACAGCCGTGAGCATGCTGTGTGTGGCGCGTCAAAATTTGGTGCGGCCACCTTGAGCACTGTTGCTGAATGCTCCATTTCCAGACAGCGGGGCGTCACAAAGAGTCTGCATTCTCTGCTGCTGATGAATTTATTATGTTTCCGGTAGAAATCTGGTGCCTTCAGTTGAGAGTCCACACAGTTTTGAATGTTTAGATGAATCCATATTAGTTATCCCAGAGTTCTACATGGCAGGACAAAAGTGTCTCATAAATATTCTTCGGATTTTGGCCCCTGTTCAAAGATCTGGTTTTCTTCCGGTGAGTTAGGATTGTCTGGGTCTTGATCTAAACTGCATTTTCAAAAGTGGACTCGTGTCGTAATTTGTGGGACAAACTGGGCTTATATTGAAACTGAATGCCAGATATCGTTTCTTAGTCTAAAGAAAATGTTAAAGACACCTAGAGAAGATGTAGAGTTGCAGCAGGTATGTAGGTAGGTAGGCATCCGTCTGTCTCAGGAAACAATGGATTGGTCAGTCGTGTTGAGAACAGCGTCAGGACTTGACTCTAAATTGGCGTCTGGTGGAAAAAAAAAAAAAAGAAAGAAAAGGTTCATTATTTCCTTTAAACAAAGAAATATTTCACCATAATTATTTCAGGTGTGCTCTATTTTAATCTAGTTATTAGTCTTAAGATAACCACACGCCAAATATAAATTTTGAACACTCATTACAATAAAATTAATGGCAAGTAAGATCTATGCCTTTCGCATACATCTCCTCCCCCCCCCCCCCACACACACACACCCACCCTCGAGACTGTTGGTACCATGGGATGGTCCCAGGCGATGGTGTATGATTTGGTAATGAAAGTACATGTAGCATGATGAAAGTAGTTACTCCACGTTCTCTCTTAAGCCGATTCAAAAACGGGGCTGAGAGTGAGAAATGCCGATGGAAAATTTCTTCGGTGTTGCAGTTGTTAATCGTGATCATTGCCCACCTGACGTGGAAAGTGGCGCTGGAAAATGTTAAAGATAGTGAATAGTTTGCGTGGTTAAAACTGCAACCTGGCAGCAACGGGCCATTAGTGAATGTGCCATCTTGTGGCAATCGTGACCCCGCACCATGGTGACCTCCTTACTCTCTCTTTTTCTTTGCCAGCGTAATATTGCAGAATTATCTGAAGTTTTATTATTATCTCTGGCCAAAAATAACTTGCAGAGAGCAATGTATAGATCTAATTTTATGCCTAGTCTAGATTCTTCAAGGTTAGTTGTTATCAGAATATGGCGCTGTCACCAATAAAATTAACAGAGCTGCCATAGGTGATAAAAATATAAATGATTTTTAAGATAACAACGGTCCTACTAAAAAATACATGATTGCAGCTTCTATTTTCATACTTTGACGGGCAAGTCAGTTTCATGTAGCTAAAAATAGCGTCGGCGGGGAGAAAAATCCGTGGACGTCGATCCCAAACCCACCCCAAAGATGTTTGACAGGATTAGACTAAAACATTAGTTTGTTTTACATTGTTATCGTTCTGCGAATGATAACAGGACTTAAACCCTGAACTTCACTGCCGTTTTATGTAAAAAGACCGTTTATGCCGATCATAGACAAATTCATTTTTTTTTAAATCAGTAATGAAATGGACTTCATCCGGGTTATAATTTTGTATCACTACTAGATGAGGTTCCCGGCATTATCCGGGATAAACCTGTGAACCCACCGTTCTGTCTATCTCTCTTTTTTTTGGTCTAGAAAGCTTCCTATATTCTACAGTCTTATTGCAGATTTCATACACCAGATTACTATGCACTCATTTCTGGAAGGGAAACTGCGCGCACCGAATTGAACTCGTATTAACACATCGTTTCCAAAGCAGTGGGCTTACTGCAGGAAGCCAAAACAAAGGTCATTATATTTTACATTTTTACAACTTTTTATTTAAAAGTATCTGAAACTTGAATAAACACACTCGGTCTATACAAAAGCGACTGGGCTGGATCAGTTGACACTTATGAAAATTAACCTTATAATTGTTGAAACTTTCATTTAAGCTGTAGCGTCTAGTAAAAATGGGGCCAAAATTGCACCAAAACGAATTACTCCCGCCACTATTTTTTGTTTATACATTGAATTAAGATTACTTTCATTTGGTCATCACAGAAATTGAACACAGAACAAAGTGGCAAGCAACGCCAACGCCAAACCTGTTTTTTTGCTTTTTGCATCTCCTTCAAAATTGTTCAGGTCATACGGTGTTTTTCTGTAACATGGCAGTTCAGTGTTAGTGCAAGACTAAGGTCACCGCCCTGTGCAAGGGAACTTTGGTCACTGTGAGTTATCAGATTACAGTCACGTGACTCGGGCATGCGTTAGTGTTGTGATAACACTGACAGGGACGATTTGCTGACTAGATTTTTTTATTTCTTATCTTCCGTTTGACAATCTCTGAACTTTTCCGTTTAAATAAAGAGATAGGCGCCGTGCCAGGTCGAGTCACACTTTAGATGGCTCCAATCATAGTTTAACACTTCCATGAACTACCATGTCGTCTTATCATCCAAATGTAGCCCGGGTGGGAGTGATTGTAAGTAAGGGAGGGCATCTTACCACTCCGTTCCTGTCGATAACATCGATGAAATCTTTATTTAATGTGTTGAAGTTCTTCTACATCAGACAAAAACTGTGTCTCAAAGTGAGGGCGGATGGGTCGGTGGGCACTTCTTGTAAGGTCTCCTTCTGGCCTATCCTAGGGCTGTATGTCCTTTTGTCCTATCCTAGGGCTGCATGTTTGGCCCTCAGAATGGCTATTTTGTTTATCCCTCAATAGGACTGTATGTTTAGCTTAAGTTCAAGTTCAAGGTTATTGTAGACCTGACGGCCAATTCAAAATACACAGTAGAATCATGCAAACAATCTTTGAAAAACATGTTTAAAAAAAAAACGCACGGTCATTCACTCTCTCGGCTCTTTGCTGCCTACTGCAATTTAAACAATTTAGCCCTCTGAAGAGTTCTTTGTTTAGCATTCAAAAAGACTGGTATTGGGCTGGCGCCAAAGAGGGTAGGAAGAAAAAGGAAAGGACAAAAGAAAGCTACATGACCAAAATCATCTCAACCCATGGGCACACTGGGGAGCTTCTCAGGACCCCACGGGTTTTGAGGCCCCATGCATGGAAACTTAATTTGGTTTTTGAAACGGGTGGGGGGGGGGGGGCGCAAAGTATTGTTTTGCCCAGGGGCTCAAATTGATGTTAAGACGGCCCTGTACATGACCTTAACAGCTAGCACCTTATAATAATTATATATATTTATTTTTTTTCTATTTATTCAATCCTTTCAGACTGCTAGAGGTGTGAGTTCTTACCGACACGGTACAGATAAGTCCGTCTTGCACAAGTTTCTGAAGCTGGAACAGCCTTCAGACCGAACGTTGGTGGAGTATATCTGGATTGACGGGACGGGTGAAAATGTGAGATCCAAGGGCAGAACGCTGGACTTCGTCCCTAAACAAGCCAAAGGTGAGTACCAAGTGACAGAGCCGGACCCACATATTTGGGACCCTGAAGCGTGTTCTGTTAACAACAGGGCAGTCTCCAATATTCACTCATTAAAAAAAGTTTTTTCAGGGCCCTTCCGGGATTGGGGGCCCTGAAGCTTTAAGTTTCATTCGTTTTGCCACTTCCTAATGGTCGGTGTAGTTCACGCGGAAGTAGATTTGATATGACGGAAATGTGAACAACTTGGATTGTGCTCTGTAGAAAATGGAAAACAAAATAGTTGTTCGTATGCGAGAGGGAAGGGTGGAGGCGGCGTGGGGGCGGGCGAGGGCTGAATACGTGGCCATTATGAATGTCATTGCTGGGAAGGAAGAATGGGAAGGAAAAAACGCAGAGAGGAAGTAGTTGGAAAGAAAGAAAAACTGGAGAAAAGAAAGAAAGGTTAACGAATGAAAACGAAAAGGAAAGAGCTGTAAAACAAATTAAAACAAAAAAGCGAAGAAAAGTATCGAATAGTTTAACTATGAACCCCGACACCCCACCCCTCTTTTTCTCTGCCATTTGCCTCTCGAACCGTGAGTATAAAGTGAAACTGCTGCAGATTAAGTGGGTCGCTTGGGGGGGGGGGGGGAGGAGGATGAGTGGAGAGGGGTCGTTGTACCCGGATGCTGATAGTTTACCTTCTTACAAAACTGCGCGATATTTATGAAACTTGTTGAATTGCCACTAGCGTGGGATAAACACAGGCAGCTGGCCAGGTGCTCGTTTTTGGCATAACAAAACGCGGTCAAGTTCATTTTTGCTAACTCGGTCATAAACTGATATCAGGCGAAAATATTGATTTCGCTGAGGTTTTGTCTGTGTATGTATGTGTGTGTGTGTGTGTGTGTGTGTGTGTGTGCCAAAGGTCGAGCAGATGGTAATGAACTTCCACTGATAAACACCGCTACCGCTGAAAAAGAGGTTTGGTCAATAAAACGATTTGGCCAATAAAAGGGCGTGATTTTATAAGGCGGTTTTGGGTCAGACTTGTGTAAGGGAGCAAAGTTCGGTAGAGCCAGTGATTGGTGCAGGTGGGCTGCGCGTGGCTGGCACATTTTTTTACTCGAGGAGGTTGCTGTCGAGTCTGATTGGACTTTGCCCCTCTGTAGTTTCAGTGTTATTTAATTTTGTCTCCCCGATTTTCTCTGTGTTTCAAGTTTGTTGCACATGAACGATGCAATTCGGTTAATATAAAGTGGCCGGCCCTTTCATGAGACCGCTGAAGTGAAGTGGGAGGCCTTTATTTTTACAGGAGAGGGAACTTGATTTTTTTTTTTTTTTAATGTAAACCATATCAAGGGTGGCATGGTAAACCATCGTAAATCAGTGAGAGCAGGGTCTTTTATAATCAGAGGGTTAAATTCTGAAAGCGAATGGTTAAGTGATAATTTGAAAATATTTTTTCTTTCAAATACCAGTACTGCTATTAAAAGAAAGGAGTTTTGCACTTTTTTTGCTTCTTTAGAAAAGTATGTGAAACAATATCGATTCACCACAAGGACAAATTCATTATCCTAACTGGCACTGACACGCCCCCCCCCCCCCCGAAAAAAAAAAACATTGACTTGCTAAAACGAACAACAATAATATGCAGGCAAACCATCAGCTGACTGATGCACTGGGTCAGTAGGTCACCCAGAAAAAAGACAAGACAAAAATTAATGTAGTAGCAAGTGTTCTCGGGTCTACACCCCGCGTGCTCTTTACCTGAGCTTGCTTGCACTTGGGCTAAACGGTAATGCTGGAATTGGCAGAGAGATAAGCAGCCGGGTCGGTGGGTTAGTAGGGGTGTGAGTGAGATAGATAGATAGGTAGATAGATAGATAGACAGGCATGCAGGCCGATAGATAGATAGATAGATAGATAGATAGATAGATAAATAGATACATAGACGCACGGTCGAAATGCACTGATATAGAGATAGACAGACAGACCTCAAGATAAATAGATCTATAGATAGATACCCACTTGCCTTCAAAGTATCCTCGCCGCACCCAAGTCACTGACCTCGGTGTTTACCACTCCCTACCCGAAGAGGTGAATCACTGACATTACATAAAGAGATCGGTGCAGTTCGAGTGGATGTAAACAATGGGAGGAAACGAGATCAGGCAGGAGGGCTGTGAACTTGGCTACAAGTACCTAAATCTTTTGTAATGTCACATCTGGGAGAAAACACAGAGGCCATTGACACCGGGTATCAAGTAAACAAGTGTTGCAGGCGAATCGAAGAGAAATTTGGATTCAGCTGCGTAGAGCGTGACCTAAGTTCTTATTTGTTCCAGCTCCACTTTTTGCACAACGGAGATAATCCGACATCAAATGTTTGCTGCTTTAGTAATTGTGATAAGTAGTTAGAATAAATCGGAATCGTGAAACAGCTTGATAAGTGCCACGCACAACGCATTTAAAACAAGTTTAATGTCAAAGCGTGCATTTGTTACACCTCTTCCACATAGTGAAAGATCTCCAGCTTTTCAGAACATAGAGATAAAACAAACACGAACAAAGGTCACCACAAGTCACAGATGTGAAAAACATAAGTTGTTTGGTGTCACTTGACGTCACGAACGATACACTTCCATCATTTCTTTTTTTTTTTTCACACCTCAAAGGATCTACTATAATACTAAACCGAAGAAAGGTGTACTATGATAACATACCAAATTCTTTACAAAATAATTCGACCTTTTCCGTGCACCAGGTAACACTTGACTTCACAAACTTTACATACTCACCTCATTTCTTTTTTCACGCCTCAAAGGATCTACTGCGATACTGGCCCAGAGAAAGATCTACCGGTACTACGATAATGTTGCAAATTCTGTACAAACTAGTTCTATGGTTTTCCATGCACTAGATATTACCTGACGTCACAAAGTTACATTCACCTCATTTCAGTATTCATGCCTCAAAGGATCTGCTATGATGCTAACCCAAAGAAAGATATACTAATATAGTGTTACTAACTTTTTAAGGAAATAATTCTGTCTTTTTCAAGACATGCCCCAGTTACTTTCTAAAGTAATCCCAGTCAGTAGCATTACATTGACGTATTATGTCTTTATAAACAATTTACGCGAGAGAGATACTTTGAAAAACATTTAGTCAGTGGGTGGGTTTCACTTGACTCAATAATTTCTATAGTACTAATAGTCAATGGCATTACAGTGACATAGTGTGTCTTTGTAAACAATTTGCTTTCCAGTGTGCGCGAAAGATATTTTCAAAAACGTTTAGTCAATGGGTTGGTTTCACTTGACCTCACAGAACTGATACCAATCTGATTTTGTAAAGGATTTTAACGCAAAGTGGCAGCAGAGCATTGCATGACGGTTTACATCTCTATGAAGAAGAAAAGTATAAGTCGGTGAGTTGGTTTCGCTTGGCTTCACAGAATTTGCGCAAATCCGGCTTTTTGGGTTTCAAGATTTTGTTTTAGGATGATCTCTGTTCTTGGCATTCACGAAATATCAGAAAAACCACAGAAAAACTTTTTGCCCAATTTGGACTCTGTTCTTGGCAGTTGCACTTCTTTTTGTTTGTCTTTCTTTTTCTTTTTTTTGTTTTTTGTTTCTTTGTTGTTGTATTTGTATTTGTATCTCCTATACGTTTTTTTAAGGGGGGTGAGGGTGGTATGAATTTTTATCTTAATTTTGCCCCAGTAGCCGGCCTTATTACATGCACATGGGCCATATGAGTTTTTCGTCTTTTTCCGAGAAGACCAGGTGCTCGATCCTACCTATTGTAGGATCAAGGACAACCCCCGCCCCTTTCAAACATGCCTGCACCAACTAGGAATCGAACCCGGTACCTTTGGCACGACAAGCGGGGCACCTTGCCTCTAGTCTAGGCCAACATGTCTCTACCAATCCGGCTTATAAAATTACTTTGACACAAAATGGCAGCGGAACATTGCCATGATGGTGTAGTTCTCAGTTTTGGTGACGTAAATAAACACAATACCAGTCGCGCAATAGGATGTTGGTAGTGCTCTAACCCAGAAAATAGATTACGGGGGGGAGGGGGAGGGATGAAGTTTCATCCCTGCACCCACCGGGAGGTTCAAGTTCAGTACAAAATTTGATCTGCGAATCTCATTTATGCTCGTTCCGTGTCCTCTTCTAACGTGAAAAAAGCATCATTCATTAATCTTTTCGAGTCGTGCTGTCATGATATCTATCAATCTATCTATCTGTCTGTCTGTCTGTCTGTCTGTCTGTCTGTCTGTCTGTCTATCTATCTATCTATCTCTCTGTCTGTCTGTCTATCTGTCTATCTATCTATCCATCCATCCATCCATCCATCCATCCATCCATCCATCCATCCATCCATCCATCCATCCATCCATCCATCCATCCATCTATCTATCTATCTATCTATCTATCTATCTATCTATCTATCTATCTATCTATCTATCTATCTATCTATCTGCCTGCCTGCCAGCCTGCCTGTGTGCATGTCTGTCTGTCTTTCTGCCTGCTTACCCATCTGTCTGTCTGTCCTCCTTCTTCATATCCATCACCCCAGTCACCCATATCTACCTATATGTTTATAGTATCTCCCTCTCTCCACCCACCCACTCCCAATCCTGACACCCCCCCCCCCCCCCCAGACAGAATTTTTATTAATTTGTTGTCAACCACATCTTCTCTCTCTCTGTTTAACCAGAATGCCCTATCTGGAACTTTGACGGGTCCAGCACTGGCCAATCAGAAGGCTCCAACTCTGACCTGTACCTGTATCCAGTGGCGATGTACAGGGATCCCATCAGGGGCGGCAGCAACAAACTGGTGGTGTGTGATGTATACAAGTATAACAAACAGCCTGTAGGTGAGGACACTATTAGTGGAGCATGAGCTCATCCGTTCTTGGTGCTTGTTTTAGGGCAAAACTTCATATTCTTAGACTATTATTATGAATTATAATAACATGCTATGAGTTTGATAAAGTGAAACTTGAAAATTGTAAATGGGAGAGAGATAAGAATGTTATTACAAGTATGTCCATCCTCTTTATTTTGCCTTGAAGGGGTAGAATATAATTTAATCTTGCTGCTTTTTTGTCCCCATTACAGAGACCAACCACAGAAAATCTTGTGCCGAATCAATGGAAAAGGTCAAGGGAGACCACCCTTGGTTTGGCATTGAACAAGAGTACTCTTTCTTGGACTCCGATGGTTATCCCTTGGGGTGGCCCAAGAACGGTTACCCAGCCCCACAAGGTAATCATGACTTTTATCATTTTAATGATTACTTCCCCTCCTTGTGCCAAGAGTTCTTTGTCACTGACTCATAATCCAGGAGCAAAAAAAAAAAATTTAATCATTTGTGATTTGCCATCCTGCTTGTGCAGCGTGGACACAATAGTTTTGCAGTCTTTGTGGTTGTATGAAATAGGAGAGTGAGAGAATACGCTTTTTATAGGAAATGCACTTCAGAAGAAATACCAATAGAATTTACTGCAAAAAAGCCATCAGGTTCATATGTATATGCATTTACCTGACAACATAGCAGCATAGCAGTGAGGAGATTCTAGTTTGAAACTCAAAGGGAGTAAATCTTGTCTTTTGTCAAGTTTTATATCCCTGATTATCTGTCTTCACTTACTCAGTTGTTTGCTTGTCCTTTCACAGGTCCTTACTACTGTGGTGTTGGAGCTGGGAAGGTCCATGGTCGGGACATTGTAGAAGCTCACTACAGAGCATGTCTGTATGCTGGAATTGCAATAAGTGGTATCAATGCAGAGGTCAAACCTTCACAGGTCAGTCAAAGATCATTAATTTAGTCAGTCAGTTAAAATGACAATAAGAAATATGAGTGAGGACACAAGAAGGGACTTGAAACTTTTCTTGAACTCTTTGCAAAACTGAAATACTGTTGGTTGAGCGATATATTCCATGTACAATTTTAGTACCTGCAAAGGAGCTCTCAGGAATAACGTCAGGTATCTGTCAAATAGTTGTTTGTGCATTTACACTTTTTTTGAGAAAATGATTGAAGTTTGGTCAGTAGAAGGGCTAAAATGCATAAAACATTACATCTCAGAAAGTTTTTAACTGATTGGAATGACACCTGTACATAATGAAATAAGAAGTGAGAGAACCACTTTCATAACAAAACCTCAAAATCAGCAAAATGTCACATACAGCAATATGAAAAATACCCCTAGGTATGTCACAATGGCACTTACGAGTTCACCGAGCAGAAAAAAAATTTATGAAGTCATTGAGCAGTGTATGTTCATGCTGAGAAAGAATTAAGTATGTCTGGCCCATCTCTTGAAGTCACTGCAGTTTCATGATTAAAAGCAGTTTCTTGTAGAACTTGTGAAGAAAGACAGGTCTTACAGTTCAGGCTGCAAGTTGCCATCACTGATCATTTATTTTTCAGCATAACAGACGAGATGTTACAGAATTTGTATTCATCAATTAATTTATTAACGTTTATAACATCTTGCATTTAATACATGATTGAAAGCCTTTTTTTTCTAAAATATATACAGTATGTGCCATCAGTTTTTTTTGGTTTTTTTTTTTACTTTTTTCACAAGTGGGTGTATGAAACTGATTTTTTTATTTTTATTTTGTACCAATCATAAAATATTTCTATTTTTCCTACCTGGCAGTGGGAATTCCAAGTTGGGCCCTGTGAAGGAATTTCCATGGGTGATGAGCTGTGGATTGCCAGGTACCTGCTGATCAGAATAGCTGAAGAGTTTGGAGTACGGGTGACATTTGACCCCAAGATTATGAAAGGCGACTGGAATGGTGCAGGGGCTCACTGTAACTACAGCACTCTTGCCATGAGAGAAGAAGGAGGTCTAGAGTGAGTAGATTATATTTATTGTGAAGATGTTAAAATGTGGTTTAAAGAAATATATATTAAAACCGAGAGGAAAAGTTCACATTAGAAACAAAGAATAAATAAATATAACAATAAATTGCAAAAGTATTCTTCAAAACATACAGCCTTATCTCTAGTTGGTTGTTTTGGGGCCACATTTAACCTGTGTTTCAAGCGCCGCCGCCGCCCCCCCCTACCCCCCCCCCCCCACCAAACAGAGTTTTTGGGAAATGTGTGTTTAGTTTCTTCTGTGGGATGACCTTTGTCTGTATGTGTATATGTATGTATGTGTGTTAGTGGGGCGAGGGGGTGTTAATGGACAGGTGGATTGTGAATGGGCAAACAAAAAGGACAAATTTGTTGATGAATCAGATATGCTCAGAAGCTGGCAGAGAGTTTAGAGAGCATGAATTTGTTGTAGCCAAGAGCTATGTGAAATCTACATGTGTACTGATGATTTCCTGGCTGCTCAAACTGTTGATACATACATGTGAACCAGCATGAATTGTAGATCAAATATTGTTAAGAACAACTTGGTCAGTTTATAAGCAGTGAGAGTAGTGCTAGTCCTGCGTTTATTTATAACATATGAAACAGTTCCTTGTTCTTGTCTCTGCTTACAGTGCAATTGAGCAAGCCATTGAGAAGTTGAGCAAGAAACAAATGGAACACATCCGCGCCTACGACCCCAGGGATGGACAAGATAACATGAGGCGTTTACTCGGCTCTCACGAAACCTCCAGCATCCAGTCATTCTCTGCCGGTGTGGCCAACAGGTAAGGAGACAATGTGTGGGTTTTTGACTACTGGACATTACCAACAGTACTAGATACAATGACATGAGACTCTCTCTTCTTCTTGCCTCTAAAAAAATCATGCACACAGTTTGCCTGCTGATCAAACTCAAAGGCAGGGCCCATGGCACATTGCATGAAAAGAATGGTTGATATAATGATAAATTAATGATGTGGATTTGTTACAGTGCTACTGTGTCTGAAAAAAAAAGTAAAAAGAGCCAGAGTTTTCCTACAGCAACTGAAGTTATAAGAAAAATAAGTGACTTCAAATAAAGTCTGTAAAGATGAAGAACAGTGAACAGTGACAATTCAATATTTTCCCTTCATTGGCTTTGTGATGATAAATAGCATTGTTCACGACTTCCACGCATTTGCTGCCGGGTGGTGGTGCGAAATCTTGCACGCTAAGCATGCTAGTTATCTCATAGTCTCGTATTTAGTATGATGTTATGTGTGTCTGCTTACCACAGAGATGGGAATCTTCAGGAAATTTTCTGATCTTTGATTGAAAGAACATTTTTGTTTCCATGATGTTGAAAATGTATGGGCCCATAATTATAATATGAGTATGTTTTGGTTCATCGTGGCGGGTTACGTCAAGGGTTCTGGAATTTTTTCTGTCAGGTGATGGATTAAAAGTTGTGAATATTAGTTAGGGAAGCCAGAACCATATGAAAGAAATTAGTTCATTCATTGCCCAGGTGTAATTTTAGTTCATTCACTGTCCAGGTGTAATTTGTTGCTCTTCTAAACTTGAGTTGTTGTGTTGGGCTATGGTACTTGTTGCTTTCTTAAATTGTCATTTTAATTTTCGTGGATTAACATGGTACTTTTAGTTCTTTCTTTTTAAGACTGTCAATGTTCTTTTAATTTTCTTGAACTGTGATAGTACTTTTAGTTTTCTTGGACTGTCACGGAACTTTTAGTTTTCTCTAATTGTCATAGCGTTTTTAGCTTTCTGGGGATGACATTGAACTTTTAGCTCTTTTGAACTGCCATGGTAGGTTTAGCTTCTTGGTTGTGGTACTCGAAGCTGACTTGAACTTTTAGTTTTTTTGATCTGTCCTGTACAGGTCAGATAAGCTGATTTCTGTCTGGGGTCTTCATCTTTTGGCCCTGGTCTTGACCTTTGATCTTATGTTTGAGAGGGCGTCGTAAGTAACAGTCAGTGGCCATTTGTTAAGTGCTTATTCAGTTGCATCTTTTCCGCTTTGCAAGTTATGTTTTCTTGGACGATTTCCTTCTTGCCTTTTACTTTCATTACTTTAATCCTTTGCTGTTCTAGTGGTTATTCAGAAAACTTCCTGAAGTTGAACTCATCTTGTAAGATTATTTTTAATCCTTGCTTCAAGTCACTGGCATTCACAAATGATGTGCAAATTGATGGTATAGTTCTTTCGTAGTAGTGTCTTTTGTTCTCAAAAATGGAGAATCACTTAATTCGAGTTTGAATGGATCCACCAAAAGTATTTTCCTGTTGTTAGATATTTGATCTTACCTCAAGAGTTATCTGATCGTCACCTTCAGTTTCAGACGATTGATGAGCCATTGAATTTTGCTGCTTGTACTTTCAGTTTCACGCTAAATCTTGGTTAGTAAAGCTGCTCTGACAACTGCAGTATTTTCTTTAGACATAAGATCGCAGCAAAACAAAAATCAAAATTGACTCGAGGTCTGTGGTATCTGGCCAAGTATGTTGTTGCAGCATTCAGTATTATTTGGCTGGTTTTGGATCTTGTACAGTTGGAATAAGGAGTGACCTCTGCAATATTCCACATATACCAGACAGACTTTATACTTTCTTTTTCCGTTTATGGACAGTTTGACTATGATCTTCCATACATGCCAGGTTGACTTAGTACTTTTTGTATCTGTTTGAAACTGCAATCTTCATATGCCAGGTTGACCTTATATTTTATTTTCTTGTTTATTTACAGAGGTGCCAGCATCAGAATCCCACGACATGTTGCAGATGAGAAGAAAGGCTATCTGGAGGATAGAAGGCCCTCATCCAACTGCGATCCTTACAGAGTGACCGACATGCTCATCAGAACCACATTGTTAGATGAGTAAAGTTT
Organism: Onchidella celtica; assembly: GCA_963931925.1. Lineage (NCBI taxonomy): Eukaryota > Metazoa > Mollusca > Gastropoda > Systellommatophora > Onchidiidae > Onchidella > Onchidella celtica. Next base: position 11,685,389 of record OZ007577.1, read on the forward strand.
GGACACAGGAAGAAACAGCTAGTCATATTGGCCAGATAAATGTGAAGATGCGAAGTGAATTGTGCATGATAGTAACATCATCTGTGAAAGCTTGACAAGTTACTGATTTGATGTCTGCATGAATGTATGAATTATGGAGGAAAGTTTTATACATGTAAAATAATAACACTGTATGTCTGGTTGTGTACTTTTACATCAGAAATTCATTTGTATTAGCAGAGAATGGGTTGCCTGCATGATCTCAGTAAAAGACTATTCACATTAAAACATCAAAACAAGTCATATTTATTTTGTTGATATAAATATGTAATATACTATGTGTAATCCACCGCAGTGATTCTTCATCATCGTATTATGTAAATTTTATCCCTTACAGTTCCCCTAAGAACAGAGAAGATAAATTAGGTCAAGAAAGGAAGTCACCTTGTTCCCAGCCTCCCATATCAAATGGATTAGCTCAAATTTCTGGGGGCAAGAGATCATAAATAGTTTTGTTTCTAGACTAAAGCAGTATGTGTTTTCATGTGTACAGAAAAGGAAACTGCAATGGGAACATCCAAACCCTTTAAGTGGTGAAATAAAAAGAATGTTTTCATGTGTAGGGAAACTCCATTTCCATACGCATGGAAGGGCTCAATCTTTTTACTACATGGTGGATTTTTTATGTTTTCATTTCCGTACACATGAAAACACGGCTTGAACTAGCGTAAAATAACTTAAAATTGCCATGATGCCATCCCTTCATTAAAAATCTTTGCCATGAGGTGGAGACTGTAAGAAAGAGGAAATTGTTATTTTTCTGTTAGGTTTTGGTTAGAAATTTAACAGCTTCTCATTCAGTAAGTTCTCTGGAGTGGATGTTAAGATATGATATCAAAGCTGATTATTTTGAAAACCTTGCAGCCTAGAATAGCTTATATTTCATTTTTTATTTGATTTCCATGAGCATATGGTGGTATTTTTGATAATGGTCAATGTTTGTTTTCACTTGTTTGAGAGGATAAAGAACACTCCATGATCTTTCCTGAACTAACAATGAAATTTGAAATATGATTTTAAACAATTTGCTTCAGCATGCCCAAATTAGTATGCATTTTTACTCTCTGTGAATCAAGTTCTCTGAGCAGACAAAATCTAGCTTTCCTTGGAATGTGTACACAGAGATAGTAAAATAAACCATTGAACAGAACAGAACACCAAATAAAATGAAGCTTGAGGTTATAAATAATCTGATCTTCATTTCATTATATGTAGTTTGGATGCTCACGGAGCAAAGTAAACTGTTCTGACTTTTTCCCAATATTTTGGAAAAGTTTCACTTAACCGTTTACGATTTTAAAAAATGGGATAGTGAAGTTGGTTTATTTTCCCTGTGCATGTCTTAAGAAACTGACTCAAATCTTTTTTGCATGATTCACTCTCTGAATATAGGTGAGCTAATGATAAATGTACTGCTAATAAAGTAGAATTTCCAGCACTGCAATCTTATTAATAAACTAAACCGTGTGACCTGCCTCCCCTCAAATGATTGGTCAGTAACAGTGGCCAGTGAGAACATGAGCCAGGTGATGGTACCATTACTGTGCTTCAGGGTCAGCATTATACAGCCTTTCTCATTATTTTTTTTCTTTCGATCACTTTACCAGTAACAAAACCTTAATGATAATGTCAAGACCTGTACGGAGCACAGCATGTGGTGACTTTGATGGTATTCAAAGCCGAACAACCAGTCGCTTTCACTTTCAGCAATTTGATTGCAGTGTAAATATTGTTTTTAAAGGGCAATGCCATGATTAAGCTTTTTTTATGTACTTGTCTTTTGTCTGTTTTCTGAATAGAAGCATTTCTGCGCTTGAAATATGTGGTGAAGTCAGAAGTGATAAAATGTGCAAAATGTCTGTTGTACTTCCATGTGTATTTATGTGTGTTTTTATTATGCATTATGGTCATACTTCGTAAATGGTAGTACTGTACTACATTTTGGTGTTTGTAATGTTTCACAATATCTAAATCCTCTCATTTTATGGGTCATGTTTCATAAACGGTACATTTTTAAGTTTGTAGCGTTTTGTAAAGTGTAAATCCTCTCATTTAATTGGTCACATTTCATAAATGGTACATTTTCATGCTTTTACGTTGTTGTTGTTTTTTTTTTTAAATGTAAATCCTCTCATAAAATTTTTGATTTTGATCTTTACTTGTACTAAATACGCTGCTGCTGAGCATTTAGTATAACAGTATTTACAATCTGTGTCTGTATGGTAACATGAACATGGAATGACCTTGATTATGTCATGTACATTTTCTCTGTGATATCACGGTGATGCCTTGAGAAACTGAAGATTGATTGGCAGTGAAGCTTTGTGGATAGTGAAAATAAACTTTTTATTGCTATACATCAGATCTGGGGATTTTTTTTTTCTTTGAGTTAGGGTGAATTGCCAGTGGATGTGTTCTGAGAGGCTGTTGACTTGTGTCATACCAAAGAAACTAGATAGAATAAGATGAGACAGCTAGCTCTTTTAGCATGCACAGATTTTGCACCGCCACCTTGCGGGCGAATGCGCAAAAGTGATGAACAGTGCCATATTTTACCAAGCCAGATAGGGAAAAATATTGAATTTTGTTCCCTGTTCAGCTGTCGCCGTAAGCCTTGAATGACGACATTTATTTTGTAATTTTAACTTCAATCGCTGTGGGAAAAACTCTGGCAATATTTTTAGTGGCACTAGCACTGTAACAAGTCATGGGCCCCGCCCCAGATCGGTGCATAAGTGTGTGCACGATTTTTTTATAGTGGTGCGAAGAAGGGAATGTCTCACCTTGTCATTTCTAGTTTCTCGGGTCACACTGAACAGATGATCTATGTATCTATCTATGACCGCATTCCTCCTTTAAGGGGGATATCATACTAACCCTGGAGCGCCACAGCCAGTTGCTGCCAGCAAAATGTACACCCAAGAAACAGTGGTGGGTAGATCTACAAGAAGCTGAGTCATGTGTCTGACCAGGCTTAGTATTATAGGGTTTTCCCGGATTTTCTAAGAAAATACAGGAAATTATGGTGTGCACTTTTTGCCTGCCAGCAGCTGACTGTACCGGTCCGGCTTAGTATGATACTCCCAAAAGATACCAATCCGTATCCCCCCCCCCCCCCGTCTATCTATTCATCCATGTCACTACTCCCACTCATCTCTTTTTCAGTTCATCCACTCTGTATCTGTCCATCAATCAATCCATTTATCAAGCCATCATCCACACACCCACTCATGATCCATCCATTCATTCATTCATCTATTTAACCTTATCCATCCGACAGTAACTGTTAGACTTTAAATCGTCGATTCAGCCATTTCTTCCATGATGTAGCCTATTCTTCACTCTTGCATATTTTCTACTGTTTTCCCTTTCTAACATTCTTTCCTTCTCCTCCACCTTTCCGTCCATTCCAGTAAAATTCCAACTTTCATCGTGTCATTTCTTTTCTTCTATTCATCCTTGATCTGTCTCTCCTGGCCGATATCCAGGAATCCAGCATCAACGTTTGCTGTCCATCTCCACTTTTTGGCTGAACTGAGTCACACACTCTTCACACTACTTCTATACACACTCTTCACACTACTTCTACGGGCCTTCTCCATTGTGTGTCAAAGCATCAAGCAGACTCGGTGTGTAATTTGTATTACTAAAAAGAAAAAAAAATCTTTTGCTCTAAAGGCTATTGTTGCATTTTTTTTTTTATCGGGTGATAATTATTATTAAGCTTTCTGCAAGATGAACTCACTGGCAAGTATTCTCTCCACTCCTAGCTCTCGCCATATGCCTGCATTTTAAATACGGGTACTTAATTATTATTACGTAAAATAAAAACAAGTAAGAGGAATATTACAAATCTCAATTCCTAACAGACCCTGGCAGAGGAGTAGTGTGGTTTGCCAGCTCACGGGGCAAGACAAGTATTGCATCCCCTGTCCTGTGGACAGTCGCACTCTATGATGAGTCCTCTCCACCAGCCTAATACTGAACCCTTAAGCCCCCCTTCCCCTCCCCAGCCCAAATTAAAGTAACATGCATTTAATGCTAGTAAGTGGTATACCCAAATTTATTTAAAATCGCCTGATGTTAATTTGTGCAAATTTTTCGATATCAGTATTGAAAATGATATTGAAGTCTCAGTTGACAATATTGCTAGTTTACTCAGTCTTTCTTGGCTCATTGTAGATCGCTGATGATACGCTTTGATAAAGTTTTGAGAAACTTCTTTCACAACTGGCAGTTGAAACACCGATAGTTTTTAAATTTTGCGTCCGAGGCAGCCGCCCCTGCCCGCGTTACGCCACTGGATCCTGACCTTAATCATAACCTCTAACCCCCGTACCTTAATCCTGACTTCGTTGACACTCAGATCTGTCTTAAATGTCAAGGTCAGGTGTCTGGATGAATAACAAGACCTTGTAAGAATCCTCAACACTCATCGTCAGACATCTTGTTGGGCGCATGAATACATTGTCGGGTGATAAGGCACAGAGGAACTTGAGAGCGACCTCAACCATTTTTTTTTTGTCACGGATTCACACCGCACGTGTGCAGAGTATCGCTGATCGAGCTATGAGTGCTAATGAACGTGCAGTGAATGATCATGGATTTGATTTGAAATCTAATGTTAATCTCACAGAGATCCCTCCATAAGATTTATAAAAAGAATTATTCGGGTACTCTCCAGTACCTTTGGATACTCTCCAGTATTTTTACTGGACTTAAGAAAACTTGATATTTCCCATTTAAGCCTAAATTTGGTTCTGTTTTGAAATTCTCAGATGAAAAATAGTACCTCATCTAGCTAATTATATACAGTGTGCTGCTTATTAAGTTATTGATATTTATAATATACAGATAGTCTGCATTTAATGTCTTAGTAATCCTATTCTGTCTTGTTGCCTGTCTTGAAGATTATAAGAATTAATGGAGTGTCTTGATGGCAGGTATCACGCCTGTGGCCTGTACATACCCCAAAAAATATTTTAAAATAATGTAGAGCCGATCATGGAATATTACGCCTATATTATATATCTGTTGAGGAGGAATCATTTTTCGGGGGATCCCAAAAACGATAATTATTTGAGGTTGAGACTCACCTGTATTCCATAATACTGTCCTGAAGTTACCTGCACTTCGAAATTCAAAGTTTGCAGACTGGAAAGAAAAACCTCTGGTGACACAAATAAATGCAACGGATTTTTCATCGTGTTTGAGTTGGAAGTTCTTTGAAAATCATTAGCTGGAAACTCTGTTGATCGAGAAACTGGCGGAAACCAGGATCAAAATTATGTGCAAATGAACCCCAGCCTTGGTACCATAAAGTTGCGGCAAAATTAAACATGGGATATGTTCCGGTGCGAAGCATCGACTGATTTAATAAACCACTGTTTCTCAACCTTTTTGTCACACGCAACACTTCAATTTAAAGAAAAAGAGAGAGAGAGAGAGACGTGTGCTCCATCGTGATCCAGCAAAGTTAAGTCAAAAGTTGGCAAAAAGAAAAAGTTGTAGGCCTATGTAGCAAAGCCTCGCGTAAGAATTAATAATATCCAAACAATACAATGAAATGCAGATAAAACGGGGAAACAAAAAAAAAAAGCTCAAGATTTCGGTGATGCACCTTTATCAAGAAAAACAATAACAACGACAACAGGAAAACAAAATGGAAAATTGAACAGGTAAAACAATCGAACAATAAAAAAAAAAATGAAGAAGGCGTAATATATAAAAGAATATTAAATCAGCCCGGTAACTAATCTGCTAGTCCTGGCCTGTAACTTCCGCAGAGCTACACGTCCGCCACAGTGTGGAAGCTCGAAGTCTGTGGTTTTTGTAATACCGGTATTTCGAGCAAAGTTAGTATTTTCAAAAAGATTTTTAAAACTATTTGTTTATTTCGTATGTAATCTCAATCAAAAAAATTATTTCAATTTTTAAACGCTTATGTTTCTTATTTCAAAGGGAGCCTTGACCTTGACGCTGTCTGCAGATTGTTCGATTTGAGGGATCAATTCCATCAGTTTATCTCTACCGTTAATTTAAAATACACAGTGAAATTAAGATTTCTATGAAAAATCCTAACACCCCATTCTGGTGACTCACGCCCGCAAAAAGATTGCCGTACCCCACCGGTGGGACCTGTGCCCCATCTTGAGAACCGCTGTTGTAAACCCACCCTACGCTTGATTTCGCCATTTTTGTCCGACGCTCAATGATGAGACACAAGTTCCAAAGCCTTTAAGCCTGAATAATAAATTTGGTATCAAAATTCTTGGAAAGGCAAGCTCCATCAGATTAGACAATAACTGGTGAGTTATGATAAACTTAAAAAGTAAAGATCAGTTTGGACTACCTAATTGTAGACCTGGCCGGAGACGTCCGACTCGGACTGTCTTTTCTTGGAAATTGTGCCTCTCTTCAAATCGTTAGCGCTGTGATATTTCACCATTGTAAAGGGAAATGGATGAACTTTATGACCAGACGCAGGTTTTAGTAACTTTCTTAATTTCCGTGATTTTCATCTGAAAACTTCAACACCACTTTACAGGGCATTATACTTCGTTCCCCTGCTCCAAAAATGCATCACCGGAAACCCCTTTTATTCTTTTTTTTAAATTCAACCGATCAGACCTCTCAGTTTATTGTAGCACGCTAGCGCGAGGCTCTGAAAAGCAGTGAGTGTCGGAAAATAACCTCAGCCAGCCGGGTTCCGCGAGGGAAAAAAACGTCGCCTGTCGGTTCATTCTGTGGACAAAACAAAACATTCACAACACATAATAACATGACTTTATTGCATATTTCAATGGAACAAAGATAGACCTTTACAAACATGTAACTTTGAACCATGTTTTATACATTTTTGAGCGAAATATTTGAAGTTGAACTCAGGCGTTTTCAGTCTGTGCTACCGATCTGAGCCGGATTGCGGGCGGGTTTGGACTGCCTACTTCCATTATGAAAGCCCGGGGGCGTGTACATGGTACTCAATGTTTTCACACACTGGTGTTATTCTTTGGACGGCGATGTTAGATGCGGTAGCTTTCACATGAGAGTCTTTGTGAAAAACAGCCATTCAAAGACAATGCACAGTCACGAAGGTGTCAGTCAAAATTTATTCATTCTTCTTCTTCTTCTTCTTATTATTATTATTATTATTATTATTATTTTCATGACCCTTGTTTAATTCCCGACACCCCTCCCTCTCCCGTGTCAGCTCAGCAGATGTTTCAATCCTCGCTATCCATGTCATGTGGTTTAATTTCAAACCGTACGAAAAAACAACCCTTGGAACCAACCTCACTCCCAACACAGTATCCCAAGCGCGCATACGCCGTATAGACGTAGCAAAATGCGCCTAATGGATTGACAAACAAGCAAGCAAAGAACATGTGCGCAGAAATTTAACTCGATTCTACATTGCGAATTATGTGATATGTTACCAAGTATCCTCATATCAAGAATTGTGCGATCTAAAATTTTATCCTCCAGAAATAATCCCCCAATGACAAAAGGCATAAATTTACACCTCACTGAATCAAATGTGAAGGCCACCTCAAACTAGCTTTCACTTTCATGCTCAACCTCTTTTATGGACTTCATTATAAATATTGGATCCAGCTCTGATTTCTTTATCTCTATTCAAGATTGCATGGATGGTTGGCGGTTTTGTTTTGAAATTATAAAGGCCCAGGAAGACAAAACAGTGAGACGAAGAAAATGAAATTACTATTATTTAGCGACTGCGGTGAATTGGGAGATGGTAGTTTGCCCATGGAGAAAATTAAAAAAATTAAATAAATATAATTATTATGCTCCGTTTTCAGGGTCGTAACAGGGTGTGTCATAGGTGTTGGTGACTATCATAGTGTGAACTTTATTGTACATTTGCAAAGTTTAGGTCATATTTTTAATGACTGCAGGCGTAGTTGCGAAAAATATCTGAAAAAGAAACTGACCGCTTTTATTTTTATACATGTATGTGTATGACCCAAGATCCACTATGTGTAGTGAATCTTGGGTACGACTACAATTTTTTTGTATTTCAAAGCGTCATTTCTGTCAGGACTAACAACTGTATAAAAAAAAAAAAAGTAGTATGGACTGTCAGACAGACACACACACACACAAACAGCCAGACAGACCGACAGGCAGACAGACAGACAGACAGACAAACGGATAGACATACAGACAGGCAGATAAATAGATTAATGTACATGTTACATTGTACAAGACTTACACACAGACGACAGAAAGACAGACAGAGGGGCAGACAAACAGGCAGACAAATAAATACAGTAGATGGACATACATTAAACTAGATTTAAATTCAGACGACAGAAAAACAGATAGACAGAGTGGGCAGTTGTGGTGGGAATGGAAATTATGGGTTGCTGTAAAATGTCAGAAGCAGTGATAGTTGTTGCAGTGATAGAGGTTCTTGTGAGATTAATTGTCGATGTATAAAATTTTCCACGGGTAAAGCACATGAAAGAAAGAAAGAAAGACAGACAGAAAGACCGAAAGAGAGAAAGAAAGACAGACAGACAGACAGAAAGAAAGAAAGAAAGAAAGAAAGAAAGAAAGAAAGAAAGAAAGAAAGAAAGAAAGAAAGAAAGAAAGAAAGAAAAGAACAATTTGACGAAAAACAAACTGAATTTCTAAAACCAAAATTAATTTAGGCCCACATTATAAAAAATGACCGTGAGAGAAACTGGCACCATTTGATTTCCGTTTTGTGTCCACTTCCTGTCCACGTGACTGCCTAAAGTTCAGTGGGGAGGAATTAAAATGCCATTTTTGTCTCCCGCCAAGTCTCGCACCCTGGTTCTTTTCACTTTGCTCAGTTCATCCTTGTTTCTCAACCTCTCGCGCGCTTATTTAAAATCCTTTAACTTTCCCTTCCCCTGTTCCTAACAATCACTCGTGGTCAAAATGGGGGCATTGAATGAATTTTATGTTGACAGTGGTCAAATGAGGAAGTTAAAAAGAAGTTCGTTTCTACAATCCTCTATTACCTCAGCACATGTCCACGAATCTTCACGGTATCCGACACACGTCTCTAGTGTGCTCCTGTGTATTTCTGTCTGCCGGACAACTTTTCAGCATACAGAATTCTCCCTGTCGCCCATTTCCTCTCATTTCTATGGGGCGCCTAGCTCTCACGGCGTGCGCGGCCACGCGATCAAGGGCAAATAACTCGCGGCGAATGGGTTAGCAATGTTGTCTTGAATTGTTCCCCTTTCTTTTTGTGGCACTCGAAGCGCGTGAGGTCGCCAGCGCGCGCTCGTTTTTGTTGTAAAGAGTGGGATGAGTGGCCGGCGAGTGGCCCAATCAAAAACGCATTCAAACTTGGGTAGAAATTGTACTCCATGTTCAACCACCGTTTTGACTGCCAAAACCGCATTGATGGTTTTTTAGATTGTAATGCCACGGATTTCAGCACTTTCTGCTTGGGGACATTGTTCAAAGCTGTGGTCAATTACTTGAGACGCCCCCCCCCCCCCAAAAAAAAAAATTGCTCTTAACCTCCCCCCTCCCCCACTTCCTAAACCTATCTATTTGTCCATCAATCTATCTATCTATCTATTTGTCTATCTATCTATCTATCTATCTATCTATCTATCTATCTATCTATCTATCTATCTATCTATCTATCTATCTATCTATCTATCTATCTATCTGTCTGTCTGTCTGTCTGTCTGTTTGTCTATCTATCTATCTATCTAGCTATCTGTCTGTCTGTCTGTCTGTCTGTCTATCTATCTATCTATCTATCTATCTATCTATCTATCTATTTTACACACACGCGCGCATGAGCAAAGAAGGAGAGAGAAACGTTCGCATGCATACTGTTGTAAAGAAAGAAAGTGACAGACACAGAAACATGTATTTTATGTACACAAAAAAAAAGAGACAAAAAATGAGAGCAACGAAAGAGAGAAAAGAGAGAGGAGAGAAAGAGGGGGAAAGTCAGAGAGATAGAGAGGGGGAGAGTGAGAAAAATAGAGAGAAACAGAGGGAGAAAGAGGGAGACAACGGAGAGAGAGAAAGAGAAGGAGAGAGACAGAGAGAGAGAGAGAATGAGAGAGACACAGAGGGAGAGAGAGAGAGAAGGAGAGAGACATACACATAGAGAACTATTACCATTACAATTATTTGTTGTTCCACTCGCTATTCGCAGGCTGAAAATCACTGTCATAGAATCTCGGCTTGCAGTTTGTCATGAGAGGGCGTCTCATGGTTCTTTCAAACACAGACACCCACCAATCGAATCTAATAAACACTTGCAACACTATCATCAACGCTTCAAGTAAATCATTGAAATATTAAATTCGACTGGTTTGTACTGAAATGCTGTTTTTTTTTTTTACGTTTTTTTCTCAAAAAGCAGACAACTGGCACTTAGAACCCTTCAAACTTTAACCCCCTCAATTTTTGTTTTGATGTAACCACCCTACCCCCTCCCTAGCCCCAGGCTCGTGCATTTTTGGTCTACCCTTCTCCTCCTCCCACTACACACTAACACATTCTGGGTGTAACCCTAGTTTCCCTCAGTCACACTACACACTAACACATTCTGGGTGTAACCCTAGTTTCCCTCAGTCACACTACACACTAACACATTCTGGGTGTAACCCTAGTTTCCCTCAGTCACACTACACACTAACACATTCTGGGTGTAACCCTAGTTTCCCTCAGTCACACTACACACTAACACATTCTGGGTGTAACCCGAGTTTCCCTCAGTCACACTACACACTAACACATTCTGGGTGTAACCCGAGTTTCCCTCAGTCACACTACACACTAACACATTCTGGGTGTAACCCTAGTTTCCCTCAGTCACACTACACACTAACACATTCTGGGTGTAACCCTAGTTTCCCTCAGTCACACTACACACTAACACATTCTGGGTGTAACCCTAGTTTCCCTCAGTCACACTACACACTAACACATTCTGGGTGTAACCCGAGTTTCCCTCAGTCACACTACACACTAACACATTCTGGGTGTAACCCGAGTTTCCCTCAGTCACACTACACACTAACACATTCTGGGTGTCACCCTAGTTTCCCTCAGTCACACTACACATTAACACATTCTGGGTGTAACCCTAGTTTCCCTCAGTCACACTACACACTAACACATTCTGGGTGTAACCCTAGTTTCCCTCAGTCACACTACACACTAACACATTCTGGGTGTAACCCTAGTTTCCCTCAGTCACACTACACACTAACACATTCTGGGTGTAACCCTAGTTTCCCTCAGTCACACTACACACTAACACATTCTGGGTGTAACCCTAGTTTCCCTCAGTCACACTACACACTAACACATTCTGGGTGTAACCCTAGTTTCCCTCAGTCACACTACACACTAACACATTCTGGGTGTAACCCTAGTTTCCCTCAGTCACACTACACACTAACACATTCTGGGTGTAACCCTAGTTTCCCTCAGTCACACTACACACTAACACATTCTGGGTGTAACCCTAGTTTCCCTCAGTCACACTACACACTAACACATTCTGGGTGTAACCCGAGTTTCCCTCAGTCACACTACACACTAACACATTCTGGGTGTAACCCTAGTTTCCCTCAGTCACACTACACACTAACACATTCTGGGTGTAACCCTAGTTTCCCTCAGTCACACTACACACTAACACATTCTGGGTGTAACCCTAGTTTCTCTCAGTCACACTACACACTAACACATTCTGGGTGTAACCCTAGTTTCCCTCAGTCACACTACACACTAACACATTCTGGGTGTAACCCGAGTTTCCCTCAGTCACACTACACACTAACACATTCTGGGTGTAACCCGAGTTTCCCTCAGTCACACTACACACTAACACATTCTGGGTGTAACCCGGGTTTCCCTCAGTCACACTACACACTAACACATTCTGGGTGTAACCCTAGTTTCCCTCAGTCACACTACACACTAACACATTCTGGGTGTAACCCGAGTTTCCCTCAGTCACACTACACACTAACACATTCTGGGTGTAACCCGAGTTTCCCTCAGTCACACTACACACTAACACATTCTGGGTGTAACCCTAGTTTCCCTCAGTCACACTACACACTAACACATTCTGGGTGTAACCCGAGTTTCCCTCAGTCACACTACACACTAACACATTCTGGGTGTAACCCTAGTTTCCCTCAGTCACACTACACACTAACACATTCTGGGTGTAACCCTAGTTTCCCTCAGTCACACTACACACTAACACATTCTGGGTGTAACCCGAGTTTCCCTCAGTCACACTACACACTAACACATTCTGGGTGTAACCCTAGTTTCCCTCAGTCACACTACACACTAACACATTCTGGGTGTAACCCTAGTTTCCCTCAGTCACACTACACACTAACACATTCTGGGTGTAACCCTAGTTTCCCTCAGTCACACTACACACTAACACATTCTGGGTGTAACCCTAGTTTCCCTCAGTCACACTACACACTAACACATTCTGGGTGTAACCCTAGTTTCCCTCAGTCACACTACACACTAACACATTCTGGGTGTAACCCGAGTTTCCCTCAGTCACACTACACACTAACACATTCTGGGTGTAACCCGAGTTTCCCTCAGTCACACTACACACTAACACATTCTGGGTGTAACCCTAGTTTCCCTCAGTCACACTACACACTAACACATTCTGGGTGTAACCCTAGTTTCCCTCAGTCACACTACACACTAACACATTCTGGGTGTAACCCTAGTTTCCCTCAGTCACACTACACACTAACACATTCTGGGTGTAACCCGAGTTTCCCTCAGTCACACTACACACTTACACATTCTGGGTGTAACCCGAGTTTCCCTCAGTCACACTACACACTAACACATTCTGGGTGTAACCCTAGTTTCCCTCAGTCACACTACACACTAACACATTCTGGGTGTAACCCGAGTTTCCCTCAGTCACACTACACACTAACACATTCTGGGTGTAACCCGAGTTTCCCTCAGTCACACTACACACTAACACATTCTGGGTGTAACCCTAGTTTCCCTCAGTCACACTACACACTAACACATTCTGGGTGTAACCCTAGTTTCCCTCAGTCACACTGCACACTAACACATTCTGGGTGTAACCCTAGTTTCCCTCAGTCACACTACACACTAACACATTCTGGGTGTAACCCTAGTTTCCCTCAGTCACACTACACACTAACACATTCTGGGTGTAACCCGAGTTTCCCTCAGTCACACTACACACTAACACATTCTGGGTGTAACCCGAGTTTCCCTCAGTCACACTACACACTAACACATTCTGGGTGTAACCCTAGTTTCCCTCAGTCACACTACACACTAACACATTCTGGGTGTAACCCTAGTTTCCCTCAGTCACACTACACACTAACACATTCTGGGTGTAACCCGAGTTTCCCTCAGTCACACTACACACTAACACATTCTGGGTGTAACCCGAGTTTCCCTCAGTCACACTACACACTGACACATTCTGGGTGTAACCCGAGTTTCCCTCAGTCACACTACACACTAACACATTCTGGGTGTAACCCGAGTTTCCCTCAGTCACACTACACACTAACACATTCTGGGTGTAACCCGAGTTTCGCTCAGTCACACTACACACTAACACATTCTGGGTGTAACCCTAGTTTCCCTCAGTCACACTGCACACTAACACATTCTGGGTGTAACACGAGTTTCCCTCAGTCACACTACACACTAACACATTCTGGGTGTAACCCTAGTTTCCCTCAGTCACACTACACACTAACACATTCTGGGTGTAACCCTAGTTTCCCTCAGTCACACTACACACTAACACATTCTGGGTGTAACCCTAGTTTCCCTCAGTCACACTACACACTAACACATTCTGGGTGTAACCCTAGTTTCCCTCAGTCACACTACACACTAACACATTCTGGGTGTAACCCTAGTTTCCCTCAGTCACACTACACACTAACACATTCTATGTGTAACCCGAGTTTCCCTCAGTCACACTACACACTAACACATTCTGGGTGTAACCCTAGTTTCCCTCAGTCACACTACACACTAACACATTCTGGGTGTAACCCTAGTTTCCCTCAGTCACACTACACACTAACACATTCTGGGTGTAACCCTAGTTTCCCTCAGTCACACTACACACTAACACATTCTGGGTGTAACCCGAGTTTCCCTCAGTCACACTACACACTAACACATTCTGGGTGTAACCCGAGTTTCCCTCAGTCACACTACACACTGACACATTCTCGGTGTAACCCGAGTTTCCCTCAGTCACACTACACACTAACACATTCTGGGTGTAACCCGAGTTTCCCTCAGTCACACTACACACTAACACATTCTGGGTGTAACCCGAGTTTCGCTCAGTCACACTACACACTAACACATTCTGGGTGTAACCCAAGTTTCCCTCAATCACACTACACACTAACACATTCTGGGTGTAACCCGAGTTTCCCTCAGTCACACTACACACTAACACATTCTGAGTGTAACCCGGGTTTCCCTCAGTCACACTACACACTAACACATTCTGGGTGTAACCCTAGTTTCCCTCAGTCACACTACACACTAACACATTCTGGGTGTAACCCTAGTTTCCCTCAGTCACACTACACACTAACACATTCTGGGTGTAACCCGAGTTTCCCTCAGTCACACTACACACTAACACATTCTGGGTGTAACCCGAGTTTCCCTCAGTCACACTACACACTAACACATTCTGGGTGTAACCCTAGTTTCCCTCAGTCACACTACACACTAACACATTCTGGGTGTAACCCGAGTTTCCCTCAGTCACACTACACACTAACACATTCTGGGTGTAACCCTAGTTTCCCTCAGTCACACTACACACTAACACATTCTGGGTGTAACCCTAGTTTCCCTCAGTCACACTACACACTAACACATTCTGGGTGTAACCCGAGTTTCCCTCAGTCACACTACACACTAACACATTCTGGGTGTAACCCGGGTTTCCCTCAGTCACACTACACACAAACACATTCTGGGTGTAACCCTAGTTTCCCTCAGTCACACTACACACTAACACATTCTGGGTGTAACCCTAGTTTCCCTCAGTCACACTACACACTAACACATTCTGGGTGTAACCCGAGTTTCCCTCAGTCACACTACACACTAACACATTCTGGGTGTAACCCGAGTTTCCCTCAGTCACACTACACACTAACACATTCTGGGTGTAACCCTAGTTTCCCTCAGTCACACTACACACTAACACATTCTGGGTGTAACCCTAGTTTCCCTCAGTCACACTACACACTAACACATTCTGGGTGTAACCCTAGTTTCCCTCAGTCACACTACACACTAACACATTCTGGGTGTAACCCGAGTTTCCCTCAGTCACACTACACACTAACACATTCTGGGTGTAACCCGAGTTTCCCTCAGTCACACTACACACTAACACATTCTGGGTGTAACCCTAGTTTCCCTCAGTCACACTACACACTAACACATTCTGGGTGTAACCCTAGTTTCCCTCAGTCACACTATACACTAACACATTCTGGGTGTAACCCTAGTTTCCCTCAGTCACACTACACACTAACACATTCTGGGTGTAACCCTAGTTTCCCTCAGTCACACTACACACTAACACATTCTGGGTGTAACCCTAGTTTCCCTCAGTCACACTACACACTAACACATTCTGGGTGTAACCCTAGTTTCCCTCAGTCACACTACACACTAACACATTCTGGGTGTAACCCTAGTTTCCCTCAGTCACACTACACACTAACACATTCTGGGTGTAACCCTAGTTTCCCTCAGTCACACTACACACTAACACATTCTGGGTGTAACCCTAGTTTCCCTCAGTCACACTACACACTAACACATTCTGGGTGTAACCCTAGTTTCCCTCAGTCACACTACACACTAACACATTCTGGGTGTAACCCGAGTTTCCCTCAGTCACACTACACACTAACACATTCTGGGTGTAACCCTAGTTTCCCTCAGTCACACTACACACTAACACATTCTGGGTGTAACCCTAGTTTCCCTCAGTCACACTACACACTAACACATTCTGGGTGTAACCCTAGTTTCTCTCAGTCACACTACACACTAACACATTCTGGGTGTAACCCTAGTTTCCCTCAGTCACACTACACACTAACACATTCTGGGTGTAACCCTAGTTTCCCTCAGTCACACTACACACTAACACATTCTGGGTGTAACCCTAGTTTCCCTCAGTCACACTACACATTAACACATTCTGGGTGTAACCCTAGTTTCCCTCAGTCACACTACACACTAACACATTCTGGGTGTAACCCTAGTTTCCCTCAGTCACACTACACACTAACACATTCTGGGTGTAACCCTAGTTTCCCTCAGTCACACTACACACTAACACATTCTGGGTGTAACCCTAGTTTCCCTCAGTCACACTACACACTAACACATTCTGGGTGTAACCCGAGTTTCCCTCAGTCACACTACACACTAACACATTCTGGGTGTAACCCTAGTTTCCCTCAGTCACACTACACACTAACACATTCTGGGTGTAACCCTAGTTTCCCTCAGTCACACTACACACTAACACATTCTGGGTGTAACCCTAGTTTCCCTCAGTCACACTACACACTAACACATTCTGGGTGTAACCCGAGTTTCCCTCAGTCACACTACACACTAACACATTCTGGGTGTAACCCTAGTTTCCCTCAGTCACACTACACACTAACACATTCTGGGTGTAACCCTAGTTTCCCTCAGTCACACTACACACTAACACATTCTGGGTGTAACCCTAGTTTCTCTCAGTCACACTACACACTAACACATTCTGGGTGTAACCCTAGTTTCCCTCAGTCACACTACACACTAACACATTCTGGGTGTAACCCGAGTTTCCCTCAGTCACACTACACACTAACACATTCTGGGTGTAACCCGAGTTTCCCTCAGTCACACTACACACTAACACATTCTGGGTGTAACCCGGGTTTCCCTCAGTCACACTACACACTAACACATTCTGGGTGTAACCCTAGTTTCCCTCAGTCACACTACACACTAACACATTCTGGGTGTAACCCGAGTTTCCCTCAGTCACACTACACACTAACACATTCTGGGTGTAACCCGAGTTTCCCTCAGTCACACTACACACTAACACATTCTGGGTGTAACCCTAGTTTCCCTCAGTCACACTACACACTAACACATTCTGGGTGTAACCCGAGTTTCCCTCAGTCACACTACACACTAACACATTCTGGGTGTAACCCTAGTTTCCCTCAGTCACACTACACACTAACACATTCTGGGTGTAACCCTAGTTTCCCTCAGTCACACTACACACTAACACATTCTGGGTGTAACCCGAGTTTCCCTCAGTCACACTACACACTAACACATTCTGGGTGTAACCCTAGTTTCCCTCAGTCACACTACACACTAACACATTCTGGGTGTAACCCGAGTTTCCCTCAGTCACACTACACACTAACACATTCTGGGTGTAACCCGAGTTTCCCTCAGTCACACTACACACTAACACATTCTGGGTGTAACCCGAGTTTCCCTCAGTCACACTACACACTAACACATTCTGGGTGTAACCCTAGTTTCCCTCAGTCACACTACACACTAACACATTCTGGGTGTAACCCTAGTTTCCCTCAGTCACACTACACACTAACACATTCTGGGTGTAACCCGAGTTTCCCTCAGTCTCACTACACACTAACACATTCTGGGTGTAACCCTAGTTTCCCTCAGTCACACTACACACTAACACATTCTGGGTGTAACCCTAGTTTCCCTCAGTCACACTACACACTAACACATTCTGGGTGTAACCCTAGTTTCCCTCAGTCACACTACACACTAACACATTCTGGGTGTAACCCGAGTTTCCCTCAGTCACACTACACACTAACACATTCTGGGTGTAACCCGAGTTTCCCTCAGTCACACTACACACTAACACATTCTGGGTGTAACCCTAGTTTCCCTCAGTCACACTACACACTAACACATTCTGGGTGTAACCCGAGTTTCCCTCAGTCACACTACACACTAACACATTCTGGGTGTAACCCGAGTTTCCCTCAGTCACACTACACACTAACACATTCTGGGTGTAACCCTAGTTTCCCTCAGTCACACTACACACTAACACATTCTGGGTGTAACCCTAGTTTCCCTCAGTCACACTGCACACTAACACATTCTGGGTGTAACCCTAGTTTCCCTCAGTCACACTACACACTAACACATTCTGGGTGTAACCCTAGTTTCCCTCAGTCACACTACACACTAACACATTCTGGGTGTAACCCGAGTTTCCCTCAGTCACACTACACACTAACACATTCTGGGTGTAACCCGAGTTTCCCTCAGTCACACTACACACTAACACATTCTGGGTGTAACCCTAGTTTCCCTCAGTCACACTACACACTAACACATTCTGGGTGTAACCCTAGTTTCCCTCAGTCACACTACACACTAACACATTCTGGGTGTAACCCGAGTTTCCCTCAGTCACACTACACACTAACACATTCTGGGTGTAACCCGAGTTTCCCTCAGTCACACTACACACTGACACATTCTGGGTGTAACCCGAGTTTCCCTCAGTCACACTACACACTAACACATTCTGGGTGTAACCCGAGTTTCGCTCAGTCACACTACACACTAACACATTCTGGGTGTAACCCTAGTTTCCCTCAGTCACACTGCACACTAACACATTCTGGGTGTAACACGAGTTTCCCTCAGTCACACTACACACTAACACATTCTGGGTGTAACCCTAGTTTCCCTCAGTCACACTACACACTAACACATTCTGGGTGTAACCCTAGTTTCCCTCAGTCACACTACACACTAACACATTCTGGGTGTAACCCTAGTTTCCCTCAGTCACACTACACACTAACACATTCTGGGTGTAACCCTAGTTTCCCTCAGTCACACTACACACTAACACATTCTGGGTGTAACCCTAGTTTCCCTCAGTCACACTACACACTAACACATTCTATGTGTAACCCGAGTTTCCCTCAGTCACACTACACACTAACACATTCTGGGTGTAACCCTAGTTTCCCTCAGTCACACTACACACTAACACATTCTGGGTGTAACCCTAGTTTCCCTCAGTCACACTACACACTAACACATTCTGGGTGTAACCCTAGTTTCCCTCAGTCACACTACACACTAACACATTCTGGGTGTAACCCGAGTTTCCCTCAGTCACACTACACACTAACACATTCTGGGTGTAACCCGAGTTTCCCTCAGTCACACTACACACTGACACATTCTCGGTGTAACCCGAGTTTCCCTCAGTCACACTACACACTAACACATTCTGGGTGTAACCCGAGTTTCCCTCAGTCACACTACACACTAACACATTCTGGGTGTAACCCGAGTTTCGCTCAGTCACACTACACACTAACACATTCTGGGTGTAACCCAAGTTTCCCTCAGTCACACTACACACTAACACATTCTGGGTGTAACCCGAGTTTCCCTCAGTCACACTACACACTAACACATTCTGAGTGTAACCCGGGTTTCCCTCAGTCACACTACACACTAACACATTCTGGGTGTAACCCTAGTTTCCCTCAGTCACACTACACACTAACACATTCTGGGTGTAACCCTAGTTTCCCTCAGTCACACTACACACTAACACATTCTGGGTGTAACCCGAGTTTCCCTCAGTCACACTACACACTAACACATTCTGGGTGTAACCCGAGTTTCCCTCAGTCACACTACACACTAACACATTCTGGGTGTAACCCTAGTTTCCCTCAGTCACACTACACACTAACACATTCTGGGTGTAACCCGAGTTTCCCTCAGTCACACTACACACTAACACATTCTGGGTGTAACCCTAGTTTCCCTCAGTCACACTACACACTAACACATTCTGGGTGTAACCCTAGTTTCCCTCAGTCACACTACACACTAACACATTCTGGGTGTAACCCGAGTTTCCCTCAGTCACACTACACACTAACACATTCTGGGTGTAACCCGGGTTTCCCTCAGTCACACTACACACAAACACATTCTGGGTGTAACCCTAGTTTCCCTCAGTCACACTACACACTAACACATTCTGGGTGTAACCCTAGTTTCCCTCAGTCACACTACACACTAACACATTCTGGGTGTAACCCGAGTTTCCCTCAGTCACACTACACACTAACACATTCTGGGTGTAACCCGAGTTTCCCTCAGTCACACTACACACTAACACATTCTGGGTGTAACCCTAGTTTCCCTCAGTCACACTACACACTAACACATTCTGGGTGTAACCCTAGTTTCCCTCAGTCACACTACACACTAACACATTCTGGGTGTAACCCTAGTTTCCCTCAGTCACACTACACACTAACACATTCTGGGTGTAACCCGAGTTTCCCTCAGTCACACTACACACTAACACATTCTGGGTGTAACCCGAGTTTCCCTCAGTCACACTACACACTAACACATTCTGGGCGTCACCCTAGTTTCCCTCAGTCACACTACACATTAACACATTCTGGGTGTAACCCTAGTTTCCCTCAGTCACACTATACACTAACACATTCTGGGTGTAACCCTAGTTTCCCTCAGTCACACTACACACTAACACATTCTGGGTGTAACCCTAGTTTCCCTCAGTCACACTACACACTAACACATTCTGGGTGTAACCCTAGTTTCCCTCAGTCACACTACACACTAACACATTCTGGGTGTAACCCTAGTTTCCCTCAGTCACACTACACACTAACACATTCTGGGTGTAACCCTAGTTTCCCTCAGTCACACTACACACTAACACATTCTGGGTGTAACCCTAGTTTCCCTCAGTCACACTACACACTAACACATTCTGGGTGTAACCCTAGTTTCCCTCAGTCACACTACACACTAACACATTCTGGGTGTAACCCTAGTTTCCCTCAGTCACACTACACACTAACACATTCTGGGTGTAACCCGAGTTTCCCTCAGTCACACTACACACTAACACATTCTGGGTGTAACCCTAGTTTCCCTCAGTCACACTACACACTAACACATTCTGGGTGTAACCCTAGTTTCCCTCAGTCACACTACACACTAACACATTCTGGGTGTAACCCTAGTTTCTCTCAGTCACACTACACACTAACACATTCTGGGTGTAACCCTAGTTTCCCTCAGTCACACTACACACTAACACATTCTGGGTGTAACCCTAGTTTCCCTCAGTCACACTACACACTAACACATTCTGGGTGTAACCCTAGTTTCCCTCAGTCACACTACACATTAACACATTCTGGGTGTAACCCTAGTTTCCCTCAGTCACACTACACACTAACACATTCTGGGTGTAACCCTAGTTTCCCTCAGTCACACTACACACTAACACATTCTGGGTGTAACCCTAGTTTCCCTCAGTCACACTACACACTAACACATTCTGGGTGTAACCCTAGTTTCCCTCAGTCACACTACACACTAACACATTCTGGGTGTAACCCGAGTTTCCCTCAGTCACACTACACACTAACACATTCTGGGTGTAACCCTAGTTTCCCTCAGTCACACTACACACTAACACATTCTGGGTGTAACCCTAGTTTCCCTCAGTCACACTACACACTAACACATTATGGGTGTAACCCTAGTTTCCCTCAGTCACACTACACACTAACACATTCTGGGTGTAACCCGAGTTTCCCTCAGTCACACTACACACTAACACATTCTGGATGTAACCCTAGTTTCCCTCAGTCACACTACACACTAACACATTCTGGGTGTAACCCTAGTTTCCCTCAGTCACACTACACACTAACACATTCTGGGTGTAACCCGAGTTTCCCTCAGTCACACTACACACTAACACATTCTGGGTGTAACCCGAGTTTCCCTCAGTCACACTACACACTGACACATTCTGGGTGTAACCCTAGTTTCCCTCAGTCACACTACACACTAACACATTCTGGGTGTAACCCGAGTTTCCCTCAGTCACACGCACATTTTTATGGCCTAACCCCCCCCCCCCCGCCCCATCCAACGCACAGTCTTTGGTTTACCCGCCCCCCTCCCCCCCAAACACATACAGACATTTTTAGTTTATCTCCTCCCCCCTCCAAAAAAACAACACATACACACACGCATTTTAATGTACCATTCCCAACCTGACTCCCCGTCAAGAACTATAAACCCCCTCCCCCTCCCCAACCGCCCCCCCCCCACAATAACTCCTCAGATGTTCACGCTGATATCCCAGTAAATTATTCCCCCAATCATATGAATCTTTTGTTTCTTTGGTTCTGCATTCTGTCACTCCGCTAGTTGTTTTCTGGGTTTTTTTTTTTTTTCATTTTCAAACCATCTGTCAAGGTTTAGTGATCTTCTTTGCCTGAGGGAGAAAAGGAAGGTGTGTGTGTGTGTGTCTGGGGGGGGTATTTTTCATCGGGCCGGATGTAGACAGGTAACTGGGACTGAGGAAATTGAAGTCAAAAGCACTGGGGTGGGGGAAGGGTCTTTGTGTTTTTATTTCCTCAACAGTATGTGACTAAGTTTTTGTTGTTGTTGTTGTTGATTGTTTTTGAAACAGAGAGACAGACAAACCAAAAAAAAAAAAAAATGCTGGTGAAGGGTGTGTGCGTGTCTTTCATTCCATTTCATGCCAAGTTGATTTTTTTTTTTTTTTTCAAGATTTCAAATGAGAAGACAAACGTGTGTGGGGGAAGAGGGGGGGGGGGGCATTGTTTTTCTGTCGCTTTCCTCCGTTTTACTTGACTGACTTATTCTTTTTTCTTTCAAAGAGAGAGACGAATTTCGGGCGGGGGAGAAGGTTGAGTTGTTGTTTTTTTCTTTCGTTTTTTTCCTCAAAGAGATCAGCGACTTGGTACAGACCAAGACCATATCATTTCGACCATGCTGTTCACTATCCGCCCGTCTCTGGGTGGAATCGATCGATAAGGGACCTGGACGCGCATGGCTTGAGGGGGGACGACCAGACGTGCGCATGCGCAGACAAGATAAGGGGCGGGAACCTATTAGTTCTGATTGGCTTCTCAGGTGGGTCATTACCTGCTATTACCTGCCCCTGTACTCTCATTATCTACCCTTCATTAGCCTCGCGATGATGGCGCTGGGAGTGGGCGGGGCATCAGGGACAGATAATCACAGTGCCGGGCCTGCACGAGTTTTCTGCCCGGTAGCGAAACTTTCTCTTTCTCTCTGAGTCTCTCCTCCATTTTCCATATCGCACTCTGAACTCTCTAGAGATTGATGAGAACGTCAAGAAAGATTATTAAGATAACGAAGGTGAGAAAATTAGTCACCCACTGCAGGCAACGTCATTTTTACCATGTATGTAATTTTTAAGTTCTCTCTTTAAAAGTTCCATTTTTTAATACGTTTATGTCCTTTGTTTTGTTACATTACACGATTTCCGGGGCAACTTTTTAATTCCATTAACAGTAATGGACCGTTTTTATACTGCCATGACTGTCATTTCTGAACCAGGTTATAGCTAGAGAGCTTCCGTCTTCCTCCCTCCAACTCCCAGCCTACCAACTGTCTGTATCTTTCTTCTTCTGCTTCTTCTTTGTTCAGTTTCTTCCATATAAGCAGTTAATAGCCTTTATACTCTTACATCATCCATCTCTTCTCAACATAGATTTACTACACTAACTAGATCGCGGGCCCTACCGCAGCTAAGTGAAGCCACCGTGGTGCATGGCAGCCATTTTCTTAAGACTTCGCACGCTCAGCGGCGAAGAGGTGCAGCTAGTAATCGGCCTACCGCGAACACTTGCTTTATTGTGTCAGATCAACGTTCCCACCTTCCTGTCCCTTCTCACTCTTTCATAAAATATAACAAAATGCAAAACGTTAAGAAATCGGTGTGGGCCGGGGATGTGAAAGAAGTCTAGAATCAGCGTCTTGATGACGAATTCTTTTTTTTTGTGTGTGAATAATTAAAGAAAAAAAAAACCTAACTAAACCGCTGTCAATAACAGCTTGACGGACATTTTTGATTCATTCATATAATTCATCATTATCCATCACTGACAAAATAAGCCCACTTTCAACTACCCTATCGTGCCCACCCTCCGATTTAAACGCCATGGTAGCCTTTGTACCTAGATCTAAACCTTGAAAATAGCACCAGCTTTTTAAAATGTGTGTGGCTCTGACAAAATCAGTCACATGGTGAAAATTTTCATTTTTGAGATAAATGCGTGTATCCTTGTGCACTGGTATTTGGTGTGCATTTTAAAACATAATTTGGGTTCAATAGGCCTATTCTCTGATTTTATATGATTTTTTGAAATTGGGGGGGGGGGGGGGGGTAGCAAAAGCAACTTTTGAGAAAATCACGTTTAAAGTTTTCTTTTGTTTTAACAGATGATACTTTTGGTATGAGATGCAAAATATATTTTATGTTCGTTTTTTTATGTATAGAATAACCATTTTTGTGGGTTTTAATGTTTGTTTCATGAAAAAATATAGTGTGGTTGATTTTCTGCGAATTTTTTTGTAAGGTGGGATATTTTCCATTACTCGCTAATATTATAATGAAACAAATTTGAAAAAAAGATGCTTATGAAGTTTTAACTACAAAGGAAAACAGCCAAAGTTTATATAGCACAACAACTGAACTAACAGAAAAAAGATATGGGAAGTATGAAGGAGAACCAGATGATGGACAGAGTAAAACAAGTAATAATTTAACAATGACATGAACATTCAGGTAGGTTCATATCTATAATAATTTATTCTTCCCTTAAATAAATCAAGACAATAAAAATGCATTATGTATTAATATAATAAGGGATAATACACCACAGCAGATAAATGTCATAATTGTAAATATATAATTATACATTACCTAAAATATGTCATCAATTAATAAATGCATCATACAATGACTAGTATCATTTTAAAGTCTGGTCAAACCACAAAGGGGCCATACTTGTCTAATTTCAAAAGTTGGCGTAACACTAAATATTACGTAAGGAAATAGGCAATCAGAACAATGAAAGATAATAAATATAAAATATTGTATGCGTGTTCCTTTTAGAATTACAAGTTTCAGTGTTATATGTGTTTTGTTTACAGTTTTACAAAGTTTTGAAATAGCGCTCTTTTTCAAGTTTTCTTGCATGATACGTAAGAAAAAGTACAAGCAAAGAAACCCATGAGAATAAGCATGATAATGCATACCATTGAAACAATACAAATAGTGAAAAAGTAGTAATATCCAGTGAAGAAATCAAACAGAGCTGGAATGGTGACTGAATGATGATGAATCAGATGAGCTGCATTACTATCAGTCGAAACAAAACACCAGATGAACTATTACACATGTATTTTCTAAAGGACCTAATATTTTCTTTTCACCCATGAGAGATAGTTGTAAACAGTTTATTCCAATTCCAAATTACTTTTTGCCTCTCCCTTTGCTTTTCCCTTTCCCTCTGGAGGCTTTTGCAGTTGGTTCCTTCCTCTGCTTTGCTTGTGATGGTCCAGCTTCTGCTACATCTGGTTCACCATTCCTCTCCTCCGACCTGCCTATCCTTGGCTGAGGGGCCACCAAATCATTACACTTTTCAGAGACAAAGTCCCTTATTTCACCGACACTCTAGGGTGAGACTTGAGGGTCTAAGTACATCTGGTATGGCCGTCAAATCAAACGTATCACCTGAGAATAACATAAGCTGAACTGGCTCTGAATCTATTACTCTTTACACAACATAATTTTCATTAAGGCTATCAAAACGAAAATGATGAAATTTAAAACCCTTGATTTTCTTGAAAAATTGTCCTAAAAGTATTGTCCAGTCATACATTGGCACAAAAATTTCTCCCCTTTCATTTCCACACAATTCAACAGTACTGTAGGCAGAAGACTCTTTGACAACTTTGGCGATATCTCCCAGACAGTTAACCTCGTTCACCTTGTGCCTCATCTTCACCAGCCCAAACAACCAATCACAGCTGAACTTTGCATGCCCTCATAATTATGTCTCAACAGTTCTCCCTGGCACGGCCATGGCAATGACATCTTCTATAAATGTAACACCAAGTGCATCGTCTTCATCTAAACAAGAACACAAAGAATAAAGAGAGAAGATAAAAATTACATCACATATCAAGAAAACATCAAAAAATGTAATGTTGCATCATTAAAATTTTGTGTTTCAATTTGTTGTTTACAAGAAGGCATTCACATCATCACTCTAATACCTTTCATGTATGCATCAACCTCTATCACCATGCAATAAAACAGAACAAAAAAAAAAAAAAAACACATTTAGACCTCTCGGAAGCAAAACTGTGTCTGAGTAAAAAAGTTTTTCATACAAAACAATCACTAAACTGTCTTCAAATTAAAACATTTTGGTGATTCGTTTCCATATTCTGGTGAACGCGCCTCATAAAAATTATTGACAATAATTTTGCATTTCAAGACCAAGAAACCCCCTCCCCCCCCCCCATCTGCGAATAAGATCAGGATCTTATAATTCGCAGACGTCTGCGAATAAGCACTTCATTGTGGAAAAACTCCCTTGCGTCCTTCCAGCAAGATAATATATGAAAAAGTCCTATTTTGTAAATTTATGCCCATAAGAGTAGATCCACCTGTTCTGGGCCCTACACATCATATTTGATCCTTATTATTTACATCCCTTTCTCCTCTTCCTTGGCACTGTGTTGGCCTCCAATCAGTACCAGGCAATTTTTCCCAGGCCAGGGGGAGGGGAGGCTAATGCAGCTTATCAACCATGTAAAAGCATAAAAACAAACCGTTTGATCTAGACTAGGCCTAGCTAGTTAAATGATTATGCTGCCTGTGTGGTATGACCTGTCGGCATTCCCCGTGACACCCACCTACCGATACGCATTGAATCGAAAGTGCTTGGCAAGGCGGTAGATCTCGTCTATTTAGTAGTAAACTAGTAGCCTAGGCCACACAGATGACTGGTGACTTGCCAGCTAAATGAACTGTATCAATACTTCTGCACGGTGCTATTTCTAGAAACTGCCATTCCAATTAGACTAGATCTAAAACATTAAATGATACCTGGTGAATGATCTTGACTAGATCTAGCGAGACTGCTAGCCTGATAGCAGACCGAGCTTTCGCCCTTTCGTATTTTCACAGTGATTCAGCCTGCAATTACTGATTATCTCTGAAAAAAAAATTCATTAACATTAAGTAATACTCACCTTTCAATGAAAAAGACAGGTCCAAGCTCAGATTCTTTCTTGTGAGACTTACAAAGGACAAACAGCAGAAAACGAAAGTAGCGGATCGATGACTCAGACTGTTTACAACACGTCTTATCAAAATGGCGGATCACTCTCTAGGGGTGCTTCACTTTTCGCTGGCTCAACCAATGGGAAGCCGCGATCTAGTTAGTGTAGTAAATCTATGCTTCTCAACCATCATCATGTCCCATCGCGATGGCTACCCATTAAGGAAGAAATAGAGTCCAAGATTTTGCGCTTTATTTTTAAATGTGAGAACGGGCTAGTCTCATAATATCTTTCAGAGCTAGGTGGAATCATACCAACCATCACACACTTTAAGACCAGTGGGTGCGAAACTTCTTGAGGCACAAATTGTCGCTTAGTGAAAAGGCTTTTTCTATTGGCGGACCTAAATAATTATTATGGAACAACATTAGCGTTGGCACCAGAAAAAGGTGAAAACATCATCACATTTAGAAACAGATTCAAAAGTGAATTGTTTAGGACTGCTTTCTTTGAAACTGAATGACGTTTCTCTTGGTTTCAGAGGCTTGAGGAATGAGAGTAGATCAAGTTTTGTTATTTTGTGTGAGTGGGAGAACGATGAATTGATCTATGCTAATCTTGTTTCTAATTTTAGTTCGGCGCCTAACCTTTAAGACTTTGAACGTATTTTGTTTTTTTGTTTTTTTTAGCGCCGTATGAGCTAAAGCTTGCAAGTATAAAAAAAAAAGTCTCTTAGTTTTCATTTACTTTGTCCTAGCTTCTGTTTATCCTTCACTTCAGTTTACAAATTTGTTTTGCTTTTGTTCGTTTTTTTTTCCATTTTCGAATTTATTTTTTAAAAAAACGAAACAGCTTCAATAGTGACAGACACAGGAGTTTTCTTTGATCTGTCTTGAGTCTCGCTATAACAATCAAACATCCCTCTTGTTTCATCTCATGTCAGGCGTTATTTCTAAATGTGCCGGCATTATTTTGTTATCTATTTATTGGGCTTTCCTTGCTTGCATTTCATACATTCTTGCAATAACTTTTGCGGTTAGACCTAGTATGCACGCCACGATGTACAACCGCGTAAGGTGCAACTTAGTCATGGTCAGATTGACTAAACATAACATGTCGTGATTCTGAACTCACCGTCCTCAACACAACATTGAAATCAAATCATAATATAATACTAATAAAATCTGACAGAAAATAGGGATGTTTTGTTACCATATTCCTGTCGCCCCTTCGCTCTAATCATTCCATATTCCATCTTTTCTCTTCTGTCTGCCTGCCTGCCTGTCTGTCTGTCTGTCTGCCTGCCTGTCTGTTTATCTATATCTGTCTTTGTCTCCCCCCCCCCCCCCCCGTTTCTGTGTCTGTTTTGCCTCCAGTGAAGCATATAGATCTTGTATACTTACCATTCTGCACCAACATTTATGGCCACCTTAAACTCTCTTGCAAAAATACACCCTCCCCCCCCCCCTTTTTTTTTTTTACTCCGGTTCACTCCCGGTGTTGTTACCAAAATAATAATAATAGAAAAAAAGAAAACTTGACTAGAATCAAGTGCCTTCAAAGTAGCAATCTTTTCCGTCATTGGCTACAATTTGAGACGATCTTCGAAAGTGAAAAACTGGATGAGTGTTGTCTTCAAAATGGCGATCTCTGATTCCCGCGGTTGTCGTCTGCAGCTCGGCTGATGTTTGCTCGTTAGCTCAATTGTTCTCCTCTTGTCACTGAAGAGCGCTTGCGTTTTTCTTTCCTCCGCGCTAAGAAAAGCGACCGGGAATTCCCCCTTTCAGTGTTCTGGAGAATTCGGTGTGTATTCTCCACCCCTTGCTAAGTAGCAGATGATTATAGCCGTTCAATAGCCAAGGGACAGAATCTTGTACGAGGGAGGGAAAATCGGGGTCGTGTTATGGAACTCTTCAAGGGAGAGGAATAATCTTGGTAGGTCACTCGGCCTCTTAAACCCTTCAACTGTCTCTCTTTTTGGCCACGGCTTACTTCGCGGAAACAGCAAGGGGCAAGCTTCGAGTGCTTTTAGCACTTCTTTTACTTTTTTGTTCTTTCTCGTCCTCTTCTCCTTCTCCTGTCAGTCCAGTTGGAAGTCAGAAACATGCGGCTGGAGGTCATCCAACTTGCAGTCCCCCTGCTGTGTCTTACACACAAGTATTTCTGTCTATCTGAGACGCCGGGTGTCGTTTCACAATCAAGGAGTTCGATTTTGCCAATACTTCAACGTATCGAAACGGAAACGAATGTCCAGATCGTCAGTGAAATGAGAGGGGGGGGGGGGGGGGGGATCAAGAATGCAGAAGATTCGATACCATAATTCCTCCTAAACATCAGTTATAGATTAACATCCGAAGCCAGACTGGCTGATATTTTGCTAAGTTTCGGAAATTAGAATTACAAATTAGTTTCTAATCCGGCTTTTTTTTTATTTTACTGGGTTTTGTTTTTTTTTTCATGCATCTGCAGTGGCGGACCTACATTTTTAGGGCCCTGAAGCTTGAACAGTTATGGAGCCCCTTTGCAACTAGCAACAGTTGGGCAAACATCCAAAATTTACTTTAAAAAAATTTCTTCCAGGATAAGGGGCACTGGTGCTCAAGCTTCATTAGTTCATAGTAGATTAGCTCCTTTGCACCTGGATCACTTTCAAGCAAAGGTGAACTTGATTTTAAATGCAATCAGTCTTCATTTCTGCTGATGAAACCTTTTTCCCCTTTCTATATATAAACAATCCAGTCGTGATACGGCCAATGTTAACAATCTGAATGCTAAATAATCAGAGACTCATAACAGCATCGTCATCAAATTTCTTTTAACTTTTTGTCATCATCATAATCACCGTTATCGTGACTGACCATTCTTCCTATGACTGTCATGGCGGGCACCCATGCTCGATTCTGGTTCCCCCCCCCCCGCCCCTCCGCTTATAGGAAATTTGCTGGTTTGAAAGTAATGTAGCATTATAGAGATATCTGCCTTTTCTTGCTACATATACGACTTATTTTGTTGAAAAACAAATAAATAAATAAATAAATAAAGCCAAACGTTATAATTTATTACCATAATTGAAAAGCATACAAACACAGAATGTGTGGATTTCTTGCGCATCCGAAGAAACATTATGCATGCAGATTCATGAAAGAATTCTATTCTGTCGTGGACCCGCAGCGCATCTTGTCGTCTCTGAAGGAGGCTGAAATCTACAAGTTGATTTAACAGACTTTTATCATATATTTACAAGGTTCATATAGACATACTTTATAGTACGGGCCTTTTCCCGATAGATTTTTAACTTCATTTGATCTTATTTTATAGGAATGCGAGGACTGAAAGCTGGCTCCAAGTATGATAATGAAAAAATCATGAAAGGCGCAAAGTGCCCGCTATCGTGCCGATACACCGTTAAACCCAAACTCAAATTCAAACTCCACAGTGGACGCCTCTCCCTCCACCCCGCCTCAATGTAGGTTTTTCATACACTTGGAGCGTTAAGCGATTTATGGAAAACCCATTGGTCAAAAGCGACAGATCATGTCATGTGAAAAAGGACAGTTGTTGGAGAGAATATTATCGCAATAACATCTTTTACACCAGAGAAAACAACAGCAACAACAACAGTAAAGTCTGTTAGGGGGGAATGCGACGTGTGTGTCTAAGAAACCAAAAGGAGGAGAGGAAAGACAGCCGTGGAACATTTTTCTCTGCTCCAACCAGTAAACCTAAATAAAAACAATAACAATAACTTTGTCCTCTGTCCTCGGCCATCCTCCTGTCCCAGAAACATCCCTCTCCCTCCCCTCCCCGGCCCTCCCTCATGCTGATTGATTTAGCCTCGTCTAATTAGCCAAAAGAAATCAGAAGTCAGACTGGGTGATTTCGTGAAGGCTTTGAGAATTTAGATTTGTATGGTGCCCCATTTTGGTCATTTTCCGCGCTGTTGCTCGTGGATTTACGACAATGGATGGAATATTATGCATTACAGGCCATTGAATTCTTCATTGGGAAGCAGGTTATAGATGCAGAAATGCACAAAAACAAGCACACACAAACACACACACACACACACACATACAGTTATTACCAATCCGTTTCATCAAATTTCTAGATCATCCAGGCGCGACAGAATAATACACATCAAAGCAAACAGAGAAAGATACAGAAGATGGTCTTTTGTCACCCCCACCCCCTTGCAGTTCGCTTCTATAAGACACTATAGCTAGATGTGTGCCGTATTTCACTAAGATTCCTTACCATGTTACTTCATGTATGCCTGTTATATTGAGTTTTTCAGTTGTGATATGTTTATGTAAAGATGCGTTAGATATGTCTATCAAGTATCTGCTCTTAATTGCTGTATGAAAGAGAAATTCCTTCATGGGATAATAAGATGATTCTTATCTTATCTTATCTTATCTATTTTGTCTTATCTTATCTATCTTGTTCTATCTTATCTTATCTATCTTATCTATTTGTCTATCTGATCTTTTCTATCTTATCTATTTTGTCTATCTGATCTTATCTATCTTATCTGTTTTGTCTATCTTATCTTATCTATCTTGTCTATTTTGTCTATCTTATTTTGTCTATCTTATCTTATCTTATGCTCAGACTGTCACCAGTTTACCATACCTTATTCTGACTGTTCAGATGAAATCGTTGTTTTCCAGTGCCTGTTATGTGGGAAAGAAACCCATGATATTACTTCAAGGCAAAAACCCAGAATGGATGTTTGCATTCATTGTGCTGGCTGGTAAAGGCAAAGATACTAGAAACACTAAGATAAGACGCTGTCTTCTTCGCACCACTAAAAAAACTGTGCACATAATTTTGCGTGCTGATCGGGGGTGGGGCCCATGGCGCATAGCATGAAAAGAATGCTTGAGATAATAGTACATTTAAGATGCAAAATTGTGACAGTGCTACTTCGACTAAAATAAAAAAAATTGCCAGAGTTAGGGGTCAGTTATATTTTATAGGGTTAGCTGTAGAAGAGCAGTGAGTACAACACAGTATTTTCTTTCTTCGGCTTTGTAATTAAACCACGGTCCTCTAACACCAATCTCCATGCAAAACAGAACTCCTGAGACAAAGAATGATTAAATCATGTACATCTAATACGTTTGTTTGTTTCTTCTTCCTTCTTTTTTTTAATTTTTAATTTCAGGGATGGGAGCCAAAGGGAGTTTTAGGTGCAATTCGCCCATGCACCCTATGCCTCGACAACCAGTAACTGGGACTTTACATCAGCAAATTCATGGATGATTAGAGGAAAGAAAAACAATGGTAGATTACACAGGTGATCAAAAAAGACTAGGAAGAAGGACGGCCAGCAGGAAAGAAAGAGAGACAGGAAGTGAAAAATGATGGACATTTTTTGAAACTAAAAGAGGTCACAAATAAGAGGAAATGAATGAACAAGAAAGAATAAGGGAATGAACGAGGGAGAGGGGGGAAACAAAAAAATGAAAGTAAAAGTATGGAGAGTCTGTAATGCTAGAAGAAATTAAGGAAGGAGGGAAGGAAGGAATGAAAGTCGAGGCAAATGTATAAATGGACAAAAACTCAACTTACATTTAGTGTATATTGATTTTTTTTCCTTCATATGACAAACATGTAGCCTTTAGACATCAGTGCCCAACTGGCTTCCCATAGTTAATTTATGTTTGATCGGGGCCAATCAGGAAAATTAGGACCCGTTCATGAAACGGGCTAACCAAATCACTGTCACCGTTTGTGTTGCCATGGAAACAGGAATTATACACAAATCAAATTGCTATGGCGGGTCGGAAGCTCCAGATTTGTTGTTACGCCTCTGTAGCCGGCCAAATTGAGCATGAAAAGAGCGCTGGATCTGGTCAAGTCTTTTTCACAGACAGCCTTTTTTCTCTCGTCGACCTTTTAATTTCGAAGCACGGGTAAAAATAATTTGTAGCCGATAGAATTATTGAGCTGGTGGAAAAATCTGTGCAAATCCAGGCTTGTAAGACGAGACGGGATGCATAGGAAATAAGTTACACGGCGGGGACAAGGGGGAAGAGTGGGAATAAATTATTTGAAAGAAGGGAGAGAGAGCGGGGGGGGGGGAAGAGGAGGAGGGGATAGAAAGAAAGTAAGAGAGAGAAAGAGGGAATGAGAGAGGAATAGACGAGGGGAGGGAGGGAGAGAGAATGAGACAGACGACGTGGAGGGAGAGAGAGAGACGGACAGGAGAGGGAGAGAGACAGACAGACAGGCAGACAGACAAACAGACAGAAAAGGAGAGAGAGAGTGGGGTGAGAGAAAGAGAAATCCACAAATGAAGGCATAATGGATCGAATGGCGAGAAAGAGAAAGAAAATGATAATCACATCATAAACATGGACTTTGAATATAACCAAAAAAGCCAGAAGTGGAATAAAAATCGGCTATCTATCTATCTATCTATCTATCTATCTATCTATCTATCTATCTATCTATCTATTTATCTATCTATCTATCTATCTATCTATCTATCTGTCTATCTATCTATCTTTCTATCTATCTATCTATCTATCTATCTATCTATCTATCTATCTATCTATCTATCTATCTATCTATCTATCTATCTATCTATCTATCTATCCAATGAAAGACTTCAGTTTTACCATACTAGAGAAAGTATACACATGTATAGACGTCGACAAATACAACAGTGATCGAAAGATCAAAGTCTATCTTCACAGCGGTGACTGAAGAGTGCTGCTGATGTCTGCCGCTCTCCGACACTCATCACAGTCTAGGAATCTCTCACCTCCTGTCCAGAGTGGGCGTCGTGCAGCGCCAATGACGTAACGCCACAGAAATCACGTAGTTTCTGTGGCTGCTTGACTGACAGTATCAGGAGATCGATCGACCAGCGGGCCAGGGGGCGGAGCCTACCAATATGGTTTGTCTGATTGGCGCAGATGGCGTGCGGACCATCCAATATTGTTTCAGCTAATTATGGGCGGGAGGGGACGGATTCCAGACTTCTCTATTCCTTGGAACTTTTGTCACCGCTAGAGTTTTGCCAGTGTGGATCAGATATCTCTTGACTTTCTCTCTCTTAAGCCTCATCTCTTGGTGAGTCTGCATAAAACTTTGGCGATCACTGGAACTCTTACGATGAGTTCGAAATCCCAGCAAAGTTGAAGAATGAAAGTGGATGAGATATGATCGGCAGTGGACTTTGAGGACATCTCACACGGACATTTTCAGACAATTCTGGAGCTGTGTTCATTACATTCTTTTGTGGTAGTCTGAAGGTACCAATATGACTGTGTACGTAGTATAGCCTATATTTACAGCCGTGTTCTTACGTGAACTTCGTGGTCGCAGGCATAAGAAAATAACCTCGGCACTGCTCTACACTAATTTCTAATGACGTACATTTCCCATGGGTATGGAAAGGGTTAACGTAAGAATAAGAATCGTCAATAACCACCTCCAAATATGACCATTTGAAAGAGAAACGTCATTTGAAAAATGAGACATCAGCTGATGAAGTAATATGACACCTCATAAGAGGTTCCGATCTCAGCCGAATTTAGTGGCTCACAGTTCTGTGATATAAGACTTCAGCTGAATCCAATGCTCACTAAAGTCATAACAAATTGTTGATGTTGATATATTTACTTTTTATTATGGTACAAGCCATGCCCTTAATGATATAATTCATGTAATAATCATCTAAGAGTCATGCACGCATGGCCGGTTTACGATTTTATAGACCCCTCAGCCATAGATACAGTGAGTCGCTCAGTAATAATCACTAAAAGCACGAATTTTGGATTCTTGAAATCAGCTTATTCAACTTCTACAAGATAATGTCAACATGGTAAGGAGAACGACCTGCAATAAAATATAAAAAAATTAAGATGCTATTTTAATTACATTGTCATATATTCGCAGTTTCACTTAATCTCTGGAGAGCTGAAGTGTAATTCTGAGACTGTGACAGGAAGTGGTGGTTGCGAATGTGATTTTGTACAAAGTGTTGCCCCACTCTGACTTGTCAAATAACACCGGAAATCAGTTATTCAAAGTGTCTTTAGATATTATAATGCGAAGGCAACTTGGAGACATTATCTTGGGAAAATTTACGTTTTGAATCATACCTTTTGAATGTAGCAAATGTGCTGTTGGACAAAATTTTGCACTTACGATCTTCTGTCAGTTTCATAAATAAAACTGGACTCCTCAGTTGATACGCTTTGTGTCACTTTGAAACTTGGCGGTACGTCCGAGTCGTTCAATTTAGGTTTTTAGTTAACACAACTGTCACATTTTTTATGGTTCTTCGAATTATTTGAAAAATCATATTTTCATTTTCGAAAACACAAATTAATTTCAAAGAGGCCGTGTTCGGTGTTCATTAAATAAAGTAACTAATGCACAGTCTGCTGCAACTTTGACCGGTGCTCATAGGCGTGTACATGATATCATTTTATCATATCAGCAGTATTAAAATGCCCCCGGGGAAAACTATATCGTCACTACTGTAATGGCATAATTATGTCAGACATGCCAAATGGCAAATGATGGTTCATTGCATGTCTGACCGTGAGGACTATCACATAATATTATAGAAAAAGAAATACGCCAGTAGGAAAATGTAATAATCCAATAGAATCACAATGGCATAAGTCACCAAATGGCAGGAAAAGAAACAGTTGTTTTTTTTCTGAATATCTCTTTTTTTTCTGCACTATTTTTGACGAGCGTATTTTTCCGAAAAGTACAATGTGCAAAAAATACACTTACGAGGGATCACCTACAATAAAAAATAGGAGAAGCGATTTTTAAAAATTACGCGCGTGTTCACTGAGTGAAAATAATGCCCAGAAGAAGCCCTGAAAACATTCTCCATGGAAACAGCCCATTAGACATACCGCTACCTTGGTTCTCGCTTGTTCTATCTCCATTTTCTGGAAAAAAAGCCTGGAGATCTTTTAGTATGTAGAAGAAATATAACAAATGCACACTTTTAACACTTGTCTAAAATGCATTGTGGCACTTATCTAGCTGTTTCACAGTTCCGATTTATTCGAACTCCTTATCATAATACTAAAGCCGCAAACGTTTAACGTGGAATTTCTCAGTTGTGCAAAATGTGGACAAGGACTTAAGTCGCGAAACTGTGACTTTGTTTCTTTAATTGTTTATTGGTTTCTCTTGATGGCCAGCAGATCTTCTGTTTTTCCTTTAAATTGACGAGAAAATCACAACAAGTGCCATAAGATACAATTTGCTCTGAGTAATTGAACAATCAATGCGTTTTGATCTCATAAATATGACAAACTAAAATGCAGACAGTTGAAAAATTTATCGCACGAAGACATTAATTTGGTGTTTTTAACGGGCTTCCCATATTGTGATGATGAAAAAAAAAGTAGGAGAGAAGGATTGAATATTATCTAATATCTTTCTGATTCGTTAATGGCTGTGTTTGCTACATAAAATGCGGTCATTTCAAAAGACAAAATCAGTCAAAATTATTAGAAGTAAATTTTGTGTCTCATTTATTTCAAATTTATCATTTCATAGCCGACAATTTGAACTTTTCTCACTGCTTCGTACCGTCAAACTGTAAATAATGCTGTTTGTTGTTTCGTAATGACAAAGTGAAAGAGAGATTGTTCTTATTTCTTTGCATCTAGCCAGACAGACAGACAGACAGACAGAAAGACAAACAGACAGTCAGACAGACAGACAGACAGACAGACAGACAGACAGACAGACAGACAGACAGATAGATAGATAGATAGATAGATAGATAGATAGATAGATAGATAGATAGATAGATAGATAGATAGATAGATAGATAGATAGATAGATAGATAGATAGATAGATAGATAGATAGATAGATAGATAGATAGATAGATAGATAGATAGATAGATAGATAGATAGATAGATAGATAGATAGATGGATACATAGATAGATGACCTATCTGCAAATCAAAATGACTATTGCAGGCAACGACTGCCATTGGAAAATTTAAAAGCATATCATAATATTTAAATTAACTAATTAAAATACGAAAACAGAATGCTGATCAACTGAACATTTTCATTAGGTGAAAAAAAAAAAATTAGTACAGAAGAAGTGCACAAATTCTGCAAAAATCTGACCATCTGGGAAAACCTGTCAAAATTCCATATCACAACAGAACTGGACAATGTAGACTTAGTGCTGCATGTTCTCCTTGCATGGACACTAGTGTGGAGACCTTGTAGACTGGATGGATATATAAAACATACTGCAAAATTCGGAGAGTTTAATCCCCGAGAGTGAGTGAGGCGAAGCAAGTCAGAACTTCTGTTGACATCCTGGATCAAGCTATGGTTGTCAGTGATACCGTCTCGGGAGTCAGGAGGAACAGGACCAATGGGGTGGGTATACACTGTTATTGTTGTTGTTGTTGTTGTTATTTGTTGTTATTTGTTGTTGTTGTTGTAGTTCGTGATATCATTGGATACAGCTGATGGCGCTGTGAGTCAAGTCTATTTTGTGTCTGTTTTGACTCAGCACACGATGTCCCTCTTCATCCGAAGAAGGCATTATACCTGCGGACCTATGAAATAATTAGTTTCTGACGGGGACCCGAGGAGGAATCAGAGGGCGGAAGACCTGCCCAAATTCAGATAACGCAAAAAAAAAAAAAAAAACGCGAAAGGCACAAAGTGGTCGTTATCGTGACGCGTTAAATCCAAATTCAAACTGACAACTCTTTATTCTGGTGGTCGGTGGGCTTTTGTGGTACTGTCCCTCTGTCCAATCCTTCTGCCATATTCTGGTTTTCGTCTTGTTTTGTTTTGTTTTTTTCCTAGTACAGTGTGACTGTTATCGTGTCGATGTGCCTTTTCTCAATTCAGACTCAAACTCTCTTTCCTTGGATGGTTGAT
Source organism: Onchidella celtica (assembly GCA_963931925.1). Classification (NCBI taxonomy): domain Eukaryota; kingdom Metazoa; phylum Mollusca; class Gastropoda; order Systellommatophora; family Onchidiidae; genus Onchidella; species Onchidella celtica. Next base: position 11,723,662 of record OZ007577.1, read on the forward strand.
GGACGCCTCTGGTAGTGTCTCCTTCTGTTCTATCGTTCTGTTCTATTCTGTCTATCGTCTTGCTGTTCCCTAGCACCATGCGACAGTTATCGTGTCGACGTGGTTTCTCCAAACCCAAACCCAGACGCTCTTTCTAAAGCTGATTTGTGGGCGTTTCTGGAAAGTTCTTCTTCTGACCAGCCATTCTGTTGTTATTCTGTCTTTCGTCTCTTTTCCTAGCACGATGCGACCATCATCGTTTCTACTTACTTTCTCCAAACCCAAACTCAGACTGTAGTATATCTTTCTGCGGGGGCAACCAAGACAGTTTTGACCCTCCCCTCCCCTCCCCCCCCCCCCACCCTCGAACTAATGGGACATACGTGTGTCAGTCCAGTCTCACCAGTGCGCAAAGCCCCCGCATAAATTCCGAGTCTACATCTCACGGTTCAAAACTGAGACTAAATAGATTTGAATCAGTAGTGCATCATCAGCCTTAGTTGTTGATGCTGTGATTTTCGTTTTTATTGGTGGTGGTGTTGTTAATGTCGTAGTCGAAGTTGAAAATGTTTTTGTAACCGCCGCTGTTGTCTCGTTGTTGTTGTTGTTGTTGTTGTTGTTGTTGTTGTTGTTGTTGTTGTTGTTGTTGTTGTTGTTGTAGACCGGAATTTCTCAACCTTCATTGTCCCACGCCCCACTTCAACTTTTTAAAAAATGGACCCCCTTCATGATCGGCCAAAGTTAGTATACAGTATTGTATTTATAAAAACATTTTTAAAATAAAATATTAGGCGCTATGTACACATTCAAAAGGAGTTTCAATTGCAACTATTTCAAGTTTTATTCACATGTTTCTTACTTCAATGGCAGCCTTGCCCTTGACCCTGGCTGCAGATTTGTTTGATTTGAGTTACCATTTCGACAGTTCGAGCCCTATCTCACCACTCTGAAAAATCCTTGCACCTCATTCTGAAGTCCCACGCCTACCAGAAACTATTGCCGTGCCCCATCGGTGGAGTGTAGGCCCCACCTTTAGAAACACTATTGTAGAAAACGTCCGTCTGGCGGGTATTCTCTGTTTCAACCATCAAGAACATCAAAATTTTGGCGTAAGTTTATGACAATTTATTGATCTCTTGCAAGCAATTTCAATAAGACATTCAAGTAAGTCAGTTTTATATTCTGAGTAAACGTGGAAAAAACAGGTTTGTTCGTAATTGCTGGGTATGTTCGGTTTACTTCTTCATTTACACAGTATTAAAAATGAACTTTTATGAATCTTTCTTTCTTTTCTCCTTTTTTTTCTTTCTTTCTTTCTGTCATTCTTTCTTTATTTCTTTCTCTCTGTTTTACTTTCTTTCTTTCTTTCCTTCTTTCATACTTCCTTTCTTTCTTTCTGTCTTGCCTTTCCTTATCTTTCTTTCATTTTTTTCTTTCTTTCAGCCTGTCTATCTGTTTTTCCTTCTTTCTCTCTCTTTTTAATTTATTTATGTATTTATTTATTTATTTATTTATTTATCCCACAATTATACATGTGGCTCCCCCAATAAACAAGTCACTCAAAGTTATAACCATCTAGTCGGCCCCATCTCAATTTCCACACACTTTTACCACCAGCTTTTGACTGCAGTTGATCCCAATAGATCTCGCCATGAGAGCTCTGAATAAAGCCCTTGACAAGCCTCGCTTGCACCTCTGATCCAGAGAAATCGCTTACAACCGTATCTAACGACCCCCTATTGTCCAAGTGTTTGAGAGTAACCGTGTCAAAGGTTATGGCATCTCAATAACCAATGGAATTCTTTTATCAAGAGATTTTCAAGCATTCTCAATTGTATCCTTCTATAAAAACGCGCTCATTCACCAACGATTTGTGAGGCAGTAGTTTCCCATTGATGACGTTTACCAGACCAAATCGTCGGCAATATTTGATACTGATCTCAAACAGGAATATTTCTTGCATTGTGATTGGTTGGTTCATTACAATCAGGGGTTTGGGGGACACGGTGGTCTAGACTCTAGAGGCAAGGGGCTCGCCCCTCATGCCGAAGGCAACGGGTTCGATTCCTGGTCAGTGCAGGCGTATTGGGATTTTGGAGGAAAATTCCTGATCCTATGGTAGGTAGGATCGAGTCTTCTTGAATAAGAACGAAAAACTCGGAGGGCCCCTGTGCACGTTACGTACGTTAAAGATACCTTGGCAGTTGGAATTCGAAGAAGAACAGGCCGCTGCCCGGGCAAAATTAAGAAATGAATATCTCGACCACAGAAACTCACTAAACATTAACAGGAAAAATAAAAACAAGAAAAGTGAAGTGTAAATACCACGAACAACGAACCTCATAAAATAAAGACCTAAAACCAAAGATTTGAAAGGCAGTACTCTCCCACTGATGACGTTTACCACACCAAATTGCTGGCAATATTTTAATACTGATCCCAAACAGGAATATTTCTTGCATTGTGATTGGCTGGTTCATTACAATAGGGAGTTTTTCATTAGTTTACTTAAGAAATTCCTTTACATTAGTATGCAATGATGGGCGGAGTCACGTTTGGCGCATGTGCTGTTCACTGATTGGATGTTGGCGTAACCGCTTCCCTTGCTGTATTCTCTTACCTTCTTTCTCTCTTAGCCCTTCTTCATTGTCTCTATTCCCTTCCTCCCGACGTCGTTGTTATTGTTTCAACAGTATTTCATTATATTCGTTATCATCCATTAACTTTCTTACTATACGGTTCTTGTATTATGTTTCCATTTCTTCTGTATTTATTTGACTATTTTTATTTATTCTCTCTCTCTCTCTCTCTCTCTATCTCTCTCTCTCTCTCTCTCTCTCTCTCTCTCTCTCTCTCTCTCTCTCTCTCTCTCTCTCTTCCTTTTTTCTTGGAGAGGGAGAGAGAGAGAGAGAGAGAGAGAGAAAGATGGGAAAGAAAGGGCGACCAAATCATAGAGAAGGAGTGAAGAAAAGGAAGAGAGAAGGGAACGGACGTGTACGTGGGAAAAAGAGAGCCGGAAAAGGGGAGGAATGGAGACAGCGACAGAAACAGACAGCGGGAGGAGGTGTGTCAGAGAAAGAACCAGAGACAGATACACGGACAGACAGACAGACAGAGGCAGAGAGAGAGAGAGAGCCTGTGTGTGAGAGAGAAAGGTAGACAGTCAAACAGACAGACAGACATACAGACTGACAGAGCGAGAGACACACACACACTCACAGACAGGTAGAGAAAATGTAAGAGAGAGAGAGAGAGATAGAGAGAGGGAAAGGGGGGGGGGGTGAGGGTAGAGAAGAAAGAGTGGGAGAGAAGCACGACAGTTTTACTGCTTTATGTTTACACTTGTGATTCTATCTGGACAGCCAAATGGTCTTTACCTGCTGACTATTACCACGGCAGCCAGCTGTGAATTACACGTGATACACGAGACAGCCGTATCTCACTGACACTAGACACTGGTGTATCTATTCGCCTTTGGCCTTCAATAAACAACAAAGTGTATTATTATCAGTATTTGTACTAATATAATGGCTCCAGTCAGACTTACGCTTAAATCGCTTTGACCTTTAATGTTCTTCTTGTGCTCTAGCACAACACACCCCACCAATCCACCCTACAACTGCACCAAACAAATGCCACCCACAAGTACCGAGCACCGTCAATCTTGATTTTTCCAGTTTTATTTGCGTTTCTCAAAACTAAGAAAACATGAATTAGGCTATTATGTCAGCACTGTAATAGTATTATATTAAACCCCGCCAAGACATTCCCAGACTGAATAAGTTTTAAAGAATTGGGTAAATATGTAAATAAAATTTCTGGATAATTTGAGGATTTTTTAATATTTTTGTTTTACTTATTTATTTATGTGTTTGTTTACCTTTTTGATATTTATTTATTTATTTATTTATTTGATATTTATTTATTTATTTATTCGATATTTATTTATTTATTTATTTGATATTTATTTATTTATTTATTTATTTGATATTTATTTATTTATTTGATATTTATTTATTTATTTATTTGATATTTATTTATTTATTTATTTCATATTTATTTATTTATTTATTTGATATGGGGGGGGGGGGGGGCTCCTCTCTTTTTCTATCTTTCGCTCTCTCTTTCCCCCACTCTCTCTCTCTCTTTCTCTCTCTCTCTTCACCGCTCGATCAGTCTCTTTTTTTCTCTCTCTCATCTCCCCTTCTCAGAGTCCAATAGCACTCAAGCCCTTGTCACCTCCGCTAATACGACTTTGATGTCAAGGGTGTTTCACACAGGATGCGCTAACTCGGTGATAACTGTACTAGAAGTAGGTGCCAATAAGTTAAATGGTCATCTCAGCGATGTTAACGGGGAAAGGTGTCCGTCTCATCTTAAACACCGCTGCCGATGAACAGGGCACTCATCGTATCTCCGTTCTCAGTTAACATCAGTAGTAACAATGGAAAGCAAATTAACAATAGCAAATCGAGAACCGCTTGGTAAACGATCTTAACTGGATTTTTTTTTTTTTTAGAAATTGAGACAATTTGCATAATTTTAGACATTGACAGCCCGCCGATTGTGTTGATTATTGAATTCTGAAAACTAAGGGTCAATTTTAAAAAAAAAATTTTTTAACTGTCATCACATCTCTACGTTAATGGCACAAGTAATTTTTGTCAATCCTCAGATGTTAAGAAAAAAACTGTTTCCATTCGTGTCATTTTGTGATTTATGACATTATGATTCCATAGAATTATTACATTTTCCTGTTGGCTCATTTCTTTTTCTATAATATTATCTGATAGCCCTCACGCCCGGGAATATAGTGAACCGCCAGTTGCTATGTGGCATAAATCTGCCATAATGCCATTATCATAGAGCAGTGACGACATGTAACACCTAAATTTGATAAAGAAAGTCTTTCATTTTCTTTCGCTTTAGCTGAAGAATTTGTAAAAACTGACTTACGATTGTTTATCACTCCACCTTCGAAATGGAAGTCGATGCTTTTGTGCTGATTTAGATTTTGCAGGCAAAAGCCCTACTTTGTACAGTACATTTTGATTTTCTTTTCTTTCAAAATTCAATCTGACCTACATTAGGGCTGCATACGGCTGCGGATCCATGAAAGAATTATTTTCTGACGTGGACCCGCAACGTATTCTGTCCTTTCTGAGAGAGGCTAAGATCTACAACTTGATTTAATAACTTTTATAACCATTTACAAAACTTTTTCCAGGTCTATACAAAACAACTTTTTTAGAATTTTAACAATATAAAAATGTTATTTAATTCTGTGTTAAACTTGACAGGTCTGAATAGGAAACATAAATAGAGAAAGTGTATCCAAATAGACTGTGAGGGGCGCAAAGTGGCAGTTCTCGTGCCGACGCGCCGGAAAACTCAAATTCAAACTTCGACGACCAAAATTAAAATAATAACAGGCAGTCAGAACTGGTGAGTGTTAATTAAAAGGGTGGGGGAGGGGGGAGGGCTAATTCAAATGCTAGATGAATTAAATTAAAAGATAACTTTACTGTTAAATGACCATAGAAGATCAGCATTGAAAGGTAATTATTGGTCCAGTCTTAGTGAATAAATGGCCAGATATTTCATTTCTTAAACGATTAAAGAAAGAAAGAAAACAAGAAAGAAAGACAAAGAAGATAGAAAGAAAGAGAGAGAGACAGAAAGAAAGAAAGAAAGAAAGAAAGAAAGAAAGAAAGAAAGAAAGAAAGAAAGAAAGAGAGAGAAAGAGAGAAAGAGAGAAAGAAAGAAAAAAGATAAAGAAAGAAAGAAAAAAGATAAAGAAAGAAAGAAAAAAGAAAGACAAAGAAGAAAGAAAGAAAAAAGAGAAAGAAAGACAAAGAAGGTAGAAAGAAAGAGAGGGAGACAGATAGAAAGAAAGAAAGAAAGAAAGAAAGAAAGAAAGAAAGAGAGAGAGAGAGAGAAAGAGAGAAAGAAAGAAAAAAGAGAAAGAAAGAAAGAAAAAAGAAAGACAAAGAAGAAAGGAAGAAAGAAAGACAAAGAAGATAGAAAGAAAGAGAGAGAGACAGAAAGAAAGAGAGAGAGAGAGAGAGAGAGAGAAAGAGAGAAAGAAAGAAAAAAGAGAAAGAAAGAAAGAAAAAAGAAAGACAAAGAAGAAAGGAAGAAAGAAAGAGAGAAAGAAAGAAAGAAAAAGAGAAAGAAAAAAAAAGAAAGATAGACAAAGAAGAAAGAAAGAAAGGAAGAACAGATGATAACAGTTTTTGATATTCTAATGTATGACAGCTGTATAGAATCATAATCTATACGAATAATCAAATACAGGCTACATAGTTAAATGTGCAGCATAGGGTGCATTGCCACTTTGTAAACTGACAGCTTGCTGAGCAACGCAACTTACCGGATACAGACAATAACGTTGTAGTTTCGGTTCTATTCTACCACACAATGCGGTCCGTAACCCGAAAATTACCCGGGGGCGGGGGGGGGGGGGATGAATAATAGTCCAAAAATATCAATTTTGTTGCTTTCAAAATTACGATTTACGGGTTTGACTCTAACAGTGAAAGAGATGGTGCTGGATCAACAGGCCATTTGTGAATATTTACTGCTGTTGATTGCCAGGACAAACGTAAAATAAGAATTGTCCTTCTTTCCCCTCTCCATCTCTTTTGTATTTTTTCCTTCCTTCACTCCTGCCTCATTCCTTTCCTGTGAAAATCCTACTGACTTGAAAATATAAGTGTCATGATCTTGATTTGGAGCTCGGGGTCACAAATTACAAATTTGGGGACAATTGTTTCGGACAAAATATGACCACTTAAATACTTTTGTTTGACAGTGGTGTTTTCATATTATTCTGAAAGTCGTGGAGATCAAATAATTATTATCTAAGCACGTCGGAGAGCTTGCATTTCATATATTAACTTCAAGTCTATGCTTGAGGATGTCTCCCCTTACCCATCTTCTTCCAACATTAACTGTCAAAAACGGGCAAAAAGAAAAAGTTGTATGTTGCAAAGTCCCGCGTGAAAAATAAAACCCAAACGATACAAAAGCAAACTGAAGAGGAGACAAAAATTTTTCTAATTTTCGGCTTTCGCCTTTATCAAGCACCTTTTATTGTTCAATTGTTTTCTCTGTTCCATTTTTTTTTTTTTCTTGATAAAGGCGAAAGCCGAAAATTAGAACAGTTTTTGTCTTCTCTTTAGTTTGCTTTGTATCGTTTGGGTTTTATTTTTCACGCGGGACTTTGCAACATACAACTTTTTCTTTTTGCCCGTTTTTGACATTTCTTATAGTGCTGCTGCGACCCCACAGTTTTCTGTGGTTTTTATATTTCGCCAACATTAACTGTTTAGTTACTTTCTATTTATAACATGTTTCTCACGGTGGGGCGTGGGGCTTCAGAAAGGAGCGTAGGTATTTTTCATAGAAATCTTAATTTCATGAGGTAGTTTAACTTAACTGTGTATAGATAAACTGTTGTTTGCTTATGCCGTTCTGGTGACTTCCTTATTAAATTTAGCTCGAATTAAAACATCGAACTTAATAGATGCACAACATTGGTGGTTATGCGCGACCTAGATGGTTTCACGCGTTCTTGGTAGCAAATCCGCAGCCAGCATCAATGGCAAGGCTCTCACTGAAGTAAAATACAAGTGAATAAAAGTTGAAATAAAGTTTTAGTTAACACTTCTTTAGAATGTATGTGTGCTGAATATATAAATATTTTCTTTTCGATTCATTCTACTGTCTTCTAACTTGGTCTGACCATGTGGGGGCGTGCGTTTTTGGGGAAAAATTGAAGTGGGGCGTAGGACAAAAAAAAAGTTGAGCGACACTGTTCTATAACTTTGTAAACATTACGACCAGTTGTAAATTCCCCCCCCCCCCCCCGAATAAAAACATCCAACAAAGGGCAAATCACTTTCATTCCAATCTCCCTCAAGGTAGTGAACTCTACCGGACAAGATCACTTCGCCCGATAATCTCCCACTTTTTGTGTTGGGAAAATAATCCCTTTCAAGGTCGACCCTTTCGACAATCCCGACAAGCATCGATGGTGGTCAACAGTTCCTTTGGGAAGTCAGCCTAGCGCTTTGACAAAACCCTGTCAATAGCGCTCGTTAACTTTTAGGGTCCTTTACGGTAATCTGATTCTTTGAGCCCGAGATGCCATGGTTTGATTCCGTAAATCCGCAGTAAGAGGTTATGATACCATTGTTCTCTGCTGGAACGTCTGTGTGATGCAGCCTCCATGACCCAGTTTTATGGGTAGCCCCGGGCGACTAGCCATTTAAACCATTTATAATACTGATAATAACATAGTAACAATAATAACAATTATATTATTATTGTATTATTATTATCATTATTGGTGACAGATAAATATTTTATTTATTTATTTATTTATTCATCTCTATAATTATTTATTTACCTATTTCTTTATGTTTTACTTACTTATTATCTATATTATCTATGTACCTATTTTTTTTTATTTCGTTGACACATTTTATTTTATACTATTTATATTATATACAGTAAAAAAAAAAATAAGGAAAAAAATATGTTTTCTTAGCCCCCACGGGGCTTGACGAGGCAATCAAATTAAAAATTGAAATTAAGGGTAAATGACAGATTAGGCTAAAAGGTAACCAGGCTCTATAGGTAGAATGCACATGACGTCACAGAGTTTTTGTTTTGTACTTCCGCCAAACAAGATGGCCGGTGGATCAGCTGATGAGTGTAACTTCGAGATGTGTCTAAGCAGTTAAAATGCCTGCTGGTTGCATTGTAATTGACTGGTATGACAGGGGTGGAAAGGATGGATCCAAGCTGGTCAGATTCCCTACCATCCGTGTAAACAAGAGAAAGGAAGTGAAAGAATTGACTGAACGTCTCCCATGTGCATATATATATACACGTGTCATTGTTTACAGTAGTGAACTTTCTTAAAACTCGCCGCCGATTGGTTCAGTGGGTCCAGACAGACAAGATGGTGGATATGCGCATTCTACCTATAAATGATGGTCAATTCATTTCACGTTTAGTCCCCTGGAATACGTTCACTCCTGTTGGGCTCTGCATAAAGATTTTCTCCTACTTTTTTTTTTTTCTTTACCTACTGTGTTCTTGTACTGATTTTTTTTTTTTTTACAAGTTTACGTCATTCGGTGTCCTTTCATTTACTGGTGGTTGGTTGGTGTGGCGAGAACTTCTGGTGTGGTCTCTTTCTGTCCTACCATTCTGTTACATTCTGTCTGTCGCCCTACTACTTCGTAACACATTTGTGGGAGTCATAAATCGTGTCGTCGTGCTTTTCTCCAAACAAACCAAATCGCTTAGTTATCCTGTTACTTGAGTTTATTTCTTGTTGTTACTGATTTATTGTTACTTGAATCTTTATTATTGTAGACTTCTTCTTCTTCTTCTTCTTCTGTGTCCTTCGTGTCAGACTGTTTATATCAGGAGGCCGGTAGCCTTTATGAAGGACGCTGTGCTCCTGAGATCCTCTGCTGTCCCATATAGCTTAGTGTGTAGTGCCGCACCTCGGGGCCAGCTGTCTTCCCTCTGTTGTTTGTATAAGGGGCATTGTTGGGGGACATGTTCTGCATTCTCTGAGGGAATTCCCACATGGGCATGTCTCAGTTTCTCCAGTTCTGAATTTTTTGGTAAAGATGCTGCCGAAGTCTGTTATGTCCAGTTCTTAGCCTAAAGATTACAGTTTGCTCCGAGAGACACGTCATACCGTGCACACTGTAGTCGTTGTGCCAGACACGTTTAGATGGATGGTAAACAGCGACCATAGTTCCTGTTTGTTTTATCTCCATTATCTGAAAAACAAACTGGAGATACTTTAGTATGTACAAGAGGTATAACAAATGCACAATTTGACTCTTGTTTAAAATGCGTTGTGGCACATATCAAGCTGTTTCAGAGTTCCGATTTATTCTAACTCCTTATCCTAATACTAAAGCCGCAAACGTTTAACATCGAATTTCTCAGTCGCGCGAAACGTGGAGTTGGAACAAACATGAACTGAGGTGGCCAAATGCTGCCACTCAGAATTACTCAGTCTAGCTTAACAACTTAAGCCATGTGAAACAACACCCGTTCATCAATATTATGATTTATCAGCTATGTAGCTAGAAACTCATGGGAGAGCCAGACAACAGAGAGTCTTCAGAGAAGAAACCCCCCTGTTCAAGTGTTTCGGCCCTGAACTCCTTACACTCTAAGGGGGCCGGGCCACACCTAGGTCATGACTCCCAGGTGCCTCTCTGCTGCCTTTTTCACTACATACCAACATACAACCAAACTTAATATGCAATTAAATAGCAACAACAAAGAAGAGTGGAGTATTAAATTTGTTCAAAGAAGAAGCAAAAAAAATCAATCATTATTTATCAGAGATCTACATTAATTTTCCATTCACGTTCTAATCTACGCCCACCCCACCCCTATCATACACAATCATATATGTTTGACTTTTTTTTTATTTGTTTAACTTTCCACCCTGCTGTATGTACATATAAATATATATGTAATATATAAATATTAACATTTTTCCTGAAGAAGGTTAATATGCCGAAAGCTTGAGTTGTCTGTCCTTTTTCATTTGCCCTTCATTGTATCGTTTCTGTCTTATTTCTTGCGAGAGGCTTTCCTACAAACAGCTTTTCTCTTTTTGCCATGTTTCGACTTTGCTTCAAGCCTTGCTGCCACCCCAGTTTTGTTTTTTAATTCTATATTTTCTGAACATATCACTCCAGCAGGCCACAATTAAGTCTGTAGATAATGCTAAACTTCCCACATAATTTAGCTTCTCGTTAGAGATAAAGAATGATGATAGATCTAAAACTGAAATGTTTTGGGCAGTCAGAATGAAAAAAGCACAATAATTAGTTCTTTCACGAACATTTCCAAGAGATTCATTTTACTTTCAACACGAAGATTTCACACGATTAGAATTGAAGGAGGTAAGATGTCCCCCCCCCCCCTTCCACACAAAACACATACTTGAGACAAAATTTGAGGTAATTAGTACCTTGTACCTTGTGAGTGTTCAGAAAAGAGAAGCCGGGGGTGTGATAGGAAGAAGAGAAATAAGTAATCAAGATAGGGATCGAGCTCGCGCCCTCTGCTAAGGCACCCACCGCATTACAGGAGGTAAAAAACAACTGGGCTTACCATTCAGCCACTCACACATACACACACATTTAAACTGTATTCAGTCTTCATAGTTTTTCTGCTTTTGTTGTTGTTATTATTTTTGTCGTTGTTGTTGTTGATGATGTTGTTTTTAACATAAGACATGAGGTGGTCTGGCTGAATTCTTTCTTAAATAAAACCCAACTAAGTCAATTTTGATGAAGAGGATGAAGATGACGAAAGTGACATTAGCATTATTGTCAGAATCCATAAATTGATAACTTCCATTAACCACATAGATAAAATTGGGGTAAGATAATGGAATTTTCTGAGTTCATTAAGAGTTTTTCTAAGAAAAGTCTCGCTAATGTACACGAGCTTTAATAATCAGAGCTTAACAAAGAAATCCTCTCTTCTGTATGTACAGGGGATTTTGAGCCAGTATGTCTACTCTGTTCCATTGATAACTCACGGCAAAGCGGAAAAAGTCGAGAGACTACAGGAGAAGTACATAAAAACCTCTTTGAGACGTTTGTGTCTTCCGAATATCTCCAACAAAAGCCAGACACGCAAATATCTTTGGCTCACCAAAGTGGGCGTATAAGCATCAGCGAACCTCTTGAAAAGCTGCCCTAAGATATGTGAGGCTTTTAGTCAGATCTCATCGGGACTAAAGCGCTTTATTCTTCACACAAAAACCATTTTCGAGTAATATTAACATTACAGCAGTGTAGCTCGTCCCTAAAAGTCGGGGAGGGTTAAAATATAACTATGGTGCTATTCCACACCCATTACGCCCCGCCACCGGAAGTAATTTCGATCGGGCCGGAAGTCTTCTATCCATTCGCACGCACCCGGAAGTAAGGTTTAGACCTGTGCGAGCGTGCCACTACTGCGCATGCGCTTCGGTCCCACTTAGTCTATTTCCGGATGAATTGAAATGGACATTTCCGGTGAGGTTCTCAGACATTCTACTTTCGTTTTCTTTGCCGTGCGTTGATTCCATTAGAGGGGACAATGGCACGCCCGGGAGCTTGGCCCCCCAGACCGGATGTGGAATGCTGTTAAGAGTCCTCTCTCTCTCTATGACAGATCCTTGCCCCTCTCTTCCTCTCTATGGCCCTCCTCTCACGATCCTTGCTCTCGACATATCGCCCTTTCTGTCAAGTGAGTTTGTGTGGGTATTCGGCAGTAATTCGGGTCTTTCTCTCTTAACTTTAAATGCATATAACGCGATTTTTGCCACCCGTATAAGTTTATTTTAATAAGACCTTTTCTTGTTTTTGAGGACATTTCTTATCATAGTTATGAGTATATTTGTTATCACTGCTGTGAGTATATCTATAATCACCACTATGAGTATATTTACATGTATTATCGCCGTTATGGGTTTATTTATTATCACTGGACTTACAACCACTGAAAAGTGAAAATCTATTTCTGAAGTCGGAATGAAAATGTACGTTGTCACAACATTAATAAGTAAAACATTGCCAAGTAAATGTTACAAGATACGAAAAGATTCACACCAGCAGAGCAACCAAAAAAAAAAAAAGGCATTTCAATGAGCACATGAAAAGTTTACTAAAATACATTATGAAACTATGTCAAAGAGAGATAATAGTCACACATACACACACACAAAAAAGTAAAAAAAAAAAAACAAATTTCAATGAACAAAATCTCAGCCTGATTCTCACATTACATTTTCTTATGCTACACAGTTAAATATTCCCGAAAGACCGTGCAGCGACAAGGAAATAACCCACGGAATGCCTTTTTCTTATTAAAATACTAGGGTTAGCCAAGTGCTTGGGCAAAATATAATTTAAAATATCAAACCTGATGTGTCAAGTAATGGCACTTTTTTTTTTCTTTAATCGGCCAATTGTTAAACTGTGGAAGAAATAAATTCAATTGAGTAAGACGGACTTTAAGCTAATTAAAATAGCAGTTTTGTCAAAAATGGTTCCTGGACATTTCTAGAATCCTAAAAGAAAGCCGTATATTAGCAGATTTGTTTAAGTCTGTAAAGAACAAATCTGAAGTTGAATTGGAAAAATAAATAAATATATAAATAAATAATAAATAAATATGTCCATTTCATTCAATGATTCATTCTGGAAGGCGATTTAGGGAGTGACAATCTAATAAAAAATATTATATAATATGTATGTGAGTGTACCCCTGGACTTCGCCCCCCCCCCACCCCCACCTTTCACCCTGCAATTCCATACCATCCCTCCAAACGGAATGAGAGTGGCGGGGGAAGGAAAGAGATAATAAGAGCTGAGAAAGAATGATAAACAAACGAACAAACAAAATACATTTTAAGTAAATAAGGAATTTCTACTTACAGACAACGACAAATGGAACGGGTTTTTGGGGGGGGGGGGTGAAATTGTGAAAAAGGGGGGCGGGGGAGGAAGAAGAAAACTTCCAGAGAAAGTTTTTATTTTTTGAAAACACAGAACTGGGAGAAGTTAATAGCTGATGGCAAATCAAACATTTTGGACGCAGTAGCGAATGCGAGAAAGACGTTACGTTTATTTGCAAGTTTAGTTTAGTCACCGATGTTTTCAATTGCACATAATGTCTTTTCAAATTCAGTTTAAAGGCCTGCCCATTCTCTGGACGAGTTTCAACCCGTGTTGAAGTGTGCACTTGCATTTCTGATGACACGTTCAACACCTCGGGGACCGCCATCTTTGACAAGGGATGTTACTCTCGCTGTCAAACAAAGAGCAGATGTCCTGAATAAATTTAGAGTTATCTCCCCCCGGTTCTGCCCTAACGTAATTTAGGATTCCGACACACGGACATCCGGATGTCTTGAAAACCACCATCTCCCTTCCCTGTCCACTCTTCGTCTTGTTTTGTTTTTTTTTCTTCATCCCAAAGAATGAACAGATGTGGCAGTGAATTATTTCTGTAAAATAAAAAAAAAATAAAAAAGAAGAATACGTCTCCTCTTTTCAAGACTTGCATGTTGACCGTGGGAAACAGAATTTCTGCTTATGCTGAGACATCTAGTCAGTTTGAGTGAGTCTTCATGGTATCAGACAGGGCTGACTTCAACGACAGTGACACGACTTTTGCTCATCATCAGAGATGACTGAAAGAAAGACGGGAGAAAATGTATAATACACACCAGAACTCACCACGCCGACGGTTTCTGCACGGAGTCAATCGTTCATCTGTCTGTCTCCCATACAATAATCATCGTTCAGTATCTCTGGACTTCTCCATTTGTTTAAAAGAAGAAATATTCATTGGCTCTTGCCTTGGCTTTTCGACTTCGACTATAGTCCCCCGAAATGATTTAGTGGGATGTCAGTAAACTTTAGAAATTTGGGATATTTTCTGTCTTTATCGCGAAGTATCAAATATCTACTCAGGGTCCTTAGATAACATACCGTCTGTGGACGTTTCATGTTGTTTGCGCGGGTTATTTGTAAAAAATTAGATTTTGATCATTTATTATAATTTTTATAATTAAGTATAATTTTTCGACCAATCAGATACGGTCTTGAAGGGCTTCGTACTTTAAATGTTCTTGTCTGCACAATAAAAGCCTGGCCCCACGAAGCGCGTTTCTACTGTTTGTGTTTTTTCGCAAAGCCAATCATAAATATAGAAGGAGTGATTTTTGAAAACACGCACGTGTTCATTGAACGAAAAAGAAGCCCAAAAAAGCCCCGAAAAGACATTTCATGGGAAAAGGTTTCAAAGAGAACTTGAAATTCGCACTGCCTGGAAAAAGTACGAACCTCGAGAATTTTGTCCACAAATTGCTTCTATTACATTTGGGCGTGGCTATCTCTGTGGCATCGTCCTGAACAAGAGTGTCTCTGGTTGGTTGAAAAGACTTGGCATTATCTTGAGAACAATAATTCTGTAGATTCTTCAAAGATATGCCATGTGAAGACTGCTTTTCAAACACTGAAATTCCTTAACACGGAGGAAGCCTCATTGAAGGCCGTGGCCAAACGTGCCGAGGTTAGATTTTGTCATATTCATGGATAGACAAAAATGCCCAATCCTGAAACCACTAAAAGACATGATAGCGAAGCGGTATAACACAAGACAATTCTGTATCATTTACCGTATAAAGTGGTGTATTACCTATGGCTAAATATCCACTTATAAATAAGATCTTCAACACCCGTCCAGGCTAGAGG
The DNA here is from genome assembly GCA_963931925.1 of Onchidella celtica. Lineage (NCBI taxonomy): Eukaryota > Metazoa > Mollusca > Gastropoda > Systellommatophora > Onchidiidae > Onchidella > Onchidella celtica. Next base: position 11,738,949 of record OZ007577.1, read on the forward strand.
TATACAAGATGTAATAACGTTAGTTCGCCGTTTCTTCCTTTCTTAGAGAATCTTGTACCAATTCTATCACGAGATTCTGTGCAGGACATCCCAACAATCCATTTCAATGTTCCACATACTTTGATACCAGCGTTTTGTGACGGTGTTCGATCTAGGATTCCCGGGGGGAAAAGATAACATGATCAAAAGGCGAAAAAAATCCATGCCGATGTACCATTTTTACCTCTTTCATTTGAAGCAAGTGTTCCTCTATCACGGTCATTCTTCGTTCTTACTTTCTCTCTGTCCTGGTTCAGCAGCTGATACTTTAAGGAATGCCGAGGCTTGAGTGCCTTCATTTTTTCTCTATCACAGTGTAAGAGCCGCGAGACATGTTCGTCTTTTTTTTTTTTTTTATCTATCTATCTATTTATTTATGCATTTATTTCATTTTATTTATTTGTTCCATTCTACTCATTATTTATTGCAATGTCGTTAAATTAAGCAAAAGTTTCTTGGTGAGTCTTTAAAATTTAAGATTAACGATTTTGGAAACTCTTTGATCTCCATATTTGCCATGAACGTTGCTGTGTCTCCTGCCACCAAATACTTACCACTGTGGGGTCATATTTTCGTACATCTTTAAACTCCCAGAGCGTAGATCACTGTAAAATATAGATCTAGTAGGAGTGGTGGTAGTTTCACGGTGTCTGCTGTTCAAATTTGCAATTTCTTTCAATTTCATTCATACACTCCATTCATTCATTAATTCATACATTAGAAATAACGAGGGTTGGCAACCAGAATGTTTTATGACCAAAATAGTCAAGCTGAGGAAAACACGTTTGAAATTTGTAATTTTAATGAAAATTCAAATATTTGCGATACCTTCAACACGGTCGCATGACTAGTTTATTGGGCTATGAAATAAAGACACACATCGTGTGTCTTGGATGTCTAAAGGCATATAAAAGAACTGAATAAAACTGGACACGACACACATTCTGGTTGATAACCTTCCACGTATTTCATTTTGTTTTGTTTCTTTTCCTTTACTGTTTTTTTTTTTTCCTTGCTGTCGAAGTTTCCTTAGTTTTCCATTTTTTTGTTTGACTTGAAGTTCTCATTTCAAATCTTTCTTCATTGGGTAATCTCCCGTACCCTACTGAGGCGGGTGGTTGGTGAGGGGTGCTGATAGGGTCTCTTCTATCCCTATTGTTCTCTGGTATTCTCTCTATTGTTTTGCTTTTTCCTAGCACTATGTGACCGTTAAAGTGCCGACCTGCTTTCTTCAAACTCAAACTCTACTTAGACCTGGGGGAAGAGAGACAGAAACCTTTGTTCCTTTAGTTTTACTTTACTTTTTATTTGTTCCCTCTTTTCTATTCCTCCACATCTCCTTTCTATTGTGACTTTCTTCCTTCACCTACTCTCCAATTTTTCATTCTTTATATCATTCCTCCCTTCGTTCCTTTTTTCCTTCCTTATTTCCTTCTTCCCTTCCTTCCTTCTCCTTATTTCCTTCATCCTTCCTTACTTCTCCTTATTGCCTTCCTTCCTTCCTTCCATCCTTCCTTATTTCCTACATTCATTCCTTCCTTCCATCCTTCCTTATTTCCTACATTCATTCCTTCCTTCCATCCTTCCTTATTTCCTACATTCATTCCTTCCTTCCATCCTTCCTTATTTCTTTCCACTCTTCCTTTTTTATTTCCTTCCTTTCTTCCTTCCTTCGTCCCTTCCTACCTTTCTTCTACAACACATTAACATTGTCCTGTCCCATGTTGATTAAAGTTCAGCACGTATCTCCTTACGAACCCCGTAAAAAGTTAAACAAAACAAACACACTTTTCTCCCCCTGAAATAATATTTCAGTCTTGAACTCTGTGTTACCAGTTTCCAAATTTTAAACACAGTGCAGCTGCTTGTCTGTCTGTGTTCCTCAGCGGAAGATTTTTATGGTGTGGTTCCAGGATTTTACAATAATTGCTGTTTATAACTTCATGGCATTTTATGATACTGTCCGAATTGTGGTTTTCAGCGAATGTGTAGCGTTTTGTTCTTAGGATCTGCAGCGATTTTTACTTTTAAGTCGTATTGTCAACTTTGATTCATTTAATTTTTAGACGAAAAGCTTGGGGGTAAAATATTTGAACTCTGTAGGATTGTCAAACAAGAAGTGGTTCGGCTTCTAAGCTTCAGAAGTTTATCATATCTGTGCTAAAAGAAAGACTGAAAGAAGGCGCATTGCACTGAGAAAGTTTGTAAAATGAAGCTCGGTGATGCAGTTAACAGGTTTTTGCATCGCGGCAAGACCATCTCCAAATCAGTTCAGAGAAAGCCGTCTGTGGTCGTCAAACCTACGGTGTCTCGGGGTTCGCCCATGACATCACCAGGGAGGAGAAGCAAAAAGAAGATATCTACAGCGGCGTCAAAATCCCGGAGTAGGTACCGAAACAAACCGACGGCAGCATGCAGTATTACTATTTACGACGATATTGAAGAATTTGAAGCCAAAATGTTTGACCGTTGTCAAGGTGATAACAACGATCAACGCAAGATTGTTTCCAATTCTGGAGAAACTGTCAAGGGACAGAATAAAGAAACAAGGGAGAAAATTCTGAATTCGTCTACTGCCATCATTGCTGTTTCGGGTCCGAGTGACGTGATCATCTCTCCCAAACGACCTCCTGGTGGATCAGAAAATGACCAGAACAAAACATCAAGGACTCGGCGTCCACCAAACCGACACATTGGTATACCTCAGGTAACTAAATGTCCATGTAACAAACTCAACACCGGCCCTACTCAATGTGGTACTACAAGTAATTATCAAGGGGCGCCAATTAGCAATGATGTGGGTTTACCAACAATCGCCGCAATGCAGCACCAGAGGTTGTCCATTAGTGACAGCAGCAGGCCTGCTGAGCTAAGTTCAACATCAGATGATGCCCTAAACACGGCTTTCATCGCCAGTACTCTGCCATCTGGCGACGACTTCGAAGCTGCTAACGCTTTTGTCACGCCTGAGAATACGCGTCATGGCGCGCCGGACACCCAAAGTGCGTCATCTGGAGAAAGGACAAATGACATCATCAGTCACTGTGCATTTGTCACAGCTGAAATCGATGACGCAAAAGTGCACCCAAAACCTTGTAGTTTCTATCAACTCGGTAAAAGCCTCAAAGTTAATGGTTCATGTGCATCTTCTTCAAGTGGCTCAGGCACTTACGAAACTGTTATTTGCAATTTCAGTTCGCCGAAAAACAAACAGTATTCCTTGCAGAAAACAAGCCAAGTTTATCGAAGAAACATGTCTTATTATGAATTTCAAAAACTCCAGGATTTTCAAAAGTCGGAGTTGAGCTTGAAATCGATTCATCGAGACAATAACTTTCTCTCAAACTCAAAGACAGACAAAAGCGCAGAATACAACATCAGTAGCGCTATGGGAAAGGAAAATATTTCCGTGGCTATGCTTTCCGCGACAGCATTGTCATCAAAGTACTACGAAACTATCAATTTCGCTAACGAACTGAAAGATTTTCATATCAAGTCTCAGCAAGCCGAGGAGGATCGATGGCACACAAGACATCTGAAAGAGGTATGGAATAAGACAAACCATTTGTTCAAAGACACCGAGATGAAAGAATCTCCCAAACGAGTCATTAAACGGAAGAAAATGTTCAGAGGCCGGCAAGGCTCTAGGAGATACGGGCTTTATTTAGAGCCAGAAATTATCTATTCGTTTGAGAACCTGAGTATTTCAGAGGAAGATAAAAAATACTTTCTTAAATTGGAGGACCTTTTGAGAAGCCACAGAAAAGACAAAAATACGACTTCAGTCACAAACAGAGCTGCGTTCGCTGAGAAAAGAGAAACACAGGACTCTATGTCCGTGGTAAAGACTGAGATGAAGCGTTTTTCAAAACTTCCGCAGTGCGCACCACAAGTTGTGGGTTTTTCCGAAAAGGGCAGTGTTCAGTGTGCAAGTAGACAGGCCAGTGAGAATAGCAGCAAACTACATTCTGGCAATACGCCAACCAAGACAACCTTAGTATCGGTCACAACAACAGTACCAACTACAACAACAACAACCATTAAAACAAAATGTCCCGTGGAAAACAACGAAATTCCCTGCGTTAACAATAACAATGACACGGAGAGTAGCAAGTACAACATCAGCTACAACAACAACTTCAACTACAACAACAACATCGAAAGTAATGACAATAACACTGATAGAAACATTGAGGATAATGACACAGACAACAACAACAATCACAACAGCAGCAACTTTGAAAATAACCACGACAACAGGGATGTAAATAACAACATCAGTCAGCGTGACGAAAACAACAATAACCAAGACAATAACAATTTGATAACTTCCATAACAACAAACAATAATAACTTCAATAACAAACAAAAACTCGTTTTGAGACCCGCACTGTCTGAAGTAACAAACACAAGTAATAGAGAAAGGAGAGGAAAAGACGCTGTGACAATTCCATCAAACTCCCAGATCTACTACCCTTCTCTCAAATGTTCGAAGACTGCTGACTGGTGTTTCTCAACGCCCGAACTGGGTCGTATTCCCGGGGATGGCCTGGAAATTTCAAGAACATTTCTGGACACCGAGAAAGATGGAAAGAAATCTATAATGGTCAGTTCGAGAGATAATAAAAATGAGAAAGTTAAAAGGGTCCGTTTCTCTGAGGACACCAAAGACAGTCCTGGAACATTGAAAATGAACTCTTTACATAGACTTCAATGTCCACCAGCGCTGAGCAAGTGTCGACTTGGGCCCACTTCACACCATATTGTCTCAAAGTTTGGCACACATGTGAAGGTGAAGGAATCTGGTCCCCACAACAGCAGGGGTCGTGATACAGTGGACGGGTCAGTTTTCCACTCTACCTGCAGGGGGCAATATCACCTGCGAGCCAAACAAAAGCAACGCAAAACTCTGATCTCGTCGTTCTGGTTATAAAAACATGACATTTGCTCCGCCCACTTTTTGGTATACATGCCGCGCCTACATTCACAAGTAGGTCAAGGAAATCGAGATTTTATGACAGGAATTATTATGAATCGTTGTTTGCGTCATCAGTCGAGTGTAATGGTAAGATCCAAATACTGCCCGATGAGTGGTTTGAATCCAACAATTGACCGTGTGAACGTTGCCTTATAGCCACATTCTTTACCAATGTAACACGGCCTTTAGCTCAAGCGTTGTGCGTGCCAGCTCCGTACACCCAATGACGAGCGACGAAGAAAACTGTGACGTCATTCATACACAAAACGTCATAACGAGGCGGAGGCTCTCAAGAAATGTTCAGCTGTGTCGTGGTACAAATGAGCCTAGATTATTTACACACGTTTAAATGCTGCAATCACAATATTTCTTTCCGAAAGTAAACAGTGCTGTAGTAAATAGAAAGAAAATCTAAACACTTGGATATTTCTGTGAATGTGAACGGATCTCATTACTATGTGTTTATAGTGCTTGTATTTTACTACAGACATCACATCGAGCACATGAAATAGATATGTGATTGCTTTTAACTCTGTGATAGAGTCAGGTGCACGGTGAACTTGACCGGGTATGGGTATCAAATGGAACCGGAAACATGTGTTTTAAAATCTATTTGTGATATTTTTCGTTCTTTCAAGTTGAATTTTTGTGGAGCAAAATTGTGTATAAATGAAACAATCTTACAAATTGTACATACAGTTTTTTCTTATTGAACCGAACATTTTTAATCATGTGAACCCCGAGTAAATAGACTGGAGTTCCTTAGCAACATAATTTTATTGTAACTTGACACAAACAATCGGAAGTTGGACACTCTGACCTCGGAGCTCAACTCGATAAAGACAAAAACAAATTCAATGCCAACTTAAACATGAAGTTTAACAAGTTCATGGTACTTTCCATCTAAAAATCTGGCTGAAGCGAGGCTAAAAATTCTGCTGAAGGCAGAAAATCGCAAATATTTTTCTGGGAGAAAGTATATTCACCCCTCGAAACAGATGGAGTTTTATACAGAAAATGAAGGCAGATATCGTCTTAATAATACCATGAATGCTGTTGAGGTCAAGGACGTTCGCGGTGTATGTGAGCCCGGAGAGAGACCGTCTTGTGCATATGCTTCTTTGTCTAATGGTATCAACAATACAGATGTTTACAGTACTAGTGCCCCTCCCTGTGACGTCAGTTTTCCGCTGGAATATCCGATATCTGACAACTACACGTCAACATTAACCAATGCCAACGGAGGCAATTACTGCAGCAACACCAACTACAACACCGGCAATGACTACTGCAACATATTTGATAGTACTAAAATCGATGGCTTTCAGATGTATGATAACTTTGGTCTTGACAACACAGGTACATCTGCAGTGTTTGACCCACCGAGCATCAGTACCAACAGCACAGAGGACTTAGGACAAACCCCGAATTGTAATGTTTCACCGGGTCATTTTCTGCAAACAACACCTGAAAACAATCCTTATTGTCAACCGGGGTCTTCTACAGCTTCACCAATAGCGTCATCGTTACTCATACCCCAACTCGCATCCACTCAGAAAAACACACATGAAGATAAAATGAGTTGCGCTGTCAAGATAAACGAAGGAAAGAAAACAGCCAGGCGAATTCTCAAAATTTTGACCCCCGGAAAGAAGACGACGACCACTTCCGTTGAAAAATTAACCAATTCCATGGAAAACAGTCGCATTGCAGCTGCAGAGCTGTACAATCAAGCAAATTTCCAATATCTTCCAACTTCGTACAGAAGCTGGCAAACATCAGGAATACAAACACCCACTCCTTTCTGTGTTCCACAATGTCCACCTCTCGCTTCCAGGACAAATCCCCCGGACAGCCTCAACAACTGTTTCAGTGCCACGTCTTCGGCCTCTCAGAATTTGGGGGCGAATCAGTTTCAGAATGATATGATGGGAAATTCCGTCCATGGCCCCACAGTGGGACCGAATTCCTCATGTTTACTGTCCTCTAACGAGCTCTCCGCTGGAAATAATATTCCTGATAATCCTGCGAGCACCTGCACGGGGACAAACTGTACGGGGGAATTTTTCATTCCAAATGTCAGTCTTGGTGCAGCCAGGGATTCTACATCCTCATCTCTGGCATTGTATACTTCGACGACGACAACGCCTCGGACTTCCTCGGTCTATCAAAACGCGACAACTCCGACAACGACATTAACCAGTCACAATTTTGCGACAGCTCCATCCATCAGTAACAAAACCACACTCTGTCCGTCCACAACTGGTCCAGCATTGATTTCATTATCACCAAGAGCATCTTCATCACTTGACAAGAGGATAAATACTACTTGCAAAAACAAAGCCGTCAAGAATACCAAATCCGCAACCAGCGCGATCGACAGCGCGCCCAAAATTTCTGTTGCTCATAGCGAAAACGCCAAAGGTAAGACTGGAACCAGAAAAGGCTCAGTTCTAGAAAACGAAGGATTCCCTGTAGGCAAGCCCATTCTTTATTCAGACCATCTGGATCCCTTGCCCGACGAGTCCTTGAAACTTCTGGGTAGTTCCAAGGAAAAGGCAACCGACAGAATCATTTGCCAAAAATGCTGTCACAGTGTGACAGGACAAATTGGACAGTTTCCTCTAGCCCAAGGAGTTAGTAATTCCAGGAGAGGGAAAAGTAAAGCTGTCAAAGCCTTGTCAAAGAATGTCAGTGGTGACCCAGATTCACGAATCGTTGACCAACTAGAGAACGAAGATATCCAGGATGAGAGGACAACAAAGTGCCGACATATAGAGATAGTCAAACTTGAGCCCAAGAACGTAAGTTGTCAAAAATGCAGAATTAAAAAATATATTATTATATATATATTTCATTCTTTCCTCAATTTCTGCCTTTCCTCCCCTACTTTCCTCTCTGTTTATTGCCCTTTATAAAGTCAACAAAACGGCATCGCCTATGCAGTTAAAAAGATAGAAAATCTATCGTTTATTACACTGCTCGTGCACTAATACCATTACTAACACTGGATACACACTATTTTTAACGATTTTTATTTATTTATTTATTACTCGTTTATTTATTTGCTTATTTATTTATTTAGTTTACATTCCTTTTATTCTTTTTAATTTTCATTTTTTTTTATCATATCTTATCCCCTTATCTTATTTTATCCTTTCTATTTATTTATTTAATTAATTTTCTTTTAATTACTTGCTATTATTTCATAAAGATATCTACACGAGGCTCAAAGAAAAAAGTGTACTTGAAACTTCAACCGTGATATTTACGGCTGAAGTTTGAACCTAAGCAGTTTCGATCTTTGTTAATTCACTCGTTAATAAATTCATTCATTCATTCACTCACTCACTCACTCACTCACTCACTCACTCACTCACTCACTCACTCACTCACTCACTCACTCACTCACTCACTCACTCACTCATTCATTCATTCATTCATTCATTCATTCATTCATTCATTCATTCATTCATTCATTCATTCATTCATTCATTCATTCATTCATTCATTCATTCATTCATTCATTCATTCATTCATTCATTCATTCCTTTTTATGTATTTATTTATTTATTTATTTATTTTTGGTGGTAGAGATACTGGGAGGTTTTCCATATTAGTCACGCCATATTACAAGGAGGCGACTTCCTTAGTCCTTCAGGTGGATGTTTTATTATGTGGATCCCAGCGCTGGAAGATTTAAGACATAAGAAATTATGACTCCACAGTGATAATTGTGCCGCTGGGCGATTAACACTTAGAACATGGAAATATGTGCCCGACTAAAGCTGTGTAACTCGTTTGGTACTCCTTCCAGTGATCAATTTCTTTCTTTCTTTCTTTATTTATTTATTTTTTGGTAGTAGAGATATATTTGTTTTACAACAATTTTAGCCGCGGACAACATCAGCTGATAACCTAGTATTATTATTTACTCGCAATGCAGTGTATCATTTCGAGACGTACGTGCCATATTGTTGTTTACGACATTTTGCCAATTATGAGGTTTTGTCATGAAAGTGGTTCTCTCACACCTAATTTTATTATGTACTAGCTGAGGTCCCCGGCCCTGCCCGGGATAAATCAGTTTGAATATTGGTTTCAGTTCTGGGTGGTTATTATGGACCTGCTTCATCTTGCCTGTTCCTATTTGTTTATTATTTTTATTTTTGTTCGTTTGTTTTTAAATAAGACCTTACTGCTCTGCCTTTGTGAGTTGACACACTGCGTATCCCGTACAACAGCATGATTTGCGCACGGGTTAGAGTGTTTGATAGTGAACACTTCGCAGGAAGTGACAACGAAACCTTAAAATGGCGAACCATGACTCGAAATAGATCTAAATGATGGCGAAACAATAAATTTCCAATAAAAACAACAACACTGATTTAAGACTTCTATTAAAAACTGTGCACTCTTACATCCATTCTGATGTACCATATAAAATTTGAAGTCTGAGTGTTGAGTGGTTCAGAAGCCTTTTGCAACGAAAAATCTCAAGTCCACAAATATATATTACGAAGGAAAGCGCTTAAAAAGGCTACTGGAGTTTTTTGCCGGCCGATTTTTTGTTTGATTTTTCTAAACTCAGTAGAGCATCACATTTCAAGAAGTATTCCTTAAAAACCTCGTACGTTTTGCTCTGCATCAGCACAAAAAATTTCAGAACTCTGTGTGCTGTGGTCATGGAATGCATAGAGGACAAAGTTTTCAAGTCCTCAAATATATATAAGATAAGATAACTATAAGTGTCATTCCAATCGGTTAAAATCTGTTCGAGACATGTATTTGTGACTAATGTTTTATGCGTTTTAGCTCTTTTGCCGACCAAACTTTAATCCCCATTTTTTTTAAAAAGGCACAAATGCACATACTACAATATGGCAAATAACCTACGATTTCTTCTCAAAATGACAATCAATCACTGTCATATACAATAATTTATATTGCTAATATCTTACTTGACGAGAAATTTAATGACATCGAAGCAGCTGAAGATATGGTGAGGTCTTGGGGACACAACTAAAATTAGTATTAAAATTTTAATTTTTTTTTTTAAAAGTCACAACCTCAGAAACATTAAAAGAGCAAGAAAAAAAAGGTGGGTGAGATTCGAAACTATTCTGATTTAGAAATACACGCGGTTTGACATTACGGGCCAGGGACCATGTCAGTGTATTGTTATTAATATCAGACAGATTTTTATACAGTGTACAGCTATTCACTATTGTCACTCAGGTATTACATTGTGCCTCCTGCCCGCTCCTATTGAACAAGTGTTTATAATTACCCTTTGTTGTGCAGTATCCGTGTAGCTAGTCGGTAGATGTCGCCTCGGGCGGGTTACCAGGGAAACGAACTGAGCATATTACCTGTGTCAACAACAATAGATGACTAATTCTAAGAAGCCGCCGCTCGACTGCCAAAAGTTCCTCGCCCAGTATGATACATTATTCTGTTGTATGACAACTGTGGAAAACTATTTTTCTTTAATATGGTCAAAGTGTTTTCAAACTGGGAGAGAATTTAACCCGGCGCCTATGAAAGTTAGGAGCTCTGCATGGCTATAGAAATATTAAACAAGTGCATAATCAGTTCATAATTCAAACTGGGTTTTGTTGTGGTTCAAAGGCCGCTGGGTTTTAAACGCAGTGAGAGGATAGGCGTTGGTTGCACTAAGTGCATGTAGCAACTTTGGTGTGAAGCAAGCTCGTTGTAAACTTGACTTTGTTGGGTTTTTTTTTTTTTGGCACGCATACCTTGTAGTTATTCCATGGATAGGCAGACAGAGATTGATGATAGGTGAATAGATGGATGGATGGATGGATGGGTGTATGGGTGAATGGATGGATGGGTAAGTTATTGGATGGTTGGATGGATGGATGGATGGGTGTATGGGTGGATGGATGGATGGGTAAGTGATTGGATGGTTGGGTGGATGGGTGAATAAGTGGATGGAAAGATGGATAGAAAGATGGATGGGAGGGTATGTGGATGGATGGACAGATGGATGGACGGACGGATGGATGGATGGATGGATGGACGGACGGATGGACGGACGGATGGATGGATGGACGGACGGATGGATGGCTGAACGGACGGATGGATGGATTAATGGATGGATGGATGGATGGATGGACGGACGGACGGAGGGAGGGAGGTGGAGTGAGAGAGAAAGAGAGACGGACGGATGGACGGACGGATGGATGGATGGACGGATGGATGGACGGACGGATGGATGGATGGATGGACGGACGGATGGACAGATGGATGGATGGACGGACGGACGGATGGATGGCTGAACGGACGGATGGATGGATTAATGGATGGATGGATGGATGGATGGACGGACGGACGGAGGGAGGGAGGTGGAGTGAGAGAGAAAGAGAGACGGGTAAGTAGGCAGATGGACAGACAGATGAATATTGTTTAATTTGATGGGGGAAAGAAAAGACGGACAGACGGACAGATTAAATTGATGTCTGTCCGCAACAATCCGTTGCTCTGTCTTCGTATTTTCTTTTCTATTTTATCTGTCTTCTTCCCATCTGCTGTTCGTTACTGCCAGTGAAACATCAGCAGTAACTTATTATAGTTTTTCCTTTAACAACCCCAGAATCCCAGCGCAGACATTGTCTAACTGTGGCTACAAAAACTACCCAATTTGACTACAAATTCATGTGAAGATTTATTTTTTTTCCCGACATGTTTAAGAAAAAGGGAGAGGGTACAGGGGCGGGAATGATATGTGAATATATAATAAGTTCTCTTCACTTCCCTAATAAACAAAAATGAGTAAATGAATAGCTGAATGAAAGAATAAATAAATAAATAAATAATCGGATATCACGTACTGAAATTGTGAATGTTTGCTGCATTCATATTTTTTTTTCTTACTTTTTGAACTTTTCTTCCCTCTGTTTGTTCAATAAATTCTTGTCTTCAATTTTTTTTTGTCCAATTCTTCATCCCTTTCTTTCATGTCACTTTCCATCCTTCTGTCTATCTCCCTGTCTATTCACCCCCCCCCCCCCACTTAATTTTTTTTCTCGAGCCATGTTTCCACCTCTCCCACACCCCTGTTTTTCTCAAATCATTGCAGCGCAGACAGTAATACCGGCCTCGTAACCTTGTTAGTTGTGCATTCATTCGGGGGGCTGGAACACTCTTGTGTAGCATTGATTTTTGTAACTATGCCAGAAGGTGTTTGGGACTTTTGCACGTGTTACTTATGTGGAAAAGGGTAGGGGGATGGGGGGAGTAGAATGATCTGGAATATTACACACTGTTACCCGAGACACAGGATACAGAGACGGATCAGTTCGTCATATTCCGTCCGTAGACTTGCGCGCGTATCATCGCTGTCAACAATGCAAAAAATTCGCACCACACTCTTTCAAAATTGAACGAAATAGAGTGGTAGGCATACTCACCGTATTTATACGCGCGCAATTTGTGGACATAATCGTGGGAGAAGGAATGGTTCGTCTGGGTATTCTGTGTCTCGGCTGTTACTTTCATTTGTTATTTTGTTTTATTCCTGTTGTTGTGATTGATATTAGATGGAAGGGGAATTTTCTCGTAAAAAAAAAAAAAAATCCTTTCTGAGAAGTCGTAGATGTCATTATGGCATTATCGATGAAGTAAGAGTGAGCTGCAAAAATTACAACAACTGCAAAACCATAGAAACAGGCATTTAATTTTTTTTTTTTACTTAAATTCCTTTTCAAACAAAAAATATAAATTGCGATAAACAGTTGAAATGGTGAGTACATGTTTGTATTATGCTCAACCGAGGCGATTTTCTGGTAAAAGTGAAAGGAGCCAAGTGAGCATTATTGTGCCGTCGGGCCATTAAACCCAAACTTAAAACTCATATCGCATTTAATGAATTTTTAACTTCTTTCTTGTTCTGGCAATTTCCTGACACATACATATCGTGATTTGGTATTTCCACTGTACTCAAAATAAAATATGTATTGGTTTGCCTCACGTGGGGTCCTAGAACTTTCGTGGCTGTCTTTCCACAATTACCTAAGTCATGTTTTGGTGTTTTCTTGAAAATCAAAGAAAACTGTTTACTTTGAATATAGTAGCTGATGTTAGGAGTGCTGAGGGTTTTACAGATAAATCTATAGCTGAACTGTGAGCACAATTTAGTACTTTCTCTATTTGTCTTTGTAATTTGGCTACGCTCCTCTAACACCAGTCTAAAATGGTGATTTAGGTCGACAAACTCACAAGTCTATGAAATAAAACAATGTAACTGTTGAACGGTGCAACGTGATTGTCTGATTAAGAAGAACATTTCATCTCAAATCACACACACACACACACACACACAAAATAAAAATAATAAATAAATGAATAAATTTTTTAAAATAAAAAAAAAAATGACCGCGGCAAGTGTGGAATGACCGTGATGTTATGCTCCGTCGAATTCTGAACTACTTTTACCCAACTAACGGGAGTGCATTGCATGACGGGAGAAAGCATAACATGCTATAATTTGTATATCAATTATCTCAGTTTTACAAGTCCCGACCATTCAACGACGTCACGACATTATAACTGATTACCCCCGCGACGACAGAAAGTTCTGGTCTGAATCAATCAGAATCAGAGCTCGCCGAACGACCATATGTCGACGTTTAGTACCAAAGTGCTCAACCGTAGATGACTGGGTGTGACTAAATCGGGCTTATGGTGAACTTTTTATACCTCTTTAGAAAAAATCAAAGTGAAATATTGCGTGGACAATTTCAAACAAAACAGTTTAAGCGAGTGCAGAAAAATGGCTAATCTTTCATTTTATAAGCAAATCTCACTTTTCATAGAACATTTTTCCCCTCTGGAGGCTTTTCCCTGGAATCTGGTCTGTCACCATAAGCCCGATTTTGTTAGATCCAGTCACATATCATGCGCATTGAGCGGGTACACGGGCGGTGACGTCAGAGAAAAATTATTGGTTGTGTTTCTAATTCAAATACTGCGAGCATGCGCCGCTGGTGATTACCGTGTATTGCTCGTATTTACGCATGATGGTAAATTACACTGAATGATAAAGTGGTAGAATGGTACCCCTATCTGTGTCCAAACACGTTTTTTGTCCCACTCTACATCTATAATGCAAATAACAAGCACGGGGGCCCAGTAGTCGATTTTGATTGGCTGACAGAGTTGGATGGTGACGTCACAGTGTTGAGTTTCAGTGAGATTCAACCAGAGAGTATGTACATATAGAGAGATCTCACTTCCGCCAAATCGCGAAACTTGGACGCTGCGGTAAACAAGAAATTGAAAGAGCCCGCCTTCACCAAAGATAGTGTGCATATCTGTTTACTGTGGTTTGTTCATAATTTTGGGCTGATTGAAACTATCTAGAGCCGTTTGTAAAGCTCTTACGCCCCGTGAAAATGCTCAAACGGGTATTGTTTAACGCGGCGACCTACTTTCCGCTCCATGCTAACAGTGGTTTCGTGGATTCTCCCGTGTCTGGCAGTGCAAATCGACCAATAGTGAAACATCTCTATACATACATACTCTCTGGTTACAACTAGTTGGTTGGTGCGCGAGGTCTCATTGAAACTCAATGTCGTGACGTCATCATCCAGCCATCAAAATCGTCTCGTGTTCTTGAGAAAGGTAGATCTATGTGTGGATGAAAAGATATGAAAAACGCTAGTAATGTGGCTGATTCAAATATGAACAGATTAGTTAGTCGATCAGTCAGTCAATCGTTCACTTCTTAGTTTGATTGTAAGAACACAGTTGATCATGAGATCACCTATTTCTTTACAGACATTGTTTACTGATGAATCAATGATAAGTAGATTGATTTTCTGATTTGACAAATTGCACTTGGTTTCATTTCACTTGGCGTCATTAAAGTTTTTCACTTCATATATATTTAGACCAGTTATTTATTAACTACAAATAATTCAGTACTGTTACATTTAAATTTCATTTATTCGTAATTAATTACCATACTTCCTGGTAGGGTTCCCTCCTCTTCTATCGTTCTGCCTATTGTCTTGCTTTTTTCTAGAACAGTTTGTCGGTTATCATTTTCAACCTGCCATGGGATCAGGGACAGGAATTTCCTCCCAAATTTCCAATATACCTGCACCGACCGGGAATCGAACCCGGTACCTTCGGCATGAGAGGCGAGCGCCTTGCCTCTAGACCAGGGGTCACCAAACTACGGCCCGCCGGCCGGATCCGGCCCGCGACGTCAGTTCATCCGGCCCCCCATGGTACTTGATTTTGTTTGATGCTTAGTTTGTGAGATTCGTGTATATGTGAACACTTCATCTGTTGTAAGTATGTATTATGTAACCACCTTCTTGCTAACCTCTTTGATGACCTTTTATTTTTAGTAAATTGGTGCCTTTTTATTATTAAAAAATCGTCTTTGCTCTAGAGTTTTGCTTCTGGCTTGCAAGTATTGAACAGATTGCTTATGCGGCCCGCGCTTGTAAGTCTGTCAGTTATCCGGCCCTCTGTGAAAAAGGTTTGGTGACCCCTGATCTAGACCAACGTGTCTCCAAATTTGTCCAGCCAAATGATTGATCTCTGTTGTTGTTTTTTTAACCCCTCCAGGGCTCCCACATGTGTTTCGGGTGCCAGAAGCCCGTGTACGACAGGTATGTACTCCAGGTGAAGGACCACGGGTACTGGCACGCCGAGTGTCTCAAGTGCAGCAACTGTCAGGATAATCTGAGCACGCAGAAGACGTGTTACGTCAAAAATGAGCAGGTGTTCTGTAGGAATGACTACAATATGTGAGTATCTCAGTGTGTGTGCGCATGTGTCTCTCTCTCTCTCTCTCTCTCTCTCTCTCTCTCTCTCTGTCTCTCTCTGTCACTCTCTGTCTCTCTCTGTCTCTGTTTCCCTCTCTGTCTCTCTGTCTCTCTCTCTCTCTCTCTCTCTTTGTCTCTCTCTGTCTCCCTGTCTGTGTGTCTCTCTCTCCCTCTGTCTGTCTGTCTCTCTCTCTCTCTCTCTCTCTCTCTCTCTCTCTCTCTCTTTCTCTCTCTCTGTTTGTCTTTCGTTTTGTGTTTTCGTCAGGAATGAGCATCTGGCTCTAAATGTGAATATCTCGGCGTGTGCATATGTGCACTTGAAATATTTTAAAAAACCACAGAAAAACTGTGGGGTCGCAGCAAGGCTTAAAGCAAAGTCAAACATTGGCAAAAAAGAAAAAGTTGTACGTAGCAAAGCATATGTGCACTTGTTTGTGTCAGCACGTGTGTACGTCAAAAACGAGTAAGATTTCTGTCGGAATGACTGCTATATGTGAATATCTCAATCTGCTTGTGGGTATGTTTTTATGTGTGTTCGTGCATGTGTGTGTTGTTGTTTATGTCTCTATGTGTGTACATCAAGAACAAATAAGATTTCTGTAGGAATGTCTACAATATTATCATGTGAGTATTTCCGTGTGTGTTTGCGCTTGATCTGAGTCTGTGTGTGTATGTGTTCGTCAAGAATGAGCCAGATTTTTTTGCTGCTGTTTTTGTTATTGTTTTTCCTTCAATTTTTGCTGCGCCAAAATTTTAGTGTGTTCCAGGCCCTATTGCATTCCCACGGTCGGACTTTCTGTGGTTTTAAAGATAGTTTGTCAATACTCCACTACCCCAACCTATAAATTCTTCGTTACTCCCCCTCCCCATCCTCGATGTGGTGGTCCCCTTCCCCCATGGCGAGACAGACAAGGACAGTTCGTTAGTGACCACTGGTCACTCATCTGTGATTGGTCAGCGGGCGGAAAATATTGACCAGCGGAAGTGATTAGGCCGGTCGGTGCATGAGCCGAGCAAAATACAATATTATAATGCACGTGCATAAAGAAAGTGGTTTGTAGTGTGTCGTATGTGTGTCTGTATTATGTGTGTGTGAGAGAGAGACAGAGAGAGAGAGAGAGAGAGAGATGGAAAGAGTGAGAGAAAAGGCAGATAGTACGTTTGCTATTCATCCTCTATCACTAGGAATTGCAAATTGCATTAACAGTTTGAAAAATGACGTATTCTTTAGAACTAAGAAAAAAAAAAACATTTGAGGGCAATAAAATGTCAAAGAAATAAAAGAGTTATTATATAAAAAGAGAACTCTGTGGTGCTCTGCCAGAACTACAGAAAACCGTAGATTTTCTTAAAAGAACAAATCTGCAGATTTAGATAGGAGAACGAAAGAAGTAGAAGAAGATATAAAAAGAGAAAGAACAAAACAAACAAGATAACAGCTTCATTCTTTACAGTTTTACAGTTCCATTTCATTTTTTACCCTAAAACGAACCAATTTACCTGGAGTAGAACAGTCTCTCTACAAAAATAGATCAAAATTTGGAATTTTTGCAGGAAGTTCTTCTTTTTCATTTGACAGCTTTAACGTCCAAACGGTCTTTTGCTTCCTTTTGAAGGATGACCTGTGTAATTTGCCGTTGGTCTGGTGAAATAGTACAAAGAACGTATTTCTTAATTGCGTCCATGAATAGAAGAGTCCAACTCCACGTTAATCATTTTGAGAAAATTGAGTTCTAAATTTTTTATCATTTTTTAAAATTGACATAGCATATTAAGAGAATAGACACGAATAATTGATTCATTATATTATTCGTCTCTGGAGAATTGGACCTTTATTCCATCGAAAGACCGAAAGGTCCTAGAGATACGTACTTGTAAAGTCTTTGCAGTTTCCGACAAAAGTGGAGTTAGACCTATCTTTCATTCTGCGGCTTAATTGTTCCTTGAACTTTCGTCTCTGATGAAAACTTGTATGATAGTCACACTGAAGCCACCGATATTCTAACAGGGACCGTGAGACAAGAAGGCGAAATCTCTTTACTCCGATTATAACCCATTAATATATCCTGTCACCTCTGCCTTCCTTCTGTCCTCGTCTCGCATAAATGAAGGGTTTTCACGGTAAATTAAAAACTTGCACCGGCTAATTCGTTTCGTCTCTTCCTGTCTGCGGGTCGAGGGGCGGGACAGGCCACGCCTCTGCACGGTTAATTATAGGTCTCGTTTGATAATTAGACGGCAGGGCATTAATAAAATCGATACTGAGTGGCTTTGGCAATCTGACAGTATCTGAAGTCTGTACGCTACCGATCGGGGCGTAAGGCTAGGGAAATTACAGACGGTCGGTCAGCTCTAGTGCTACTTTGATGACCCAAGAACCTATAAACTCAAATTCGTTTTAACGAGACCCTTTAACATGTCTACGGATATGAATTTCTTTCGCGGGCTGTTTGGTAAACTATCGTATCTCAACTGTTGTTTTTTTTCTTCAAGTGCTGAGATATTTCGCGACCTTAGTTCTTGTTTGTTCTCTCTCCATTTTCAGAAAAAAAAAAAAAAACTGGAGATCTTTTAGTATGTAGAAGAGTTTTAACACTTTGGCACTTGTTTAAAATGCGTTGTGGCACTTATCAAGCTGTTTCGCAGTTCCGATTAATTCTAACTCCTTATCATAATACTAAAGCCGCAAACATTTAACGTCGAATTTCTCAGTTGTGCACATAGTAGATCTAGAACAGACAAGAACTAATGTCGCGATCTGGCATATGCTTGTAACCCTTGACAACCAGCAGATTGTGTTATAAGTTGGGGGTTAAATTCTGAAAACTAAGGGTTAAATACTTTCTTTCTTTTTTAATGTCGTAACTATTAATTCTGATAAAGAAAATTATTCAGTTCTTGGCTTCTGGTGAAAGATTTGTCAAATCTGACGTGCTTTTAAATGGTGGCAACAACATGAATCCTACTTTCAGTTCCAGTGATGGCACTACTGACAGTATTAGCATTATACTTTCAAAGCTGTAGTTTGTTCCTGAAAAAAATCTTTTTAAAAAAATTTAAAAAATTGCCTTTTGCCCAAATTTGCTGTTCAATTTTTTTTCATTTTCGGGGTGGCTGTTATTTTGTGCCAATGGACTTTGTTTGGACAGTTGTTTTTTGTTGTTGTTGTTGTCGAAAGTTTTAGGTTAGGATCAACACCAGGATTGGGTTTAGCTGGTTGACCACATTGACCTTTTCTCTTGGCAACATGGCCAAAATAATTTTCTTCGGAACTGGCAGTAAGTTTGTAACAAATCCTGTTGTTAGTCCTTCTGTCCTATCGTTCTGTTATATTCAGTCTATCGTCTTACTTTTCCCTAGCACAATGTGATCGTTATTGTGTCGACGTGCTGTCTCCAAATTCGTAACTCAAACCTATTGCGAGTATTTTGCCGACATTGCCCAAACAGACTGCACTCCTTTTGCTTATTGGCCCATGCAAATCTGTATTGACCCTAAAATTTGTTATTGTTGGAGAAATGACAACTCGATACAACTTCGACCATGGGATGCGCAGTAATAATACATGTATTGCCGTTTTCCCTTACAGACTATTTGGCTTATCTTGCGTCAAGTGTTCCTTACAGTTTAAGAAGGAACAGGATTGGATGAGAGTCGCCGGGCAACATCGATACCACATTGCTTGTTTCTTGTGTAAGGTGAGTACTACGTTTAGAATTTTTTTTCTCTCTCTCTCTCTCTCTCTGTTTCTCCCATACTCCGTAATTAGGAGCTGTCAATTCATACCGTTGTCACGTATTAACATTTATCCCAGACATGACTTATTGTTATCTTTACCCATTCTGACATCTCCTTTAATATGCTTTATCTTATTACAATAAAATCCTCTTTAGAAGTGGTTTGTTTGTGAGACCCTAGAACGTTAGGGTAGGAATAGTAAAAATGCATGTGCATTGATGACATATCTTGAGATATTTTAATTTGATCCTCAGATCTGCAAGCGACAACTAGGCAACAATGAAAAGTATCACCTGGTGAATGGGACAGACATTTATTGTACCAATCACTACAGAGACATGGTCAATGGCGAGAATTCTGGTAAGACAGACAGATAAATTGACAAAGAAACTGACAGAGAAACGAACAGACAGACATTGTACCAACCATTACAGAGACATGGCAGTGGGGAGAATTCTGGTAAGACAGACAGACAGACAGACAGACGCATACACACAGGTAAACTGGTAAGATAAGCAGACAAACAGACAGACAGATGGACAGACAGACAGTTAAACAGAAAGAGAGACATTTGTTGTTTCATAATGACCAATATTGAATTTTCTTTCATCTTTGTCATTCTTTCCTCTTCCACCCCATCCAACAAGCTAACTGTCAGCCACACTTCAGCAGAATGTATGGATTTCGTGCACACCCGAAGAAGGCCTCATGCCTACCTATCCATGGAAGAATTGTTTTCTGACTTGGAACAGCGGCGCATTTTGTCGTTTAAGAAGAAGGCCGAAATCCACAAGTGAATTTCACAGACTTTTATCGTATTTGTGAGTGTGCATGAGAAAACCCGGCATAAGTCGGCGGAGCTGATTTTGAGAAAAACGGCTTTGAAGTGAAAATATGGGTCCCACACAAACTTCCAACTTGGCTGTTGTGTAGGTGACCGTGGAATATTACAGGGTAAACTGTAGATGAGCAGTGAATACTACTCACTATGATCTCTATAACGGCTTTGTAATTAGACTACGGTCTCCTAACAAGATCCAAAAACTTCCGACTTGGCTGTTGCTAGGGGACCGTAGCATGTTACAGGGTAAACTGTAGATGAGCAGTGAACACTACTCACTATGATCTCTATAACGGCTTTGTAATTAGACTACGGTCTCCTAACAAGATCCAAAAACTTCCGACTTGGCTGTTGCTAGGGGACCGTAGCATGTTACAGGGTAAACTGTAGATGAGCAGTGAACACTACTCACTATGATCTCTATAACTGCTTAGTTATTAGATTACGGTCTCCTAACAGCAATCACTCCAATATTACTTGGTCAATTAGCTATTGCCACTTTTAGGACTAAATGCCGTTTTCTCAAAATCTTGTTTTTGGGGGGTCACTGACTTCAATTTATCAGAAATGCCTTGTCTTTTATTATGTGTACAGAACTCAAAATGTCATGTTGCCGACTTACGCCGGGTTTTCTCAGGCACACTCACATTTACATCCATAAAGACATAAGAGCATTTTCCTGTTACATTTTTAACGTCATTTCATTTGATCTTATTTATAGGAATCTTGGGGCTGAAAACTGGCCCCAAGTAAAGTAACAAATCAAAACAAAACAAAAAACGTGAAAGGCGCAAAGTGGCGCCGTTAAACCCAGATTCAAACTCACCCCCCCCCCCCTCACCCAGCCTTCCTTCTCCAATATCAGGCCTCCATCTCGCCTCATTAAGCCCCATGTAACATCATCATGACGTCATACCATTACTTTTGCGTCACAGACGGGCAGCAGCCTCCCAAGAAGGCCAAGAGAAACCGCACCTCGTACACAGAAGCCCAGATAAAGTTCCTGCAGGAAAGGTTTCTCAGAGATAGTAACCCGGATGGCAGCGAGCTAGAGAAGATAGCCAATCACATCAATCTAAAGAAGAGAGTGGTACAGGTATGTGACCAATCAGAAGCTTTCTAGCAAGGTAGTTCTGACCTCAGGGTTTTTATCAATTTTTATTATTGCGTCAATCATGAGACGTGTTTGGGATTGTCTTCCAACAATAACTGTAGTCCCATCTCCCCTTCTTTTTCTTTGCCAGTCTTCTTTTACTTATTCCAAACTGTTCATTTTAAATTCCGTCCATGTTTATCACTTTCCATTTTCCTCAGAAAAATAGTACGTGTATGTACAATGTAATATTATACCATTTTTAGAGAGGCATTGTGCCAGTTTTCATTCCCTTTAACAGTCCATCATTTTAGCATACTTTTTGTTTGGTGTTTATTCAATGCTTTTATATTATGAATTTTTACCTCCTTTGGCTTTTGCTGAATATCCTTTTAGTTGTACACTATGCCATTTTATGTACATTACCTCTAGTATTTATTGTATGATCTATTTTATAACTCTTAATTTAGAAAAGTTAAAATAAAACAAGAAAGAAAGAAAGAAAGAACAATAAATAGATATATGAATGAATGAATAAACGAATGAATAAATAGATAAATAGATAGATAAATAAATGAATAAATAAAAAAGCAATTCAAAATAAATATAAAAGTAAAAGTAAAACAGAATACAGAACAGAACCTCTGATTTAGATAAAAGAAGAAAAACTTGTTTAAAAACTCAACCAAAGATCAAACAGTAATAGTGATAGAACATATCTCGTGTACTCTGACCAGGTCTGGTTCCAGAACAATCGGGCCAGGTTGAAGAAATCTGCCAACAACAACAAGGGCTCGAACCAGGAGAACAAAAACCCCACGGGAGTTGGCGGACCTGGAGTTATGCATGGTAATAATAATAATAATAATAATGAAGATCATTTATATAGCGCCTAATCCAAACGAGTTTGCTCTTTGGTAAGCCGATTTTGCTGGTTAAAAACAAACAAGGAAGTACTGTATTCATTTACAAATAACATATTAATTGTGTATTTGTTTTGTCTTGTTTTGTTTTTACAATACTGCACTTTCAAAGACCCGAGAACATAAAATGTGATTGGTTTTTGTTGTTGTTGTTTGTTTTTCCTTTGTTTATTGTTGTTTGCTGTTGTTGTTGTTGTTGATGATGGTGGTGATGATGATGAAGATGATTTTATTTGTTGTTCTTTTTAAGTTAGTTTGTTTTCTTTGTAAGAAATGTTCACCCTAGATAAAACCTTGCAAAATATTTCCAACATTTCCCTCTTCCAACAGATCCAATGACCATAGATTGGGACAATAGTATGGAACAATCCAGCCTCGACGAGCACACGTATCCTTCCGCTTCACCACCCAACCAGTTGGGCTCTGGCTCCGCCCACTTCTTGGACTCCGCCTACAGTTTGTCGTCAGCGCTGAACGGACCAATGAGTACGCCGCTTCTCTGTCTGCCCACGGCCAATAACTCCACATCCGGGGTGGGTCACGGACCGTCACCCAATGGCGACGGAAGCGGAAGTGGGACAAGTACAGTAGGGACACCACGTGATCAGGTACGTTAGCAGAAAAGTTACTTGGCCTCAGCCTGATGATTTTCTTTTTTTTTCTTTTTGACTTGTAATTCCATGAACATTCTCCATTTGTCTGCCTTTGTCAATTTTATTTTTTTCTCAGTACTTTGTAACATTTCCTTTGTATTTTGTCTTGCCTTGTCCTTTTCTTGATTCTTTTCTTCCTTCTTTCTCTCTTTCTTTCATTATTCCTTTCTTTCCTTCTTTCTTTCTTTCTCTCTTTCTTTCTTTCTTTCATTCTTCTTTTCTTTCTTTCTCTCTTTCTTTCTTTCATTCTTCTTTTCTTTCTTCTCTCTTTCTTTCTTTCATTCTTCTTTTCTTTCTTTCTCACTTTCTTTCATTCTTCCTTTCTTTCTTTCTCTCTTTCTTTCTTTCTTTTCGTGCAGGTGGTTGGTGAGCCCTCTGCTAGGGTTCCTCATTCTAACCCATCGCTCTGTTATATTCTGTGTCTGGTTTTGTTTTTTTCCCAGCACCTTGTGACTGTTACCCTGTCGACGTAATTTCTCCAAACTCAGACTCAAACTCTGTCTTTCATTCTTTCTTTCTCTTTCTCTCTTCCTTTCTTCATTCCTTCCTTTCTTTCTTTCTCTCTCCCCCCCCCCCTCTCTCTCTTTCTTTCTTTCTCTCTCCCCCCCTCTCTCTCTCTCTCTCTCTCTCTTTCTTCTTTCTTTCTTTCCGCACCATTTTGATATGCAAATACCACTGATATTCTGCATTTTCTATCTCAATTTATCAATTTATTCACGTGCTTTGTACAATAAGTCCCGTATTTGCCTTTATCTGCTACCATGCATCCATCCATCCATCCATCCATCCATCCATCCATCCATCCATCCATCCATCCATCCATCCATCCATCCATCCATCCATCCATCCATCCATCCATCCATCCATCCATACATCCATCCATACATCCATCCATACATCCATCCATCCATCCACTTGCCTATCTCCCATATCCTAATTGTTTGTCAGCTTCCCGTCCAGCTTGTCTCACACATAATCCTTTCCTAACGTACCCATGCCTTATCTCACACGTATTTGAATCCTGACACGGCACCCTTCCCTCTCTCCCCCACCCTTTATATCCACAGTTGAGTCCCCACTTCTCCGACCTATCCAGTGCTGGCTACCAAACTTCAGATGTCGTTGGAACCACTGGCAACGGTGAGGTCGGAATGGATGACATCACAAGTACCAACGACAACAACATGGAAAACAACAACAACAACAACAACAACAATCACAACAGCAACAGCAACAACGCCAGAAATACCAACACAAACAACAACAACAACGGCTATAGTAACGGTGAGAAAAGCGACGGCAGCACTGCGTCCATTCTGTCCGCGCTCCGCAGCTCCGTGATGTCGGAGAGGTTTGCCGAAGACAGACAGCGGCGCCTCGACTCGCGTGAGCACCAAGACCAACACATGCGGCAAATGCTGATGTTTCCAGAACAATCGCCTTACCCCCCGCAGTTCCATTCTTCAGACACCCCTTATGGATCCCAAATGAATCTTTACGGCGGGTTATACAGCATGTACCCTGGGTACGGTTCACTGCACCCCATCCCAGAGGATCAAAGTCCTACCCTTAACGCCATATCGGAGCCACATTCAGGGTACCTGAGGCACCGAAACGACTCCAACCATCACCATCATCAACATGGTTCACTTCACACAAGCCCAGGCCAATCGTTCCAGTCCCACTTCAGCAATGATGGGGGATCCATGTTCGTTGGTCCCCCTCACGATATGTCCCACGGGGGCTCAGCGAGGTCCCCATTTTCCCACGCCAAAGGTCACAATGGAAATGGAGACACCAGCCCCACGTTGAACTTTCTCCAGGGAGGCCACAACAACGGGGGTCCAAATCCTCCTCCTCCTCCTCCTCCTCCCCCTCAAGGCCACCCCTTGCCATGTTCTTATTCCCAGGGTCACCAAGGGCACGCTAGTACCAGCCCTCAGCACTGTGACCCGGCTGGTTCCGCCTATGGAAGGTCATCATGCGGAAGCCCACCTCCCATCAGCCGCCCGAATGGCGGGCAGTATCAATTCTTGCCTCTCAGTAGAAATGGCGCCAATTATTTTGATGGTGATTCCCCGTCGTAAGTGTTGACTGGGTTAGTTTCCATGGTTACAATGTGCTTCAAGTCCCGCAACTTGTTGTCAACGCAAATAGCTGGAACTAAAGATAAACATACGTCATAGGTTGCCATGAGTGTTTATTTAGTTTCCGTGGTTACTAGGAATTTCAAGGCCAATCCCGTTCCCCTACTTTCGACAGAAACAGTAGGAACTTAAAATTTAACAATTATGGATTGCCATAAACGTTGATTTGGTGTCCATGGTTTCACAGTTTCAAGGCCACCCCTACTCTCGATGGAAATAGCTGGAACTAAACACGTGGCAGTCATAGGTTGACGTGGGTGTTGAATGTTGATTTGGTTTCTGTGGTTACCATATTGAAACTGAAAGCAGCACGCTTGCCCGGAGCATTGCTTGTGTTAGGAAAAACGGATAACTTTCGTATTATTGACGTTTGCTTCAAATTTTCAGCATCTGGGCAATCAAAACAATCGAAATCTTTTCAAGAGACGTAACTGGAACCAATCTGACTGCCATTTTGTTGCTATAACAACTCACTATAATAGAATTAGTTAAGGGACAAGAGAACCATCAAGGCAGAAGATTTGTTTGTATTTTTGTTGAGATTATGTCACGAAATCCCCAGAAACCAGATTTCATTTATGTGATATCGTTAACTTTGATAACGTGGAAATTACCCGTGGCCTATTTTTCTATGTCCTTGACCTTAATGCAGGACTGCTTAACACAGAGAAACTGCATCCCTGGGGCTATTTAAAACCAACAGTGAATTACTTTTGCCAGGTTCCACAGTCATGGTGAATTTCTCTTTGTTAGTGTCACTTACAGTCTGGTCAGTCATTTCGGGAGGGGAATGCCTTTCCCTCTTGGCAGCGTATGGAATGCAAGATTTTGCAATGGTGTGTGGAATTCAAGCGTTTATTTTACCGGACACGTGGTCGCCAAGGGTAACACTGACGCTACGACTTCCCAGCTTTGCCTGATTTTTAAAAAAGAAAAATTTTATCCGAATGTAATCGTAATTATAACTTAGTGTCTGAGTCAATTGTCTTCTTCGTGGCTTATCTTCATCTTTTCATTACTTGTTCATTTTCTTCTGTCGTTCTTTTCGTTCTACTTATCCTTATCTTTCTTGTCTTTGTGTTATCATTTTGAGTATGATCTTCAGACTTCAGATAGCAGTGCAACTGCCCAGCCCTCTCTCCTCCCTCTCCGTCCTCCAAGTCCTCTTTTATGGAGACTGATATCTCTCAGCCCCGGCTGTGACTTAGATATCTCCTGATACCACAACTTGACAAGGGGAAAGCGGTGGGGGTGTTGTTCTTGCTGTCCTGAGGGTAAGCTTGAAGATTGGACATTGTTTGTTTGTTTCTTTATTTTCAAAAAACAGCATTGAAGCAACATCATGAGCAACAGTGCTGAGACGAAAAGGAGCAAACAAACGTCCACGACTTCTGTTGAGCAACAAGGGAAAATAATTGACGGTATAATATCGGGGGCTTCAGGGCAGTAAGTGGTTTATCTCCTTTTCTGTGAACCTGGAGAGACTCACTTCTTACGTTGAACTTACGATATTTGTGCACTCTTTTCTTTCTTATCGTTGTTGTTTGTATTTTGTTTGTTAGCTTGCTTGTCTGTTTGTTTGTTTGTTTAACACATATTGTAAAGGACCATTCCAATAAACCATAAACAGTCACAAAAAAAACCCCAAAAAAATCACAAACCCCTATGCCAGTTTTTTAATTATTATTTTTTTTTTGTTGTAAATATGTACTGATTTTTCTGTCTGGTTCTCAGATTGTTTCAGTTTTATAGTGTTGTGCTAATTTTGTATTTTTTGAAATTATTTCGCTAAGTCTGAGCTTAGTCATTGAGCAAACATGTTGAGCAGTATAGTTTTAAACGCCACACATTTCTAAGTTTAAGACTGTAAGTGTGGGAAAAAAATTGTATATATAATTCAATTATGATGAAATAATGTAATTACATGTACGGATTATTGTGAAATACTGTAATTAATTATTCCTGCATGTTTGTGTACAACATTGGCTGTGATTTGAATGAGGACGGAAAGAAAGAAACAAAATGAATTAATAATTGGTGGATTCATTGACCAAAAAAAATGTATGGATCTGATTGGTCAGTTCATTGCTTGGTGGCTTAGTGGTGATTGGTCAGTTCACTGATCATTTGCTTGCTGGCTTCGTGGTGATTGGTCAGTTCATTGATTGGTTGCTTGCTGTTTCAGTGGCTGGTAATGGATTTGCCTGATAAAACTATTTATCAATGACATGGTTTATAAAATTGTTTCATTTTGGTTGATTGTTAGGTTGCTGGAAAGTGAGTGAGTTGATTGTTAGATTAGTTGCTTCATTTGGCAACGGATCTTTTGGGTGGATGGTTTGTAGTTGTGTGTGGTAGACTGATTGATGACTGAGACTAACAGTGGAAGATATCATTATATGATACATTTTATTAGTGGTTTTATTATTGATTGATTCTTTGAGTCAACTGTTGGATGTCGTTATGGCTTTTGTCAGAAAGAGAGAGAGAGAGGGGGAGAGAGAGAGAGAGAGAGAGAGAGAGGGAAAGAGAGAAAGAGAGAGACAGTGAGGCAGAGAGACAGAAGAGAGAAGTGAACAGAGAGAGAAAGACAGACAGACACACACACACACACACACACACACACACACCCACACATGCTCACATACACACAGTCAGAGAGAGACAGACAGACAGACAGAGAAAGAGAAAATGAGAGAGTGAGAGAGAGACAGAAAGAGAGAGAGAGACAAAGAGAGAGAAAGAGAAAGAGAGACAGAAATAGAGAGAGAGAGAGAGAGACAGACAGACAGAGACAGAGACAGAGTCAGAATGACAAAGAGACAGAGTGAGATAGAAAAAAAAATTGCAATTATTGTAGATTTTATCTTACCAAGTTGATAATGATTTTAATGTTATGTGTCATTTGTAGTGTAGACAGAAATGAATTGTATATAGTTCTATTTTACCAACAGATGTTTTTTTTTTCCTGTCAGATTCATTTATACAATGCCCTAAAATTCACTTTATTATGACTGTAAAGGTGGCGCCAGAAATGATAGAATAGAAGGAAAATAGAGATGATGCGAAGATCCCCGAAATGAAAGACACGTTTGAATGATCGATCATTATTGATTCATTATCTAAAGCATTCTTTCTTTCTTTCTATTTCTTTCCTTCTATTTATCCACCTCTCTTTCTTTCTTTCTTTTTATCTACCTCTCTTTCTTTCTTTCTCCCTCCCTCTCTCCCTCCCTCCTTCCTTCCTTCCTTCCTTTAGTTCTTTCTTTCTTTCTCTCTTTCTTCGATTTTTTTTTCTTCTGTTTTTCTGCCATACATGGATGAGATAATAAAACCCTATCATGTTCACAAATTCTGTGTTTGTTTAATTTCTGAGCGACAGCTGGAGTTTATCTGATAAGGGCCCATCAATATAAGTCTTTATACTCTAAAGGGGGAGGCAGGTGCTCCCAGCGTGTGAAAAGCATGCGGGGGGAGGGGAGGAGGTCAGGGAGCGCACTCAGGCTTTTGAATTTGGGTAAGCAGTTATCAAAAAGTTGTTGTTTTTTTCCCCCCAACAAACGGTATGTACTATTACATCATTAAAAAATCCAATACTGTCAGGGCCGGTTTTAGATGAAGGGAGGCCCTAGGCTATTCTAGCTGTGAGTGTGTGAGGCCCCTGCCCCCCCCCCCCACCCCACCTTCATGCCTTGAAGAAAATGGAAGTGTTCGAAATAAATTTGAGTAACGCCAACGATGCCATGGTGATGGCAGGTGTTTAAAATTCGGCACTTCGCAATTCCTTCTCGAAAGGACATGAAGCTAGGAAAATTACGAAAGATTAAAACTACAGTGCATTGTAACATCACGAGTAAGAAAAGGCTACGCGTATCACAAAATATTATGCAGACGGGCCTGAGGGGGCGAGGCCCCCTAGATTTTGAGGCCCTAGGCTTCAGCCTATCAAGCCTAATGGTAAATCCGGTGCGGAATTTAGGCTACATATCTAGATCTTAAACGAAACAGTCAAATAGTCCCACACAAAACGTAATTCAGAGATCTTTAACATCAGTGCTTTATCGTGGACACTCAGCGTACTAACGGCCGCACGTACATACAAGGGGGGAGCGTGGGACTGAAACCTGGACGTGTATGAATCGCTAACTAAAGTGGGGAAAAAAAGAAGAAGGCAGGAGGAAAAAAAAAAAAAAGCCAAAATCGAGAGCATACCGACTTTAGGGATGGCCCCTTAAAGTGGTGAAATCGAGTTTTGTTGTTGTGTTTGTTTTCAATTAGTTTCATTATCTCCGTCATCATCACCGTCGCCATCATCGTCATCATCATCACCGTCGTCATCATCATCATCACCGTCGTCATCATTACCGACATCATTATCATCAGCATCATCATCGTCATCATCGTCCGGGGTTTTGTTGTTGTGTTTGTTTTCATTAATTTTCGTCATCATCATCATCATTATCATCATCTTCATCACTGACACTCACACTATCACCGCCATCAGCAGCGTGATCGTGGTCACCATTAGAAACCATGCATGATAATCAAACTCACCGTCGTCTTTATCACCATTATCTCTATACTGTTTCGCTTTCATTAATTTGTTCGTTCCGTTATCTTCCACCGGTCTTCTTTAAAATCTCGTTCTCATTCTTCTCAGGCTTGTTTCACACACTTTGTCTTGTACTGTAGATCGTCGGTCACTTATCGTCATCATTATCGAAATTAGTTTGTGGTGTTGCAGTCCTATATTGAAATGATCAGAAAGAAATGTGTGTGTATGTATACAGTGTGTGTGTGCTTTGGGGGGGGGGGCAGACAGCCTACAAACATTATTTAGCATTATGTCCAATCAACTAAAAAAAAAAAAAAAAAAGCTGAAAATAATAAGAAATGGTGATTTAGTCGGAACGGTGGAGAGAGAGAGAGAGAGAAAGTGAGAAAGAGGGAGAGAGAGGGAAGGAAACGAGAGAGAGAGAGAGAGAATGAAGAGTATAGTACTAACTAAACAAAGTTATTTGTGTATGTAAGCAAAACTGGTTTAACTGACATTGAATGTTACCTATGTGTATCACCAGTTCTTGTGAATAAAGAGAAATTTAATGTGATATGAGACTTGATAGTTATTTTTTATTTCACTTATTCTGATGCTGTTGATTGTCTCATCATAACATTGAAAGTTGGACATTATAGAAAGAGAGGGAGAGAGAGAGAGAAAGGAGAAAGAAAGAGAGAGAGACAGAAAGAGAAAGAAAGAAAAGAGAGGGAGAGAGAGAAAGAGAGAGCGAGAGGAAGAAAGACACAGAGAAAGAGCGAGAGAGAGAGAGAGAGAGAGAGATAAAACGCGTTCGTGAAATATATATACAAATAAACAAAAGAGATTTATTTAAGAGAACTCTAGGAAATTGCGTGCACATTTTTGCACACGTAAGTCCTTTGTTTGTTACATCCGAAATACGGTTAAGTAGTTGCTTCAATTCTGATAAACCGCAGTATTCCTTCTGAACAATTTTAGCTGTATTGAACTGTCACGTCCTTTGCTCAGTCCCGTGGCAAAGAACATTATTTTATTCTCAGAAATTAAATTATAGAAAGAGAGAGTGGGGCATAGAGAAAGATATAAAGAAAGAGAGAGTGAGAGAAAGAGTGTGAGAGAAATAGAGAGACAAAGTGAGAGAACGAGAGAGAGAGACGGTGAGGGAGAGAGAGAAAGACACAGAGAGAGAGAAAGCCAGCCTGAGAGAAAGAGACAGACAGACAGAGAGGGTGAAAGAAAGAGAGAGACAAACAGAGCGACAGAGCGCATTGTAAATCCCAACAAAAGTGAGATTTATATTCGAGAACACTAGGAAATGATGTGCTTGTCTTTGTACACGAAAGTCTTGTGTAAGTTACATCTATTGATTCCGTTCTGATAAAACCAGTGTTCGTTCTGAACGATTTTGTCTATGCTGAACTCTGATGAAAACTGTCATGTCCTTTAGGAAAGACAATTTATTCTCAGAAATTAAACTACATTCTACTCATCTCATTACAAAAGGTCAATAATGAGAACAAAAATACTTTCATTATCTGTTAGGATTTAGGAAAATGAACAGTTTAGAATCTATGGGATATTTTGTTACGGATACGAAAAACAAATCAAATTTCTACTTTTAAATCCCCCCCCCCCTTCCTTTCATCAGTCTCTTTTTCTTCTAGCTAAGCCCTTCTTGTATTTGTTTCCGCAGTTCTCTACAATGTCTTGTTTTACACCATGCAAGACAACATCTGGATCGAGGTTGGTAACACGCTTACAGACTTTCACCGCACGTTGAGCTAGTCACCTAAACGTTTCAGCCATAGTAATATCAACCACCCGGAAACGAGAAGGAAAAATACTGGTGGTACCGTACTAGAGCCTTTCCCACGTATCATTTTTAAGTCACTGGTTCGGGAAAAAACATAATAAAAACTAATATCATTAGCAGATTTAGTACACTTCACGAGATGATCAAACGTCTTACCGTATTCAGGCGCACTGAAGTTGAGCGTTCCCGCCCACTAGGAAATCCACCCGCTCAAACAATTTCTTGAATGATCGCCCGTGGACTGCAAGCCTCCGTGGCCTAATGGATAAGGCATCGGCCTCCTAGTCAGCCGGATCGGCTAATCTTTGTGTGCTAGCCGGGGATTGCGGGTTCGAGTCCCGTCGGAGGTGATTTTTTTTTTTTTTAATGTTTCTGAATTATTTTATTTTTTTACTTCTTCTCCTTCCTCTTCTTCTTTTTAAAAAAAAATAATTTTCTTTTTAAAGTTCCCTCATTTATAAAACTTTCTTTTCACATTTAAGTTTTGTTGCTGTTGTTTTTTTTAATTGTTTTCAATATCGGTAGTTCGCACAGTGTCTGAGGAAGGGAGAACTACATACGAGTTTCGAACAAATGCCATCATCATCAGCAGCAGCAGCGGCACCATCATCATCATCATTATCATCGTTAGAATAATAATGTATGTCACGAGCTGAGTTGGGTGTTTAAGAGGATAATTATAGCTCTCGACTATACGAGAGGCCGCTAACTCACACTCGGGCTAGTACACTCAAACACACAAGAAATTATTAAATAACAAGAGTATAAAGTTTGACTATGTACAATAATCTTAAGACAACAAAAATTGCCTATTCGTGATATATTTAATACCTTTCTTTGAGACCAAATGGTAAATATACAAGTTCAAAATAGATACAAAAAAAAAATAAAAAAATTTAAAAATGTACAGATACAAACTTTAGTATTTCGAATCGTTCTTGACCACCATCAATAATTAATTTATATATTATGATAAGCGTGCTAAAGCGTATGCCTCATTTACAATAGTCAAAGAGAAATTTCACGACAGTTTAGCACACATAATTTCCTTATCCAGCGGTCCAAATTGAAAACCATAACTCTCAAATTTTATACATTTCTTACTGATGATCGCCTTCGGGCTGACTTCAGGTAAAATGTATCCAAATGTTAGGAATGTTGTTAGGGGATCGACTGTGTTTTAAAGAAGATTCATTAAAAGATTAAAACATGCAAAATTAAAAAAAAAAATTATATATTTAGCACTAATTACATGTACAAAAAAAACCCAAAAAACTTAGTGCATAGTTTGAAACGGAAACCTAGGCCACATTTCCCATCTGGTCTAGGCCTATTGGCGGTTTGGCACGGGCCTGTGTTACGGGTCTGGTACTGGGTGATAGTGTTACAGAGTGGGTGTTATGGGTTATTGGTTTTATGACTGCATTTTAAAATCGAGAGGTATTTATGAATTACTCTTTCGTACCATGCCACACACTAATAACAATCTGAATAAGTTTTATGAACAGACCTGCAGGGCCACAAATTTAATTACTTTAGCTTTCCTAACAATTTTGTCTAGATCTCTTACATACTAAAAAGACAACATCAGCAGCATCAAATGAAAATTCAATATGTCACTAGAAGTCTCCTCTAGATTCCTATAAGATTAAGACCATTCTGACTCACTAACAATTCAAGTATTAATTATCTATCTCTCAAATATAGTCTGCCTACTATCTATCAAGCAATATACTAATGTCTCTGGCGACAACGTCATCTCAACTATTTGTGCCTACCGCTTATAATGGATCAAGCTCGTCAATACAAACTGACGTAGTTAAGTTAGATCTACCCTAGGATGGGCTGGCAATCCCCAGCCTCATCCAGACAAATCAATTCCAATTCACAGTTGTGTATGCCAAACATTCATACTAGATCTAGTTGCAAGTTAATATACATCTTTGTCTTGCATTCTTGGGTAGCACTTCTAGCATGTGCGGCAATCCTGTCCTACTGGAAAAATTACGTTCAGCTCCTCGTTCATTGTTGAATCATCAACAGACAAACACTTACACTTGGTCCCTGATAAGGAATCAGGGAACAGTAGACAACAGCAGTGGGTATATCATAATCGAGCACATGGCTTCATCTCAATGCCTATAATGGACATAGACATAAAAACAACAGTCTTCTGATTCTTCTGGCAGAATCACGCCGACGCCTGCACAGATGGAATTTTCTGTATGGAGTGATGAACATAGGAATGGCTACGCTTATATACTGTGCGGCCAGCTGCAAATTACCGTCCAAATGCCTAGATTTGATTGGTGCATCCATTCGAGCTCAGCTCGCAGTATTAATAGATCTACATGGAAGTCGGTCACGGCCTTGTACTAGAAACAGACAAGGTCAAATTAAAATGTCAAAACCATTACTAAAATCTCTAAACCCTCGTGCTTTCTACGTTTTATGTACGAATTTCTGAACGCGACTAAGCGTCTTAAACTATCTATCCTTATTCACCCCTTCTCTTCCCTTGTAAGAGTTCATCAAAATCACGGGGTCGAGAATTGCACTGTCACTCCTAACTTATCCATTTATTCTATCTTGCCCCACTTTCTTTCCATCTCTAAGAAAAAGTGTTACAAAAACAAACTGTTCACGAGAACAGTTCAAGGACATTTACGC
Organism: Onchidella celtica; assembly: GCA_963931925.1. Taxonomy (NCBI): domain Eukaryota; kingdom Metazoa; phylum Mollusca; class Gastropoda; order Systellommatophora; family Onchidiidae; genus Onchidella; species Onchidella celtica. The sequence continues at coordinate 11,773,183 of OZ007577.1, forward strand.
TGGTTATAATCAACGAGACCGTGAAAAAAAAACAAGTCTTTTCAAGTCGTGACCCAGCACGACAATTATAGTATTAACCTTGACAGCCTGCGCATTCTCTTGTTGACCCCTAAAAACCATGAGAGCCAAACAAACAAACAACAAAAAAACCCAATGTTTTCAAATACCGGGTTTTGAAACCAGTTCTCTTGAATAAGGGTAGGCTGTGTTCCATTTGCGGAATCATATTAAGAAAACGGTACGATTTGCGGGACTTGACATTTGTGGAACTCTTTATCGATTCTCTGTATCGATACAATTTTTTAAAGACGCGTACATTGAACTTACCGCCATCTTCCCTCCTACTTTCTGGGCCACCAAACAACATGGATGCGGAAAGGACATAACAACAAACTGTTTGTTAATCTTTTCATAAACAGCTAAACATTTTGTTTCCCGCAGCTCACCCAGCACTGTATGAGTTTACTGATCGCACTCAAGTCATAATCTTCGAGAGCACTTTTTAAGCCAAGATAAGCAGTCGGCCCATGCTGAACAGAAGCTACCATGGCCACTCGGGGACAAACAAAGAGTACAGCGGCTGGAAAGGACTTTCGATAGCTACCAGAAAAGCAATCTGTCAAGGAGGGACTATAACCAAAGAATCTCATACAAGAGCCTGCCTGCAACAAATTTGTAAATTTTGTACATAATTATTATTATACCTGGTAATCCAATTTTTTACCTCCACTTCTGCAGTGCATTTCAAAAGAAAGCATTATCCTGCTCAAAATCCTACTTCCATCCTACTCCGTGGTTAGCAGGGTTATGAAATATTCCCTTTTGCATGAAAAGGGAAAAGAAAAAAATTACCTGGCCAAAACAAGCACTAAGCAGCCCAGACTGAACAGAAGCTACCATGACCACTCAGGGACAAACAAAAGATACAGTGGTTGGAAAGGACTTTCAATACCTACCAGAAAAGCTATCTGTCAAAGAGGGACTATAACCAAAGAATCTCATACAAGCGCCTGCCTGCAACAACTCTGTACATTTTGTACATATTATACCTGGTTATCCAATTTGTTACCTCTGTTTCTGCAATGCATTTTTTAAAAAAAGGAAAAGAAAAAGGAAAAAAAAACACACACAAAAAAAAATACCTGGCGAACGAAAGAGATTCTAATGTAAGTCACAGATCGAGTTGTGTATCGAACTGGTTCTACTTCAGTTATATTCAGTTATATCCACTATATTCGATCGTAAAATTAATTCCGCAATTTGAATTTTTGACTCCGTCCCGCAGATTGATCGATCATGTTTTGGTTCTGCACCTTGAATAATTTACGTGGATATTTTTTTTCTTCTTAAAAATGCAAACAAGCAAGAGAGAATTAAGCCGTGTATAATTATATGTGTACAGAAATGAAAACATCAACTAGAGATTAAAAAAAATAATAAAATCCCCCCTAAAACCTATAAATCAGTAAAAAAAATAATAAAAAAATTTGTGTTTCCCTGACTGTGTACGGAAGGGTTTTTGACGTCTTCAGCTGCCCTTTCCCTTTTCGTTCAGATGGAAACCCAGCTTAAATTGTCTTTGTGTATTGACACGAACACGAAGTTATACTGTTCATTCATAGATCACTTTATGAGTTTCCGTATCAGGAACAATTTTGTTTATTCCACATTCAGATAAAATTGTCAAAATCTTGGCTAAATCTTGACAAAGTTGGTGCACTGGAAGTTACACTGTTCTTTCATAAAGCACTTTATGAGTTTCCTTGATAACTTCGTCTACTTCACATTCAGTTAAAACACTCAAAATTTTGACAAAAATAATCTTTGCCTACTGGACGCTACATTGTTCCTTTATAAGGCACTTTATAAGTTTTCGTGTCGGAGATAACTTCATCTGTTCCATATTCAACTGAAACGATCAACATTGTAGCAAAATCTTGACAAAATTATCTTGATGCTCTTGAAGTTGCACTGTTCTGTCATAAAGCACTTTATGAGTTTGCATTTTGGGGGTCGGTTCGTCTATTCCACAATTAGCTAAAACTTTCAAAACTTTGATAAAATGATCTTTGCACACAGGAAGCTACACTGTTCTTTCATAAAGCACTTTATGGCTTTCCGTGCCGGGGCTAACCTCGTCTATTCCACATTCAGCTAAAATTGACAAAATCTTGGCTTTCTCCACCTCGGAATGGCAAGTCACTATAAGTGCCCCTTGTCCACTCTTTAAACCATTTAAAACGCTTAGGTGTTTCTTAACATGAGCGGTTAATGATACATTATTAATGCAACCATTTGTATACAAGTCGAGTCCATACATTTGTCCAAGTGCACATTGATGCATTTTGCTAAAGGAGAGGATGTCGAGATCATGGATCATATGGGAATCGATGTTTCTGGACCTTGACGAGGATGATGATGATGACGACGATGTTGTAGCATAAACACGGTGGTTATCGTTGACAAGATATCGAAGGTTTGATTCAAGCAATCGATAACCAATAAAATAGTTAAAGATTCTTCGCTGAGGAAAGAATCTATCAGTGACGTCATCGTGAGAGAGAAGCATTTTGACGTCATCATACGTCAACTCCATCACTTGGTCAAATTCTGTTGGGTCATCCAGACCTTGTAAAGTTTTCACACTGTACATCATGCTGAGTATTGGCTAAGAAAAATAAACAAACGTGAGAAAACCTGATTAGAGAATATTAGATAATATTATAATAGACATATCGCGACCTTAGTTCCTGTTTGTTCCCACTTTTTGCACAACTGAGAAATTCGACATTAAACGTTTACTACTTAATTTATGATGATAAAGAGGCAGTACATAAACTTTCATAATTCTTGGTCAAGTACTCAAAAAGTATTAAGTGCTTATGCTCATCCTCTGGCTGTATTATAATAAAATACTAGAGATAGCACGTTTCTTTTACGGTGAATAGTCTCCTCGAATAGACCCGCTCTGCAATATTTTGGGTGAAAGAAATGGGCGAGATATTATCTTAGCAAAGGAAATTAAATGCTCTTCGAACTTGCACTAGAGCGCCGAGAGAAAGAAAAAATTTCAAAATTTGTTTAAAAAAAAAAAAAAAGGCGATAGATTCAGTTATGGTTGTATCACATGGTCTGGTGGTAAGGCCTTGGCAGATACTTGCTTTCCTGATTATCTCTCCTGATACTTGCCTTTTGACTGTTCTCTACAGATATCCACCTTCCTGAGTATTCCTGCACCTTTCGACTACATTGTATTTGTTTTCTTGATCATCTCTACAAATACATACTTTCATGATCATCTCTACAAATACATACTTTCTTGATTATCTCTACAAATACATACTTTCATGAGCATCTCTACAAATACATACTTTCATGATCATCTCTACAAATACATACTTTCATGATCATCTCTACAAATACATACTTTCTTGATTATCTCTAAAAATGGCTATTTTGTTGATTATCTCATCGGATATTTCCTTTTCTGATTATCTCTACAAATACCCTTGATTGTCACTACAGTTACTTATTTCCTTCATTATCTGTACCGATTCTTGTTTTCTTGATTATCTCCACAGACACGCAATTTCTTGATTTTCTCTACAGATACGTAATTCCTTGATTATCTCTACGGACACGCAATTTCTTGATTTTCTCTACAGATAGGTAATTCCTTGATTATCTCTACAGATACGCAATTCCTTGATTATCTCCACAGATAAGCAATTTCTTGATTTTCTCTACAGATACGTAATTACTTGATTCAGATACTTAATTGTTTTATTATCTCTACAGATAACTAATTTCTTGAGCATTTCTTCAGAGACCTATTTTTTTATTATCTCTACAGATACCTAATTTCTTGATTATCTTTACAGATTTCGACTTACCTGATTATCTCTACAGACACTTACTTACTAGAATATCCGTACAAATATTTACTTTCGTGATCATCTCCCCAGATACTTACTTTCCTGATTATCTCTACAAATCCTTTTTCCCGGAACTCAGACATAGCTCTATCGGCCTTGTTACTTGCTCCAAAATCCTCATATTTGACGGTCGCCCATGTTGTTTGACGCTGTTTGTCCAACATATCACTGAGTTTGTGGAAGATGCCTTGACCCCTGTATGCTTGGTGGACTCGTCCAGCTCTCTTGATAATGGTTTGTCCCGCGTCAATAACGTGATTCATATAAAAACCGACCTGGTGAAGTGGAAATTGTAATATTTTATTACCCTTTTCCCAGTCAAGATGAGCTTTCCCACAACCCAGGCACTGGCCACAACCGCCACAAGTGGAGCCAGCTAGTGCAGCGGTCATCATTGCACCGCCCCTCCGACCCCGGCGGGTTATGGGATCTTTGACAGTGACAGTGACAGTGACAGTGACAGTGACAGTGTGCCAGTCATGGTAATTGTTCTTCTTCTTATTATTGTTGTTATTGTTGTTGTTGTTCAAGTTGTTGCTGTATTGTCCTTATTTGTATGACTCTCCGACCTGAGCAAGATAGATTTTTAAAGGAAATTTTGAATTCGAAAGCACAAAACATCCCACCCCTGGAAGCCATAAAAGACTTATTTTCTGACAAGGACCCACAGCACACAATGTCATTTCTATGTAAAGGAGGCAGAAATCTACAAGTTGATTTACCAGATTTTGGCGGAAACTGTAACTACTACTCAACACCGCCCAGAGGTGGGCAGATATGAATGGCTGTAAAAATGTTTCCCTCAGAAAACCATCGCTGTCTACTTTAGTAATGAAGGAAAATTTCACAGGGACCCAGGCCTCTCTTCCCTCACGGGAATCAGCGATTTCAGGTGAACGGGGAGGCCAGGTGTCTAAGATTATTTGTATTCGACAAAAACTTTCATCTCTCAAATAAAACAACTTAACCTCACCTGTCACAGTTAGACATATTTTTACAGTTCTGGCCTTGTCCCGTTAGAGTTTTGATTTCACGTTTATATTTGATCTTATTACTATAAGAATCTGAACGGTGACAGAAAACTCCACAGTAAGACAATGAAAAAAACCATGAAGTCACAACTTGGACGTTATCGTGCCAACGCGCCGTAAAAGCCAAACCTCATACTCCCCAAACTTTCGGCTTGCTGCTGACCGCTAGCAGTTTCTCCACGTCACACCCCAGTTGGTACAGGCAGGTGAATGAAGAAAAGAAAAAAAAGAGGAGGGGAGGCACCTATTTGATGATCTGTACCAGAGAGTATGTCATCATGTATTTATAGACAGATCTCTCTTCCGCCAACACGGGAAACTGGGCCGCTGCGGTAACATGAATTGAAAGAGACCCTCTTTACCAGAGACAGCGTGTGTATCTATCTACTGTAGTTTGTTCATATTTTGGGGTCGATTGAAACTATTTAGAGCCGTTTGTATGGTCTTACTACCCGTGGAAATGTAAAAACGGGTATTGTTTACCACCACGACCTACTTTCCGCTCCATGCTTACAGTGGTTTCGCGGAGCCTCTCGTGACTCTGCGGTGCAAATCGACCAATTGTGAAACCTCTCTATACGTACAATACGTCGTACTCTCTGTCTCTACTCACCGCTTTCCCGTCAGCTACAGCCACCAGAGGATACATGTCTGGGTCATCCAAGTAGGTCATGTAGCCGTCCTGGAAGTAGTCATGCCCATTGTACACGTCGCCAATCTCCAAAAGCGCGTCCAGATCTTCGGCTCGGGCTCTTCGAATGACTACTTCCTCTGTTTCTGACGCCATGTTGCCTGGGAGATAACTTTAGAACTGAGCTCCAGAGCAGACCCAATGCTAACCTGAGGTCCCACACAGTAAGCCCAGTCTTCCTGGACTCGAAACAAACGTTTGAAGATTTATTCATTTCTTACCAAAACAGCTCCAAGCTGCTCCAGTATATTATGGTCGAACGGCTGTTAAAACTAACCTTTGAGGCCGTTTGAGGGACCGTAGAACATGTATTTTACATAGACAGCATTAGCTGAACAGTGAACAGAACTCAGTGTTTTCTCTTTTTGGCTGTGTGATTAGACCTACGGTACCCTAACATTAAACAGCACCAAAGGCTAGTTCTAATGAGGCTCCAGAAGTCGACAGATAATATAGCACAAGTTAAAGTGCCTTTCATGGAGCAGAGGTCGCGTCCAGAAACATGCTAGTATTATCTAGACTGCGCACGGTATATATGCACATAGCAGAGTCATTAAGGACTGAAAAGTCCACGAATCACATATAATAATGGAGCTTGGGCCCAACGTTGTTCCCACAAAGGCTTTTTTACTACGCAACGTAGAGAAATGAAACCTGGCACATGTATGTAAAATGTATCAAGCCTGTACGTGTCGAGCTTATTTTTTCCCGAAACTCTTTACTTTTTCCAGAAATTCAGTTATAATTATCAGTTATCAATTCATGATTGCGAATACGACGTGATAATGTACTTCCGTCAATTTCGTCATTTCCGCCTCTTACCGGAAATGTAAACTAGAGTTCACGATCCAGCCACGCCAAGAAAACTTTGATACCGAATATAGTGTTATGCAGATGAGGTGAGTGCCATTCATTCATACCAAGAAAACTGTGTATAAATATTTAGAGTGTGCTTCAAGCTCAGAAGGAAATATTTTTATTATCGATCTCGGAGTGTCAGTCATGCCAAGAAAACTTTGTCGAAAGGCTCGAGTGCTCATCCCTGGCCGATCGAGTTTTCACTCGTGACGGCAATGGCAAACATGGCAGTTTTCTTTAATTGTTTAACGTCCCCATAAAGGCAATTGGAGACTGTCGGGGTATCTGGGAGGTGGCGGGATCTTAGTTGTTTCAGTCCTTGGCACTCCGCGAGTATGTGCTCGACAGTCTCCTGCGGGGACCCGCAGTGCCGGCATACTGGCTCACGGAGTGGGTTGAAACGATTTAGGTGTGCGTTCAACTGGACATGTCCCGTCCTCATACGCTGTATGATAGTCGCGTATTTGCGCTCTAGTGACAAAATCGGGTCTTTGATGTCTGGTTTGGTTTGATTATGATACACCCTACGTCCTTTATCCGAGTTTGCCCATTGATATAGCCATTTCCTGCGTCCGTGAGCGCGGATTCTGGCTCGGGCTGCTGGGTAAGACGTTGGGTGCTTTGGCTGTTCGCCTCTGGTACCCTGTTTCGCTAGGCTATCAGCAACCTCGTTGCCCCGGATACCTATGTGCGCGGGGATCCACTGGAGGTGGACCTCGACGCCGTATCCACTTATGATCTGGTGGCAGATATGTCTGATTTTATCTGCGCCATGTGCCTCGAGCTTATGGTTGAGCGATTGGACGGCCATCAGTGTGGCCCTTGAGTCTGAGAACACAACAATATCTTCTGGCGATACTGTTCCGTTTTCAAAGCTGTTGAAAACCGTAGTCAGTGTTCTCCAAATCGCTGTCGCCTCAGCGTCGAAGTTGGAGCCATTCGCCCCGCATGGCCCATAGATCTTATCGGTGTCGGTGCCGTCAGGGTAGTAGATTATTGCCCCGTACCCCGCATTCGTAGTCGCCTGTACTGCCGAACCGTCAGTATAAGCCTTAATCATGTGTGCTGGGTACGAGTCAATAGTTTCGCCAGCTGCCGTTTTCAGGATCGTTGGATTGACCTCCTTAGTCAGGTTTGTGTCTAGAAGCGTGGTTTTGACCACTGGGGGGTTCAGGGAGGCGTGAGGTGGCTCTTTCGTCCATAACCGAAGGGGCATTCTGTCTTGTTCTAGCCCATACTCCTCAGTTAGCCGTTTGGCCTCGCCCAGGAACGACTTCTTCTGGAGTATTTTCGGTGGCGGTTCGATTTCGATCGCCTCCCGCGCCGGGTAGTCCGGCTCGAGCCTTTTTAACCTCTCGTACTGCTGTAGTACGCTTCCTTCCCTTCTGTTTGCCAGTGGTTCCACATTGGTCATGATTTCGAGAGCATTCGTAGGAGTGGTTTTGAGGCAGCCTGTTATGAGTCTCAAAGCGCTGTTCTGAACTCGGTCCAGTGCCGACAGCGTTCGGTCGCTGGCCATTGGTTGCAGTGGTAGGCTATATTCTAGTCCTGCTCGGACGTAGGCTAGATATAGCTGTCTGAGAACCTTCCCAGTGGCACCCCAGTTGGTACTGGCGAGCGTTTTTAACAGTGTCAATCGCCTCCTAGCCTCAGTCTCGAGCTTGCTGACGTGCGTCTGCAAGTTGAGCCTGCTGTCAAGTTCAACTCCCAGGTATCGTGGTGCGCTTTCCCTTTTGAGTGTCTGGCCATTGATCTTAAGATTGATGGTGGCTTTCTGGACGTGTTTTCCGTTGGTGAAGAGTTGATAAACGGTCTTATCGACGTTTATCTCCATCTTCCACAATCGGCAGTAGCAGGCAAGCGTCGCGAGGTCCCGGTTAAGGTCTCGCTGTAACCATTGGACATGCTTTCCTGTCCTCCAGATTACCATATCGTCGGCATACATCGCTTTTTCGCATCTCAGGTGTTGGGTAAGGTCGCTGGTGTAAGCCGCAAAGAGCGTGCAGCTTAACGCTGAACCTTGCGGTAGGCCATTCTCCATGGTGAGTTGGCTTGAGGTCTGTCCGTTCACTCTGGTGCGGACTGTTCGATTGTGAAGGAAATCTTTTACCCATGCATATATGTTTCCTTTGACCTCCGCCTTGAGTAATTTAAGGAGTAGCCCACCTTTACACACCTTATCGTACGCTTGTTTGAGATCGACGAATACGGCGATAGTATGCTCCCGCCTATGGAAACCATTATTGACCGCTTGGGTCAATCGGATAAGCTGGTCCATCGTCTGCCTGCCACTACGGAAGCCCGCCTGGTGTCTGTCTAGAAGACCGCGCTCTTCTAGATACCAGGTCAGCCGGTAGTTAACCATCCTCTCCCCTACTTTGCAGATGCAAGAGGTAAGGGATATTGGCCTATAATGTGATGGTTCGGTACCATCTTTGCCTGATTTCGGGATAGCTGACACCACTGCCTTTTTCCAGTCAATAGGGAGTTTGCCTTCATGCCACGTTCTATTTATTAAGGCTAGGAGCCATTTCTTTGCCGTGTGGCCCATCTGGAGCAACATCTCGTTGGAGATTTTGTCCGGGCCTGGCGCTTTACGATTTTTACACTTGCCAAGTGCTCTCTCCAGTTCCTCTAGGGTAAACTCACTGTTAAAGCCATCGTAATCGCTGTCTACCTGCGACTTTTCGAGCTGACGCCTGACCTTACGGAGCCCCTTGTCCGTATTCGTAGCTTTGCCACTCTTATTTGTACTGGCAAAGTGTCGGTTAAGCATGGTTGCACGCTTATGGTCTGTCACCGCGACCGTCCCGTTTGCCCGTATCGGAGCGACATTCTTCATTCTTTGCCCCCGATTAAGGCGATTCAGGACGGTCCACGCTCGGCCACCACTCGGGTCCACGTTCAGAGACTCGCACAGGTTTAACCACTTTGCCCTTTTGGTGTCTCTGGACAGCAGTTTGACTTTGGCGGTCAATCTATTGTACTCGATCCTTGCCGCCGTGCTCGTTTTTGCTTTTCTTCTCGCCCTCTTACGCTGTCGGACCGCCTGTTCAAGTTCCTTTGACCAGGGCAAGCGATTTAGGGGCTGCAGTCCTCGCGGAATACTCCGCTTAGCAGCTGCGAGCACGGCCGTAGTCAGTACGGCGTTGGCTTCGTCAATAGAACCCTGGTTTGGGTCCACCTCGTTCAGAGTTAAACCTAAAGTCTCTCTGAACTCTTCCCATCTACCTCGCTTGTAATTCCAGTTTAAACGTTTCTCCTTCTTCTTAGCTGTTTTGGTCTGGATTTGTAAGAGGAGAGGAAGGTGGTCGCTACCTACGTCCTCGAGGACTGTGTAGCTGTGTCTGGTAACGAGGTCAGCAGATAGAAGCGTAATGTCTGGCCGACTCTCCGCGCCGTTTGCACGATGCAAGCAAGTAGGCGCGGAGGCGCTTGTCGAAAGGCTAGATCTAGATAATTTTTTTTTTTTTTTTTAAACCACGTGATTTTTAATAAGACCCACTGCCGCTCACACAGCTCGGATTTGCGTGACATTTTTACATGTGCCTGCCCTTCGACCCGCAAAAGTTCTTTTTTTAGATTTGGAGTCTTGAAAAGGTGGGGAAGTATTTGTTTGAGTTTGAGTTTGCTTTATGTCGCTAATTGACGACCTCCGATCCTTCATTTTTTACGAACACATGAGCCTATGAAAAATTATCGGTGCGTACCACTGTGCACTGTGTACTACTTTAATACTATCCTATCTATCTATTGATCGCCGATTTTATGTGGATGACCCAAAGTGTCTCGACATCAATGTCTTTGTGCTGATTCCTTTCGGTCTTGAGTGGCGAGTTTTGTTTTTTACCATTCGAAGAATGGGGCAGTTACTGGTTGTGCAAATGCTGATAAAAGCACCAGACTTTTTGTGTCAATAGTGTGCTTCAGAATATGCAAAATGCGATATAGAATTGCATTGGCTCCCCGTGAAGCAAAGGATAATTTTTAAAATCTGCATCCTGTGTTTCAAATGTCTGAATGACTCGGCTCCTTCTTATTTACAAGATTTGATAAAACTGTATACACCAGGGAGAAGTTTAAGATCCTCCACTGATTCTACCATGCTAGTGACACCTGTGAAATCATACAGATGTTATGGTGAACGATCATTCACATATCTTGGCCCCTTAATGTGGAACAAGTTACCTATGGAACTGAGACAAACAAAATCATTAGTAAGTTTCAAAAGGCAGCTAAAGCATTTTTTGTTCCAGCAGGCTTATTTTTCTTGACTTACCTGAGGGGAGAGAGCATGTGATAGAAGGAGTGAGAATGTGATGGGAAGAGAGAGGGGGGGTGGGAGAGGGGGTGTGGGAGAGAGAGGAATGAGTTTTTATTACTTGTAAAGCGCATTGAGCATTTATTGGAAATGCGCTATATAAATGTAATTTATTATTATTATTATTATTAGAACCACTCTGAGATATCTCAGATAACGAGACAAGAGCTGTTAGAAGTTGCCCGAGTTTTTTGTTGTTTTTCTGTGGGCATGCGTAAAACACACAGCATAGCATTGTACATGTAGTGTAGGGTCATCAAAATATCGTCGAGATATTTGGAATGGAATGAAAAGACCCGGTCGTCCTAATTCAGAAACCACACCGTGTGCACAAACTTAAAGCAAAGTAACGCAGCCTTTCAGTTGAAGAAAAAAAATGTGGCATGGCAGCGTGGTTTGGGAGGAGGCTAAAATGTAGAAGAAAAGGTCGGTCACAACGCTCCATGTTAAAAAACAAGAATGAAAAAAAAAAAAAACCAACTAAAAAACTATATATAGTAACAGCTATCAAGTCACAATGAAGTGAGTATTATCACATCGCGACATTATTTCTTGTTCTCCATTTTCTGAAAAACTGGAGATCTTTTAGTGTGTAGAAGAGGAATAACAAATGCACATTCTGACATTTGTTTAAAATGCATTTTGGAACTAATCAGTGTTTCACAATTCCGATCTATTCTAACTCCGTATCATAATAGTAAAGCTGAAAAGTTTAAAGTGGAATTTCTTTTGTGCAAAAAAATGGACTTGGGATAAACAAGAACTAAGGTCTCCACATATTTCTATTTCTTTTTCGAAGCATAGTTCACACATAAAATGGAGAAAGAGAGCGCATTCAAGAAACATTGGAAACAATAAGTCAATGAAAGAAGGCGTAACTATGGCCTGAAAGTTTCGGTAAAGAGGAAGAAAAGAAAGAAATTTATATAAGATAAGCAAATAAACTTTACAGAGTAAGAGCAGGCAATAAAAGCGGGGAAGAAAGCCTACTTTTCTGCTATCACTTGTGATCTCATAATGTCTTAAAGGTAGTAAAGCCCCCAATGTAGTCATGAAAGTTTTTTTAACCGCTGAGCCTTAAATTCTGCAAAATATCTTATTACGCCTAGATAGACGTAAAGGTATAAGTGCGCATATTTTAAAAGGTCTTGAAGTTCGCTGTTTTCTTAATACTTTCTTTGATTCTGAGCCACAACTGAGTTGAGGAGAAGGAAGTGTTGGGACATTTTCATCCTCTAAATAAGAGGCACATTTTCATCGAGTAAGATCGAAAAGTGAAAACTGCGTTCTATGCATATGCCTTTGTTTACAATTGGTGATCGAAACACGGCTTTGAAAATCACATCTCTGCGTTCCTCGAGTCAGCGGGGGCCAGCTAGTGTTGATAATCTGGACTGTGCGACGCTTGTCAGTTGACAAATAAAATGTCCACCGGGTCAAAGTCAACACCTGTCGCGTTCGACCTATAGGCCCATTGCGAATGACGTCACAGAGTGTTTTTGTTTTGTACTTCCGACACCTAAAATGGCGGGTGGATCAGCTGACGAGTGTAACTTTGAGATATGTCTAAGCGGTTAAAATGCCTGCTGGTTGCATTGCAGTTGACTGTTACGACAGGGGTGGAAAGGATGGATCCAAGCTGGTCAGATTTCCTACCATCCGTGTAAAGAAGGGAGAGGAAGTGAAAGAATTGACCGAACGTCTCCCATGTGCGTGAACACACGTGTCATTGTTTATTGTAGTGAACTTTTTCTTAGCTCGCCGCCAATTGGTTCGCGACGCCTGAAGTGCTCGCTGTGCAAATCAGCTAACGAATCCAAATCAATGCTTCCATAGCCATGGATATACGCGGGCTTGACAGCTAAAATGGCCGATATCCACAATGGGCCTATATAATTATCTATCTGATGTAACTTCGCTGCCAATAAAGGAAGCTAGTGCGTGGCCCGTACAGGATCAGTAATAATAACACTGCCTGATATGACAAGCGTTTGCTGTGACACAATTCCAAATGCTAAACGACGCTAATTATAATGGTATCATATAATTAATTATTGTAACTATTTTCAGCGCCTGATGATGCCTGATATATCGGCCGAAAATTCAATTGCAAAAGGATCAAATTACATAATTTTAACACAGGTCATTACTGATATTCGGATCGAAATATAATATGACATACAATATCAGCGGTTCCCAAGCGCTTATTTTGACCATAATGGTTTGTTTGTTTGTTTTTCTTTCGAATCATTAATTTGGTCTATGCGTGTGGTCTCTCCAGTTTTAAATGATACCTCCCTTGATTGCAATTGTAATGTTTTCGGTGGCAAAGACATTTAGCTTCCATATTCGTTTAACTGGATGTCCAAACCTTAATCTGGACTCTCGCTCAGCACTACGTTCGACCAGTGTTTACCATATGTGAGACTCAGTGTTTGGCCAAGACGAGCACAGATAGGTTTATTTGAAATACCTTATTCAGAACGAATGCTGATACTGACTGACTTTTTCCGCAATAAGTATAGATCTAAATGTTTTGATTCTAAATCGTAGCACGTCAACTAGCTATAAATCCAAGGGTAACACAGGCTTGTTTATTAAGTTGTTGATGCTCTTTTATTCTGTATATTTATGTAATTAGTTTGTCTTGTCTATTCAATAACAATATATTCCCTCAGTTGGAAAGCAGCAATAATTATATAGCACTACAGTTGAATCAATTGATTTGCTAACTAAAACTACAGAATACTTTACCATTACCAAACAGGTTTCCACATGAATTGATCCACCGGGAATTCTGTCACCCATTATACCCTTGAGTTGATTTCGTCACGTGCGCAACAATCTAAACCCGAGGACCCCATGGCCTATCGGGGTTCTCAAATTTTCAGAATTGTGTAAAAAAAAAAAAAATCTCGAAAATAAATAATTAAAACCACAAAGAGTTAATTTCACCTCTAGAATTGTCTGTGCGATATGGGCCCCCTTCTTAAATGACAATATTTCTTGTTAAAAACCACCAACAATGGCCTTTGCGGGTTGCCATAGTTTAGGATTTTAGTTTGTGTACATTAAGAACTGGCATACATAATTATTGAAGCCCGGTGAAATGCCGACAATTTTCGTAAGAACAAAAAATATTGTGAAGCTCTGAGGATGTCAACTCCGCGATAACGGAGTCTATGACCAACTTAGAATTGACGCCAACGTCTAGTCTCTGGAATCGTCTTCAAGTTTTAGGTTGATTCATATTAAAAACTGAACTCACACATCGTGTCATTCCGTTTTCACCACTTTTTGAAGGTTTTACCGGCCTGAACAAGGTTTCAGAGACGGACAGGTTACGTTTCTGTGTTGGCCATGGTCTTCATTTAACACTGCAATTTCTCTGACTGTTTCTCCGTCATGCAGTTTGGGAAATTCAATTTTCTCTATTCATACCCCTAGACCTAGCCTGCTTTGCTATGACGCTCTGCCTATCTGTGTCCATTAAAAATCATGGCAGCCTACTTACTATTTGGGTTATATAATAACCAAAAATACTCGTGATTGGCTTTTTTGTGACCAATTTCTTGCTATTCCCAAACATTCCACTATGACACTTTCGTCACAGAAAAGATTATTTTGCCGTGAGAGCAAAGTTCAGCCTAACCCTAACTGTAACCCCAAACTCTGCTCTTTCCAACAACAACAAAAAAAATGCAAAAGCAACACCAAAAAAAAAAAAACCAACAAAACAAATTGGCCACTAAGTAAATGTTCGCCCACATTAATAGTCTCCAGAGCACTTGAAACTTGGATAAACAGGCGCCTCCGCTTACCAGTGACACGATGTCCATGAGATGACTTAATGCAAAGATATAAGACAGCTTTGTAAAGCTTCCCGATAATGATAAGATATTATGATTTTTTTATTTTTTATTTCTATATTATTATTATTATAGTAGCAGAGTAGCGGTGGAAGTAATAATCAGTAGTGGTAGGTGGAAGAGTAGTAGTAGTAAAAGTAGTAGTAGCAGTAGCAGTAGTAGTAGCAGTAGTAGTAGTAGTACTAGAAGACGGTGGTGGTGGTATTATATGATTATTAATTATTAAGTCTGTCGTTGATATAGTTGTTCATGTTATTATTGTTATTGTTGTTTGGTATTTCATATGTTTTTTTTTAAAAATGCTTTCAGGCCTTTGAAGAATGAAGGAATCCATGGTTGATGATGCAAATAATTTTGAGAACCAATGGACACTGAAGGACATCAGTTAAACCAAATGCTTATATAACATGGTACCAATGGCATGTGTGTCCTTGGACCTTTCTTCGGTATGATGAATGTGATACTCGAACGTAATTATGCAAATGTCACACGGGGTCATGGCAAAAATTCGTGACGATGCATAGAGTAATACTGCGCCTCGCATGTTATCAGGTGTAACTCGTTATCTGCTGGAATCTAAGTACATCTCAGAGGTTCCCAAAAATAGTTTATCCCACCCCCACCCCCACGCCAAGGAGTTGCTACAACAATTCTGAAGTTCAATAAACTCTTGAGATACAGACCGTGGATGAGCGAAGCATTTGAGGTGGAATAGTGACAACCCTAAATGAAAAAATTAAAATGGCTATCGTGACTTAATGTTACACCGGGAAGTGTTCACGTAGGCACGGCCGGTAGGGTTGCACGGAATCTCCAGCAGCCGTGTCACGTAATAGGCGATTAGTTAGGTCATATTCTTACGTGAATTGTCCTGATAATTATGTGAACTGTGTTGGCAAAACCGCCTGGAATAGAAATAAGTTTCTCCAAGGGACTGTTCACATATTATGTCATCAAAAATTGACTAATTTTGACCCCCCTCCTTCCCCCCCCCCTTATCATCACATGTCATCAAATGGCTATTGATGACGCAAATGGCTGTTTGATGACGCAATCAAAACTTGGCAAAGAACAATTAAAAATACCTGTATAGTGCTGTTTGCTATTTATTTGAATTCAAACAGATTGTAAACAAAATAAAATCAATAAGAGCTTTTATATAGTGCTTAATATCCATTAATGCTCTAAGCGCTTTACAGGGAGTCCCTGATAGGCTGATTCAACCATTTAATACCATCTCAACTCACAAAGAGCATACAGAGAAGCTGCCTGTTAGCAAACTGACAAGATCTTTCCACTACCTATATGTCAGGTACCGGTTTTACAGACGGGTGGACTGAGGAAGTTAAAGGTAAAATTTTTTCCCATAGCACCTACAGCGGACAGGTTCGAACTCGCAAACACAGTATTACAAATCCGACGGGCTAACCACTGCGCAATGCTGCCCCCCAAAATATAAGATAACATTGATCTGGCTCTCTGAAATTATGCAAAAATAGAACCAAAATTCTAAACTTAAAATTGTTGCAAAATAATAAAATTTATGCAACACAGGGCAAATTTATTTCAATAATTTTGAGAAATAATGCAATTTTTATGCATGTGTGTAATGAGCATCATACATGTAACAATATATATGTCAAAACTATGCAAAGTATGCAAACCAAGGGAAATTATGCAAAAATAGAATCAAAATTATACTAAACTTAAACCTGTTGCAAAATAATAAATTTATGCAAGACAGGGCAAATTTATTTCAATATTTTTGATGACATTATCTTTGGACTCAACACACCCCTCCCCCATGTCATCACTTGTCATCATTCAAGAGACCCCCTTTCCCCTCCCCCCCCCCCCTTATGTGATGACATAATATGTGAACGGACCCCAACAAATTCTCAAGTTGTTTTATCATTGAGGCCGCCTGTCACATAACTAACGGAAGAATTTGAGCGGCTTCATTTTTCTTTTCTTGTCTTATTTTGAATGACAGTCTTAGATTTTAAACTTCTTTATTTATTCATTTTTAAAGACATTTTTTTTTATTTATCAAATTACTTATTAGGGTGAAAAAATAAACAAAACTATACAATAAATACAGAAGGTAATTTACACGGAATGGCAAAGTGTACAAATAAAATGATATTCAGCAAGAGCCAGTGGATGAAAACTGACATACAATCATTATTCATTTATTTATTTGCGTAATTATTTATTTACGAGTAAGTAGTTAGTTCTACGGATGGCAGGAGTCAAAAAGCACCATACCATTTTTTTACCCCAAAGAATCAGCACACAAAAAAAAGTTTACCTGGCACAGATACCGAGATGGTTGAATAAGGTTATCCAATAATTTCAGCGAGTTATATTATACTAGATGATCTACCGGGCATTGCCCGGAATAAACAATCATGTGCTACTCTCTCTCTCTCTCTCCGATAAAAGTAATAAACTACAGTCTTGCTTCAGAACACATGCGCACCAGAACACTACGCACCAAACTGAACGCTTGATACGGTTACTTTTTATTTGTATTTGTATTTGTATTTGTATAACTCTTTAATCCCATTTGGGAAATTTTGCCTTTGTGCCATTGCAGCCCAGTTATAACTGGAGCAGGCACGTCGTCGCCACAGTGCAGCGCCGGTCGGCGTTTTTTGTTTTTTTTTTGGGGGGGGGAGATGAGGGGGGAGGGGGAGGGACTGGTAGAGATGAATTTAATTTAATTTTGCCCGGGCAGCGGCCTGTTCGGCCTGCTCTTTACGATTTCCAACTGCCAAGGTATCTTTAACGTGCGCAACGTGCACACGGGCCCTCCGAATTTTTTCGTCCTTATCCGAGAAGACTAGGTACTCGATCCTACCCCTCAATAGAATCAGGGACACGAAAATATGAGAAAAATCCCAAACTTCCAACATGCCTGCACGGCCCGGGTTTCGAACCCGGGACCTTTGGCACGAGAGGCGAGCACCTTGCCTCTAGACCACCTTTTATGCCACCTTCCTGCCAAATTTAAGGCCTGAAGAGTGCATAGTTTGGTCAGTTAGTCATGCCAAAGGTTGCAAGTTACTGAAATATATAACAGATAAAGATGGACAGATTTAAGCTGGGTTTTCGTGTGTACGGAAACGGAAACGCCAAAAAGCTTTCAAGTAGTGAAAAAGAAAGAATGTTTCTGTTAGAAAGAATGCCTTTTCGGTACACATGGAAACACTTTCTTTGTACTACTTGATGGATGTTTGACACTTCCATTTCCGTTTCCGTACACATGAAAACACAACTTTATTTATTTATTTATTTATTTATTAGTGTTTTTATTTATTTCTTTATGTATTATTTTATCTATTTATTTATTTCATTAATTTCTTATTAAACACTTAGCAGTAGTTTTTTTACTATCTTGACAGCGTCGAGATAAAACTTCATGTAGCATACATGCAAGTTACTCCCCTTTAGGGGTGTTCTCATGTGTACGGAAACGGAAACGACTACGACGCGCGGAAACGACTAAAAAAATCCATCAAGTAGTAAAACAGAGAGGGTGTTCTCATGTGTGCGGAAACGGAAACGACTACGACGTGCGGAAACGACTAAAAAAAATTTTTCGCACTGGGTAGCGATTTTTAGCCGTTGCCGCACTGCCGCAGGCCGGAACTTACGTCATTCCCGCCTTTTTTCCCCCCGCGCTTTTTTGGTATGAGCTGAAACATGGTTCCGTGGGTCAAACAGTGTGGCGGAAACCTTCGTATTGCAAAGATGCCAAGACTGTGGCACATATCAAACAGTGATATGGAGAAGCTTATTGAGCTTGTTAGACAAAACAAGACACTTTTTGACGTGAGGAGGCCAGATCACAAAGGCTCCCATTTTACACAAATATATTTGGGAAAGTACAGCAAAAGCGATGGGGAGAAATGATATGACTGTTGAGTTTGTGCTTTATCCTTTGACTTCACGATTGTACTAAAGTGTGTTCTGTTTCGTAAAGCTGTAAAAAAAAAACTGCTGTTACGTGAGCACAATGATTACCAGCTAAACTGATATCTTAATGTATGTAGTAATCATCATCAGCGGGTCACCTCACAAACGGCTGTTTTAACACCAACCCTGTATGTATTTATATTTGGCTAAATGTAGGTCTATGTAGGTTTGATTTTATCCATTTCTCACTTCCCCCACATTCACTCCGTAACCATGCACACCTTTTAGAATCTTGACTTCACCCCCCCCCCCCCCGTACGAGCAGCCATTAGAATGGTGAATGTCCATGACAAGGCATGACAAGGCCTTGATGTTCTAAAACTTGGTAGAATTTTGTATGGACTAGATCTAGATATGTAGTCCTACTATTTGACTGTTGTATAAGAAACCAGATCTATTATTTAATTTGAGTTTTATAAAATCCAACCACTTAATTTGCTTTTTTCCTCTTTATCCTTTTAAAAGAAAATCACTGCACAAATCCCCTTGCTTTCCCGACATCTCCCCCGCCCCTGACACCCTCTCATCCCCTTTCCCCTTTACGGCTCTGAGTGCAAGTCTAGTCTTTGGATCTCTATTCCAGTATTCCAGAGTTGAGAATATGGAAATACGTGAATACATAATTATATATAACAGACATGTACATATCTGTATCATAGCATGATTGCTTTAAGTGTGGAGTCTTTGAGAATTGTGCATTAAAAAACAAAAGAAAAGAAAGACATCAGGGCTGATAAGTGCTGAGATTTTCCAATACAGATTAGAAATCAGGATTATTTGCAATTACATCACCACCAGGCGAAGACAGGTTCGTTTAAAACATGGAAAAAGGGGGATGTCTGTAATGAAACAGTTAACATCGATTGCATTGTTAACCATTGTAATTCTTGTGGCAAACAACATAAGATAAGATAAGATATAACTTTATCACCCTATTGTTAGGAAATGTGTTGTCATACCACCAGTAGTAGAACTACATTGAATATAATATCAAAGGCACATAGGTCCCTAACGCATACCGCACACACGTACATGGCTCACATGAAGAACATTACTCCCCCACACTGTCAGAACAATGGATTTGGAAAACGCACAACAGAATATATGTACCAAATTAGGAATCATTACTGCTTCGAATGCTGGATGGCAAAAAAGATCGCCTATAAAGCTTTCTGTTCGTCTTTCAGTACATTATTCGTCTGCTTCTTTGGGATCGGACTATCTGATGGAACAACAGGTGGGAGCAATCATATAGAACTGATTTCACTACTCTTCCTCACTTTCTCACACATTAACGCTGCAACATGTCAATTTCAGCGGAGGGCTGGAAGAAAGAATGGACGTTTTTGTTTTCTTTTGATACATCTGTGATGGAGGAATGATATTAAAACCAACTCCTCCTCTCAAAGCAAGAAACTGCATTCGGCTCTGGACGAAACAGATGCCATGGTGGCAGAGGGAGAAAAAATAGCAGACTGCCAGAACGAATCTCATGACGAGAGAAACAAAAGTGATATTTTCTTTTACTTTGGCCGGTTCCGTTTCCGTACACATGGAAACACAAAATTTTATTTCCGCACGTCGTTTCCGCATATCATTTTCGTTTTCGTTTCCGTTTCCGTACACATGAAAACACAGCTTTTGTCGTCTTCAATTCGTTGGCAATAATTGGGGGCTGCCAAATTTTCAATCAAAGACTCTGAAGAGTCATCTTCAGTCTAGAAGTAAACTGTGTTGAACATTTCAAGTGAACCACTGAAGAAAAGGGACCCCCATGCTAGACAGCAGTTTGGAAGTGTCCGGTTAAGTAATTTATTGTATTAGATTTACTTTACATGTTTTGCTTGCGGGGCGAGGAATGATTGACGTTGAAAATTATTTCAAGTGAATCATTGCAGAAATAAGATCTCCAGTCCTGACACCAGTTTGTAAGCGTGTTATTTATTAATACAATGTATTAGATTTACTTATCGTTTGCTTGTGAGTGAAGGAATGATTGAAGTTCCATGAAAAGGTCGACACTCACACAGGTTTGAGAAGCACAGATCTACTTAAGCTTCTTGTAGGAATGATGATCATGCGCTGCAGACTGTGAGGAATGTGAAAGTGACAGAGGAAACAACGAAACAGAAAGAACAGTCGAAAAATCCACAGAGAGGAGGAATGAATGAATGAATGAATGAATGAATGAATGAATGAATGAATGAATGAATGAATGAATGAATGAATGAATGAATGAATGAAAGAGAGGAGGAATGAATGAATGAATGAAATTTACATAGTTATAAATAAA
This sequence comes from Onchidella celtica, assembly GCA_963931925.1. Classification (NCBI taxonomy): domain Eukaryota; kingdom Metazoa; phylum Mollusca; class Gastropoda; order Systellommatophora; family Onchidiidae; genus Onchidella; species Onchidella celtica. The sequence continues at coordinate 11,794,162 of OZ007577.1, forward strand.
ATAGTCGTTCCTAAATTTTTAATTAAAGAAATTTAAAAAACATGTAAAAACAACAGCAATCATTTCTTTTAAATTTCAGAGGAAAACAAAGAAGAATTAGAATGTAAAGGAACAATTTCGTGTATTCCACATTCAGGTAAAATTGAGACGAAATCTTGACTAAATCTTGACAAAGTTATCTTGGTGCACTGGAAGCTACACTGTTCTTTCATAAAGCACTTTATGAGTTTCCTTGCTGGGGATAACTTCGTCTATTTCACATTCAGCTAAAATAGTCAAAATTTTGACAAAAATAATCTTTGCATACTGGAAGCTACACTGTTCTTTTATAAGGCACTTTATAAATTTTCGTGTCGGAGATAACTTCGTCTGTTCTATATTCAGCTAAAACGATCAACATTGTAGCAAAATCTTGACAAAATTATCTTGGTGCTCTTGAAGTTGCACTGTTCTGCAATAAAGTCTTTATGAGTTTGCATTTTGGGGGTAAGTTCGTCTATCCCACAATTGGCTAAAACTATCAAAACTTTGCCAAAGGTGATTTGTGCATACTGGAAGCTACACTGTTCTTTCATAAAGCACTTTATGACTTTCCGTGCCGGGGATAACTTCGTCTATTCCACATTCAGCTAAAATTGACAAAATCTTTCCTTTCTCCACCTCGGAATGGCAAGTGACTAGAAGCGGCCCTTGTCCACTCCTTAAACCATTTAAAACTCTCAAGTGTTTCTTAACATGAGCTATTAATGATGCATTATCATTGCAACCATTTGTATACAAATCGAGTCCATACATTTGTCCACGTGCACATTGATGCACATGACTAAACGAGAGGATATCGAAATCGTGGATCATATGGGAATCGATGTTTCTGGACCTTGACGAGGATGAAGATGATGACGACAATGTTGTAGCATAAACACGGTGGTTATCGTTGACAAGATATCGAAGGTTTGATTCAAGCAATCGATAACCAATAAAAAAGTTAAAAATTCTTCTCTGAGGAAAGAATCTATCAGTGACGTCATCGTGAGAGAAAAGCATTTTGACTTCATCATACGACAACTCCACCACTTGGTCAAATTCTGTTGGGTCATCCAGACCTTGTAAAGTTTTCACACTGTACATCATGCTGAGTATCGGCTAAGAAATAAACAAATGTGAGAACATCTGATTAGAGAATATTAGATAATATTAGCTATGATGATATAGAGGCAGTACATGACATGTGATAATTATTTGTCACGTAGATGCTTATGTTTATCCTCTGGCTCTTTTATTAAAAAAAAACTATCCGCTCCGCGCAAGATAAATCTTGCGAATTCCCATGTACGAAGCCCAAACCGCATATCCAGATCTAGGCGACATTACAAAGGCATTTGGATTCAATGCAATGACTAATGAAACCACAATTTCACGTAGAAATACACAGATGTGATTTTTGACCATCAATGTTAAAAGAGAGGTCAAGGACGTCATTTCCGGTCACACTTTTCGGTTCTATCCGATGAAAATGCGTCTCTGGTTTTGCGTCTCAAAATTTTTTCATGTAAATAATAGATAGTATAGGCTGATTTTTGTTCAAAATGAATGTGTCCACGTAAGTCTTCGTCAAAGCTTGATGCAGTACCCCAAGTTTCATAATTATTGATGGCATAGTCGCGAAGTTTTAGCTTACAGGTTCACCCTCTAGCTCAATTATGGACAGTGCATATCCGTACAACGCACACAATTCGATGACGTAGAACACACACCGGAATACTACATTACTGACCTTGTTAATTTGAATAGTTTTTTAAAATATGAATCGGCTTAGTAGCAAAACAATTCGACTTCTGCTCGGAGATTGCGTGATCTGCACTAATAATATTATACTTGAGTGTACGCCGATCACCAATGGCTACCCCAACCCCTTTTCGCCTGATTAGTCAATCTGACTACCGCCCATTGATACAAACTGACTAGACCCTCACGCCCCCAGGTCCATCTGACTATTCCATGTGTTGTCACTTTAAATTCGTGAACACCATACCAAGTTTTGTTTCAGCAAACCTTCACTAGCCGCGCTTTTTGGTAAACGTGTTGTACGGATATACACTGTTCATATCCATACAACATGTTGTACGGATATACACTTCCCTCAATTATAGTAAGATAGATCGCTCTTCCGGTTCATTGACAATGATATCATTCTTCCGGTTCATTCAAAATGGTGAATTAAAATAGAATGACCGAAAAAATCTATTTTGATAAATTCGGGGGACGGGAATTTTTAGTATGTTTTATGTGACGAAAACCTAGGTATGTAGATACTGTCGACGTCTGTAAAATTTGAATGATGTGGACTAAGTATTAACGGAGGAGTATGCTGAAATAGCCTCCATAGTTCACTTTTATAATAATAGATACTAGAGACAGCACGGCGAATAGTCTCCTCAAATATTTTTGCCATATTGTTATTTGGGTGAAAGAAATGGGCGACATACTATCTTAGCAAGGAAATTAAATGCTCTTCGAACTTGCACTGGCGTACTGAGAGAAAATAAAACAAAAACTTTCAATATTTGTTTTTTAAAAAAGGCGAAAGATTCAGTTATGGTTGTATCACATGATCTTGTGGTAAGGCATTGGCAGATACTTGCTTTCTTGATTATCTCTACTGATACTTGCCTTTTTAATCATCTCTACAGATACCCACTAGCCTGATTATCTCTACAGCTTTTGGCTAGGTATACCTGTTTTCTGGATTACCTCTATACACAAGCACTTTCATGATTATCTCTACATATACCTGTTTTCCTGATTATCTCCCCGGATATTTACTTTTCTGATTATCTCTACAAATACCCTTGAATGTCACAACAGGTACTTACTTTCTTCGTAACCTGGACATATTCTTGCTTTCCTGATTATCTCTATAGATACTCACTTCCTGGATTATCTCAAGGGATGCCTAATTTCTTGATTATCTCCACAGATACCGAGTTTCTTGATTATCTTTACAGATTTCGACATCTGATTATCTGATACCTACTTACTAGAATATCTGTACAAATATTTACTTTCGTGATATCTCCACAGATACTTACTTTCCTGATTATCTCCACAAATCCTTTTTCCCGGAACTCAGGCATAGCTCTATCGACCTTGTTATTTGCTGCAAAATCCTCATATTTGACGGTCGCCCATGTTACCTGGCGCTGTTTGTCCAACATATCACTGAGTTTGTGGAAGATGCCTTGACCCCTGTATGCTTGGTGGACTCGTCCAGCTCTCTTGATAATGGTTTGTCCCGCATCAATAACGTGGTTCATATAAAAACCGACCTGGTGAAGTGGAGGTAGCAATATTTTGTTACACTTGTCCCAGTCATGGTAATATTCATTATTATTATTATTATTATTGTATTATTGTCCCTAATCAAAACCCACCCCCTCCCCCAAGAAAAACTGTGGCGACGATGTGCCTGCTCCAGGTGTGACTGGGCTGCAATGACCCTAAGGCAATTTCCCAAAGGGGATCAAAGAAGTATACAAAACACAAAATACAAAAATAAAAACATTATTATCATTATCATTATTATTATATTATTGTTGTTCCTGTTGTTGTTGTTGTTATATTATCATTATCTTCATTATTCGCAAATTCTCTGTACCAAGTGCGACCGTATACCTAAATGTAGGTCACATTAATAACGGCACTTGGATTCACGCACAAAGACGCAGATGTGATAACGTTGACTTTCGAGCAGCAATGCGCAAAAAGAGGCAAAGAACGAAACTTCGGATCATAATAATTCTTAGATTTTATTCGATGAAAATGAGGCTCAACTTTCAGGCTCAAAAAACAAGACAAAAAAAACAAAACAACTACAACAACAACAACAACAACAACAAAACGTAAATGAATGATATTACACACTGAATTTTGCCCCCAAACGGGTATGTCCAAGTAATTCATCATCGATAATTAAGGCAGTGCACAAAATTTAATCGTCTTTGGTCACGTGCTCAGGAGGTTTTACGTGCTTACATGTTCTCTCCTAGTTCCATTGTAGTCAGGAGAAGGTGATGATGATTATTGTTACTATGCCGTTATTATCCTTATTTACATTGGTAACCACCTCTGGACTGTAACCAGAGAGTATAGATGTATAGAGAGGGTCCACTTCCGCCAAATCGCGAAACTAGGTTGCTGCGGTAAACAAGAAATTAAAGAATTGAAAGAGACCTTTTTCACCAAAGATAGTGTGCCTATCTGTTCACTGTGGTTTGTTCATATTTTTTGGGCTGATTGAAACTATTTACAGCCGTTTGTAAGCTCCTACGCCGCGTGGAAATGCACAAACGAATATTGTTTACCGCAGGGACCTACTTTCCGCTCCATGCTAACAGTGGTTTCTCAGAGCCTCCCGTGTCTTGCAGTGCAAATTGACCAATAGCGAAACCTCTCTATATATCTACTCCCTGCTGTAACTGCACACCTGATATTGAGGTTATTACTGTAAACGTTCGTCCATACTATCTACCTCGTGAGTTTACAAATGTGGTTTTCAACACCGTCTACATACCACCAGATGCTAACAAGACCACAGCTGCAACAACCCTTCATAACATCATAAATACACAGGAATCAAAATGGCCAGACGCTGTTCACATCATACAAGGAGATTTTAATCATGCAACCATGGACAACATCCCGCACTACACCCAATATGTCACCATTCCTACTAGAGACAAGAACACTCTGGACTTATTTTATTGTAACATCACTGGCGCTTATCGCTCTTTCCCTCTACCACCACTGGGGAACTCAGACCATCTTATGATATCTATGCAACCAAAGTATCGACCTGTGTTAAGAACTAATAAAGCAGACACCAAAGTAATGAAAACATGGACAGACGAGGCCTGCGACCAACTTCAAGCCTGTTTTGACTGCACGGATTGGGACATTTTTACAAACACATGTACTAATTTAGACGACCTTGTTTTTACTGTTAACTCCTACATCCAGTTTTGTGAAGATCTAATTATACCTAAGAAAAGTGTGTGTGTGTATCCAAATAGTAAACCATGGTTAACAAAAGAATGCCTTGAAGCTATTGTTGACAAAAAAAGACTCCGAAAAAACTATAGTAAAAGCGACCTCGCTAAAGTAAACAAACAAATTAAGAAGAGAATCAAAGTGTGTAAAAAAGAATACAAAGATAAAATTGAAGCAAGTTTTAAATCAAATGACATGTCATCTGTGTGGAAGGGAATGAAACAGGTTACGGGGTACGATTGTATGAAGAATAAAGTGAATGTTGTGAATGAAAGCGAATTTGCTAATGAATTGAATCAGTTCTACTGTCGCTTTGATAAACACGATTTCTCAAACCAACACCAGGAAATAAGAGACAGTTTTGATTTTGATAATGATGAATGTAATATTTGTTTTGATTATGATGCTGTTGTGAAACAATTTAAATCTGTTAAGGAAAGAAAGGCATCTGGACCAGATAACATTGGAAGCAAAGTAGTGAGAACATGTGCTGAACAACTAGCAACAATTTTTACTTTCATCTTCAACAAATCCTTTCAAATCCATTACATACCAAACATATGGAAATTGTCAAAAATCTTACCTGACCCCAAAAAACCAAAAATATCTGAAATGAACGACCTTCGCCCAGTTGCCTTAACTTCCATTATCTTTAAATGCTTTGAAAAACTTGTTTTAACTGAACTAACGAAGGAGGTCAAACAAAATCTCGCCCCTTTGCAAGTTGCATACAAAGAAAACAGGAACACAGAAGACGCCTTATTGTTTTTATTGCATAACATCTACAGTCATTTAGACACTGGTAAAACCTGTGTTCGTGTGCTCCTAGTCGATTTTTCTTCTGCGTTTAACACCATACAACCGCACTTAATGTTTCAAAAGCTTACCAACCTACACGTGAGTTCTTTTTTAAAGAGCTGGATCTTCGAATTTCTAACACAGAGAAGCCAGTTTGTGGATATAAACAACACATTTTCCAAATTACTCACAACAAACACAGGAGCGCCTCAAGGCTGTGTGCTGTCACCTGTCTTGTACACATTGTATACAAACGATTTCACTGTAACACACAACAACGTTTATCTTCTTAGATTTGCCGACGACTCTACTATTTTAGGTCTTTTATCTAACTCTGGCCACGAATATTCTAACATTGTACAATCCTTTCATTGTTGGTGTAATAACAACTATCTTCTACTGAATGGTAAGAAAACAAAAGAGCTTGTTTTTGACTTTAGGAAAAATAACAACGATCCTGTTTGCCCTCTTACTATCAACAATGAAGAAGTCGAAATTGTCACAGAGGCCAAATATCTTGGCATTACTATTGATTCATTGCTTAACTGGCATGCGCATGTAACATATGTATACAAGAAAGCTAACCAGCGCATGTATTTCCTCAGAAAGCTCCGCTCTTTAAAAGTTAGCAAAAGCATTCTGAAAATATTTTACACCATGGCTATTCAGAGCGTTTTGATGTATGGAGTTGTCTGTTGGGGCGGAAACATCTTACAAAAAGATAAAAATAAGATCAATATTTTAATTAAAAAAGCATCCAAAATTTGTTTCTGATCTGTGATCTGCCATATTTTGATGAGCTGTACACTGGTGCTTGTATTAAAAAAGCGTATATTATTATAAATGACCCCCAACATCCCCTGAACAAAGAATATATAAGATCTGTAAGAAGTTTAAGGCTGTTGTCAAAGAAAACTAAAATTGAGCGCTATTTTAAATCGTTTATTCCATCATCAACTAGGATGTTACAATAATGTCGTCATCTTGATCGTAATCTGTGCACTTGAATTGTGTCCTGCGTGTCAGGTCAATGTGTTTTAGTTAGGGAAGCATATTGTGTGCACTGTTAATTTTGTTTATTTATTAGTGTGTGTGTATTATATATGTGTGTGTGCGCGCTATATATCATACTTTCTGTTTCTGTAACTGTATTGTTATGTATTCAATGATCAAAACAAATTTCCTTGTACAAGGACGAATAAAATTTATCTTATCTTATCTTATCTAACTCTATCGACCACATCCAGAGATACCCTGGTGAACAGAAAAAAAACTCCGATCGGATAAAAATGACGAAAGGGAGGGCAATATTGATGGCGCAGACATTTCTGAGTATGTGAAGACAAGAGGCCAATAAAACGAAAATAGCCAAATAATAATTTTTAAAAAATGTGGGTGTGGCCGGTGAGAAAACAAACAAAAAAACAAAAAAGGAGACATTGAAAGCTCAAAACATTCCACTTCTCGAAGCCATAAGATCTGCAGCACATCTTGTCGTTTCTGACGGAGGCCGAAATCTACATGAGATCTAATCGATTTTTTTCATATTTACACAATTTATATCACAAATAGACATACTTTACAGTGCGGGCCTTGTCAAGTTAGATTTTTAATCAAACATTTATTTGATCTTATTAATATAAGAATCTGAAAGCTGACACAAAACTAACCCAGAGTAAGATAACAAACAAACATCAACAAAAAAACAGTGAAAGGTGCAACGTGACCGACGTGGCGTTCAACCCAAATTCAAAACTCAAACTTTCGGCTCGCTACTGACCGTCAGCTCTTTCTCCCTGCCACACCCTAGTTGCTGGGCCTACAAGCAGATGGATGAAGAAGAAAAAGAAAAGGGGTTGGGTTGGGGGGAGGGATTTTTGATGTTCTGTACTAGAGAGTATGTAGTTATGGAGAGATCTGGCCAAAACGGGAAACTAATTCTTGGACGTAAGAAGAATTGAAAGAGTCCGTCTTCACCAAAGAGAGTGTGTGTATCTATTTACTGTTGTTTGTTCATATTTTGGGGTCGATTGAAACTAGAGCCGTTTGTATGGCCTTACTCCTCACGGAAATGCACAAACGAGTATTTGTTTACCGCCGCGACCTACTTTACGCTCCATGCTAACAATGGTTTCCGGTGTCTCGCGGTGCAGAACGACCAATAGTGAAACCTCTCTGTACATACAATCCCTCACACTCACCGCTTTCCCGTTAGCTACAGCCACCAGAGGATACATGTCTGGGTCATCCAAGTAGGTCATGTAGCCGTCCTGGAAGTAGTCACGCCCACTGTACACGTCACCAATCTCTAAAAGCGCGTCCAGATCTTCGGCTCGGGCTCTTCGAATGACTACTTCCTCTGTTTCTGACGTCATGTTGCTTGGGAGAGAACTTTAGAACTGAGCTCCAGAATTGGTCCAATGCTAATCTGAGGTATCCCGCAGTAAGGGCAGTCTTCTTGAACTTCTGTCATGGCAAATGAAACCAATCGGTATTTAGAATTTACCCTTTAACGTGAAAACACCTGTAGATCTACCCATTTCATGCCTGCGTGTGGGCCTGGTGTTTGGTTTTACAAATCAAACAAAGGACGAAAATAAAATTTATTTTTCCAAAAGATCCACCTATGATTGGAAAAAGCAACAGGAAGGGAACAGAACGATCAAGTAGGATTTAAGTTAGGGATGAAACAGACCAGCCCGCCCGTGCAGATGCGGGGCCCTCTTGCAGAAGAGGGACAGCAAAGAATACATCTGACGTGATACTGCGTGTCGTAAGAGGCGACTAAAGGTGCAAAGGTCCTGGTCTCCCGAGAAGAGCCAGTTGGCGGTGGGCCAACTACCCACCCTGTAAAAATAAACCAGTTACAGAAACACAAACAAATACTTTAAGTCAGTCTTTTATCTTGGGAGAAGGGGGAGCATCTGCACCTGTAGATTCAATGAAGGACAATGGACAAAGCCGAAAGGACTCCACTGGCCCGACTGCTCCCTCATCAAACAAGTCACTCCGGATTGCGTCGTGGAATGTCCGCTCCATGTATGAAGCAGGAAAGAGTGCCCAGGTTACAATGGAGATGAGGCGATACAGACTGCACATACTTGGAGTTAGCGAGACCCGCTGGATACAGTCCGACTAAAACAACTTAATTCTGGGGAAAAGATTTTGTATTCTGGAAGGGAGGACAAAAAGCATACAGAAGGAGTAGCGATCATCTTGAGCAAGCACGCCCAGAGGTCACTGAGGGGATGGGAACCCTACGGAAGGAGAATTATATTGGCATCATTTACTACAAAGAACAAGAACATCAACATGAACATTGTGCAGATATACGCCCCAACAAACGAAGCAACCGATGAGGACAAGGACGATTTCTACAACCAGCTTCAGGAAATAGTTGACACATTGCCAAGAAAAGATGTGAACATTATAATGGGAGACGCCAATGCCAAGATAGGACAGGACAATACAGGGTATGAGGACATTATGGGGTGCAATGGTTTGGGACAAATGAATGATAATGGAGAGCGGTTTGCAAGTTTCTGCGTATTTAACAGCTATGTGATTGGAGGTTCAGTATTCCCACACAAGAGGATCCATAAGGCCACTTGGATTTCACCGGATGGAGTAACTGAAAACCAGATTGACCACTTTTGCATCACCCGACGATTCAGACGCTCACTGGAGGATGTCATAGTACAGAGAGGAGCTGATGTTGGATCTGACCATCACATGCTGCTGGCAAGACTCAAACTCCGCCTCAAGAAACAAGGTACCAGAGCAGGAACAAAGAGGAGAAAGTTTCAAGTGAGCCTTCTGGATGGAGACAAGAAGGAAGAGTTCCAGCTGACACTGAGGAATAGATTCAAACCCCTTGTTGACCTCGAAGAGACAGTAGATTTGGAGACTCACTGGGCTAAGGTAAAAGGAGTATTTACATTGACATGTCAGGATGTTCTTGGGGAAAAGAAAGTGGAACACAAGGAATGGATCAGTCAAAAATCACTGGACTTGATAAGGATAAGAAGAGACCTAAAAGAACAGGTAAATGCAAGTCGTACAAGAAGCTCAAGAGTTGGTAACCAGGAAGAGTACCGAGCATCAGCTAAAGAGGTCAAAAAATCAATTAAAAAAGACAAAGAGGAGTTCATAGGAATGTTAGCAGAGAAAGCAGAGAAGGCAGCAACAGGAGGACACATGAGGATCCTCTACCAGACTACAAAGACTCTTGCTGGAAAATATGGAAAACCTGAAGTTCCTGTCAAGGATTACAACAGGAAGGCTATTTTTGGAAAGGAAGCTCAGGCAAAAAGATGGATAGAACATTTTAACAGCCTCTTGAACAGACCTCCACCAAGCAACCCACCCGACATTCTACCCGCAAGAAATGATTTACCGATCAGTTGCGACCCTCCGACTAAAGCAGAGATTAATGATGCCATAAAGCAGTTAAACCGAGGCAAGGCAGCTGGACCAGACCAGATCCCACCAGAGGCGCTGATGGCAGATGCTGCTGGGGCTGCAGAGGGTCTGCACTCACTATTCTCGAGGATTTGGATCGGAGGCAAGTTTCCAAAGGACTGGAAGGAAGGACACCTCGTGAAGCTTCCAAAAAAAGAGGACCTCAGCAATTGTAGTAACTACAGAGGAATCACACTTCTCTCCATCCCAGGAAAGGTTTTCAATCGCATTATTCTCAAGCGAATACAGAATGCAACAGACCCAAAACTTCGTGAGGAGCAAGCTGGTTTCAGGAGTAATCGATCAACCACCGACCAGATCGCCACGCTGAGAATCATAGTAGAGCAGTCGCTAGAGTGGAACTCCCAACTGATAGTGAACTTCCTTGACTACGAGAAGGCCTTTGATAGCATCGATAGAGAAACACTGTGGAGAATATTGAGACATTATGGAATCCCAGAGAAGATGGTGAATCTTATCAAGAGCATGTACGAGGGGACAAGTTGCAGAGTCGTACACGATGGTGAGCTTACTGACAGCTTTGATATCAAGACTGGTGTTAGGCAGGGTTGTTTGCTGTCCCCATTTCTGTTTATTCTGGTGATTGATTGGCTTATGAAAGAAACCACCAGTGGAGGAAGAAATGGCATACAATGGACCCCATGGACACAGTTGGACGATCTAGATTTTGCAGATGACTTGGCACTATTGTCGCACACGCACGACCAGATGCAAGCAAAGACTACAGCTCTAAACAAAATTTCAGAATCTATTGGATTGAGGATACATCCTGCGAAGTCGAAGGTCCTAAAAATTGTTGCACCCCCAAGCGAACAAGTCAGAGTAGGAGATCAACCACTGGAAGATGTAGAGTCCTTCTGCTATCTTGGTAGTATCATTGACAATAAGGGAGGAACAGAGGCAGAAGTCAAAGCACGAATTGGAAAGGCACAGGCAGCTTTCACGTCCTTAAGCAAGATTTGGAGAACCAAGGATATATCTCTAAAAACAAAGCTGAGGATATTCAACTCGAACGTGAAGTCAGTCCTGTTGTATGGATGTGAGACTTGGAATGCGTCCCAGGCCTGCATAAAGAGAATCCAAGTTTTCACCAACAGATGTTTGAGGAAGCTACTTAAGATCAGATGGACAGACAAGGTCAGCAATGAAATTGTATGGAAAAGAACAAGACAGAGCCCAGTCAGAGAGGAAATTGGTAGGAGGCGATGGAGATGGATCGGCCACACTCTCAGGAGGCCAGGAAACAGCATCACGAAGAAGGTATTGGATTGGAATCCCCAGGGCAAGCGATCAAGAGGAAGGCCGCGCGGAACGTGGGGAAGAGCCAGAGAAAATGATGTGCAACGAAGGGGAAAGTCTTGGAATAATGTAAAGAGGCTGGCCCATGATAGAGAGGGATTGAAAGTGTTTGTTGGTGGCCTATACCCTGATCCAGGGTGAGAAAGGCAATGATGATGATGATGAAACGGACCAAGGTTGGCCTAGGCGCCAGACCGATTGCTCGCCGACTATAAATTATGCTTCTCACTAGCACAGTAGGCAATGCCTATAACGCGACACGGCGGGGTGCAACGGACAGTGCCTGCTGTGTTTAGGTCTTTATTTAAGGAGATTCGCTGCCCTTGGCATTTACACCTCAACTTTCCTTGTTTTTATTTTTCTTGTTGTTCCTAGGAATTCGTGTTGTTTTTTTTAGAGTTTTGCCCGGCCAGCGGCCTTGTACGGCTTGCTCTTTTCGATTTCCAACTGCCAAGATATCTTTAGTGTGTGCAACGTACACACGGGCCCTCCGAGTTTTTCGTCTTATTCCCAAAAGACTAAGTGCTCGATCCTACCTACCATAGAATCTGGGACAGGAAAATATGAGAAAAATCCCGAAGTTCCAACATGCCTGCACCGACCGGGATTTGAACTCGATATATCATGTGAGGCGAGCACCTTGCCTCTAGGCCACTGTGTAACCCGGCAGTGCCCTCCGTGCTGGTGAAGGAACATTTATGCCACCGGTCTTACGCTTAAGCCAGCTTTAGTCTGTTTCATCCCTTAAACAGAAGATAAGGGGTGCCTACGACTACTAGTACCAGTTCATCAGACCGAAAGAATTGTTATGCTGTGTTAACATGTTGTGTCGGGACCTTTTCGTATCCAACAGGCTACGTCAGTAACAGCTATCGTGTCACAATGAAGTGAATATTAACATATTCCGACTTTAGTTCTTGTTTGTTCTATCTCCATTTTCTGGAAAACTGGAGATCTTTTAGTGTGTAGAAGAGGAATAACAAATGCACATTCTGACACTTGTTTAAAATGCGTTTGGGAACTTGTCAATCTGTTTCACAGTTCCGATTTATTCTAACTCCGTATCATAATAGTAAAGCTGAAAAAGTTTAAATTGGAATTTCTTTTGTGGAAAAACAATGGAGTTGGGACAAACAAGAACTAAGGTCAGGACATCTTTAAATTTCTTTTTCCAAGCATAGTTCACACATAAAATGGGGAGAGAGAGCGCATTCAAGAAATATTGGAAACAATAAGTCAATGAAAGAAGGCGTAACTATGGCCTGAAAGTTTCGGTAAAGGGGAAGAAAAGAAAGAAATTTATATAAAATAAGCAAATAAACTTTACAGAGTAAGAGCAGGCAATAAAAGCGGGGAAGAAATCCCGATTTTTTGCTTTCACTTGTGATATCATATTATAAAGGAAGTAAAGCCTCCAAAGTAATCATGAAAGGCTTTTTAACCGCTGAGCCTTAAATTCTATAAAATACCATATTATTACGCATAGAAAAACGTAAAGGTGTAAGTGGGCATATTTTAAAAGATCTTGAAGTTCGCTGTTATTTTTAGTGCTTTCTTTGATTTTAGGCCTCAACTGAGTTGAAGAGAAGTAAGTGTTCCGACATTTTCCTCCCCAAAATAAGAGGCACATTTTCATCGAGTAGAATCGAAAAGTGTGATCAGAAATTGCATTGTATACCTCCGTTTACAACTGGTGATGGAAAAACAAATTTTTAAACCACATCTCTGTGTTCCCCGAACCAGCGGGCCAACTAGTAATAGCATTGATAAGCTTCTCAGTGCGACGCTGGTCAATGAACAAGTAAAGTGACCACCGGGTCAAAAGTTAACCTCTATCCCGTTCGACTTATATAATTATCTATCTGGTATAACTTCGCTGCCAGGAAAGGAGTGTAATATAGCGCATGGCCCGTAAAGGACCGGTAATGATAACACTGCCTAACATGACAAGCCTTTGCTGTGACACAATTCCAAATGCTAAACGACGATAATTATAATGGTATCATATAATTAATTATTGTAACTATTTTCAGTGCCTGTCGACACCTTATAGATCGGCAGAAATTAAATTGCAAAAGGATCAAATTGCACAATTTTAACACAGGTTATTAGTGATATTCAGATCATAATTTATGACATACAATATTAGAGGTTTCCAAGCGCTTATTTTGGCCGTGATGTTCTTTTTGGAATCATTAATTTGGTCTATGTGCGTGGTCTCTCCAGTTGAAAATGATACCTTCCTTGGCTGCAATTGTAATGTTTTCGGTGGCAAAGACACTTAATTGCCAAATTCGTCCAACTGAATGTCCAAACCTAAATCTGGACTCTCGCTCAGCACTGCGTTCGGCCCGTGTTTACCATGTATGACTCAGTGTTTGGCCAAGACGAGCACTGATAGGCCTAGTTGAAATACCTTATTCAGGACCAAAGCTGATACTGACTGACTTTTCCCGCAATAAGTATTGATCTGGATGTTTAGATTCTAAATCGTAGCACGTCAACTAGCTAAAAACCCAAGAGTAACACAGGCTTGTTTATTAAGTTGTTAATGCTCTTTTATTATGTATTTTTATGTAATTAGTTTGTCTTGTCTATTCAATAACAATATATTCCCTCAGTTGAAACGCAGCATTGATTATAGCACTATAGCTGAATCAATTGATTGTTAACTAAAACCACAGAATACTTTACCATTACCAAACAAGTTTCCACATGAAATGATCCCCCGGGAATTCTGTCACCCATTATATCCTTGAGTTGATTTCGTCACGGGCTTAACAATCTAAACCCGAGGACCCCATAGTCTATCGGGGGTTCTGAAATTTTCAGAATTGTGTAAAGAAAAAAAATATCTCGAAAATAAATCATTAAAAGCCCAAAGAGTTAATTTTACCACTAGAAATGTCTGTGCGATATGGGCCACCTTCTTTAAAATGACAATATTTCTTGTAAAAAAAAACCACCAACAATGGCCTTTGCGGGTTGCCATAGTTTAGGAGTTCAGGGTGTCCACATTAAGCCCTTGCATACATAATTATTGAAGCCCGGTGAAATGTCGACAATTTTCGTAAGAAAAAAAAAAATATTGAGACGCTCCGAGGATGTCAGCTCCACGATAACGGAGTCTATGGCGAACTTAGAATTGACGCCAACGTCTAGTCTCTGGAATCGTCTTCAAGTTCTACGTTGATTCATATTAAAAACTGTATTCACACATGTTACTCTCTTTTCATTTCTTTTCAAATGTTTTTACCAGCCTGAACAAGGTCTCAGAGACGGACAGGTTACGTTTCTGTGTTGGTCATGGTCTTCATTTAACACTGCGATTTCTCTGACTGTTTCTCCGTCATGCAGTTTGGGAAGTTCAATTTTCTCCATTCATACCCCCTAGACCTAGTCTGCTTTGCTATGACGCTCTGCCTATCTGTGTCCATTAGAAATCATGGTACTTACTATTTGGTTCATATAATAACCAAAAATACTCGTGATTGGCTTTTTTTTTGTGACCAATTTCTTGCTATTCCCAAACATTCCACTATGACACTTTTGTCACAGAAAAGATTATTTTGCCGTGAGAGCAAACTTTAGCCTAACCCTAACTGTAACCCCAAACTCTGCTCTTTCGACAACAAAAAAAGTGGAAAACCAACACCAAAATACAACAACGAAACAAATTGTCGACAAAGTAAATTTAATGTTCACCCACCTAAATAGTCTCCAGAGCACTTGAAACTTGGATAAACAGGCGCCTCCGTTTACCAGTGACACGATGTCCAGGAGATGATGATATGTCAAACAGACTTAAAGCAAAGGTATACGATAGCTTTGTAAAGGTTTCAGATAATGATAAGTTATTATGATTATTTTTATTATTTTTATATTATTTTAATAAAAGTAGCAGAGAAGAAGTGGAAGTAATAATCAGTAGCGGTAGTTGGACGAAGTAGTAAAAGTAGTAGCAGTAGCAGTAGCAGTAGTAATAGTATTGTAGTAGTAGCAGCAGTAGTAGTAGTAGTAGAAGTAGAAGTGGTAGTGGTGGTGGTATTGTATATATGATTATCATTAAGTCTGTGATTGATGATAGAGTTACTCATGTTATTATTGTTGTTGTTGTTTGGCATTTCATATATATATATTTTTTTTTTAATGCTATCAGGCCTTTGAAGAATGAAGGAATATATGGACAGTGGTTGACGATGCAAAAAATTTTGGGAACCACTGGACGTTGAAGGGTATAATCCGATTAATGCAGCCCAAATGCCCAAATAACATGGTACCGTACGAATGGCATGACTGTGTGTCCTTGAACCTTTCTTCGGCATGATGAATGTAATACTCGAATGTAATTATGCAAATGTCACACGGGGTCATGGCAAAAAATCGTGACGATGCATAGAGTACTACTGCGCCTCGCATGTTATCAGGTGTGACTCGTTATCTGCTGGAATCTCAGTACATCTCAGAGGTTCCCAAAAATAGTTTTTCCCACCCTCACCCCCACCCCAAGGAGTTGCTACAACAATGCTGAGATTCAATAACTCTTGGGATACAGACCGTGGATGGGCGAAACATTTGAAGTTGAACAGTGACAACACTAAATGAAAAAATTAAAATGGTTATCGTGACTTAATGTTACACCGGGAGGTGTTCACGTAGGCACGGCCAATGAAGTTGCACGGAATCTCCAGCAGCCGTGTCACGTAACAGGGCAATTAGTTATGCCATATCCTTACGTGACTTGTCCTGATATGTGAACTGTGTTGTCAAAAGCGCCCGGAATAGATCTCTATAGGTTTCTTCAACAGTTTCTCAAACTTTTGTATCATTGAGGCCGCTTGTCACATAACTAACGGAAGAATTTGAGCGACTTCATTTTTTTTTTCTTGTCTTATTTTGAATGTCAATCTTAGATTTTAAACATATTTATATTTATTCAGTTTTTAAATAATTTTTTTTTATTATCAAATTACTTATTAGGGTATACAATAAATACAGAATGTAATGCACACAAAAAGGCATAGTGTACAAATAAAATGATATTGAGCAAGAGCCAGTGGATGAAAACTGACATGCAATCATTATTTATTTATGTAATTTTTTATTTATTTATTTATTTGCGTAATTAATTATTACTCTCAAAAAGTCCGAAGAGTCATCTTCATCCTAGAAGTAAACTGTGTTGAACATTTCAAGTGAACCACTGAAGAAAAGGGACCTCCATGCTGGACAGCAGTTTGGAAGTGTCCAGTTAAGTCATTTATTGTATTAGATTTACTTTACATGTTTTGCTTGCGAAACGAGGAACGATTGACAGTTCCATAAAGAATCACCTTGAGTCTAAAAGTAAACTGCGTTGAGAAGTGCAAGTGAATCGATGCAGAAATTAGATCTCCACTCGTGACACCAGTTTGTAAGCGTGTTATTTATTATGGATTTACTTATCTTTTGCTTGTGAGTGAAGGAATGATTGACAGTTCCATGAAAATGTCGACAATCACACATGTTTGAGGACCACCGATCTACCTAGATCAAGGCTTCTTGTACGGAATGATGATCATGCTGACAGTGAGGAATGTGAAAGTGACGGAGGAAACAACGAAACAGAAAGAACAGTCGAAAATTCCACAGAGAGGAGGAATGAATGAATGAATGAATGAATGAATGAATGAATGAATGAATGAATGAATGAATGAATGGAATTTATATAGATCTAGTTATAAAAAAAAATAGGCGTTCATAAATCTTTATTTTTAAAAAAGTTTTAAAAAAACAACATGTAAAACAGCAGTGATCAATTTTATTTTTTTTAATTTCAGAGGAAAACTAAGAAGAATTTGAATGTAAAGCTGATTTAAAAAAAAAAAAGGCCCAACACAAAGGGCCAAAAAAAGAAAAAAATTGCTGAATTTATGAATTCAATTCACCTTCATGAAAGCATTGTGTTGAACCTCCTATGTCGTTCCAAAAGCAAGAGTATGAATACAAAGTGCGCAAAACTGTGTTACCACTATGGTACATGAATTAATGCGCTTCAAAACAGACACAAAGTCGGGTTAAAATAAAAGGCGTGAAAAACATATACACTCATGCACATAAGAAACTATACAAATTTCAAATATTCTGTGCTTGCTTATAATCATGCAAAATCAGTTCAGTTCAAGTTCAAGTTCAAGTTTAGTTTATTATAGGCCTGGCGGCCAATTCAAAAACACACAAGAATCATGTGAACAATCTCAGTAATACATCAATTTAAAGAACAGAATCTAGGCTAAATTTTAACTACTTTTTGAATTAAAAACAAAAAACGATATTTTCACAAAAACGAGTAATTACAACAGAGTGAAAAATCTGACTTGGCAAAATTTCAAACATTCATTTCATGTAACTTTACACTTACTTGTGCGCATGAAGTGTCATTAGTGCTCAAAGTATGTGTATGTTTAAATTGATATGTGAAAGCTTTTCCAATTCCGAGTCAGATGATACCACAATCAGATATTTCTAAAGCGGGAATAGTGAGGAAACGGTTAAAATGTAAACTCTCTTGGATGTTATTTGGCAACAAAAGAAACAGATGTTGCGATGCTTGATGCATCATAATCAATCATTAAATTGCTTCGGGTTTTCCCTGATGTGTTCAGTTCATTAATTGTGCTTTTTGGTTCCAAAGTTCCATCTGCTTCCTGTTTTGTGTCCATTGTCTGCTGTTTTGTCCCAATCACTTAATGTTCATTTGTGAGGAGCCACGGTATAACTGTTTATCCAATATGCCAAAACTAAGCATTGAAGAGAGGGGAAGATTGATAGGTCATTTGGAAGCTGGTTGTTCAGTGGCGCATGTTGCTGAAATCTTTCACGTAACTCGCAAGGCAGTTTATGATTTGCTCCATAAGTACAATGCATTCCACTCTATAAAAGATCAACCTAGGACTGGTCGTCCGCATATTACAACACATGACGAAGACCGAGAAATTGTTTTTCGACATGAGAACAATCCTTTTCGGACTGTTGTATCAACATCGTTAGAGCTGGGAACCTGCAGCAGAGAGACTGTCAGGCGTTGGTTGAATCAAGCCGGTTTGCGAGCTCGGAGGCCTGCAGTGCGTCCGCTGCTGACACCGCTGCACAGACTCAATCGTATGAACTGGGCACGTCAACACGTGCGATGGAACATTGAACAGTGGTCAGCGGTACTGTTTACTGATGAATCGAAATTTGAAATTGATGCTTGTGATAGGCGGTTACTTTGTTACAGAAGAAATGGCCAACGACACGACGAAGACAAAATAGTACAAGTTCAAAACCGTGGGTATGGCTCTGTGACTGTGTGGGGCGGCATACTTGGTGGCACGAAAACCCAGCTTGTAAGAGTCAATGGCAGACTCAACGCCGAACAATACATAGAACTTCTTAGGAACCATGCATTGCCCTTCATCAATGACAATAATGTGGCCTTCATGATGCAAGATAACGCACCTGTTCATAAGGCCCGTGTCACACAACAATTTTTAGAAGAACAGGGAGTATTGATGATTGACTGGCCATCAGTAAGTCCAGATATGAATCCCATCGAACATGTCTGGAGTTACATGAAGAGACAGCTCAAAAAGCCCAATTTGGCAGCAAATCCTGACGATTTATTCGATATTCTTGTAAATTTCTTTCTCTGTCTCTGTAATTTCTTTCTCAACATCTAACTCTCCATGAGTCGTGCCCTTGCCGCTCATTCCCCCTTTTTTTTTTTCATTTTTCCGTTGTTTGTTTACAAGACGTGCTGCATTGCGTTTGCGCGTCAACGCCTTGCGCACCCCCTTGACCATTATCTTATAATTTTGAATATTCTCCCCACCTGGACTCATAACCAATTTAGGATGTCCACTCAAATACTCAATCCGTTCATCTCATCATATCATCAAAACAAAATATTCAATGAAACAAAACATTAGTCACTTCCTGGACCAAATTGCAACAAACATAATTAATAACCAATTCCCAGTATTTTCACCTAGATGTTAGATGTACACAGTTACTTTCACCACCCTTCTTTGTAGGGATTTGTAATTCAGATGATACCTGAAATTGAAAATCACAAGTCTAGTTTCTCAGGGGGCTTTGCCTTTCTACCTGCTCTAGTGTAAACTGAGCCTGGTTGGTTATCAGAAGATGTAGCTCTAGGCCGAGCACTATCTCTTGAATAAGTGGCTTCGGGGCTAGATATAGGCCCATCTGCTTGCCTCTCTGTATCAAACAGCTCTAACTTGTGGAGCTTTTGTAAAGCTCTTGTCACTTTACCCCTGGTTGTTTTCAGTTCTACTGCTCTGATCAGCCCATCTTTTCCCACAAATGTCTTAGTTACAACACCAAGTGCCCACTGCAGTCTAGGCTTCCCTTCTTCTCTTATCAAGACTAAAGAGCCAATTTTCACATCATTGTTTGGCTTCTTCTGTGCCATAGGTGGTAAGTTTCTAATGTAACTGTCCTGCCAAATGTTCCAAAACTGATTGACCGCCTGTGACTGACATCTTTCTCTCAATGCAAGATCACTCATTTCTTCACAATATTCATCCACCATGACAAAACTCAATGCTGAGCTTCTTCCTATCAAAAGGTGGGAGGGGGTGAGGGGGTTCCCAGTATCCCCAACGTAGGTGAGTGGTCTAGAATTGATACAGGCCTCTATCTCTTGCAAGACAGTTTCCAACTTAACCCTTGATACCTGAGTTTTTCCCAGACTCTTCCTCAAAGCCGATTTTACTGACCTTATCAGCCTTTCCCACCACCCTCCCCACCATGGACCTAAGGGGGCACTGAATTTCCACTCCATACCCACATACTCTAACTCCCTTTTCAGTAAGCCGTGAGCTGCTCTAAATGTTTTTGCATTGTCAGAGTAGATTATTGAGGGTTGGCCTCTCCGCGCAGCAAATCTCCTAAAAGCCAGTATGAAATCTTCAAGGGATATAGAATCAACCAACTCAACGTGAACCGCTCTTATCACTGCACATGTGAAAAGTACGATGTACAGCTTTTTGTCAGGATTGTCAGAACAATAGAGAGGGCCAGCATGATCGATGCCCACAACCGAAAACGGAGGTGCTTTCTTGACTCTGTCCTCCGGAAGAGGTGCAATGGCTTGTTCGCATGGTCTTGCATCTTGTCTTTGACAATCAAAACACAATTTGCATATTTTCTTAGCCAATGTTCTCACCGATAATATCCAAAATGAATTTCTGAATGATGTGATCAAAGTATTCACTCCGGCATGTTTCATCAAGACATGTCTGTTCTTCATCATGAGATAGGAAACATGGCACTTGGGTAGGAGTATTGGGTGTTTTTCATCATACAAAAGTGTAGGAGCTAATGTAAGCCTGCCTTGTATCCTCAACAGTCCATCCTTGTCAATAAATGGGGAAAGCTTGTAGATGTGAGATGTTTTCTTCACAGCCATTTCGCGGTCGAGGGTTGTCAGTTCTTCGCCAAAATGTTGCTTTTGAACACAGCGCAATAAAGTGGTCTTTCCTGTTTCTAATTCTTCTGGGGTAAATTTATTGGACTTGTTTCTTGTTTGCCCTGCACGGCTGTTGCGTATAAATCTTAAAATCCATGTCATCACTCGAACAAGTTTTCCAATGTCAGAGAAGCGATCATAGTCAATCAGGCCCCGGCAATCCAGGTTTGCATTGATCAGAACTGTCCCCTCTTGTCTTTCCTCTTCGTCCATCTCGGGCCATACTATCTTTTCATTGACCTCATCAGGCCTTGCTTCATCCTCTTTCAACCACGTAGGTCCATGCAGCCACAAATCCGATTGTGTCAATTCTTGTGCAGTCACGCCCCGGGTCAACAAATCTGCCGGGTTTTCCTTTCCGGGGCAAAATTTCCATCTTTCTGGATTTGTGTGTTGCTGAATCTCTTGCATTCTGTTCCGAATAAACTGCTTCCATTTTGTGGCATCACTCTTTATCCAACTCAGAGTAATCTGAGAATCTGACCAGCACGTATAGGAAAGGTTGGTATCATCAATCTGAAGCGCTGACGCAACAAAGGTCAACAGTCTTGCAGCTAAAAGTGCAGCCAAAAGCTCCAGTCTTGGAAGAGTTATCTTTTTTAGCGGAGCTACCTTCGTCCTGGTTGTGACCAAGGTTACAAAGACTTTGTCATCGACAAGTGTCTTCAAGTACACGCAACATCCATACGCTTTTTCAGAGGCGTCTGAAAACGCTATTAGTTGTTTCTCAGATGTTCCATTCCATGCCACTGGTGAAATGCACCGAGGGATTTTCCAGTCCTGGATACAACCGAGGCCACCTATCCAGCTGTTCACACGTTCTTGGAACTCAATAGGTAGAACATCATCCCACCCAAAGCCTCTCTTCCATGCCTCTTGAAACAAAATCTTCAGCGTTATGCTAAAGGGAGTCAAAAATCCCAAAGGATCAAACAGTCTTGCTGTGATACTCAACAATAGTCTCTTAGTGAACAGACCAGGCTCTAGAGAAGGGAAAGCCCTAAAGATAAAACTATCTTCCTCTGTAGTCCAAGAGAGTCCCGATACCTTGACTGTATTGATGTCACCGAATACTTCAAATGTCCTGGTGAATTTTTCCTTCGCTGCTCGACAATTTGTAGCCCACTTCGTGAGTGTGAAACCGCCTTGCTGCATCACATTCCCAGCTTCTGTCATCATCTTACAGACTTCTTCTTCAGAATCAGCCCCTGTCAACCAATCATCCACGTAAAGATTAGCCTTCAACTCTCTGGTTGTTGTCGTTGAATCAAACTGCGATAAGTGAAACTTTAGAGTAGCATTCAGCAGGAAAGGGCTTGCTGCGTTGCCGAAGGTAACTCTGTTGAACCTCATAGTTCTAATTTTCTTGTTAACGTCCCAGAGGAATCTATGCACATCTCTGTCAGACTTGTGCAGGTTGATCATCAAAAAAGCCTTCTGTATGTCTGCCGTGAGTCCAAATTGCCATCTCCTGAACCGTAGTAAAAATCTGAACCAAATCAGGAATCAGTTTTGGCCCTATCTCCATACAATCATTCAAGCTAATTCCGTTATCGCCTTTGCAAGATGCATCGAAAACTGGTCGCACCTTTGTGGATAGACTCTCCTCTCTCACGACTGGATGATGGGGTAGGTAAAAAATAGGATCATCAGTCACCATGTCTTTTTCTTGAACTTCTTGGATGATTTCTGATTTTTCCAACTCTGTAAGTACAGCATCATACCTTTCCTTCAAGTCTTGGTCCTTTTCCATTCTTTTGGTCAACCCCTTCAATCTTTTTTCAGCAATTTCTCTGTTGTCCATCAATAAGCTCTTGGACTTCTCACTCTTCCGTGGCAATTTGACCGTGTATCTCTCTGCCTCAAATCGTATCTCTCTTTCAAAGTTTTGCAATGTCCTGTTTTGGAGGATGTCTTCTTTTTCTACGGGACTTATACCTATTGAGTCCAATTCCCACATGTTTCTTACCTCTTGCTCTGACATTCCTGTCTGACAAAATAAAATCTGACTTTTAAGGGTTTTCAAGTGTGATCTTACCTGACCCTCATATGACCCTGAAAGCATCCACCCAAAGACTGTTTTCTGAGCCACCAAACCCTCTGAGCTTGTTTTTTTAATTTTGATCAGAGGCCAGTACCAGTCAAGACCAATCATAATGTCGACCTTTACAGGTCTACCCTTTTCATAATTCTCTTCAAGAGGAATAGAACCAAATTTTTTCAAAATGTCCACTGGCACTGGTGCCCTAAACATGGTGGAGCAAATAGTCTTCATACCAATCAGCCTGATTTTTACTTCACAAGCACCAAGCTCATACACCTCTTTCTCTCCTTTTCTCGACCCATTCTCTCCAAAACGACAGTACGCCAAGGACTCTTTCCCAACCCGTTTCAAATTCAATTTCTTAGCACAGTCTAAAGTAACAAAGGATCTATCTGATCCGCTGTCAAACATGATGTTGACCTCAGCCCCTGCTATATTACTTTTCACTACTTGCATGACAGTTGTCT
Organism: Onchidella celtica; assembly: GCA_963931925.1. Classification (NCBI taxonomy): domain Eukaryota; kingdom Metazoa; phylum Mollusca; class Gastropoda; order Systellommatophora; family Onchidiidae; genus Onchidella; species Onchidella celtica. The sequence goes on from OZ007577.1 coordinate 11,817,812, forward strand.
TGTTACTGGTTCTTGTGTAGGAGACTCCTACAAGAGCTGGATCAGCACCAGATCCGACAGCTCCCTCACCGTCCTTGTTCATATTTTTCAAACACAAAACACTGTGGTGGTTCCCCTTGCAAAAATAGCACACTTTAGTACAATGTTTTGCCAAATGTTTCCCCAGGCATACAAAGCACAAACCCAAGTCTCTAATTTTCTGTTTTCTGCCCTCAAAATCTAGATTTTTCAGTTCTCTGCATCTATCAGAATAGTGTGTTCCAGAGCAAAACGCACACTGTCTAGTTTGCTGCCCACCCGAAAGCAAGGCTGCAGCAGTTCCCGTCTTCTTCCTCCCCTCCCACTGTGGCTGCCCCTTCACTGGGAGTCCTAGGCCAGGTACTGTGGTTGCACTTCCTGCCCCTGAGCCAAATGTCTGCGAGCGCTCCCGTCTCTGGATCTCGTCATACATAAATTGGAGAAGGAAGTCCAGGTCACCCTCGTGCCCCTCTCCCACTCTGGCCCATTCCAGCCTGATGTTCGACGGTAGCTGGTGCAGGATAAGAGGTGTAAGAATGACGCCATAGTTTTCACCGCCAACACCCAGGCTCTGTAAACTTCTTACTCGTGTTTGGATTTCGTCGTGTAGTCGCCACAGGTTGGGTGGTGACGAGCTGTCTTTCGCAGAAGATGAAAGGTTTGTCTGCAACAGTTTCTGAATGTGCGAAAAAATGATTCTCTCTGGTCTGCCAAACCTCTTCAGAAGAATCTCTTTGGCTGCTGCGTAGTTCTCTGCGGTCAGTGGTAAGCCAGAAACAGCAGCGGCTGCCTCGCCCTGAAGAAGGGACTGTAAGTATGTAAATTTGTTAACAACTGGGACGTCGGTTTCATCAATCACAGCCCGAAATTTGTCCCAAAATGTCTGCCATTCGGTGTAGTCACCCCCAAATCTTGGTAGCTCTAGCTTTGGAAGCCTTGCTGTGGGACGACGAGGGTTGTTGGCAGCTGCAGAATCCCTCAAGGCGCCAGCTTCTGAAGCGGCCTCTGTGCTCTGATTTTCCCTTGTCATAATTTTCAATCTTTCTTTAGCCTCTACTAAAACTTTTCTCTTCTCATCTCTGAATTCTGCAGCAACATGTAATTACAAATCCCTACAAAGAAGGGTGGTGAAAGTAACTGTGTACATCTAACATCTAGGTGAAAATACTGGGAATTGGTTATTAAATATGTTTGTTGCAATTTGGTCCAGGAAGTGACTAATGTTTTGTTTCATTGAATATTTTGTTTTGATGATATGATGAGATGAACGGATTGAGTATTTGAGTGGACATCCTAAATTGGTTATGAGTCCAGGTGGGGAGAATGTTCAAAATTATAAGATAATGGTCAAGGGGGTGCGCAAGGCGTTGACGCGCAAACGCAGTGCAGCACGTCTTGTAAACAAACAACGGAAAAACGAAACACAGAGGCCGCTTTGGAAGCCTTGCTGTGGGACGACGAGGGTTGTTGGCAGCTGCAGAATCCCTCAAGGCGCCAGCTTCTGAAGCGGCCTCTGTGTTCTGATTTTCCCTTGTCATAATTTTCAATCTTTCTTTAGCCTCTACTAAAACCTTTCATCTTCTGCGAAAGACAGCTCGTCACCACCCAACCTGTGGCGACTACACGACGAAATCCAAACACGAGTAAGAAGTTTACAGAGCCTGGGTGTTGGCGGTGAAAACTATGGCGTCATTCTTACACCTCTTATCCTGCACCAGCTACCGTCGAACATCAGGCTGGAATGGGCCAGAGTGGGAGAGGGGCACGAGGGTGACCTGGACTTCCTTCTCCAATTTATGTATGACGAGATCCAGAGACGGGAGCGCTCGCAGACATTTGGCTCAGGGGCAGGAAGTGCAACCACAGTACCTGGCCTAGGACTCCCAGTGAAGGGGCAGCCACAGTGGGAGGGGAGGAAGAAGACGGGAACTGCTGCAGCCTTGCTCCCGGGTTTCGGCACCATGTAAATTTCTTTCTCTGTCTCTGTAATTTCTTTCTCAACATCTAACTCTCCATGAGTCGTGCCCTTGCCGCTCATTCCCCTTTTTTTTTTTTGTGTTTTTCCGTTGTTTGTTTACAAGACGTGCTGCATTGCGTTTGCGCGTCAACGCCTTGCGCACCCCCTTGACCATTATCTTATAATTTTGAACAATTCTGGTTCAGATCTGGACTGAGCTGGATGAAAACTTCATCCGTTTGCTAACACAATCTATGCGGAAAAGAGTACGCTGTCTTCACGATGTAGACGGTGGCCATACAAAATATTAAACATTTTGCCAAGTCAGATTTTTCACTTTGTTGCAATTTCCGGTTTTAGTGAAAAAATTGGTTTTTATTTTTGATCCAAAATATGCTCAAAGTGTAGCCAAGACTCTGTTCTTTAATTTGATGTATTGTTGAATTGGTTTTAAATGATTGCAAGCAAGTACAAAATATTTGAAATTTGTATAGTTTCTTATGTGCATGAGTGTATATACAATATTAATAATTTTTACCCTCCAAAAGATGAAAAAAATACAAATTATTTCATTCTTAAATATTACACTGCAATAATGCCTGAGTTCTTTAATATCCCCAAATGTCAAGATATCAAGATATCATAGCTCTTGTTGTTCCAGCTCCACTTTTGCACAACTGAGAAATTCGACGTTAAACATTTGCTGCTTTAGTGTGATAATAAGAGGTTGGAATAAATCGGAACTGTGAAACAGCTTGATAAGTGCCACGCACAAGGCATTTTAAACACTCGCCAAAGTGTGTATTTGTCATACCTCTTCTACATTCGAAAAGATCTCCAGTTTTTTTCAGAAATGGAAATACAATAAAAAAAATTAAGGCGGTGGAATAGCCTGAACAATTGATGGTAAATAAATGCTAATATTTTTTTGCAAGGCCAAATAAAAGAAACAAAAAATAGGACATTACTAAACTCCCACAGAACAAACCGTGACCCAGGAAAAATCACAGCGCACCAATGGGCAATAACTCATGCCTGAGCAGATTGCCAAGATTAGTGTAAGTTACGGTCCTTATGACTGGGGAAGTGCACTGAGTCAGATCTGCATTGTCTCCGTTTTAATGCAAGATGTGGACTCCGAAGTTTAACGGGACCTCGCCCACTTTACTGAGAAATTGACGAAATATTATAAAAACCACAGAAAAACTGTGGGGTCGCAGCAAGGCTATAACTATATGCTATAACTATAAGCAAGGTTAAAATTGGCCAAAAAGAAAAGGTTGTATGTAGCGAAACCCTGCGTGAGAAATAAAACCCAAACGATACAAAGCAAACTAAAGAGAAGGCGAAAGCCGAAAATTTGAGCATTTTCTGTCTTCTCTTTAGTTTGCTTTGTATCGTTTGCCCTTTACTGAAATTGAAGCAAGTCTAAAAAAAAAAATCACGAAAAAACTGTAGGGTTGCAGCAGGGTTTGATGCAGAGTCAAAATATGACAGAAAACACACAACTACCTCGGAACAAGTCTGTTTCGGGGACACGGTGGTCCAGAGGCAAGGTGCTCGCCTCTCATGCCGAAGCTACCGGATTCGGATCTCGGTCGGTGCAGGTCTGTTGGAATTTTGGGATTTTTAACTCATATGTTCCTGTCCCTGATCCTATGGCAGGTAGGATAGAGCACTTAGTCTTCTCGGATAAAGACGAAAAATTCGGAGGGCCCGTGTGCACGTTGCGCACGTTAAAGGTACCTTGGCGGTTGGAAATCCTGAAGATCAGGCCGAACAAGGCCGCTGCCCGGGCAAAATTCAAAAAAAGAACAAGCGAATCCCTACCACAACAAGAAAAAGTGAGGTGTAAATGCCAAGTGCAGCGAACCTCCTAAAATAAAGATATAAACACAACAAGTCTGTTTCGCTAGTTGAGTCAAATGAAGTTCAAGTCTTGGGTGACAAAACTGGCTTGACTAAGTGTGCTTCCAGCCTATCCTGACGGTCAGGAACTTAATATTCAACATCATCATGTAAAATACCTCACGTGTGACATAATATCAATTTTTGCCCCTTCTCCTATCGCAACAGAATGGAAACAATTTGGAGAAATCTTGGTGTGTTTGTGCCATGACACGAATGTCACTTTGCTGGCAATCAGTCGCTGTTGAAAAGCAAAATGAACAAATTATTTTTAAAACAAAAACAAAAACGATGGAAAAATCCGTGTGTCGCAGATGGGGTTTGGCAGAAAGTTAATTTCCAGTAAAAGAGAAATAATGTATTGTTGCTCAAAGCTTTGAGTTCGTAACAAACAGATTTTTTAAAGAATAAATCAGAATAGTTTATTTCTGAACGAATCAAAACTTGGTTGAATTTCTTCTTTTTTTTTAATCTTTCGGATTTACTGTATGGATGTTTTGTTTCTTTTTCAGGTTGACTTCAACCACTAACCACTATATTGAAAACGTGTTTGGAGGCGGGCGGGGGACAATACAGAGCCTGACACCGAGGCAACTCTGCATTCGCCCCTGGATGGTTTACAGCACTGACTTCAGTTTCTATGTTAAAAAGATGTATGTAAATGGGAAGAGGGACCAGTAAAGAGTTTGGCGCTGAGGCAGCTTGATCACTTCCATTGTTGTTGTTGTTGTTGTTGTTGTTGTTGTTGTTGTTGTTGTTGTTGTTGTTGTTGTTGTTGTTGTTTGCTTTTAAGGCACAGTTTTGCATAGCACTATCTTTTTGTCTTTTTTTAAAAAATTAATTAATGGCAAAAAAAATAATAAAGCATCATCTACAGCTATGATGATACTTTGTGCGGCTTCATAATAGAACCAGCGAGTTACAAATTTATAACAACATCTCAGTAAAACCAAGTCAAAGCAAAAGTTACAACTATAGACTTACAACAATACCAGTATGTCAGTAAAACAAAGTCAAAGCAAAAGTCACAACTATAGACTTACAACAGTACCAGTATGCCAGTAAAACAAAGTCAAAGCAAAATTACAACTATAGACTTACAACAGTACCAGTATGCTAGTAAAACAAAGTCAAAGCAAAAGTTACAACTATAGACTTACAACAACACCAGTATGTCAGTAAAACAAAGTCAAAGCAAAAGTTACAACTATAGACTTACAACAATACCAGTATGCCAGTAAAACAAAGCCAAAGCAACAGTTGCTATTATAGGTTTACAACATTACAAGTATCTAAGTAAAACCACCTCAAAGCCAAAGTTGCAATTTAATTGTAAACTTACAACACTACAATTACCCTCGGAAAATCAAAGCCATTCAAAGGATAAAACAATGAAAGAGGTAGTTCAAAAAGAAAAACAAATCTGACAAAAATGTCAGTACCAGGGGCTATGGTCAATGAGAATCTTAGAAGTGAGTAAAAGTGGGCAAAAATATAAAGCTAAACCTTATAAACCGATAATACCAAATAAGTACAACAAATTTTAAGTGGTTTCGCCATGTAGATGAGACAGACAATGTAATATACCAGCAGTGAATAACAAAGGTGAATGCAATAACCCCATCTATACATGATATTAAATTGAGCCAAAAGGTGAATGCAACAACCCATCTATACATGATATTAAATTTAACCAAAAGCTGAATGTAACAACCCGATTTAAACATGAAGTTAAATCATACCCTGTCAGAAACACTGCTACGACAGCATTATAAAAATATCTTATATAAAACCTGTGATATGCACGTGTTTCAAATCTAAAGATATGACACCTGACAGCAGAAAATCAAATTCCATAGCAAAGCCTAAAAAAGTAATTATTTGATTATTGGAGTTCTTCAAAAACAAAAAAAACTGACATTTGGCTGACACTAAATTTATAAGATTTTTTTTTTTTTGAGCAAAATAATTTGTATGTGAAAGTTACATATTATAAGTAGACTCTGCCAACCTGTAAAGTAATAACATCAATGATAAACATTAACCGATATTGAAAGATACAACGTGACTTCTAGTTAAAGAACATTAACATTTTAGACAGTGATGTTTCCACTGAGCATACAACATGTTTCAGTTTTCCAAAAGTTAGCCTGACCAACTATTTTGGACCTTCATTTCAGTGCTTAACTCTTCTCTAGAACAGAAACTTAAATTTCTCACAAAATAGACAGTTATGCGACAAAATCTTTTGAGCCTGTCTTGCTAAGAATAACTCTTCTCTCATATAAGAACTTTAACACTTCTCATCAAATTGAAAGATGGTGTGACCAAATGTTTGGACCTTTATTTCAGTGTTTCACTTTAACTCTCCTCTTTTTAAGAACCTTAACATTTCTCATCACACGAACGTTAAAATGACCGAATCTTATGGACCTTCATTTCAGTGTTTAATTTTTCTCTCGTATAAAAACTTAACATTTCTCGTTAAATGGAAAATTAATGTGACCAATTCTTTGGGATCTTCATTTTAGTGTTTAACTGTTCTCTCGTATAGAAATTTAACACTTCTCATCTAATGGAAAGTTAGTGTGATCAAATGTTATGGATCTTCATTTCAGTGCTTAACTCTTCTCTCGTATATGAACTTAAATTTCTCATCAAATGGAAAGTGGCTGTGACCAAACTAATATTTTGGACCCTTATTTCAATGCTTATCTCTACTGTCGTATAGAACTTTAAAATTTCTCATCAAATGGAAAGTGACTGTGACCAAACTAATATTTTGGACCCTTATTTCAATGCTTATCTCTACTGTCGTATAGAACTTTAAAATTTCTCATCAAATGGAAAGTGACTATGACCAAACTAATATTTTGGACCCTTATTTCAATGCTTATCTCTACTATCGTATAGAACTTTAAATTTCTCATCAAATGGAAAGTGACTGTGACCAAACTAATATTTTGGACCCTTATTTCAATGCTTATCTCTACTGTCGTATAGAACTTTAAAATTTCTCATCAAATGGAAAGTGACTATGACCAAACTAATATTTTGGACCCTTATTTCAATGCTTATCTCTACTATCGTATAGAACTTTAAATTTCTCATCAAATGGAAAATGACTGTGACCAAACTAATATTTTGGACCCTTATTTCAATGCTTATCTCTGTCACAAATCCCAGACTGGGAAATGTAATAATTATGACAGGACAACAATCACGAACGAACAAGTATAACACTTAACAGAACAACCAAACAGACTCACACATTTATTATACATAAAAATAAAGATATACGTGCATTACATTATTCACTTCAACTACCATCCAATGGTCAGCATTCCCGACATTCATTCCTCTACGGGTCCACAACCCGATAATACTTTCTAAAATATGCTCTGGCCTCAGCCTCACATCTATATATATATATTACTTGCTGGCCTCTCTTATTGGCTCCGGCTCAACCTAATCTCCGTATCTCAATCTCCCCTCGAGGTCTTAACAGCACATTACTATTTCAATAGCACATTATATTCTCAATGGCACATTAACATCGTAATAGCACATTAACATTTGAATAGCAATAAGGACAATAACAACGTCCCTGTCTGTGGCCAGACTGCCACGACTCATGTGCTCCCGCTGTCCTGCGCGACAGCTTCACTCAGGCGGCCTGTGGGTAGCCTTCTGCCCAGCCCCGGCACAAGTCCGCTCACCGCGGGTGGCTTCTCTGCCCGACCCCGGCACCTATAAGAATAACATTACATTTCTATAATACCATACAATTTCTATCCACTTCACCACTCATTACGAACTATCAAGCGTACACACAATAGTCCACCTTTCACTCACCACACCTCTTACGGTAACACACCTCTACCGTGTTACACCGCACTCAGACTCGCTACGAATCCATGATCCGAACTTACATCTATCGCTCATTGCGCACATCTCTATACACAGTAATCAATGACTTTCACATTCCTCACATATAACTTATTTACATCATGGTCATAGGAGAATATAGTACATCAATCATCATAATTATCAATCACAGTTCAACCTACCAGTCATCACTGGAAAACACACAATCTCCCGACTGCCTCTGATCTCACGTCTGTCCCTTTGGACCTCTTAACTTGCAGTGATCTGACTATTCAGATTTTGCCTCTACTACGCCTCAACTTCACTCACAACATGCACGCTTCAACGTTAACTAACAGAAGTCAATACAGGTGAGCAGCCTCACTATCCCGTGAGTCCATCCTACACTTCCATGCCCCCGTAATCCTTGAATCTCGCTCACTCCACTCGTGACAATCTCTACTGTCGTATAGAACTTTAAATTTCTCACCAAATGGAAAGTGACTGTGACCAAACTAATATTTTTGGACCCTTATTTCAATGCTTATCTCTACTGTCGTATAGAACTTTAAATTTCTCACAAAATGGAAAGTTAGTGTGACCAAAACTTTATTTTAATGCTAAACTCTTCTCTCGTATAGAACCTTAAATTTCTCATCAAATGGAAAGTCTTCCCAGATCCCAAGATCCTTCAGACTGGCCAAAATCTCGATCTCGTCAACTGTAGAGCCAAAGGTCAACATAAGAACTCCCTCGCCATTGGTCAGTTGTCGCATACAATTCAAATGCTTTTTCAAATGGGCCTGGAGTGATGATGGTTGGTGTTCGTCTAAGGCGTAGATATCTAACACGTAAACCACGCCTCTTTCAGACTGGTGGTGGTAACCGCATGAAACAATGTCGATTTCTTCTGGATGACACATCGAGCCTCGTTCTGATGCTGGTGATCTCCAATCTGATTGGTGCTTTGTGGTAACTCGGAAAGTTGCGTACATTTTCGCGACGTCATTGACTAGCAATGGAATGTTAGCATCCAGCGCCCTGTAGCCCACGAAAAAGTTAAAAAGGCGTTTTTCTGGAAACAATTTCATAACTGCATCTTTACTGGCAAATAGCCGTCTGACGTCACTGACAGTCAATTCTGCTACGTAACGGACGTCCCCCGGTCGATCTATTCCCCTGAATTCTTTGGTGTTGAAAATAAGATTTTGGATGCGCTGAGGAAATTCAGATGGAGCACAACGTCATCAATAACGATTTTCTTGAAATGTCGACAACAACAACAAATGATGATAAACAATATTAAAGTTCTTACACAGAGGTATATAAAAATCTTTGATGCTTGAAAACCAAGCGTCCTAAGAATAATTTTATAATCCCAATCCTCCAGAAGTGAGAATGATGCTTTAATCGTTCTTATTTTATGTGGACGCCGCCATCTTGATGACATCGTCCGAAAGGAATGCCCGTGGCTGATTGAAAAAAGCCAAACTATTGACAAAACGGGTAAAAGTTGCCATCCTCAACGAGACTTAAATCAGTGTCGTGATGTCTGATTTAGATCTGCGTGTAAGGTAAGATCATTAAAATGACTGGCTCTAATGATTAACCTGGCCGCAAATGGGGCCATCCATAAAGTACGTAGCTCTGGGGGGCAGTGGCGTAGCGTAGGCGGGACCACAGGAGCGGTTGTCCCCGGTGTAAAAATTCTTCGGGGCGCAAAATGGCAAAACTATCACTGTTTCAACTGCTAGTTGTGAAGAAATTTTCTTTAAATTTGAATTAATCGAAATGTATCAGAGATCTGAATTGAGCCAAGAAAGTCTGAGTAAACTAGCAATGCTGCCGTTTGCGATTTCAATGCAGGCCTGGATTTCTAAACTGCTATTGAAAAAGTTGCGCAAATTAAAACCAGGCGATTTTAAATAAATTTGAGTATAAAAATGTTCTTTAGTTACACCAGTACTTTCTTAAAACACAATACATGTGCTTGTGTGTGTGTGTGGGGGAGGGGGGGGTTCTGTACCCGATTGGTGGAAGGGACTCAGAGAGTGCTAACGGTCCAGGGGGAGCAATACTTGCCTTTCCCCTAGCGTTGGCAAATCACGCTACGCCATTGGCGGGGACGGGAGCAAGTGTCAAAAATAGCCAAAATCGAGAGTACAGAAATATGAAACAGAGATGGGAAGACATTAGGGGAAAAGAAGCAAAAAAAAAAAAAAAAACAAAACTTGCACTGCCATGCTTCATGTACGGCTGAGTTTCAAATTCACTTCCTTTCACCATGCAGAAAACAACAATAACAAAAGTAAAGACAAAACAAAACAAAAAAAGCTCGTGATTTTTCAATTGCGTTCCTCTTAAATGCAAAACAAAAAAGCAACAAAACGAAACAAAAATCACACACCTTTCTGAGAATTTCGACAAATCCGTTTTCCTGGAATTCCCCACTAGCTCTGTCAGCTGACTCGTTTGTGGCGAAGACCTCGTATTGAACAGCTGGGCAAGAGGCACGAGTGTGCGCGTCGAGGGCGTCTCCTAGAGCGTGAAAGATTCCCCGTCCCCTGTAAGAAGGATGGACTCGTCCGGCTCGCTTCATGACTGTGGTACCTCCGTCGAGGATATGGCTCATATAGAACCCCACCTGAGGGGTGATAAGGATGATTTTGACTGCTTGTGGTGCTATACCTATTTTTTTTATTATTATTATTATTATCATACTGTCTATATTATGTTGTTGGGTTGTATGTACATTTTTGCCTTTTCAAGAAAATGAGGATTGAAGGGATAAAATGCATAAAACATTAGGTCACAAACACATATATCTCGAAAAGTTCTTAACTGATTGCAATGACATTTATAGATAATGAAATTAGGAGAGAGAGAACCGCTTTCATGATGAAAGCTCAAAATTGGCAAAATGTCGCATGCAACAATATATGGCAAATACCCCTTGATATACATGAAAATATAATAGTATTAAAGCAAGTTGCAAAACTTCAATTGGAACTCGGAGATAACCACCGTATCCAGAAACATGAGGTTTTCACTTCCATTCCTTAAAATAATATAGTTTGGATTATATGAATAAAATTGCGAGTACATACATGTTTTTGCCCCATGCTCAGCGAGGACCAATATTCACAGTTTTTCTCAAAGTATTATATTTATTTTATTATTTGTTTTTGTCTCAAACTTATTCACAGTTTTTATTCAAATTTGAGACTATTGGTTAAGCTTTGGACAGCGGCTGTAACGAAAGTTTTTGCAATTTTCGTTTTTCTCAGTATTTGATACAAAACCATGGAAAACAGAAAATATTCTTCACCGAATGGACAGAATATTTGCCCTCCAATTACGCCCCCCTCCCCGCCCCCAGCACCAGCATCGCCTCTTTTGTCATTTTCGCTCCCGTGCCTCCTTTCTCATCGTTTTCGCCCCCTCCCTCCCTAGAACTCAAAGTCGTGAGGGAGGGAGGGGAAGGGGGCATATCGCCCCCATTGAGAACCACCGCATGTCCCAACAGCGCACTACCAAAATTCTTTGACCCGCTGTGCATAGTAACCTCCCCCCCCCCCCCACACACACAAACACAGGCTCTACATACCCCCCCCCCACAACCTCACCCCACTTTCTATTTATATCTCTCCTGTGGTCGTCAATAGTATTGGTATAACAGTTTGTATTTACAATGAAAGCTAATTCTACAGTCCCTGTGCTGGTTGATAATTATCATAATGACTTAGGACACTTGAACTGATGGTGATGAAAAAGATCGTCACCGTTCCTTTAGACTGTAGTAACTCGAAAAGTCGAAAAAGACTGTGGTTGTTGGAGAGTAGCCTAATTACAAGGCCAAATAGAGAATATACTGAGTTACGTTCACTGTTCATCTTTCCCTCTCTGTGTAAAATGCTACGCTCCCCTAGTTACTACAATCTTATCGAAAGGTGAAGAGATAATGCTAACAAAGATAACAAACTCACCACTTGCTTATTAACTTCCGCCACGAGTGGGTACACATCGGAATCTTTCAGAAAACTGTTGTATAATGAGGCCATGTAATCCTTCCCTCCTTTGACGTCACCGATTTTTGTTACTGCGTCATAGTCTTCCATGCGAGCCTTGCGGATGACGAAATTTTCACTCTCGAATGGCATTTTTCTGTAATTTCGATGTACAAATTGACTCCGACTTTTAAATATTCAAAAAATTCCTGAAACAAAATTGTATTTTTTCAAACTTATTCAATTTATATTCAAACTTGGAACTATCGTTAAAATTTGCACAGTGGCTGTTACGACAGTTGTAGCCCTTTTCTTTTCCTCTGGTATCTGAAGCAATAACAACCCGCTGCAGGAAAATGGTGCATGAGAGCCACACTGAGCAAAGCAGATGGAGCTATAAATCTGCCTCGAAACACCGACCCATCCAGCTCTTTATAACAGGAGCCACGGCATGGTTTTCCCCAGAAATGATCTAATCTCTTAGTTCAATACCGGGTTTTCCCGCTAGAGGGTTTGCAGCCAGTTCACAACGTGACATATCTGATCTATCCGATTTGTGAACAGAAAATCAATGAAATCGGCAAATTATTGGACAGGCTGTCTTTCTCTCTCTCCTTCTCTCTCTTTCTCTCTCTCTCTCTCTCTCTCTCTCTCTCTCTCTCTCTCTCTCTCTCTCTCTCTCTCTCTCTCTTTCTCTCTCTCTCTCTCTCATACACAAGTACACACGAGAACAGAAGATGAGGGAAGGGGGAATGGGAATCCAGTTCTCTCTCTCTCTCTCTCTCTCTCTCTCTCTCTCTCTCTCTCTCTCTCTCTCTCTCTCTGCCCTCTCTCTCTGGCTCCCCCCTCTCTTCTGTCTCTCTCCCCTCCCTACTCTCTCTCTTTCTTGCTCTCTCTCTCTCTCTCACACACACACATACACACAGACGAACAGAAATGAATAGACAGACAGAGGTAGACGGCCAGACGGACAGACAGACGGGCAGACAAACACACAAAAATACACACGCAGACAGAAAGACAGATGGGCATGGTATAGGATCAACCCCTTTCATTTGAGCTGCTTCATTTTTCAAAAATTACTAATTTAATAAGCTTCTTAGAATTCTGACAGGAAACGTTTATGTATGAAGTTATACAAAAGCGCAACACTCGATTATTGTTTCCGCTTGAAGGCCCACCAGTTGAAGACACTATAGGCCTACAGTACTGGAAACCACAACTTTTCTTGAAAACCTTGAAAGGACATTCATGACTGTTCCCCCAAAACTGTAGTATCCATGGAGCTATCAATAACATTGTTATTAGTACCTCCATCGTAGTAACCGGCTGGGCCACTTTTCGGAAGAAGCAAATTACTGCTTTATTTTGGTACAATTTTTATTGGTCTAGTTACTAGGAATTTTTGAAAGCTTGAGGGCCTGTAACCAAGATTACTCGTTGCGGTTTTGAATGTAATTTATAAAAATCAATTTTACGAACTTTTGAATTACTACAGGCAACGGTGACGATATTCCCTTTGCACTCTCATCTCTCACATTGAATGTAGTGGACAGGCCTGGATGTGTAATATAGCACTTTTACCGCGAATTCCACCCCCTTCCCCGCAACTTTTCCAGTTAAGAATCCCATTACAACAGTACCACTACGTCGACCCGACGTAGATTTTTCCATCGGATTGGTAGGATTACCGTCGGGCGGATTCCCTACATCAAACTGACGTTGGTGGGATGCCGTGACCAGCTGATGGACATAGGAACAATGTCATTCCTATGAGCAAACTTGACGTCAATCCTACAATCGTATTTCCGTAAGGTTTCTGGTGGGGAATCACCCAAGTAATTGCTATCATCATTAATTCATTCAATTATTACCAACACTTTGTTTAGAATGAAAATAGGCCTGCTGGGTATATAGATACCTATACTGCGAATTCACCCCCATGCTCCCCAACTTTTCCTGGTAAGTAGTCCAGTAAATTTAGCAGAAAAAACCTTGTGGGTTTGAACAAACTGCAACATAAATGATTTTTTTACAGAAATATAGTTATTAGTCTGGCGAACAACATATCCAAAATCGGACAAAATCGGACCATGGGAAATATGTTTAAAAAATTAATAAAGATTATAATTTTGTGTAATATCCCCAAGTTCTTAACGGTGCACCATACTTTCTTAATTCAATTTCAGCGTTTACGACCTCGCGCCAACCCTGTTCCGGGGAGTCTGTCGGCTCAGATAACAAACGGAAGTCTAGAGTGAAAAGGCTTCTTCTCGTTTGGATTTTCTACAATAGGCGCTGTTGTTTTGTTTTTAGCAGTGGCGGGCCTCACTAAAGTAATAGTAAAACGATATCACGCGTACTTTTTCTATTCGTTTTCATTGGTTTTCAAATGGACCAGAACTTCATATTTCAAGTTATATAAATAAATGTCCATTCACAAATATCAAAATATCAGATCATTGGAAAAGGATTATAGGCCTACCTCTACTGTCTAAACAATATAAACAATGCATGTGGTTGCAATGACAGGTCATTAAAGATATAGGCTACCACAGCAAAGTGACAATAATCATTATAGAAACAACAAATCAACACCTATGAACGTCTAGTATTTAAAACAACATTTAAAAACGACAGTTCTTACAATTACATCACTCAGGACTTACCAGCTTCCCCCGTTCTGTTGGTGTAAAGTTCTGTATCCAAAGTATGGAACACCGGTATATCACTTTGTTTAAAGTTCACACATCAAACGAACACTTTGTCAAAATCTGTATCCACTCGTTTCTGCTTTATGTAAGCCTGGTGACATGGAAACTTAAAGAGTTATCAAAATGTTTCATCACTTTCTTGGACAGCTTCATCTGCGCCGTCATCTCCAACCACAGCCTGGTGTGCCTTATTCGTGCAACTTGTCCCGTGGCATTCCTTGCATGCGAACGAACACTGTAGTCCATGTTTCTTGCAGCTACATCTTGAGCTCCTGCAGTCTGTCTTGCAGCTACATCTAACGACTGTCAAGAGATTTGGAGGGGCCGGGGGAAGATCAGTGTGAATTGGCATCAGGTGGCTTTGATGATGTTTCCATCCCCATTCTGTTGGATCCATATCACTTGACTGGGAGGTCCATTCTTTGACTTGATAACAGACTCTCCAACTGTGGAACTTAGCTGCTGCTGATGTGGGGGGGAAGGTTCTATGGCTCAACCGAAGATGTTCCTGCAGCAGTTTTCTCTATGAATCTGTGATATCGAGCAGTGTCTAGAGAAACTTCACTAGGGCAGCCATACAAGAGCAACAATGCCTTCTCGCCAAAAGCAGTCACTGAATCTTTATTAGGTGCATTGGGAAATGATCTGGCAATGTCCTGGAACGTGAGATTTGAAAGATGCTTAACAGAAGATCTTTTTCCAAGGCCATAAAGACGTGACGTAGAATCACATCCAAGCAGGGCATGCGTGAAAAGAAGATACTGACAAAGTGGTCCGAGTGCTAACTTTGTTCCATGAATGTCCCATACAGTCTGTTCCTGCCTATGAATATCTGACTTGAGAAAAATCTTTTTTGAATGTGGATCCGCATGATGGCAGAGGAGAATAAGAAGATCGGTATCTTCTCCAACCACGACGGTCGGTTTTGTTTTGGCAGATTCTGTAGCAGTTGTGGTTATGAGTACATCTGCATCTCCTGTTGCTTGGGTGATCTTAACATGCGTTCCATGGAAGTGGGAAGAAAGCAAATTAATGAATCTCTGTTTGTTGTCGAGATTTGATAACAAGACTTCCTTCTTGCAACCCAGCACCATTCTTCCATGGAACAGCACTTTGTTTCCATTTGTTGCACGCCTCCTGATATGGGCATTATCTTTAATTGAAGGCCCGCCAACATATCCGTCAAAGACGATTGTTGCGTCTTTGTATCGCCGTACGACGTAGTCAACGTATATTTGACATATCTCATCATATGTTTGTCCTCTTGGCCAAAGGATGCGGTGAATCAGAGACCCACCATCCAAGACATTAGCCAGATCCTCCTCAGGTCCTGGTGTGCTCTTTGTGACGCCTGGAATTTTGTCTTCAGCGAGGGTCTTGATTGAATCGGCGAAGTCAGACATCTTTGCAGCTCTCATAAGACCTGAGGATTCAAAGAGGGAAGCTGGGTGTCCAGATAGTTCATATTTGAAGATGTCTCTCTGATCTTCAGGTGCCTCTTTGGATGCAGTCACCAATCGCTGGAACAAGAGGCATGGATCAATCTGTAAACTGTCACTGCCAATCTTGATAGCCTCCTTTGCTGACATATTTACGGCCCGCTGCTTCTTGCTGAATGAATATTTCTTGATATCTTTGCCACTCATTGATGACAGTATAGTCTGCCCAATGAGCTTGGCATTGGTAATATTAACAGCCTTGTCCGCAACAAATCCAGTAGAAATATTTCTCAGAGTAAGGATATCATCTGCAAATGGATTTCTGAGCTGCAGAAAAGTGATCAGTTTGCCAATGTCTTTCCTATCACGCTCTCTTCGAGAAAAAGTGACATCCACATGCTGGTCATTGTCTTCTTGGCATCCAGTACCACGATCCATTGCTTCACTCACGACAGTACATGCAGGCATTGACAATAACCATGACGTCCGTTGTGACTCATCCAGTCCACGGCCCCGGGTCAACCCTCCGCTGGACTTTAAACTTCTCATGAGAATCTGTTCGATGACGAGGTCAGTAGACAGTCCGGCCCAGAAGCGATCAGTGCGTCGAACTGTATGTTTTCCACTCATGAACAATCTGTACACCCTTGGAGACGTTTCATGGAGATCCAGCATCGACTGTAAGTATACGTAACTGGATTTGACATATGCATTGTGCCCACAAGCAGCAAAAAAGGGTAACATATCCGCAACCGCTTGAAGGTGCAGCTTCCAGTTTCCTGTTCTCTCTGCTCTGATAAACTTGCGCAGAACTTCAACCTTGTCCATGTACAAAAACCACAGTTTTGCAGTCAGCCTGTTGGCCTTATCTGCCATATTCCTTTCTTCTAACAAACTCTGATTAATGGAAGCAATAACGGTGGTTTCATATACTGCCTCAGCAGGCGTTTTACTTTCAAGAAGATCATCAAGCATTTGTGCTGCTCTTTGCATTGTGTTATCTCGACTGTCGTCACTTTTCTCCTTTTCTGCGTCTGCAGAGTCCTCGTCATCATCTTCATCGTCGCGACCAACATGAGGCAATGGAACACCAAAGTTCCGCGAGATAATGAATGCATGGAGGGCGGTATCAACACTGAAGTGTCCACGGAGTGCTCTTGCCACTGCCTTTCCACTCAGCATATGTCCAACGGTTGTTGGTGCATATATAACTTCCAAAGCATCTTCAAGACCGGAGCCAGCCATGACATATCCGATGCATCCCAAGAAACTCATTTGCATATGAAAACCTCCCAGCCTTAATACCATAGATTTCAACAGACTTGTCGCAGGTTCCGAGTCAATTATCATGCAAGCTTTCCAGTACAGAGGTTGATCAAAGGTGACAATGGGATCTACATGGTAATTCTTTGCCTGGTCCGAAAGGAAAGTCAATGTTGAAAATATGCATGATAAGTCATTCGGGTTTAAGTCAATTATAGGGAGAAACATCACACTAGATGTGCCCTCGTGGGCTCCTTCGCTCGTTGACTGCATAAAACCAGCCCAGGAGGGTCTGTTTGGGCGCAGAAGCCAACATGTTTTCCACAAAATATGTGCCTATAAATGGATCCTCAGCCCCGACAGCGGGTAGGTGTTTGAGAATCAGAGATGTTTCAGCTTCTCTTTCGGATCTGTAGAAGTGCACTTGAATCTTTCCAACAGCTGCAACATCTTCGGCTGTGACCTTAATTCTCTTGACAGGAAATGAACAATTCACACCTGGTGTAATCACACCAATCATGCCCATTCCATGAAATGTGTTAAAACCATCAAGGGTGCAAGAATTGTGGTCTACGTTGTCGGCAACATATTGCAGTAAATGCTTTTCTTTGTCAAACTCCGGCATTGCAACTCCACGGCAGACTGCGGCAGAGCTTTCAAATCGCTTCACCTCAGAATAAGAACTACAGAAGCCAAGGGAATTCAGTGTGTCAGTGAGGCGTCTGGAACCAAAGAGATGATGCATTTGAACGCCTAATCCTATCTGCAGGGGACAAATGAGTATTCGTGGCCTTGCTGACTGCATTATTGCTTGACCTATAGAGGCAACTTTCAGTGAGGAATCTTTTCCCGTCATCAGTTCATTCAAAAAATCTTTTAGGGAGGATGGCAAGAAGTCCAAGCTTTTGTTCAGAGAAGATAGCTCTTCATTAACAGGATACGCGTTGTCTTTGTTTGATGGAATGTCTCTAATATCAGACAAAATAAAACGTGCAGCAGTATTTATTATGAACCTCTTTTCGGCTTCAGGATCATTCCTAGTTTGTCTGTTGTAGAAATCATGGAGTATCTCCGATACAGTCTCTCGAAGTGTTACTACATCAGCCTTTCCGTGCATTTCTGCAATGACAATTTTGTCACCAAAAATGGTCCTGAAGTCGTTTCTTCATGTATCTTGTTGAATAGGGGTCATTGGTAAGTTCACTCATTTTTTCAACCAGAACACTGACAGTGATTTGCCCCTCTTTGTGAGCTTGCAAGTAGTCTACGACTTGATGAAATGCATCGGCCTTTCCTGGTTGAATTGGTCTGCCTCCTTTAGAACGTTTTGCTGGCTTCTCAGTGGTCTGCGATTGAGACACTGGCTTGCGCTTATTGGTACGAAAATTAACACTGCAGGTTTGGTGATATAGTGCATCACTGGCATGCAGATCTCTTGCATATTCCAGTCGACCAAGGACCTGTTGAGCCCAGTCGTCGTTGCGCTTTTGGCAAAGTTCTCTGATGGTATCTGTGAACTTTCTTTCCGTTCTGACAGGAAATGAACCTGGCTGCTTTTGTTTTGAGGTGCTAGGAATTGCATTTCCACAAAACAGGCAATCACGCTGAAAGTTGAAAGATGTGTCCGATCGCAACTGACGCTGGAATGGAACAACTGTCTCTTGACTGCTTCTCTCCTTAGATCGCTGCGAGGCTGAAATAGCTTTAATATTTGTATATTGCTTACGGCATCCAACATGGACTCTTTGGCCTTCCACGACATCGATCTTATCACCCCGCATTTCACTAGCTCGGTTAATTCCATCTCGTCCCTTTACAGTCAGTTCTGTAACAACTTCTTCCGGCTGGATTTCTTGATTGCAGAGTACGCAAATTTCAGTCAGATCTGGTGTTGCCATCATTTAATGTCCTGTTGGAAATTTTACTACACCAACTGACTGAACTCCCAAGCATCCTACATATATAGTTAAACAAGAACAAAGACGGACAACAAACTTGCTTTCTCACGATGTAACGTACAACGACCCTAGGACAGGTGGAGAGGAGACAAAAGACAAGGTTAACTATTATGAGGGTACTGACCACGGTGAGCACATAAATATGCCAGTGTCACCGTGTGTGTGTCTGTGTGGTCTTCCAGACGTGAGACCGGCACAACAAATATAATTCACCTCTCTACGTCAAATTTATTGACTACGACAGCACCGGCAGACCCTCTGGAAGTTGCTGAGACACTGTGGAATGCCGAGGAAAATCACCTACATTATCAAAAAACTCTTATGAAAGGATGACCCTGTGAGTGATACCCAACAGACAGGTCACCGACCCTTTCCAAGTACAGAGAGGAGTGAGACAGGGCTGTCGCCTCTCACCTTTCCTGTTCCTGCTAGCCATAGTCTGGATAATGAAGACATGTACGGCCCAGAAGAGAAACGGCATTCAATGTACCATCCTTGTACATGTACCAAAATTATATCAGTGAAGTACATACATTGCGGAAGTCAAATCATATTATTATTATATTATTGTCATTTCCTGTGCAAAGTAATTACTTTTCTCAAAAGGCTAATCGCAAGTTTCAGCACAAAAACAAAGCACAAAAGTTCCTGAGGACTGTTTCAGTCTCCTTTTATATCTTTAGAGAAATTCTGAAAATCGACAGAAATAGTGTTCCATACTTTTTGTTATTCACCGGCGGTTGACATCTACACCTTTGTCAAGGGTGGGGTGGGGATGGTATGTGCTTTGATCTTTGACTTATGTGACACCTCGGTAACGGCGTTCCCGGTGCGGAGTAAAAGTATGGAACTCCGGTTGCCAAAACGCGTCATGTTATATAATTTTAATTAATTAAAACAATTTTTTATCTAATTTCCCGTGGTCCGATTTTGTCCGATTTTTGATATGTTGTTTTGGATGGTACGGACTATTGTTCTGTAAAGAAACCATTTATGTTGCGGTAACTTCAAACCCATGTCTTAGATTTATCGGACTAAAGAGGATCTACTATGAAACGAAGGCTGAAGAGGCTTAAACTTCAGAGACCCTTACCCAGGACGGGGCCCTGTTGAAACTTTTTTAATGAGTGAATTGTGGGCCTTGTTGTTGGGTGTTCCCCTATTGTTGCTGGTTGCGAAGGGGCCCCATTCAAGCTTCAGGGTGTCAAAGATGTAGGTCTAGGTCCGCCACTGCAAACAACGGAAACCACCGATCACATTCCTAGTCGTTTTATCGTTTTCCCAGACACGAAAGTGGTTTCTTGTAAATTATTTCCTGTGAAGCTTTCATTGATTTAGGTATTCAAGTTTTCCATCAATACGTACTAGATCTGCTAAAAATTTTCTGTGGTTTTTATGATATTTCGTAAAATTTAATGAATGCACTCGTACAAAATGTGTAAGGAAGTGGCTCTCAACCTTTTCCAGGGGCCCCCTTTGGCCCCAAATTTTTAATTCATCACCCCTGCCCCCTCCCCTCCCCAACCCCTGCTCAAACTCAACAGATATATTTCACAAGCCGACGGACTACACAATCTATGGTATCAGGTTTTTCAATGCCTTTTTAAAGACAATTTTGATTATTCATAGTCAAACAGAAAGCATTCTTTAACAAAATATGCACTAGAAAAATTGGCCTTTTCAGTTCATAACCCATCTAGGCGTGCCGTTGAACAAGTCAATGGCTGTCCTGAATTTGCTCCCCAATCGCATCCTTCATCCTTTTCCTCCCCTCTTGTCACCGGTTTCTTTGTTTTCTCGCGCCCCCCCCCCTCCCCCGGGCCCCTGGGAGACGCAGGTTGAGAAGCACTGGTGTCAAGTTTCCTGAACTAATACTATAATTATAGTATCGCTACGACTTTTTTTTTTCTTGTTTTACCGCACGTCTTCCCATGTTCCTAGTACTGTAGTCACTGGTTCGGGAAAATTCAAAGATACTACCGGTATTACTAGATCTAGGTCAGATCTCCAGAGGAAAGGTACTGAACGAAGCGACCTAGCAATTCTTTTAGCTCGCCTCGCCGCTGACATTAAATTTTGCCTCCTTTCACTGTGAACCCGTGACCTTCTATCTTATGGGGTCACTGTACATTTTCCATGAATTTCCGTTTTCTGACAAAATCATGCAGGAGTGACTGGGGTTTCCTTCTCTGTGCAAGATAACGAGAGGAAAAAATACTATGAATGAAAATATTAGGAAAGATAAATAAATGAAAGAGAAGATAGTCAGACGTTGACAGCTTGTTAACATTTTCTGTTCATATTTATCCCAGTCCCGACTTTTGAAATGCGCAAACCCGAAAATGGGGAATTTTTTATTTCTCATAACTATGAAAGCGCATGCAGGCCTACGTCATTTTATAGAAAAACGAAATTTGCCATGAGTTCAAGTGACTTTGTTTTGTTTTGTCTGGTTTTGTTATTTTGGTAAAACTTGCACCATCTCAACATAATTATCTTTAAAAAAAAAAAAAGGCCACTTCTATTTGGGCCTATTGGTGCAGCTTGACCTGGAGCAAAGAGGGTTATAATATAGTAAGAGGGTTATCTATACTATATATATTTGTGGACTTGAGATTTTTGTGTGCGCCTATCTCAGAAACCACTGACCAGATTGGGGCCAAATTTGGCATGGAATCTTTTTATGATTTATCGGAGGTTCTTAGCCTATTCAGATGTTTGAAATCGGTGTAGTTTTTTTTATTGGAAATTTATTGTTTCGCTATCATTTAGATCTATTTCGAGTCATGGTTCGCCATTTTAAGGTTTCGTTATCACTTCCTGCGATGTGTTCACTATCAAACACACCCGTGCGCAAATCATGCTGTTGTACGGGATGCGCAGGGTGTCAACTCACAAAGGCAGAGCAGTAAGACTTATTTAAAAATAACCACACAAAAATAAAATAAACAAATAGGAACAGGCCAGATCAAGCAGGTCCATAATAACCACCCAGAACTGAAACCAATATTCAAACCGATTTATCCCGGGCATGGCCGGGGACCTCAGCTAGTATACTATATTATAACAAGAGCCAGCGCTGTGACGTCACGCCATTGTGAAAGCACTGGGAGCCCGCAACTACGGTGGCGGGTCGTCTACCGAGGAGGAGGCGCGGTAAACAAAAAGCAAGGGAGATGTTTGTACAGTGAGCGTAGACCGCTCTTCAGAGATATTGGAAACTTGTATGTAACCAGTTGTGACGCCCTCTGTTATAACCCTCAAAACTAGCGGATGCCCACAGAGTGCAGTCCTTGCTGACTATGATGCCGGAAGATCGACTCCATTTCCTTGCAGATGTTGAAAAGCAACGGGGATGGAGCTTGGAGACCTCCTTTGGAGCATTCGGCGTAGCCCTTGGCTATTAAAAATGTGTGATGTGTGCTAGCATCGTCTACACATCCCTTCAGCATGCTCCCACATTTTCCACACAACAACGGGGAAAGCTTGTTTGCAATGTACCTGGCAATGTAAACCAGAACATTGTCTTCTTGCATGGATACTATACTCTCTATGAAGTTAATAGAAGAAAGCAGAAGCTCGGGGGGAGGCAGAGCACTAAGATAACAATTAAGAGAAAAATAATAATTATTAGGCCAACCAAGGTTGTAGTGCCTAGTTAGTGCCCAGAAAAGCAAAGCGGGAGTGAAAGAAGGAAGAAAGAGAAATGATCAAGATGGGATTAGAACCCGCGACCTCTGTTACGGCACCCCCCCCCCCCCACCCATCCATTTTCCAAAATGTGGGCAAGTCACACTTCGGCTGGTCCGCTGACCCAGCATAAAAATGACCAACCTACTTTCCGCATGGGCACGCTGTCCCCCATTGAGCATGCACCAGTCACACGAGGTTGCCGCGGGTTCAGAGCAGTGTTGTTCTATCTTCATCGTATTTAGCAGTGAAATCACTCTATCTTAACTTATAAATGACGTGTTCTTATTCAATGGCTTGCTTTTGCCGTCACATATGGTAAAGATAACAACTATGGAGCGAGACAATGAAAGCGTAAAGCTGGAGTAAGTAGTAAGCTGCAAATGTTCGAAGAGATAAAAACAGGTCCAGTTTACAAATATGATTTGACCAAGTTTTGCCCTTATAAGTGTTCGAGTCAACTTTTCTGATGTCAGCATGAAGTTAGAACATGTTTTCTGTGGAAAAGTAAGCCTGATATGGACTCAGTACAAATGCCACAGTAAATGTAATGATGTAAAAATAGGCCCAAATAGTCACTCCGAAAAAAAAAAAAATCCCCATCATATTCGCTGTCTAAATACAATAAGCACCAATACTTCGGTAGAATTTTTTCCATCACTCCATTCCTCCACCCATACAGACATCAGCCATTTGTTAGTCATTATTTCATGTCTCACATTAACCACTGCCTCCATAACACTTTGGGATGTGTGTAAATAAATAAATAATTTAATTAATTAATTAAATAAATAAATGTGCTTCTTAAAAAAATCCACCCCATCCTTTTGACAGATACATTAAAATGTAATCAAAATCTGGGCAAGGTTTCTGTTAAAAATTCATTCCATACAATGAGGTAGTTTTATTTGTAAAATTTTAGATCATTTTCCCTTGTCGTGGCTGCTTTGTCCCCTAATTATGTCTGTCATTAGGCCTGGTATCGAATTTGTTTGGTAAATTTTTGTTTTGGACATAATGATCCGTATTCCTTCAAATTTCATAGGCAATTAAACCTGAGTTTCAGATATTGAGGTTAGGTAGAGGACCAAAACTAGGAGATGAATTATGGTTATAATTATTTTCAGTTTCTTGTTCACCAGAGAGCTTACAAGTTAGTGTAATAGGTTCCGTTTTCAGTTTTTAACTGATCTGACACTTCCGGGGCGCATGCGTAAAAAATGTCAACAAACAAGATGGCCGTCTATCAACAGAGGTAAGGAATATTGACAGATACGCCCATTGCAAAGTTTGCTAAAACTTTTTGTCGATAATTTTGGCTCATTCGTTATATTTTGAATATCCTCACAGGCTGAAAAGTTTCCAGGATGTCCTTAAAGCTGATGTAATTAACTTGAAGGAGCTCAGAACCTTATGTTTCACTGGTGGTAAGTTGATCGTCTAAATCTTATTCAGGATGTTTACTCGATTGCCCAGCGACAGATTTCTTTTTTCTTCCGCGTCGCTTGCTATAAGGGCCTATAGAATTTGTACAAGTCTGCTCTGAATTTGTGGTGAGAATGATCTGAAAATAATACTTGTTTGCAAACATGTATCATTTGAAAATAGAATAGAATAGAACATGACAGGAAAGGAGTCGTCTGCATAAGATCTCCTGTCGCCCTGATGCCAGGACACAGTCTCTAGAGACTAGACATATGTCATGATATGAAAGCATCTTATAGTCCTATGTGGGGGAAACTGCATAGATGTAGATTTACCATATTATGTTAATTGTACTTGAGATTGTGGGACTGTAATTTTTGCATAGGAGGTTGAGTACAGCAGAGTGGCAGATCACGTCATCACGTATCAGCCGTGTGTGGAAAAAGGGAAGGAATTCCGTACGAGATCCGCACTGTTGCCGACAAACAAAAGAGGGGATTTTTTGAGCGGGATATACAAAAAGGATGGGCTCGGTATTTGTATGGGAGAAAAGAAAGAAAGGGCTTTTTTTTTTTTTTTTAACTATCTTACTTCCGTCTCATCTCAATTTCTCTGCGTAGGAATCATCTGAAAGTGAACACATACATAACTATTATAAATCATATCATGACAGTACTCGGATTCGCACCCACACCCTTTCGCTCCTTAATCACACGTCTTAACCATTTGGCCACGCAGGTGAGTTAATATCTTGACGGTAGTCATTTACTAATACTCACATACTGCACCCTTGACCTAAATTATGGAAAGTTACGGACCTTGTTAATTTGCATAGTTTTTAAAATTATGAATCGGCTTAGTAGCAAAACAATCCTATTTCAGCTGCTGGGAGATTGCATGATGTTAGCTAATACAGGGCCTACATGAGTGCACGTCGATCGCCATTGGCTACCCCAGCCCCTTTTCGCCTGATTAGTCAATCTGACTACTGCCCAGACGAACATCGGCCTACGGCCTCGATGATACAAACTGACTAGACCCTCACGCCCCCAGGTCCATCTGACCATTCCATGTGAGTTTAAATTCCTGAACACCATATCAGGTTTTGTTTCAGCAAACCTTCGCTAGTTGCGCTTTTCGTAAATTCTGTTACCGTGTGATATGAATAAATTGAAAGCGGAGAGTCTGAAGTCTGTTTTAGCCAATTATCTTGGCTTTATTCAACATTCAACTGTAGTAGGATCAGAAGCATGATCCAGTTATAATCCTTCTACCGAGCAATGGCGCTAGGAAGGACGAAATCGTTTATTGCAACGTCTGTGACGTCATCTCCGCACAGTGGTATTCATTAGTGGTGCGTTATTGTTCAACACAAGCAGATAGCAGATAGTTAGACAAACAGATAAAACAAACAGTACATGACGAGCGATTAAAGTAACACAAAGCACATAAACATAGCAACATCACGACATTCTTCCCCCCTCAGGTAATCGGGGACATCATTAAACACGTTTTCAAAATTACAATGACCCCCAATTAATACCAGCAAACAAAAATGCAATGAAACGTTATTGTCACAAATTGCATCAAGTATGCATAGAAAAAGTCCTGGTAATCGTAGAGTTCAAGCTTCTCTGTTCCATAAGTTATAAACCCTGGTCCGAACAAAAGGACAGCGTTTTGGACTAGGTCTACTTTCATCAGGTGCTTCCGGTTGAATCTCAGAGTTTTCTTCTCTGAGAGAAGTCGTAGGGTTACTACCTGGGGTGTTCAGAGAGTCTGTTAGATTCAAGCTACGATTTTGCGTACCGGTCTGCATAACAGCTGGTTCAGGAACAAGCATTATCTGATTTGTCTGGTCATTCACATTTAAGTCATTATTTGTCGGCGAAGGAGCCGCTTCATTCGGAACAGTAAGCGATGTAGTCATGTCTCCAGGTGGTGCCAGGTGGCGCAGAGCCACTGTTGTCTCCCTCCCATCACGAAGTCTGACTTGAGCATACAGAGGATTGCAATCCAACAGTTCAACCTCATCTACCAAGGGGTCATACTTCGAAGTCCTCACGTTTCTTCTCATGAGCACAGTACCGGGAGTAGTTAACCA
This sequence comes from Onchidella celtica, assembly GCA_963931925.1. NCBI lineage: Eukaryota > Metazoa > Mollusca > Gastropoda > Systellommatophora > Onchidiidae > Onchidella > Onchidella celtica. Next base: position 11,844,162 of record OZ007577.1, read on the forward strand.
ACTTGGAAGAGTTATACCAGTTGTGGATTTCCTGTTATAGCGAAATATTCTCTCGTGCGGAGTTTCGTTTGTGGCGGTACATAGAAGAGATCTTAGGGAATGAAGTGAATCTGTGAGAACGAGCTCCCACTGATGGGTCTCTAGGCCACGAGACCTCAGCGCAAGCGTTATTGTCTTCCAGAGCGTGCCGTTCAATCTTTCCACTTGCCCATTAGCTCTAGGATTGTACGGAGTAGTCCGACTAGTAGCTATACCTTTGTTGTGAAGGAAGTCCTTGAGCTCACTAGACATGAAGTTAGCGCCCCTATCAGAGTGCACATAGGATGGCATTCCAAACAGAGAGAAGAGTTGACAAAAGCATTTGATTATAGTTGAGGCGTTCATATCAGCACATGGAAAAGCAAAGGGGAAGCGGGAGTACTCATCAATCATTGTCAGAAGGTACTTGTTCCTCGAGGAAGAAGGCAAAGGCCCCTTAAAATCCACGCTAAGGCGTTCAAAAGGCTGAGTGGCCTTGATAAGGTTAGCATCAGTCGATTTGTAAAAGGAAGGCTTTAGTTCACAGCAGATTCTACAGTTTGCACACACTCTCTTCACTTCATCTAGTGAATAAGAGAGGTTCCTGCATTTGACGAAATGCATCATCCTCGTAACCCCAGGATGGGATAGTGTGCTGTGGAAATCTTGCAGTATTTCGGCGTTCGAGTTAGCAGTAGAACAGTACCCCCTCGAGAGAGCGTCTGCTGCATGGTTTTCTTTGCCAGGTCTGTATACTACGTCATAGCTGTAGCACGACAGTTCAATTCTCCATCTCTGGATTTTGTCATTTTTCACCTTTCCTTTCTGAGCGTTATTGTACATAAAAGCGACGCTTTTCTGGTCAGTCACAAGTTGGAAATGTTTTCCAAGCAAATAATGTTTCCACTTCCGGAGAGCCTCCACAATGGCACATGCCTCTTTCTCGACAGATGAATGTTTCCTTTCACTATGATTTAGTGTTCTTGAAAAGAAAGCAACAGGTCTCCCATTCTGATTCAGGGTAGCTGCTATCGCTATGTCAGAAGCATCCGTTTCGACCACAAGAGGGATATCCTGGTCAATGGTTGTAACAGCAGCATTCTCTATCTCTCTCTTCAACAGTTCAAAAGCACATTTCACTTTCTTTGGTAATGGAAAAGTGTGGTTGTTGACAAGAGGGTGTATTTTGTCAGAAAAGTTTGGGATCCAAGAAGAGTAGTAGGCAAACATGCCTACAACCCGTCGTTGTGATTTTGCGTCATGAGGATCAGCCAGATCTCGCAGCGGTTGTAGTCTGTCAGGGTCAGGTTTGATGCTGCCCTTGGAAACCAGGAACCCAAGCAGCTTGATTTCTCTGGCGGAAAGGATGCTCTTGTCCTCATTGAAAGTTATGCAGTACTCAGCGGCACACTTCATAAAGTGAGAGAAGTTTTCATCATGCTCCTTCTGATTTCTACCGCAAATAGTGACATTGTCTAAATATGCGAAAGTGTCTTTAATTTTCTCATTTCTGACGAGGCCGTCAATGATGCGTTGAAAGCAAGCGACTCCATTAGTGACGCCGAATGGAATACGTTTGAGCTGGTAGAGGTTTCCACTGGCCTCAAAGGCAGTGTAGAATTTCTCTTCCTCCTTTATGGGAATTTGGTGGTAGGCACTGCGAAGGTCTACTGTACTGTACACCTCATATTTCGAGATCTCAATCATCTCATCTATTCGAGGAAGAGGATATGCATCAAGCTGGGTGAAACGATTGATAGTCTGACTATAATCCACTACCATTCTTTTCTTGTGCCGGTCATTTGTTGTTACCAGCACTTGCGCTCTCCACGGAGAATCAGAAGGTTCAATCACATCTTCGGCAAGCAGTTTTTGGACTTCAGAGTCTATGAATTGTCTATCTGGTGTAGAGAACCGTCTTGACTTTGTAGCTATAGGTCTGCAATCGGGAAGCAAGTTCTTGAACAGAGAGGCAGGTTCCACCTTTGCAGCAGTTATGCCACAGACAGAGAATGTAGGCTTGGGGCCTTTGAAAGTCATTTCAAGTCCTTTGTGTGGATCTAGAAAGTCGTGACCCAGTATTAGGTCAGCGCACAATCCTGGTAGAACAGAGAACTTTATTCCTTGATAAGTTTCGCCATTATATTCCAGAGTAGCAAAACAATGGCCTTTGGTTGTACTTGAGAGATTCGTGGAAGCCATGGAGATCTCTTTTCTAGACTTGAAGGTCTTGAACTTCATAAATTGAGCTTTGTCTGCTGAGATAAAACTTTCAGAGCCTCCTGTGTCCACCAGTGCCCTCAGAGGAGTGTCAAAGACCTTGACTTTTATAATGGCTTTCTGAAGACTTAAGGGGGCCGCAGCAGTGAAGGCCGAATTAAGGATGGGATTAGCAGCAGAGGCGAAGTCATTCCGTTTTCCTTTTGATAGACACACCTTTTGATAATGTCCTTTCTTCCCACATCCTTTGCAAGTTGCCTCTCGAGCAGGGCATTTTGATCGGGGATGCCGTTGAAAACCACAGAAGAAGCATTTGGAACTGATTGCAGCTGATAGTGTATCACTCTCGTCGATGGCTGGAGTGGTGGTACTGCCGCAGGGCACTGATGATGAAGCTGGTACATTGTTGTATGTCTGGGATTGTTTTTCGGCCATTTCTAGCGATCTAGCTTGATCAAAAGCAGTAGACAAGTCTAATGTCTTATTCTCAAGGAGTCTTTGTCTGATTTGACTTGAAGAGAGGCCACAGATGAAAGCGTCTCGGATGAAATCATCCCTGTTTTTGTCGGCTGAAACAGCTTTGAACTCACACTCTTTTGCAAGAATCTTCAGTCTCTGTAAGAATTGGTCAAGTGTCTGCCCTGGTTCTTGTTTGGTAGTTGTTAAGATGTGCCGAGCGAATATTTCATTTCCAGGTTTAACATAAATGTTTTTCAGGACTTCCACGGCAGAGGGGTCAACGAAGTTTATCAGCAAGTCAAGTTCATCAAGAGTAGGAGTGGAAGATTGTTGTCGTAGAGATGACAGGAAATTGTTGAAAGTTCGCAGCCAGTGATTCCAGCGTTTGGATGCGTCTGGTGTGTTTGGGTCCGCGTTGAACCTCTCAGGTCGGAGAAAACGCTCCATGTTGAAATGTTGAATAAATTGATATGAATAAATTGAAAGCGGAGAGTCTGAAGTCTGTTTTAGCCAATTATCTTGGCTTTATTCAACATTCAACTGTAGTAGGATCAGAAGCATGATCCAGTTATAATCCTTCTACCGAGCAATGGCGCTAGGAAGGACGAAATCGTTTATTGCAACGTCTGTGACGTCATCTCCGCACAGTGGTATTCATTAGTGGTGCGTTATTGTTCAACACAAGCAGATAGCAGATAGTTAGACAAACAGATAAAACAAACAGTACATGACGAGCGATTAAAGTAACACAAAGCACATAAACATAGCAACATCACGACACCGTGTTGCCCAGCAAGTTTCAAAATGGCTGCCTTCTGGACAAAATGTATCGATTGGGATGTTGAAATGTGTTGTTTGACTCGATATCAAAGTTTTTTCTTACATTTGATGCTGTTTCCAATGAATAATAATTGAATATAAGTCTGAAAAACCAAACTTGTGCCCAGAAGTAAATTAGTAGGGAAAGCAAAGTGCGGATCTCGTAAGGAATTCCTCCCGGAAAAAGAAGATGCTGAATTAGATCTTAACGCTCACCCTGCGTGCGACGGCTTAATTCCCGCTGTCCGGTCAGTGACCTTACTCACGGAGAATCTTATCTGGGGTCACTAACCCTTGCAGATGTGCGATGGCCACACTACCGCTGTCTACGTGGTTTGGTTTGTATTTGATCGGTATGAAAAAATTCACTACTACTATGCCTTATCACACTTGATAATGAATTAACCATCAAAACCGTAGTCTGTCAGTCTCTAACCAATGATCTGACTACTGACAGCTGTAGTTTTTGTGAGAACGAAGCATGATAACTAGCCACGCCCTCCCCAGGCCTACACAAATGGTTTCATCCTGATTGACTAATAAACCAATATGGGCATTTGGGACAAAGATCATTTCAGAGCTTGTTTCTGATTGGTTCTTAGATACAGACAACTCCAGATGGTGGTCAGCTTGTGAGAAAATGAGATAATGATATTGCCAATTTGTTGAGCAACAGTTCGCATGTCGATGTTACATCTTTTGATAGTGTGGGGAGAGCCTTTGAAAGCTTAGTCTTTGTGATTCCGACCAGTGGTCCACTGGTTAATATGTCCCTGTCACAATGCCTTTGATTTAGAAGAGATACAGTGAACAATAAGACGGTGGTTACGTCTCATAAAGGTCAGTGACGTGATGCGTGAAAATACGTCTTGCGCATGGCGCGGTCAGCTTGACCATGCCGTGTTAACCCGCCCGTGCGGAGTGAACGCTTGGGAAGTCGATACTGACTTCGACGCCCTGCGCAGCATCTAGGGCTAATGTCAAGTCAAACATTGGCATAAATAGGTTGAAGTTGATTGAAAATTAAATGATGTGTAGATGCCAGGATTAAAATAGGTTTTTCTATCGATGGCCAGCTTGATTCAACATAGGTACGCAGTCACATCTGCCTGTGGGTGCTTAAAAGGATTTGGGGTGGGGCATTTCATGCATTATGACTGAGTTGGGACTCCATGTAATATGCATGTTACAGACATGCTAAATGAGCTTTTTCAGACTCTGAGATAAAAAAAACCTTCAAAGGAATCAAATGTCAGACAGAGTAAATGTTTATTTTTTATCCCAGGCTGTCCACATGAAAAGAGTATCAGATCTTTATGTTGGAAGGTAAGAAATGTTGAGCTGACTCCAGATTTTCCTTTTGCTTTCTGTTTGAAAGGGTATAGGGTTGTCTCACGGATGAAATTAGGTTTAGGGTTTGGGATAAGTACAGGTGGGACATATGCAACTCTTACTATTATATTCATTGAGTAGGCAAATAGATGTAGGCCTACATAGTAAAGCAATAAAAGTGCCAAATGCTGTATTATTTTCACTGCTGCTCTTAGTTACTGAGATTGGGAAGGTTTTTTTTTTGTCACGCATTTTTAAACGTTTTGTTGTTGTTGTTGTTTGAGCCAAACAGTAATTCACTAATTGCATCTCATTTATTTACATTCATTTGAAATAATTCTACAAATGTTAGTTTTGAGGGAAGTGACGACAAGATCCACAGCTATTTATAATGAATACTGTAATAGTTTAGGGAGGAAAACATTGACCCTAGACCTTATGCTTGACACAGTCATAAAGTCTTGACATGAGCTTTTTCTGATTTGTAACTCATTATAAATGGAATCATTCATTACTCTCTAAAGACTGTAGATCATAGGTCTGTACAATAATTTAACTGCAGGATATGTGATATCTCTTCATGTAATTAGATTTCTATACTTAATCCCATTCCTAGCTTCTACTCAACTACCTCCCACCAGAAAGACATGAATGGAAAGACACTCTACAGAAACAGAGGTAACTTGTGAGGATATATTGCCAAGGGACCATACTCCAGTTACAAAACCAAATAGAGAAAATACTGAGTTGTGTTTGCTGTTGGAATATAGCTTACAGTGTAAAATGCTGTGATCCCCTAACATCAGCCTTATTTCTGCTGCTAATCAGCTTCAACATTTGGATATTTCTTCAACATTTCATCCTCATAGAATCACAAGGTTCTAAGTCCCTTCCATCAGCTTTTGAGAAATTGATGATTGAAGTTCCTTGTGCTCATAGCTCATATATATGACTTATCGCTTTTTAGTAATGCTTACACACCGAATCAGCTTGGTACTTTGACACACAGAGGAGAAAGCACATAGTGTGCAGTGTTTAACTCAGTTCACCTAAAAAGTGGAGAAAATACCTTGTCATTCTAAAGGGATGATTTATTAATGATATAAATTTATAAAATTATAATGCCTCCATAGAATCTGGGAAGACGCCTGGTCCTAACTCGACCAAAACTGGTCTGACAAAGCATGAAAAAAAAAAATTGTCAGGAAGGTGTTAAAAAGATTGTCATGTTATTGTTACTCTTGTATTTTATTTATTTTCATATTTGTGAAGCAAAGAATTGAAAACGCAAGTATGGAAGGCTTCCGTTTTTTTTTGTTGTGTTTTTCTTTTGCTTTGAGGTTTTTAAAATGTGTATTAGTGATGGTACATACTATTGTACAATTTATTTCTGTGTTTGATAGTTAATAACGAGAAAATTTTTACTTGTATTTCGTCAGAAATTTGTACGAACAGTACATCGAAGAAATCATCATTGTACCAGGCAAAAAGATGAAGTCTCAACAGTCAGCCAACGGAGAATTAGAAGATCATGTATGAATTTTCTTTCTTTTTTTTTTTTTCACTGTTTGTTTATTTGTTAGCTGTTGTCATTTTTATCTACTTTGTTATTTATGAAAATGATGAGACAGAGATGGGGAATAACTTTTTTTTTCTATCTTCACAGTAATTGGAAACATGCATTGCATTATTTATTCGAGGCATAAGAATTTATCTGAACAGGTCATTTTCAGATGATTTTATTTTGAAAGTAAGGGCTCTCTGTCCTTGTATAGTCTCAACCATTTCAGCAAAATTTGCTTTCAATATAGTTTGTTTTTTTAAAAAATAGTTTATGATGTGCTAAGTATAATATCATTTACATAACTGGTGGACACCTCCCAGTTACTTGATTCAAGTGACTTGCTTGTACGTGGACACTGAGGGCTATTGGAGTACCATTTCAGTAACGGAGACATTTAGAACTTGTACTGTCATTTTAAGTATTTATTTCGCATTATAAACTATATACTTCGTGCTCTAGGGATATACTTTTGCTAGTAGGGAATGGACATACTATGAAAAAAATGAAGAGGATTTGCTACAGACTTTGAGTTTGTGTGATTATCATCCCGCCTCAAACCTGCCAAGTCAATTTTTAATCATATTGGTGCTGCAGAGTGAGGAGTTAATATGCTGTGCCATGGCATTTTGAGCTCCAAGTGGTTGACTTGTCAAATGAGTATTTGGAGCTTGTACTAGTTTGGAAATGGCAACAAAGTATACAGTTCTGGAAAGCTGATTTCATTGGCCTTGGCAGCAAAGTGTTAAAAAGTCAGTCAATTTAATTGGTGAAGATAGTGTCAAGGTTTTTTGAGTTTGGTTCAACAGTGCACGGGCACGATAACAACCACTTTGTACCTTTCCTGTTTTTTATATTATCATACTTTGGGCCAGCTTTCAGCCCACAGATTCCTACAAATAAAATCAAATAAAAGTGAAGTTAAAAACCTTAACAGGGTAAGACCCGTACTGTAAATGTTTGTCTATATTCACTAGTGTTGTAAAGAGATAAAAATCTATTAAATCAGCTTGCAGACTTCAGCCTCCTGCAGAAATGACAAGATATGCTGCTGGTCCACATCAGAAAATAATTCTTTTACAGATCTGCACAGTGGTAGGGTTCGCCGAAGTGTAAAGTTGAATGGCTGTGCAGCTATCAGGTAAAAGAACTGAAGAATAGAGAAAACTTTTATTTTTGTAATGACTTCTGCATTGTCATGATTACCTTGAATGTTTTTCAGCCTTTAAATCCCAACCCTGACAGTGAGTGGAGAGAAACATTCAGAGACAATGAACAGTTGGTGCAGATTGATAAAGATTGCAGGTTTGTGTCAGAGATTAGTCTGAATCATCACATAATACTATGAAAAAGTAAATATTACTTTCTATATGTCAGTACTGTCACAAATCCCAGACTGGGAGATGTAATAGTTTATGACAGGACGACAATCACGAACAAACAAGTTTAACACTTAACAAAACAACCCATCAGACTCACACATTTATTAAACATAATTATACATATAATAGCGCAATTACATACATTATATTATTGAAATGAACTGCCGTACAACGGCCTTATTCTCACACACACTCTCCCCTCGGATCCACAATCCGGTAGTTACTCCTAAAGGCACTTCGGCCTCAGCCTCTCCCCTCAGGGTCTTAATAGCACATTAATAATTTACTGGCACCGCAGTCTCTCAATATCACCTTCCTATTGTCATACAACTTATCAGTTCACTCGCCCATCATCATGGCAATAATATAGTATCTCAGTCACTCTCATATCTACGTCCCTGTCCGTGGCCCGACTGCCACGACTTTATGTGCCTCTACTGTCCTGCACTGACAGTCTCACTTCTGGCCTATGTATGGCCTCCGGCCCTATGCTGGCCTATCACTTGTGCTCATCGAGGTGGCTCTTCGGCCCGTCCCCGACACCTACAAGAATAACATTACATTGGTATAATACCCTACCATTTCTATTCACTCCACCTCTCCTTACAATCCATGAAGCGTACACACACTAGTTCACCTTTCACTCACCACACATCTTACGGTAACACACCTCCATCGGAGTACACACTACTCACTCGCGCTACAAATCCATGAACTCACTTTCATCTATCGCTCGTGGCGCACATTGCTATATCCAATATCAAGGACTTCCACATTCCTCACATATACTTATTCACATCATGGTAATAGACGAATATAATATAATACATCAATCATAATAATCAATCAACGTTCTACATACCAGTCATTACTGGAAAGACTCTTCCACTAGTCTTCTCGACTGCTCCCTTTATGTCCGCCCGATGGGCTCTTATTCACAGGTCCGCTCCGTCGGACCTTCTAACTTGCAGTGATAGTTATACAGCGCTTTCGCCTCCTTCAGACCCCCCCCACTACTCACAACAGCACGCTTAACTTGCTTGCCTACCGTGAGCCCTTCTTACTCTACACCCGATCTGTAGCAATCCCCTTAATTGCACTCACTCCACTCGTGACAAGTACATTTTGAGTTTACAGGATTACACTCTTAGGGACTGATTTTGAAATTCCATACTGATTACCATTTAAATTTCAGCAAAATAGCAGTGAATATGTGTATGTTCTAGCTCTGAGTTTACAGGAGTACAGCACTGCAGACTAATTTGAAAAGTCGTTGTGATTTATTCTTAGGAATAAAATTTCATGGAAAAAGCCGCAAGCATAGAATCCTGAATTTGTTTGAAAATAAGCTGAAAAAAATAAGCTGACATCAAAGTAAAACTAGTAAAAGGACACAGTATTTTGAGCTCTTCAGGAACTTCAGTTAGTGGGCATTCTTTCATGAGAACAGTATTTGACCATATTTCGGGAGACTTAATGTTGAATAGGATGGTATTAATTTAAAAAAGACCTTGCACATGCGGAACATTCTGCTTAATACTTAATAATCTTAATTGTCCATAAATTAAATGTTTTCCTAGAGAGAAAAGGAATTTTATGTATGTAAAGTGACAGATGGATGGATAGATGGACAAGCAGGCGGGTGGGCTGATGGGAGGGTGGATGGGTGGGATGACAGGACATGTAGAGGGAAGGAGGGAGGATAAGTAGATACATATGAATTCTGATAAATTTTTCTCAATCTGCAAAGTTTACTTTTGGTGACCAGAAGAAACTGTTCAGTAGATTGAATTGATTTGCAAAAGCTGCATCTGCTGCAGCTGAGAGCAGCCAAACATATTTATATGCCAAATCTACACAGTATAACTTTTTTCGCCAGACGTTTGTGTCCAGACCTGTCCTTCTTCCAGCAAGCTACAGAGTTTCCCTGTGAAGAACTGCTGAATGCTTCCTCTAATGTGGAAACCCTGAGGAAGAGAGTTGAGCACTGTGTATTGCAATCAGAAACTGTCTCCAGAAACAGATTGGGTATTTATTTCAATGTAAGTCAAAGATGAATGTGAGATGACGACACAGAATTGGTAATACTGGTAATTGGTAATATGGGGACATGTTGGTCTAGAGGCAAGGTGCTTGCTTCTCATGCTGGAAGTACCGGGTTCGATTCCTGGTCAGTGCAGGCATGTTGGAATTTAGGGATTTTTCTCGTATTTTTCTGTCCCTGCTTCTAGTCTGTGGTATGTAAGATCGGGTGCCTAGTCTTATCGGATAAGGACGAAAAACTCTGATATGCCATATGCTTTCATCAAATCATATTATGTATCATGAGACAGATACACAAATAATCCTGGGTTCACTGAAGCACACTTTGTATCAAGACTAGAAAAGTCACGTTCTCTGTTCAATCACCGTATTGTCACCATTCTCTAGGACTGCAGTAGCTAAAAAATTTGGAAAATCGGTTTTCATATACATTCAGCTACGCTTAAAAGCCGAATTGAATGATCTTGGTTATAGACACCAAAGACAAAAAATAATAGAATGACAAACTTTCAAAAAAATTCACCACCTGTCAGACCATTTGTGTTAAACTGAAACAGTTTTTTACTTCTCCTGAGAAGTAGCCAAAAATCAAATACTACAGTTTTAGGGAACAGTGACGGCATATTCTGTGTATAACAAAATATGAAAAGAAGGTACTAATGGAATTAATATTGTAAATTGATGAGCGCTTTATTTGCCTTTATTTCAGTCTGTATCTAAGAAACGAACCAGCAGTGAAGAATATGCGGTGCTTCCAGATGGTAAAGAGGCTCATTGGGAGGTGGTGGAGAGAATTTTATTCCTATATGCAAAACTCAATCCAGGGCTTGGCTATGTTCAGGTGAGAATTTTTTAGTTTGAGTTTGGGTTTAAAGGCTTATCAGCACGATAACTACCACTTTGCGCTTTTCACCATTTTTTCATTACCACACGTTTGGCTAGCTTTCAGCCCTTAGATTCCTATGAGTAAGATCAAATGAAAGTGAAGTTAAAGATCTAATGGGTAAAGACCCATACAAAAAAGTATCTCTATGAAGCCCATAAATATTATAAAAATCTGTGAGAGTGAAAGTTTACAAAATCAAGAAAATTTCCTGTCAGTGAATGGCTTCTGTTTTACTAGCTCTTTACGTGCCAAGAGCCGACGAATCGGTTCTTCCGCTGGTCACGTTTGTGCCAATGATCGATCTATTGGTGCTCAAGAATGCTAGGCTATTTTATTTTTGGGAAGAAAGAAAGTCGACTTTCTATTCATAGAAATTGCTATAGTTGTAGTTAGTCTTCATTCATATTCCCCACTATTTTCTTCCCGTATCACTATCAGAAAACGTGGAAAAAATCATGGCACACAAGGAGTTAGTTTATGTTTGTGTACGGGTGACACATTTTCCAATAGACATTACTGACACTCTATGTGATGGTACTTTTGAGTGGTATAAGGAAATGCATAGTAAGGATAACAATTAATTGTAGACTCTTCAGAGATCATGCAGATAGTGTTGGTATATGTAATTCTTAACTAAGTACTCTTTAGGAGACAGGAAACATTAGCTTCACAGGGAAGCACGAAAGTAAAGTCTCAGTATATCCCATCCATAGGCCCAGTATATTTTGTATAGGCTGTGGTTTTCAATTCCCCAGGACAAACTGTTCAGAAATCACATCAAATGAAGGATCATCATACAAGTCTTTTTCTGTGTTAGGTTTTCTTATTTACATCATATAAATTATCATTATGCTTATGTAATTGGAAAGGATGACAAAAAAAAATTGATGGTATTTGTATGAAAAGGCAATTTTGTTATTTATGGTAATTGGTAATTGATGTTTGAGTTGAAGGAATTAGAATTTTGATTGTATTACAGGGCATGAATGAAATATTGGGGCCCATCTACTACACACTGGCTTCAGATCCTGATCAGAGCTGCCGAGGTGAGAGATTTTCTTTTTTGTTATTCTTTCTTTCTTTTTGTCAATTTTTTTCTTCTTCAGTGTTAAGCACAGTGTTTCCCTTCTTTTGATAATGTATGTTTGTATAAATGAGTACATTATAATATGTTTTGAAAACACAAAAAGAAGCTGATGAGGGGTGGATTATTAAATATTACTTTTGAATACTTTTAATATGTTTTTAACTATATCTATAGTTTTTGTTTAGCCCTTCAAATTCTTGCTGGGCAGGTCATGTGTGTTTCAGCTGTTACATCAAGCGCACACACCCTCAGTTTCAGTCAAAAATCAGCTGATATTGACATACGGTCCTTAACAGGAAAAGTCACTGGCCCTTAGTCAGAATCCTCAACAGGGATTCACCGAGCCGCATATTTACTATAAATAACATTCGTATAGAGCAGTAACTCACCCAGGGAGCTTTGTGGGGATCTGTATACCCCTTCAATTTGGCAAATGAACCATTACAGAGTCAGTTGGCTTTGCTTTAGGAATTATGCCAATGTGGATGCACAGATAAAATGGTGGGCTAAAGCGCACTATTGCTAATTTCATTAGTTGAAAGTTTTGAAGACATTTGGCAGGAAATATATGATATAATTATTATATGTGATGATGGATGTGAATTTTAACTTTCTTGTGTTTCAGAATTTGCTGAGGCAGACTCTTTCTTCTGTTTCACCTGTCTGATGGCAGAAATCAGAGATTTTTTTATCAAGACTTTGGATGACTCCGATTGTGGAATAGGTTTGTATTTGTATTTGTTTTGTATATGTTTTTTCTGTCTTAATGCTAGAAACATGGGACATTTGTTGGGTTTTGCTGTGTATGACAGATGGTCAGAATTTCATCACCTCAGACATGCCTTGTTCCATCTCCACTTTTCATAATAATTGAGATAAGGCTAAGGTATGACATAGGAAAGAGTATTCTATCACTCTAGTGACTGTATCTTACCTCTGGAAGTTTGTGAAGCTATGTCACCTCTGGGAGTAGAGTTTACAATGTGAAAAAATTGATGTAACACTTTGTAATATTCAGCAACAAAATGTTACATGCAATTTTCTCAGTATGCTCTGGTATGTGTAGCCGCCCGACAAAATGAGACACTTCATGTATTTTGGTGGTATGGAGATACTGGTGTCACCAAAATAGGTTATTCAAAGTCCTTCATTTGGTAAAAAAAATATTTGCTTTAATTTAATTAGCAGAGAAGATATGGCCTGTCAAAGACAGGAAGTGACACAACCACAGTTTTGAGAAAAATGCTTTAACAGTTTCAGCTTTTAGTGAAAGTTATTGATGATGCCTCGATTCAGAGTCAGTTTTGAGGCATTTACCCTTCTCAAACAGGATTATCATTTGGAAAAGGAGTAGTAAAGGAGTTCAACTTTTCATAAATACTGAAAATTCAAAATCGATAAGATTGACCCTATGAGGCCTTTTAACAATTTTCTTGAATCAGGTAGTGCTGAAATGTGCCTCATTTTGTCGGGCGGTTACACATATGTAGATGGATTAAAGCAATGCTAAGGCCATGATTTGTCTGGCCCTCTTGCAGTGAAGGGACTGGTGTGAAGTATGGTCTGGGATAGGGTGTCACTAATTGGTCCTATATCTTCAGAAAAAGGAGGAACAGGACTGATTGAAGACAACAGAAATTCAACTGTAGTATCAGATAACCCCTGGCTTATCATTGTTCCCCATTTAACTGTACTATCTGGCTTATATATTGTTGTGGTCCCCATTCAACTGTGCTGTCAGATATCCCCTGGCTTATCATTATTCACCATTCAACTGTACTATCAGATGTCCCCTGACTTATCAATGTTCCCCGGTAAAACTGTATTTCCATATCCCCTCATTTATCATTGTTCCCCATTCAACTGTACTGTCAGATATCCCCTGGTTTGTCATTGTGCACCACTGAGCTGTACTAGGAGATGTCCTGTGGCTTATCATTATTCCCCAGTCAGCTGTTTTATTAGTTGTCCCCTGACCTGTTATTATGCCCATCTTTTGCAGGCAGTAAGATGAATCAGTTGATGGAAATGATTAAAACACATGATCGGCCACTCTGGCAAAGGTTACAAGACCAGGAGCTCAAACCCCAGTTCTATGCCTTCAGATGGATCACTCTCCTTCTCTCACAGGAGTTTCAGTTGCCAGGTAGAGAAATCTATTCTAAAGCCAAATTTTTAGCTGTCCCCATGGGTTTTTGTGAGCCACAAGTGTGCTGATAGGTTAGGGTTGGCGTTAGAATGTCGGCTAGGATTGGGGTAATATTGTGTAGGTTGATGCCTGGAAAAAGCCAAACTGCTGGACATATGCCTTGGTGGGGACAACTTTTCTTACCGAAGCACTTCTCCTTTTACTTTTTCTTATGATCTGGTTTATGAGGTAAATGATATACCATATCTATACTAATAAAAGTGAAACTTTACGACAATTGCAGCGCGCCTTTCGCTACTCCTCTGTTAATGCTGATTTGGTGGCCCTCAGATTTTATACAACGTTTAGTACAGACCGTGGTCGTGTCGCTGGCACAGAAAATAAAAAGATAATTAACAACTCGCAGAACGTTTGTATTAGTTTCTAGGTTGCGACACATTGGCGTTTGATCTATTTTTTCGGCAAATTAATGTAATTGAAATTGGTTCCAGTATCTGTATCACACTCACAAAACAACTTCCGGTTAGGACTGGTTTGAATTAGGAGATTGAGTTCTAAGACTATCAAGTATAAAACCTTGTGTGTTCTCAATGTGCCTAGACTAGGAAAAAGAAAGGGTCTGGAATTGGGAGATTGACGCTTACAGGGCCAAAAGTACAGGTTTGTGTTTTCAATATGCCTAGGAAAATATTATAATATTTCTTTTCCATTAACACATGACGTTATCACTTCCTGCGATGTGCAAACAAACTAACCCATGCGCAAATCATAGCCATTTGACGGATGCTGGCGGGACGCGCAGGACGTCAACGCGCAAAGAGAGGGCAGTAAAACAAACAAAAATAAAATAAAGCTAAAGGAACAGGCAAAATGAAGCAGGTCCATAATAATCACTCAGAACTGAAACTAATAAATCGATTTATCCCGAGCAGGGCCGGGAACTCAGCTAGTATTGGATATTTTCAGACACAAACATTGGTTATTAAGGCATCAGCCATGATTACTGAAATGAATAGCTGGTTTTTTTTTTAAAAAGGACGGGTGGAAAGGCACAAACACGTTAGAAATAAATATTATATTTTTTCCTGTCACTGGTATGGGGATTCCACCACTGTGAAGCAGCCTTTACTGCAGTCCCTGCATAATGAAGTTCTTTCTTTTCTATCTTTGTTTTTTTTTTTTCTAGACTGTATCTTTATTACATAATATGGCAGTCCCATTTTGACTTGAACATTTGGGAATGAATTTTTATAACAGATCTGCCATTGAGGCAAGTTTGTTTTCTCACCATCATTTTTATTGCATTGCCTACTGTTATTTGACATGTTTACCAAAGATACATTATTGATGTTACAGAGGTTCTCAGAATCTGGGATTCCCTGTTTGCTGACCCCAACAGATTTGAGTTTCTCATCCACATCTGTTGTGCAATGTTGTTGTAAGTATGGGCTTCTCTTTTACTTCATCATACTTTGTTACGCAAACCATTTTCTACATTAGACAATAGGTAGAATGCGCACATCCACCATCTTGTCTGTCCGGACCCACTTAAGGCGTCGCGAACCAATTGGCGGTGAGTTCACTACTGTAAACAATGACACGTGTGTATACGCACATGGGAGACGATCGGTCAATTCTTTCACTTTGTAACAGCTGAGGTTGTTCTAGCACGTTATAGTAGGGGGGAGTTAATTGATCTAACTACAACCCTTTAGAAAACGAAACTATTACAGCTGTAAAATAAATAAACACGAGATCCGACGATAGATTAAATAATACTAAAGTTTAATAAATGTATAGTGAACAATAAATTACTAGGAAGACACCAGCGAAACTAAATATCTACGCCACACAAAAGGAAACTCACTTACTCACCGACCAACCACTCACACAGGTCTATATATATAAACATTCCTACAGAAAGTTCCCGAAATAAACGTTACCTTTGCCCTCGCACAACCTAACCAATCACGCATCAATACGTCATCAGGTTACATCACTCAAGGCCAAATCTGGCGTAAACATTCGTATCCATAACGTTATCGAATATTCGGGAACATACTAATATTTACTGAACGAGTCAAAACACCTGACAACAAGCGACCGAGGAAAAAACAACTCACTAGGAAAAGAAGGTCAGGTCACGGAGTACAGTACACTCTGGCGGTTGTCAACAATAAAATGAAAAAGTAGTGAACACATGCTCAGCCACCAGCACAACACCAAACGGGGGAGGGCAAGGGGTAGCCCGCAGATGCTACACACTTCCTTTCTCTTGTTTACACGGATGGTAGGGAATCGGACCAGTTTGGATCCATCCTTTCCACCCCTGTCACAACAGTCAACTGCAATGCAACCAGCAGGCATTTTAACTGCTTAGACACTTCTCGAAGTTACACTCATCAGCTGATCCACCGGCCATCTTGTTTGGCGGAAGTACAAAACAAAAACTCTGTGACGTCATGCGCATTCTACCTATAGTGTCACATTTCTATTCTCATCCTTCATCTTTTTCCTTATTATTTGTGAGTTTGCGGTCCTTCTGATCACTTGTGAGGCAAAATATCTTAATTGTTGTTTGACACAATATGCGCAAAGAAGTTCTTGGGTAAAAAGACTGGCAGAACGTTACAATCTGTAGAAATGGATATACCTTAGCCTTCTGATTATATTTCATCTCAGTCAAAAAAGAGACTGTGAGAACATAATAGAAATGGGTGTACCTTAGCTTTCTGACTAAATTTCATCTCAGTTGTATTTGCCTGATGGTTTTTAAGGCAAAATATCTCATTACTGTTTAACACAATGTATGCCCAGAAAAAGAAAACTTGAAGAGGGCATATGGGCGTGGTTGTACCTGCAGAGATTATCTTTTTATCTTTCATTTCAGTTGATTTGTAGTTGCCATCTCTTGATTTTGATCTCATTTTAGAGGTGCTTGAGTAGAGTCAATTTTCAAGTGAAGATAAATAGAGGAATGAAGGTGTTGTGTTCAGTGTTCAGATATGTTTTCTCCTTTGTGCATCATTTGGAAGCTGTCCTTGCCTAATTTTAGCTCGAAAAAAAAAACCCACAGATCTAATTAATCTGGATATGAATAGTTTTTAGAAAGAGCATTGTATCACCATAGCAATGCCAGTCATTCTTTTTGTAAAGTTTTAAAGCAATTACATCAAGAATATACATGTTGTTTGCTTTTTTTTTTGTTTTCTGCAGGTCGGTCAGATTTGAAATACTGAAGAATGATTTTCCCAGCAATATGAAATTGGTGCAGGTGGGTATTACAAAACATTAACTTGATCTCATGGATTTAGAGGATACTGATCTAAGCACTTCGTTTGAAATTCAACTCTAGTTGCAGAGTTGCAAAGTCAACGTTCTGCTGTTGTGATCTTAATATTTATGACTGCGCAGCTGTGTTTGCATTTAATATTTCCCATTGGTGCAGCCTTGTATGATATTTCAGTAGATTATGGGAAGTAACCTTTCTCATTTTGAGGGGCATTTGCCATATGTGACATTTTGCCAATTTTGAGGGTTTTATTGTGAAAGCTGAAAGTGGTTCTCTCACTCCTAATTTTGTTACATGTAAGTGTCATGTGGGCGTATTTTTTGTGGGACTTTTTATGCAAGTTTTGATTTTAAGCCACAACTCTTGAAACTTTCATTTTTCAAGCCTCATTTTCTCAAAACAGCAGAAATACACAGGCAACAATTTAGAAAATACCTGATGATTTATTTGTTGTTTGCTGGTCTTTACCTAAATAGCTGTGGAGAAATGTGCATGCCAGTGTTATTTCGATGTGGATTACCACATATCTCCACTCTATCTTGAAATATTTGCCATGGGCCTGTTTTTCTTTAGTTCCTATTGTCTGGCATGCCAGTTGACCACTTACTTCAACACACCGGTGTTTGGATGTATTCAGTTTGACAGCAAACTCTTAACTCACTTGAGATTGTTCACGCAACAGTTGCGTGTTGGTTTGGTAATCGCTATGGATGGTTCACGCACCCCCTGCGTGATAAAGGAAAGTATTTCTACCGGCTGTACTAGTCACGCAAGGTTTGCGCACTGTCTCTTACGCTTGCTAGGGCATTTATTTCGTTTCGTTTCGAGTTTGGCGGAAGTAGGGTGGTAACTTTTGTAGGTATGGCCTGACAAGGGCAGTCACTCCAATAATTGAAAATAGTACTTATGCACCTAAAAGGATCGTACGATGTCGTCAAACAGAAAGAGAGTGAAGGTGAATGAACAGATGGATACAGGACTTGAAAATATAACATAAGACAGATATTTTTGGGTACAATGTCATTTTATTTTAGTATAGGTACAGGTCCCAAAATTTTTCCGAAAACTCAAAAGTATGTCATTTAAAAAAAATTATAAAAGCAAAACTGTTAGAGATAGGCCTAGAGTATTCTCCTTTGGCATGTGTATTCTACACACTCTCATACTGATTGTATCCAAAGGACATCACAATTAATCCATTTGTTTCCTTTTTATGAAAGTACCCCCAAAAATGCCAGTCTTGAGTGTAAGTACACCTGGAAATACTTCAGTCTCAAGTGGATTAATATTCTCATGATTTCACCCAAGTCAACTTTTTGAATGCATTACCCAAAGGAAGTAGATTTATTTTTCTTCATAGTTACTTTCTTCTTGGTAAATAAGGAAGTTACACCCATTGGTTTGTAGCATGTCGCGACCTTAGTTCTTATTTGTTCTAACTCCACTTTTTGCACAACAGAGAAATTTGACATTAAATGCTTGCGACTGTAGAATTATGATGAGGAGTTAGAATAAATCGGACCTGTGAAACAGCTTGATAAGTGCCCCAACACATTTTAATCCAGTGTCAAAGTGTGCATTTGTTATCCCTGTTCTTCATAGAGATAGAGCTAGTGCATTATTCCAACAGTTACCTATGGTTGCCAAACATGGTCAATTACAGAACAACTTACGAACAAATTAAGAACTACCCAAAGGGCAATGGAAAGCAGAATCAGACTACAAGATAAAACCCCCCATGCCGAAATATGGAAACAAACAAAGCTAACGGACATAGTAAAATTCATGCTACAACAAATGTGGAATTGGGCCAGACATGTGGCAAGGATGAATGACATTAGATGGACAAAACGCTGCACTGAATGGCAACCACGGGCATGAAAAAGAACACGAGGATGACCAGGAAGAAGATGGCAGGATGATATTAAAAAGAGAGGGGGAACAACATGGATGAGGAAGACATCAGACAGAAAGGAATGGAAATCATTGTCGGAGGGCTACATCCTGCAGTGGATGGACAATGCGTAGGCGAAAATGAAAGAAATAGAACAAACAAGCACTAAGTCACGACATATGTAGGAATCCAAAATGGTCCATGTAAAACTTTGGAATATACTTCTGCATTTGGAGAGTTGAGCAAAAGTGACCAAGTCTACATTCACTGTGAAGTTCTTTTTTCTTATTCCATTGGACTTACTAAAGGCCTGTTTACACTGGTAGGTTTTAGGAATAGAAAAACGGAATCGAGGCTGCGGGGGAAGAACTCTCCTAGCTTTCCGACTTTTGCTTTCCAATTTCCCCCTCGAAACGTGGCTTGTTTACACTGGTCCGTTTTCTGAATGAGAAGCGATGCGCATTGTTTGTTTTGGTCATGTGACTGGGATGGACGCTCGCGTGGCGGCCGCTGGCCTCTCGCTCGTTGAGCGAAGGAATTTGTCGGTTCAGCTTTTTAATGTATGAATGTGAAATTAATCGGACCTTTCGAGGCTTTTATCATTCGCTAAAATTCCAAGGGCTTTAGTTCACGCCTGTTTGTTATGATACATGGGCGATTAAGTATCCCATAGACAGCTCTCGCCTTCAAAATGTTGTGGTGAAAGTTTCTTCGATAGTTCAGCCGAACGCCATTTTACACCCAGGCGGTTGTCACGTGACGCATTACCTTTCCGAAATCGGAATGAAAATAGGAATGGTCCTATTCCAGTTTTTCAGGGTAAAATCGGAAAGGAAATATGAAAGGGTCGGATTCCATTCCGATTTCGGAACAGTGTAAACGCAACAAGCTTTCCGCTAGATTTCCTTTCCTTTTTACTATTCCTAAAACCTACCAGTGTAAACAGGCCTTAAGAGAGTCGAAAAGTTGGAGTTTTGTTTCATTTCTACTTGTAGTTTTATGTTACCATGTTTGTAATTTGTCTTTGACAGAAAATGGATGCATCCATTGATTTAGAACAAGTGCTGGCAAAAGCAAGAGAATTGTCCACAGGCTAGTATTTGGTCCACAAGCATCAGATGGTAGGTAATCCTGCAAGTTTCACTCCATATGGTCATATGGTTGTTTTGAAGGGCTTTTGGCATTCTAAAGGTGTGAAAGATAGAAAGATTAATTTGATATTGCGTTCTAGTTTGATGTATTAGGTGATTAGTGGAAAGACTGTAGGTAAACAGTCATTGTATGGTTAGTCTGGAATTTTAAGTTGGGGGCACGGGGGTTGTCCATGGAGTATGTATGCTCGATTCTGGCTATTCTTGCTCACCTGCCCTTCCTCCCATGTTTGCTTTTCATATACTTGCGTTTATATATTCAAACAATTTAAGTCTGCTGGAAAAAAAGTGAAACAAAACCAAAACTTTTTAATAATACATATGCTGTCCAGACACACAACACACACATCCCTTAACACTGGAGGCAACCCTCCCTCCCCCTTTGGAGTGTGCGTACTTTATGGATGAACCCTTGGCTAAATGGATGTGACAGATGGACGGTTTTTTTGCTCGCGAAAAATCAAAGCAAGGGTGAATCAGAAAATTGAGAATTTTACTACCTCAAATCATTGAAACCTGAGCATGTTATATATCAAATTGAAGGAATATGGATGAAGAAGCTGAAAAACACATAAAGAAGTGTATGATAGATAGGCATGTGAAGTACAAGCAAAAGGAAGAGCAGAGTCTGCAAAACGAAACAAACCCCGGAATTGATATCGACGATGGATCGTGGATTGGTTCAAACACGGTCGGCCATATTGATGATATATCGGGGATTGGCATGGAAAGAGTAAGTGACAAAATATAAAAATGTTTACCACCAAGGCATCATGACGTGAATAATGTCATTTTATTTTCAGAATGAGAGACTGAGTGAGCAGGAAACAGTTCAAGTGAAGTTCAAGCATAAGCCACTGAATACTGAGCATAAAACTGGTCTCACATACTGGTGTATCAAAGATTTTGGTAGTTTTGAGTTTCGGCTATCTCATCATCATTGCTCATGTTGAGATCTGTATTCTCACAAAAGGACGTGTCAATATCTTTAATAGTTTTGAAATTGTATAGGCGGAACATTTTTGCCATATGCTTGTCTGTACATATGAAATCTTACTCGCTCGAGTATTTTGAACAGCTGTTCCGTAAACTTGGAAAATTGCTGATACACCATTATGTGATGTGGACATTGACCTCCTATGGATAGACAGAGTCAGAGACCATTTATTATTTTGTTTGTCTTTCATGAACTTGTAACATAAAATCTAGTTTTCTTTGTGATGGCTAAGGGTAATCTTTATCTTTCAGTATGCACACAGAACAAACAGGGTTGGACTGTTTTGCGTTGGTATGGATGAACAGTTGAAAGGAATCGTAAATTTAGTGAGATTGGTTCATGCAGGGGAACATTTTGAAGACACACAGGAAAAACAACTAAAGTCAGGAAAAGTAATTTTTTTTCCCTTATCCCCCCACCCCTCCCCTTTTGCAAGCTTTCTGTATTAACCCATGAGGGAAGTGCACATTGAAAAGAGCATTTAGGCGCACATATATGATACACATATCTTTACGCATCAATACATGAACATATATCACAACCTCAATAGCAGACATACATGACATGACATGGTAAAGAGCCTTAGTAACATATGGCACGCATCTAGCTAAAGTGTTTTGTTGAGGCGAATTGTGCACAAGCATTTGGAGTACAGATGATCAAAACTGAGAAATACCATGTCTGTTATGTTGCATGTTTCATTGGTGTCTGAAGAGTTCAATCCCATGTCTGTACAATCAAGGTTTGAAAAAGAGCTGCAATCACAAACTATTGGAGCAAAAGGGAAGTAATGGACTCTCAAACTTTTCAAATAAATTTTTTCAGTTTTATATGTTTGTGACCACAGTTGTTTTCCCCCCTGTGATATTCATTTGTTCTATTTTGTTTGATGGAAAGAAAGATTGCCTGAAACATACATGTACATTGTTTTCATGAAACTGTTCCTGACTCGGGGGAAAAAGAAACGGCAAGCCTGCCCTTGTACAGTCAAAATTGAGCAAAAAGAAAAGGTTGTATGTTGTGAAACCCTGCGTGAGAAATAAAACCCAAACAATACAAAGCAAACTAAAGAGAAGACAGAAAATGCATAAATTTTCGGCTTTCGCCTTTGTCAAGTGAAAAAAAACAAAAAAACGAACAATAAAAGACTTCAACAGGAACGAAGTGAAACAGTTTACTTAGCTGCGAGTTCTTGCTTCTTTAGCAGCACCAAAGCACGTGCGTCCGTGTAACAAGAATTCCCTTGGATTGTTTACTGAAAGTGTTAGTCAAGGGTGGGAGGGGTCAAGATAAAGTTTCAAGGTATGAGAGGGGGGGGGGGGGGTGGAACAATGATATTGTCAGTCAACTGTTGGAACTTCATTAAGGGGATTTGCGGTGGTAAAAACTACTTCTTAGTTACCTGTGTTCTTGCAGAGTTGATATCTCCCCTATTCCTTGATCAATCTTTATGAAATTTTGAAGGAATATTCCCTTTTGTGTATTGTAACAAATCCGCAACTACTTTTTCTGATATTTCAAGTGAATTTTTTAATTTGCATTTTTGTTGTAGCACAGTCTACTTTTTTGGTGATCCGATTTGCGTGTCCAATAAAAAAAAAATCATAAAAAAATAAATATCAACCCTAGCTTGAGAAACAGTTGTAGATATTTAAAAATGATCTCAAGTTACCTGTATGCAAAGTTTTAAAAAATATACTCACATAGATTTTGAGATATGCTTTGTTGAAAAATCCAAAATGTTCGATAAACATTGTTATGTAATCACAGCAATAACGAACAAAATTGTTGGTAACACTTAATATTCAATTCCTACCATGTAAGAAGTAAGTTGATCTGATTTTTATCTTTAACAGCCAAGATAATAAAAAATTAAGATATTGCCAGGTATCCCCTTAATTACAATTCCTAAGTCTGTTACTAGAGGACCTTAGCCTAACTAGAAGTAGAATAGAGAAGAAAGTGAGTTGTGTTCACTGCAGAACTGTAGCTTTCTACGTAAAATGCTACAATCCCTTAGCAACAGCTTTTAAGTTTAGTTTTAATGAGGGTCCAACAGCTGTCTAATGACGTGAAACATTGGGCTCAGTGAGAATGTGTTGTTTGAAGATGAAAGCGGGGTGTATTAAGAGGAAAAAAAAGGCTGGTTTGAGACAGGGATATTGGAAATTTATTATGAAATAAAAAATGTTGGGGGGGGGGGAAGAATGGGTGTGGTATTTAGTTCAAAATGACAAGGGGAAAGGAAGCGTGGAAGGCATAGGTATGTTACATGTTCAATTTGAAATGAAGACTTTTAAGCTTTAGAACCCAGTGTGTGGTACAAATGCAGATTTATACAGAGATATTTTTCAGCTATAACTGGATTCTTCTCGGGTCAAATTAGTCAGGGGCTCTTACCAGTAATTATCTGTAATTCATTGCATCAAAATGTTCTGATGTGATTATAGTCAAGTATTAACCAAAGCAAGAACACAGCAATTTTCTATTTAGTCTAACTCCACACTATTTATGTAATATGCATTTGTGTGTTTGTATGTTCAAAATGACAAGGGGGAAGGAAGTGTGGAAGGCATAGATATGTTTTATTTTCAATTTGAAATGAAGGCTTTTAAAGTTTAGAACCCAGTGTGTGGTACACATGCAGATTTATAGAGAGATATTTTTTTTAGCCATAACTGGCTTTTTCTCGGGTCAAATTAGTCAGGAACTCTTACCAGTACTTGGCTGTTATTCATTGCGTCAAATGTTCTGATGTAGTTATAGCTAAGTATTAACCAAAGCAAGAAGACGGAAAGTAATTTTCCATTTAGTCTAACTCCACACTGTTTATGTAATATGCATTTTTATGTGTTTATGAAAGATTTGTGTAGAATGCATTAAATGAAGAAGTAGGGTTTCTATGTATTTGTGTGAATGCCCTGATTACTCAAATCTAAACCACATATTAATATACGTATCGTCATCATTCCCTAAACTGTAGTAACTGGTTTTGGCTACTTTTCAGGAGAAGCAAAAAGTTGTTTTATTTTAGCACAGTTGGTCTAGTGATGATGACTTTTTGAGTTTGCTTTTCAATTATTTTTCGAGTTAGGAATCTACAACCAAGATCATGAAATGCGAATTTGAATGTTGTTGAACGTACAGAAAAATTGATTTTTTGAGTTTTGAGTTACTACAGTTTTAGAGTTCGGTGACGATATTTTATGACAGCAAATGTCAATTTGACCTGCCATATGTGGTGCCGCTTGTAGACTTTTCTAGTGATTAAGTCAAACGTGTTGTCCTGAAAGTGTTTTAGTTTTACTTATGCCACAGTAGCATTGACTGCCTGACTGGCATATGCTGCATTTTTTTGTGTTTCATTTTTTTTTTTTTTTCACCAGTGAGAACTGGATGGTGTGACTTTGAAATGAGCATTTCCACTAAATGAACAACTTATTCAGGAATACTGCAAAAAATCAGAAAGCTAACCCACACAGCATGACAGAAATAAATGATATTATGATGCCCTATTCCATCATTATATTTGATGATAATTCTTGAATCAACTATTATTTATGAAATATTATTGGTTTTTTCCCGGAGATTTTTTTGTTGTTTTCTTATTTTTTCTTTCAGATCCTGCAAAATAAGATCAAAACAGCTTATATATGATATAACTTGTTTTTCACAATTTTTGAGGTTGAAAATGGAGAATGCAAATCAGATACACAAGAATAATCATACAAGTTTTTAGGAATTTTGATATCAGAACAGAGTTTGCCAACATCTTCACTACAAAACGTGACACGTCATGAACTGCTGATCTCCAGCAAATGAAAAAAGCAGATATTCTGCAGCTTCTTACACACGTGATTCATCATTTCTTTTTCTTATTGTTTCGTATGTACATTTTGCATTGTTTTTTTTGTTTTTGTTTTGACATAAACAACTTCACCTTGTTTTTGATTCTTCATTCCATCCTCCTATTGTTAGTTCCTTCCCCTTTTTTTCTCGCATTCCAAGTCTTTGCATTTGGCCTTCCCCTCCCAAGTTGTGTTATAATTCTCTCTTATTTCTTGAGATGTTGAATTGCACTTGGAGTACGGAACTTGTTGCAGATCAAAACCTCCCGATGTATATGTCACTTTCATCAGGTTCTGCCCCAGCAGTTGAGTGTGATAAAATGTATTATTGCTGGTCCTATAAAGAAACTGCGCAAATGTATTTGCACAACTGCAAACTGTTTTTTTTTTGGTGGTTTTTTTAAAGTCTGTGAGTTCCTGGGGGGAATTTTATTTATGTTTGTTTTTCTGTGATTAAAGGGGAGTATTATACCTCAAATATTTGTTTAGATATATGACTGAAAAAAAGTACATGTATGTACGATTATGAATACATTTCAACTTTAAAAAAAAAACAAAAAATTTTTTTCCTATTCTGGCCTTCGCACTTGTGCAGTTTTATGATAGAGTAAGCGATATGTTTTATTCTATAATGCACTAAGAGTACATTTTGGGTAACTGGACATCTTGGATGAACTGAGCATATTGATTATCTCAGGACCCAAGCACAAACTCCTGAAGTTTAGAAACAGCAAACTTTACAGGGGGGAAGCAAAAATGATGAAATAGAGATAGGGATTGGAGATAGACAAGTTTTAATGAAATAGAGATAGAGATTGGAGATAGACAAGTTTTAATGAAATAGAGATAGAGATTGGAGATAGACAAGTTTTAATGAAATAGAGAGATAGAGATTGGAGATAGACAAGTTTTAATGAAATAGAGAGATAGAGATTGGAGATAGACAAGTTTTAATGAAATAGAGAGATAGAGATTGGAGATAGACAAGTTTTAATGAAATAGAGAGATAGAGATTGGAGATAGACAAGTTTTAATGAAATAGAGAGATAGAGATTGGAGATAGACAAGTTTTAATGAAATAGAGAGATAGAGATTGGAGATAGACAAGTTTTAATGAAATAGAGATAGAGATTGGAGATAGACAAGTTTTAATGAAATTGAGCCCCTCATCTAATCATTATTATTATTTTTTTTTTAATTTCTCTTAGGTTCCATGGTAAGATGCTTTTACACAAGATGTAGAATGAGGCCATTTTTGGTTCCACTCCAGTTTCAGTGGAAACTGCAAAATGTTGGAGTTAGGACACTTGTGCCTGAGACTATTGATGATATATTGCCATTTATGCCCAGTCCCTTGCCATCATGTTTATACAACATACCAGTGACGGCAACCATTTTCTGTCAGAATAGAAGTGAAATAAAAACAAAAGAAAAGAAGACTGTGCCATGAGAGGTAACACTTTTGAGTTTCGACTTCTCTAGTCTTATTAAACTCATGAATTGAGAATCCATGCGTCCAAAATATAACATGCAAATGGAAGCCCATTGGCCTGAGGCCACACCTGTCAGGGAGAAGCTGTATAGTAGCTTGGAACAATTGAAGAGAACAGCTGCTTTTTTGCAAAGATTTGACATCCGCCATGATGGGGAACGCAGAAGAAGAAGAAGAAGAATCCCTGCCTGTGAAATACTTGCATGTGTACGATCTATGTGATCAGTCACAATCATACAATTGTGGATTAGTTCGGCCTCAGTGTCGGCTCAACGCTATCTCTCCCTTTTTTTTTCCCTTATCAACTCCTGTGTAGTTCACGGAGGCATGGCACGGCCGGCCCAGAGAACGTTAAGTCAGGTTTAGTCAGGTCCACAGAGTTGTCAACGCAATCTGTCTTTCAGGACAAAATTGTCACTGTTCACTAAAACTGTAGTAATCGGTTTCTGCTACTTGTCAGGAGGAGCAGAAACTGTTTTATTTCAGCACAACTGGTCTAGTCATGAGGAATTTTTTTTACAGTTTGCTATTCTGTTATTTTTTGGCTTAAGAGTCTATAACCAACGTCATTTTGACCTAGCTTTGAATGTAATTAAATATATATATAATACAAATTGTTTTTTTTTCTTTCAAAGTTTTGAGGTACTACAGTCTTAAGGAGCGGTGATGAAATTATATGTGATTCCTACAGCAAAAGAAAATATATGTAAATTTTGTTCAATGATGTAATATTATTTCCTGCACTTTTTTATAATTACATGTAATTTGCTTGTCAGGGACATGTAATTAAAAAATGCAGATTATGCTTCACATTCCTAGATTGAGTCTTCAAACTAAGAGACATAGTAAATAAATAAGTGTTATGTCCTAATTTGTTTGGGTGCACTTGTTCAACCACAAGGCACAAGTGATGCTGCTCTGGCGGAGCAGACAGTCAAAACAGTTAAGATGCAAAATTCCATAGTCATCCCTGCCTTGTGAACACTAGATCTATGTGAAGAGATCACCTAATGCGAGAGGATGTTATCTTGTTTATCGTGGGAAAAAAACTTCCATGTTGACAATGCATTTTATTGCAGTACCTTGATAAGGTACCAGCATTTGGAGTTGAGAACTTGTATTCAGTATTTGTTTGTGGGTTTTTGCATCTGTTGTTTACTTCTGGACGTAGGGATTTTTCTAGTCGTCAGAGGAGGCAGATGTCACATAACAAAATAGATTACCTGATATAATAAGGAGTGATATTGCCAGTGCCGAGGAACAAAGTTGTAACTGTTGATATGCCATAATGCCCTTCTGATGTATGTAAATACGCAGCCAGAGGTTACCATGTGATAATATTTTTTATTTCACCATACTTGCATAATTCACAGTCGTTGCTAAGGAAGAATTGCAGTCCTGTGATGATAAATGAGAAAAAAAAATGTTTTTTTCGATCTTCTGAAAAATTCCTTAAGGAAGTCATGTCCACATTCACTCGCGCCAGAGATTATGTGAAGTTCCCCATGAAACTGCATTTCCAAAAGATATGATGCCTTTATAAGCAATAAATGTAGTGTAAATCTTGTTGTCCATGAGAGTGAAAATTCTTTGAGTTTAATATCCAAACTCTAGTGTATACAGAAAAAGACCAAGTTCATAGAAGTGTGATAAAATTACTGCAGAAAATGTTGGCAATTTTGAAAAAGGAAATAGTTCTGAGTTTAATCCGTTACCAAAGGCTGTGCATGTTCAGACTTCAACTAAAATGAATAGACAGAATTTTCGCATTCTGTATTGGTAAAATGCTTTTGTTTAAATATCCGATGTCGTTGGATGCCAGAATGCCTGATTTCATATCATCTCTGGATAATTTAATTAGTAAATAGAGGGCAAATGCCGTCAAGCCATGAATTAAAAAAATAAATATCTGATGTCGTTGTATGCCAGAATGCCTGATTTCATATCATCTCTGGATAATTTAATTAGTAAATAGAGGGCAAATTCCGTCAAGCCATGAATTAAAACACAAGCTGAGATTTACAAGTGAAATAGTAGATACAATCTTGAAACTCTTGTGTCAGAACTGGACTGTGAATGCCTTGGAGAACTATTCAAACAGCATAATTTTCTCATGCAACCAAAGTATAATATTGGCATTGTTTTCCCAGACCTTTTGCATATATGAATCATCTTTGGATTTCATCTTGTATGCATCAGTTTTCCCTTTGCAATAGAGCTTTTAATTTCAGTTTCAATGCCCCCCACCCCTCCTCAAACTCATGATGCCCAAAGTTGCAGCACTGATGATATCGTCAGGTATTTTCTAGATTGTTGTATGAGCATTTTTGTCTTTTTAAGAAAATGAGGATGGAAACTGAAAAGTTTTGTAAAATTAGAGGACAACATCACAAACACACACCTCGAAAAGTGTTTAAACGTCTGGAATGACACTTGAACATAATAAAATAAGGAGCGGGAGGTCAATTTTTATGACAAAACCTCAAAATCTGCAAAATTCTGCATATAACAATATGGCAAACACCCCAGAATATATCAGTGCTGATATAAAAGATCCTTATCGTCATTTCATTCATGATAACCTGATATTTGATGCTTGATATTTTTCTTGCCTTATTTTTATATTATTTTAAAAAATCTCTGCATTTCTTTTACTTTATGCTACTGTTTATATGATGCACTGGATATAAGGACAACTGTTCGGCCGTGCAACGGCAAAGCGACGTGTAAATGGCAGCATGGCCTTTTTCTGCTTTCATGTCTCCAAGAACTTGTCTCACACATAATTCTTTTATGTCAAAGGTAGATAGACGTATCTGCTATCGTAATGGTGCATGTAGTCTCTAGTGTGGCAATCTCTTAAATGAAATCATTTATGTAAGTAGACTGGCTGTAACACCACACAAATTTTTCGTGTTTTTCTCAAAACTATGAAATGAGTATAAATGTCGCTATGCCTTTGCATGGCAGCATTATCTCGCCGAAACAAGAAAAAGGTTTGCAAAAGCAGTTGTCACAAGTACATGTATCTGACCATGGTATGAAATTCTGGCACACAGTTGCAGCAGCATAAGCGCAGGTTGCAGTAACCATCAGGAAATTCTGAATAGCTTGGTAATTTTCATTTTCTGGTTTTGTCAATCCTGCTCAAGGTTAACTGGCAGACATGCGAGGTATCATCACTGACGACAAGCTCATAATTGTCAATGAGATTGTTATCTCCAAATTTACTGTGAGAGTACATTGCATAGAGAGAGAGGCTTCGATTTGTCAGACTTTGTACATGTGGTGGTGTTACAGTGCAAAAAAGAGTCCTCCAGTGTTTCAATACCATGTATGATCTATGTTTTTATTGCCAGTGACACGAAAAGCAATTCATTGGCAAGCACCTGTGTCCTTCCCCCACCCCATCCCCCAAGTAATAGCTCAGTGGCCCTCCCCCTTCCTCGCTCTCAGCGGCATCAGGATCCATGTTAATATGACAGGATAAAATCTGAATATGGTCACTGCCCAGTGACAATGTCATACGTCAGACTTATGTCAAAACACAACTGACAGTTCATTGCATTCCTGAGGGTGAGGGCTGTCAGATAATATTATAGAAGAAAAAAATTCACCAATAGGCAAATGTAACAATCCATTAGAATCATATTGGCATAAGTTGCCAAAGTGACAGGAAAAGAAACAGTTTTCTCAATATCTCAAAAATGATTTAGGCCAATAGCGTAGAGCAGTGGCAAAATGCAGAAAAAACATCAGTATACAGTAACAAGGCATAAGTGTTGTTACAGCTGTGCATGTAGTGTGATGATGACTCAACTATTGCTGAAGTTGCCAGAAAGATCTAGAGTTAGATATACTTGAATTAATGACAGGTTTTGCAAATTAATTAATTATCACAAATTATTTGGTATCAAATTTAATTTGATCTGGCTAGCACTGTGGAGTAGATGTCCATGCCCTTGTTTCATACGAGCTTCATATGTGATAACAAATGCATTACGTGGAATGATATTGAATTATATATGGCCTTTAGCGTCTTTACAGACGGTCTTAGCAGCTAGAATATTCACTTTCACTTTGACTGACAGCTTCTCTCGTGGCTTATTCTACCAATGTTTGACCCGAGAGTGCGATGGCAGTGATTGCAGGTCAGTCTTTTGGGTTCACTTTGGCGAGTGTTTTCATTCCGCCTCTGTCGTTTTGTCAGGTATGTTTCTTTTGCCTTGAAGTCTATTGCGAGCGTGCCACTGCGCAATTTTTGTCTCCATCTGCTTCGATCACTTGCAAGGTTCTCCCATTCATTGGGGTCGATGTTGAATGCTTTCATCGTGACCTTGCAAGTGTCTTTGAATCGCAGATGTGGCCTACCTCTGGGTCGGTTGCCAGTAGCAAGTTCCCCGTAGAGAATTTGTCTGGGGATGCGATCATTTTCCATACGGTGGAGATGTCCAAGCCACCGCAGTCTTTTTTTGCCTAGGAGAGCCTGAGTTGATGGAATGTTGGCTCTGCTCAGAACTTCGATATTTGAGATCCTGTCTTGCCACTTGATCTTGAGAATTTTGCGTAGGCAGCGCAGGTGGAAGGAGTTGAGGGATCTTTCATGTTTGGAGTAGGTGGTCCATGTCTCTGAGCCATACAGCAGGGTGCTTAGGACGCAAGTTTGGTACACGAGTACCTTTGTTTTGATGGTCAGCTTGCTATTGTTCCACACCCTTTTTGAGAGTTTGCCAAAAGCTGTGGCCGCCTTTCCTATTCTGGCATTTATTTCAGTTGTTATGTCTTTGCTACCACTGATATTGAATTAACCCATATGTATATGAGGAGGTAACTTTCAAAATCTGCTAAGTGACTTTATATTGATTTTGAGAAAGCGCACTACTTTTGACACAGCATAATACTGAATCTGAGAGGGTACCTACATTTTGAATGAAAAACATTTTGACTTTGCACGTTTTGATTGCCATAATGTTTTAGCTGTAGACAGGTTTTACGGCTGATTTGATGTTAAGGACTGCAACTAATTTTTTTTTTTAATGTGACTTGGCAGGTTTTGCAAGTACCTCCGCACATACATACTTCAAATCTGCACAAGCTTGATTTATGACAGTTTGATCCCCAAGATACATGTATAAGTTCATGAGGTCACTGTTTGGGGGGATCAGTTGTCTGATGGTCTGAAGATGTATGTGGATATGACAATCTCGGATGTGAGTAGTTAATGTTGACATATCGCTATGACCATTGGAAGCTTGTTAAAACTCAACTCGGAAAGTTGTTGATGGTGACACTAGACAAATTACAAACCCAGATAGAGAAAATACTGAGTTATGTGCTCACTGCTCAACTATAGCTTTTTGTGTAAAATGCAACAACAACCTCTGGGTTTAGTTTTAACGAGGTTCCAAATAGCCAATCTACTACAGTTACCTTTGAGTAAAGTCAAAATTGGGCAAAAAGAAAAGGTTGTATGTTGCAAAGCCCCGCGTGAGAAATAAAACCCAAACAATACAAAGCAAACTAAACTGTGGTTTTTATGATACCTTTGAGTAAGTGTTTCTTTCAACGTTCACCCAGCAAACCAAAACTATGATGTAGATTTTGACAAAGACCATAGAGTTAGATAAGACAGGAGAGTGTCATTTTTGGGCTTCTAAAATATTGTGCACACAGCTTGCATTCGTGATGTGGACAGGGCATATGACATGTTGTGTGAAAAGTTTGGGAGAAGTCTCGTGGCTTCATATTCTGCAGTTATGCCAGAAGACTGTAGAACAGTGTTTCTCAACTTTTTTTGTCCGGCGCCCACTTCAGTTTTCAAAAAAAATGTGTGCCCCACCATCATCAGGCAAAGTTGGTATACAGTTTGTATTCATACACCCCATTCTGAATTCCCATGCCCCACCAAATTATTGCCACGTCCCACTGGTGGGGCATGCGCCCCATCTTAAGAAATACTGCTGTAGGGTGACTTCGTTTCCGGTAACTGTTAACACAATTAGTCTCTTAAAAATACATGTGTTACATGTACTGAAGGTTGTAGATTGTTGGGCTTTTGAATTCATCATGAAAAAATGTGCAAATGTGTGTAATTACGCATCCCATACAAGTCTATTAGTCATTGCTGCATTGTGCATATTTTGCCACAAATATGAAATTTATTAGTGGATGATATTAACCTGATATTGTACTCCTGAGAATTCTCGAAAAGCAGCAAGATGTGGGAAAGGTTGCTTTGCACACTGTGTACATTTTGGAAAAAGGACATGAAAGTTGTGGAAGTAATATTTTGACTTCTCTTTTTTTCTACGGGTTTCAAGCTCATAGTCTTCATGCATCGTCTTTCAAAGTGTTGTCAGCAGCACAAGAGGATTTACACATTTTAAGGATAGAAACAGGTTTGGGGGGGGGGGGGGGGGGGGAGAGGGCAATTAATAAAGCGTTTCTCTCTGCAGATAATATATTGTTTATTGGCATGAATGGGAAAATATTCTTACCGAATGTTTCTACCCACCTATCTCAGATGTTGGAGAAACTGTAACTAGTTTAACACCATTTAACGTACCGGTATAGATAGATAGTACATCACCAGAGCCTTGCTATATTTTAAACAATATTAGACATTTAAAGTGTCACATTTTCGGTCACTTAATCAGTTTCCTGGAATTGAAACATTTATGAGCCTACCTTTAATTTTTTTTTCTATTTGCCTCCTGTAAAGACTTTCAAAATTGGAACTGGGTGGATAGAGCACTTCTAAACAGTATACATTGTATTATCATCATGGCTTGCGACTCATATTAATGCTGACAATAGCTCAAGAATAACCAGTGTATTATTTGACATTGCAGTACAAGACATGTTATTTTGATCACTCTGTTGATCCATGTTTCCCATGATCATTGGATATTTACTGTGTATGGTGTAATTGAAAGTTGGAAGTATTCAAGAAGGATGCAAGCTTAATCTTTGATTTGATGTTTGCAATTGCCACATTTGATTTTGACAGTCTGATATTGGTGTTGTTGAAAATTCTAATGATTACAGTATATTGTATGTATGTGGATTTAGATTACATGCTGTTGGCTTGATGGCGTTCAGATTTATTCTATAGACATGAATGTTTTAACACATGTATGTACAAAGTAAATTTGTCATGTGAAATGCTTTACTCTAAATAAACCATGTACATGTATCATAAGAATGCACGAGCAACAAAATACTGAATAAACATATTTTTCTTCTCACTAAATTTTGTGGTTTGCTTTGAGAATTTTTGACTTTTCCACCCTGCTGATGTAGATACATGTAATTCATGGCACATTAGGGATCTAATGGAGATGTAAAGTCATAGGACTAATTTTAATAATGGAACATCCAACCAGAAGATTTTTCTCTCTGCATTTTGCTTCATATCCAATCAGGGTGATCTCCTGAGCCATGGAATTTAATTAAAACGCATTAAATTTAGCCGTCGTCGGTCTGCTTGCTTGGTTCGCGTTTGGTAAACTGCCTGAAAATGGCATGTCAGTTTGTCCATTTCTTTGTTTAATCGCTTGTTTTTGAAGAATTTATTTTTTTCCCATGTTTTCTTACCAAGAGCTTTTAATATTTGACCGTCTCCAAAGAATGTTCAGTTCCAGGCACTTTTCACTACCAACAGGAACAGCGTGCGAAATACACAAATGGGCAAAGGGGGACTACAGTATTCCACATATTCAATTTGGCGTTATGTCTCTGCAAGAGAGAGGACAGAGAGATTCTAGAGAGAGAGAGAAGCAGAAACAGGTTTATATCCTGGGGAAAACCGGGGGTTAATTATGTGTTATAATTTATAATGTGAGACATAAAACCATGTTACATGTATTGTAGGCCTACATATATGATTATTCTCAGTTGTGAAGTAAATTTAATTTGATGGAAAAAAAAAATTATCCAACATTTTCAAAATTTGACAACAGTTTTACATGCAACAACTGCCCAACTCAAGAGTCAGGCAATTTGCATTCTTTGTCATTATTGACACCATAAAGTCTAATTACATAATGTACTTGTTGTAATGATGTGCATGTAGTTTGAATTGAATAGGAACCCTTAACCCTGAGAAGACAATAGGGCCGAAGACTGGCCCAATTATTTTATAGTAGTGACAAAGCCAATGAGGCTGGTGTCATGTCTTGTAGTCAGACAGAATGCTTGTTTCATAAAATCTATGGATCTGTACATACATTGTATATCAATAGTGAATTTTCCTGCTGCTGTGAACACATTATCATCTAAATGTCCCCACCCCCACCCCAGCAGCGTCTCCAAAGTGTTGAGCAAGAAAGCTGATCTCCTTAGGTGTGAAACGAAACTGCCTGAGTCAAAAGTGAGACAGGCATTGGCCTAGGCCTTATGTTGTTTCTACAGTACTACAATGTCAATTGCCTATTTCATACTTTTGACCGCTTCACCTGGAACAGTATTTATATCTCCTGTAAAGAGATGAAGAAGGAGTTGAGACAATCTGCTTATAACCAGGCTTGATGAGTTACAGGGTATATGTATGTGCTATGCTGTTGACTTAACAAAAAGGCAATACATGACACACAAGACACATGCCAGATGGAATGATGTTTATTATATTTATATCACTGATACACTCCTGAAATTTATAACAAAATAAAACATACAACATTCATGTGTACAAAGTGAAAGCAAAAAATATCCACTATTTCTCTTTCAATGATAATACTTTGCTTGGCTATTTCGTCGCTCTACCATAATCAATCTTCCTTCCATGAAACCCCACACCATGGATCCATCTGTCAATCCTCTATCTATGACATCTTGCGGCAAATGTCCACAATATAGCCTACAAAAGCAGGAATTTGTGCTTTCACTAGTTTCACCAAAAATACTCTTGTATATAAGTGATCCGAGACACACAATTTTAATGTGAACAGCTAACATATGAGTCTGGGGGAGTGTCATTTCTGTTAGTGAATACAAGTAATCCATTCTTTCCCTTGATGACCTATTTAAATACAGATATTTAAACAATGACGTTCAGCAACTTCAAGAAATTAATCGCACAATGCAATTCAGATGGTCAAAGAAAGTTATTTTCACTTTTCTATACCCAAAAGTGAGATGTCCATTCTTCACAACGGCAAAATTTACCAAATGGTGCTCTTGAACAATGTGACCAGGCAGGGCAATTTCAGAAAGATTATCAATACTTGAAACAAATACATTTACTAATCGAAGTCTCAGGATATGACAAACATAGTGCCCCAAGTTGTTTCATCTTCATGCAAAGCAGGGTGATTAAAAAAAGCACTTTGCCTTTAATATTGTGCTATTTTTCATTAATAAATGTCTTCCTTGTATTAATCCAAACATTTCTTCAACCATCATGAATCCTCACTTTCTTACAATAACACCAACAGGAACATACGTGTGTATTATGTACATGAAAGAAATTCTCTCAACCAATAATTCTAACGTGCACATGACTACATGTATATGTACTTCATTCCAAACTGAACCAGATGAACAGGAATCTCAAACAAACTGGCAAACAACAACATGACAATTACACACACTTCAATCTGCCTTGCAACAAAAAATTCTGGTTAAAATGAAAATAGTATGATGAGTTATTGAGAAGGAAATAAGTAGACAACATTTTGCCATGAGATCTTGGTTAACTGTTTTGTGAAGATTGCATTTAAATTACCCACTTTTATAAACCCAGATATGATTTAAAATCAGCAGCACAAAAGGTTCATCGTGTATTCTTTAAATAAGACTGAGACTGGCATATGCTCCCACTATTTATGTCAGCATAACTGGTATGTCATGGGACAAAAGTCTCACTGGTATGAAAAGATGATAATGTATGATAACAGCTGCCAAGCCATTATCAATTATTATGCTCACCATATGAATGTTGAAAATTCAATGCTCCCCGAAAAGATTTGAGATGGTCTCGAGAGGCCCAGCCTTTCAGAAAGCTTCTAATGATAGGATAAATGAAAAATCTCAGTTTGCGCCCACCTTTGTTGCACAAGAAGAGAGAATTACGAATGCTTTGGAGAAATTGTTAAAGACCCGCAGAGATCAGCATTTCGATGGTGTCAGGTGCAAACCAGCTAAGTCCGAAAATTTCATATTTCTTTGTATAGTGCCAATTTATGAAGATTGGAACCCCACATCATCTGTAAATATAGCTCTTCTTACCATAATTCAATAGAAACATTCAAAATTGACATGTGATCAAACCAGCTGAGTACATTTCCCCTTGGTGTTATCCGCAACTTTTTGTTCCTCCTGTAAAATTGGCTGATTTGATTTTAGTGTTTTCAGAAATAACCCATAACTGACCAATAAACTATTGAACACAAATCAACTCACAAACAACGTTTGCCATCTATGCGTGAAAGTCTTCACATAATAAACAGGGTTTATCAACACATACAGATTTGGTTATTCTACTCTGACAGCATAACTATTCTGCTCTCTAGCCACATAGGTACACAGAGAATGAATCATCCATGAGGATTCACAGATCAACAATAAGAATTATTATGTAATATTTCTACCATTTTAAGCTTCTAGTTCTAGATACATATCACTGCAGAATCACACTGGGACAAATGACAGCAGCATTATTGCCTCCCACTTTCATGTTAACAATAAAAACAAACAAACAAAAATTATAAATCAATGTGGCCAAAAAGATTTTTTTAATAATATTTATTTGCAAGAATTAAAAAAAAGTTTTTCTTATTCAAAGCAACTGACCCTCTGCAATGTCTTTGATTCGTGGGGATTTTCATGCATGTAATGTAAAACTTCCAGGATAATATTATGGTCAGACATTGTATTTTTATATTTTGGACTTCCTTTTAATCTCTTTTCAGGCTTCACTTTTTTTCTTTGGTCTTCTTTTCCATCTATGATGTAACATTACACGAGGACAATCCATGATATCAAATCTAGGGTAACAACATTCCCTTTCCTGCTATGATATCTACATAGACCAAAATATATCCATACATACAACATAGAGCTACAATTATCCAACAAAAAAATATTCAAGACTATGAGCTATCAGTTTTATGCAATTAGAAATACCCATCTTTTGCA
This sequence comes from Onchidella celtica, assembly GCA_963931925.1. Classification (NCBI taxonomy): domain Eukaryota; kingdom Metazoa; phylum Mollusca; class Gastropoda; order Systellommatophora; family Onchidiidae; genus Onchidella; species Onchidella celtica. Next base: position 11,881,928 of record OZ007577.1, read on the forward strand.
GTCTCTCATTCAACAGAAAACAAACACCTCAGACATGGCTATCAATATTTTCAAAGTCCTCAGCTCAAGAACCCTTTGAACTAGAAATTGTTTATTGCTTTGCAATATATTACATTTACAGTAACAACCTTCTCATACCACCTGAACTTCATACATTAACACTCAGGGCTGTCAGTGGATAATGAAGCCAACCCCTGAACTCGGCCTAGCAATTTGCTGTTCACGCAAGCGCGATCGACTTCTGTCCAATGCCTATGACTTTATCTCATGACACGAGTATGTAAAACCAAACAACTTCCCCGTTTGACTTGAAAAATTCTTGCAGTTTTGTAGATGAACGGGTTATTTTAAAATCCCTTGATTACAGTTCTGTTCACGATACAATGTACCTGGCTGTAGCTGGATAGCAAAGAAACTGACATTTCAACGCGGATGACCGGACCTTTCTCAATCCCGGATTTTCGCGTATCTGCGGAACTCTGACAGCCCTGAACACTTGTATATTTTCACATCATTCCAGATCACAATGTTTGATAGTCATAATTTTATAACAGATCAATGTAATTCAAGAGTAGCCCTCTTCATTTTAGTACATTTCCTACCCAAAGCTAACATTTCCTCCTCCATAGCTTATGGCCTCAAAGTCCAAACAACCAAGCAGGACAAGTTAAATTCTTACAACCTTGAAATGTGGACTTGCCAATAAGGGCATCTTTTTTTTCTACCATTAAGACAATGACAAACACAGACAAAATATACTCTTGTTTATCACTGGTTTATAATACAAGATCACTTAATCTGAGTACTTTCATACAAGAACATGTCCCCCTTGCGTACAAGAATCACAGCTGCATTTCTTGGTACTGGTTGTGAAATCAAACACAACTCAATTAATCACCTACATCAAGTAATAAAAAACAACTGTAAACACATACTTCTGTCTAGCTTACCTATATGACATTATATTTAAAAAAAAAAAAAGAGAGAGAGAGAAGACAAACAATACAGACATGAAGAAGATCTATAGTTTAACATTTTCATGAAGTTTGATATCAATGGCAAACAGTATAGAATGAATGGCAGTCAAGGCTTTGCCCTTGTTGTTCTTCAGCATCACATCCAGTTCTTTAATCTTCTGAGTTGTGTGTCTTTGGATCTCAGCTTCGCTGTCGCTTTTCTTTCCAAGAACCTGTCAGGAACAAAAAAGAATTAAATCTTTAATGACAATCTTATTTAAAAATAAAGGAAGGTCACAATATTATATGACAACAACAGGAGCCAGGCTCTTGGTGATATAACTTTGAAATCCTGTTTACCACACATATTACAGTATACTGCTGTTTTCAGCACAATACACAATGGCAGGCCAACTTTAGCATTTCAGTCAAGTTCGGTGAACAAGCAATGTCACTGCCTAAAATTGCCCTATCCTTCCTCAGAGAATCAAAAGTTTATTGTTGTGCATGTAGATCTGTATATGAGTGATATTTCATTTATCTATACAATATTAAGTATGGATCATCTCTGCTAAGGTAAAGATTCAAGACATTAGAGAAAAAAAAAAGCACACTGTTAGCATTACCCTTTTTTTTTTCTTCATTACTGAATGACTGCAACTGGTATTATACAGGGTGGCGCTGTTTGGTATGTGTGCAGATTAAGGTAAAAAGACACCAAAACAAAACAACAGCAAAAAACTGGAGGACTTCCGAAAATGTCTCGTGGTTGATTTTATAGTAATGAAATATTCCAATCTGTAGGGGTATACAGCAGGTAGTCCAAACTGCCCCGCTGAAGGGGCGAATTCTCATTTTGGCATAATTTTAGGCCAGCATTACCAGGATACTACTGCTTGTGTTTATGTAAAACGGCGTGTATCCTAAATCAAAATAAAGTTCAATTCTTCCTCTGTCAAAGAATATTATCTTTTGTATTGTTTAATGAGTGCAGCCATGTGTTTTTATTGCTTAGAACAAGACACAGTCTTGCCATTTTTGCCCTGAGCCGCACATACCTATTTGACCTCCTCATAACAAAGGATCGCAGAGCGCCGCGCCGATGTAGCGCACGTGTTTGAAATAAGCTCAGAGAGCCAGATAAATGAGGTTTAATTCAATGTATTTTTCATCCTGTTTTAAGTTGAAATTCCTTTAAAAATCGTTTACTGAAAAGTTTGTTGACTGAGAAACTGGTGGAAACTTACAGATCAGGATAAAAATTATGCAAATTAACCTCAGCCTTTGTATTTTCAGGGTGGGCCAAAATTAGACTTAGGGCATCCAAGCGCCGACTGTTTTTATAGACCCACCCAATGCTTAATTTCATCACCTTTTTCTGACACTCAGTGCTAAGACAATGGCGACTCGGTTGACCTCCTTTTCAATTAAAAAAAAAATAAAAAAAATTATTTTTGTCTCCCTTGTAAGAGTTCACACAGAATTGAGGCCGGATGAAGTTTAATGACTAAAAAAAGTAAAATGAGATGCTTGTACTATAATTGTACCCCTCGAAAAAAATTGAGCGTAATGTACACTCCCTTGACTTGGAAACTGATAATTTTTAATGCTGTGACTCAATAAACACTCATTTTATAGGTGGTCAAAGTTAGACTTTTGTGCAATTTGCAAAAGGTAGCAAATTCGAGGTGTTTTTTTTTTACTTTTGAAAATGCCATAACTTTCAAATGATGAAATCCTTTAATCCAGAATGACAAATTTGGTATCAAAATTCTTAGAAAAGCAAGCTCCATCAGATTAGACAATAACTAACTGGTGAGTTGTGACAAAAAGTAAAAATCAGTTTGGACTACCTGTAGAGATCTACAGATCTGTACAAGGATGCGACTTTAGGAGCAAGTCCCTGATGAGTTACCTCTTTCCAGAAATGTTCTTTATAATTAATACGTCACTAGCGATTTTAATTGCTGAATAAATTGAAATAAAAGTTGCAATCTGGTAATGCTGGCATGAGATGCATTTCATTCTGAAGCTTTTCCACAATCTAAAGATAAGACAACACTGTGATAACACACAATGAAAGATTTAAGAATGAACACTGAGCAAAAGAAGAAGAGGTGATTCCATTAGAGGGCTATGGCTTAGCGTGCAGTGTAAGCTAGAAAAAAAAAGTATACAAACCTCCTGTTCGTATGATTTGTAGTGTGCTTCTTTCTCATTCTTAAATTTATTGATTTCATGGTCTGCTTCTTTCTTGGCTGTCTTCAGTTTTGCCCCCTTGCCTGTTGAAAGAAAACCAAAACATTCAATAGCATGTAACATTGCTGCTGCAAATTACTCCAGCTGTACAGTTACACTTCTATTATGATGGAATGTAGTAACTACTCATCGTTTCCCCCTCCCCCCTTATCTTTCCCCCCCCCCCCAAAAAAACACCAGCGCTGCACTGTGGCGACGACGTGCCTGCTCCAGTTGTAACTGGGTGCAATGACACAAAGGCATATTTTCCAAATGGCATTCACCCCTTTGATTCCATAGTGGCGTACCTGGTACGTCACAAAAGTTGCGATACTCTGGATTCCCCAATACCATGTAGACATACCAGGTACGGTATACTAGTAAAACTGCTCTACAAATGCTTTGTATACAAAACTATGGGCAAATACGGGCGAAATTCTGTATCAGCACTAAATTTTACGCCTACTCAATTCCAGTTTTTGGAAATTTCTTTACTGCTAGCGCTTCATCAGAGCATATAATCTTCAATCAGTTGCGTTCCTTTCGTCACTGTTGATTTGATCGTAACTTTGTGACCTTGTAAATTGCTTGAGATGAAAAAACATGGCCTATTTAGAAACTACATTCAATTTCCTTTCAGAAAATGTATACTTTTGTGGGGATAACTATACAAATAAACTGATCAATCAATTTTAAAACATAATCTTAAAAACCACTCGTGCGCTGTCGTAAGGGCTAACCAAAATAGCTAAAAAACCTGTCATACACAGGAATGCAAAACGCGCCGTAGCGACTGCGAAGGGGTTAAAGTAGTAGGCCTAGATCTATACAATATACAACTTTTTCTCACATTGCAGACTGGAGCCATCATATTCATACTGGTATATAGGGCCTACTGCAGGGGCCTCACAGTACAGCACGAGCCCACCAGGGTTGAAAGGCTCCAGGTCCCAATGTAATTGTAAGTTATTGTAATGGTTGCCTATATTCGGACTCGAGTCCGAATATAAAATCATCATATACGGACTCGAGTCCGAATATAATGATTTTATATTCGGACTCCGGAGTCCCAATATGACTGTTTCATATTCGGACTCGGGTCCGTCCTTACTCCCGAGTCCCGATAGCGTTACTTCATACATGCTGGCTGCTCTTCTGTATCAGTAGAAAATTATGCCCCCCCCCCCCCAGCCAATCCATCCGCGCTATAATCAATAGTCCCCACATTGATGTACTTTTGTGACAAGTAACACTTTGGGGGAATGTGGGGGGGGGTTGATGGCACAGGGTATGAAAAGCCTACTTGGGGGAATGTCGGGGGGGAGGGGGGGGGGTGTGAGGCCGAATATAATGATTTTATATTCGGACTCCGGAGTCCCGATAGTATTATTTTATATTCGGACTCCGGAGTCCCGATCGCGCTATTTTATATTCGGACTCCGGAATCCCGATATCGGGCCCGACCGCATTCCCGAGTCCCGATATCAGCATTTATTATTCGGACTCCAGAGTCCCGATATGCCTATTTTATATTCGGACTCCGCAGTCCCGATAGCGTTAGTTTATATTCGGACTCTGGAGTCCCGATAGCGTTAGTTTATATTTGGACACCGGAGTCCGGATAGCGTTACTTTATATTCGGACTCCGGAGTCCCGATAGCGCTTTTTTATATTCGGACTCCGGAGTCCCGATATCGGGCCCGACCGCATTCCTGAGTCTCGATATCATCATTTATTATTCGGACTCCAGAGTCCCGATATGCCTATTTTATATTCGGACTCCGGAGTCCCGATAGCGTTAGTTTATATTCGGACTCTGGAGTCCCGATAGCGTTAGTTTATAATCGGACACCGGAGTCCGGATAGCGTTAGTTTATATTCGGACTCCGGAGTCCCGATATCGGGCCCGACCGCATTCCCGAGTCCCGATATCATCATTTATTATTCGAACTCCAGAGTCCCGATATGCCTATTTTATATTCGGACTCCGGAGTCCCGATAGCGTTAGTTTATAGGCCCGACCGCATTCCCGAGTCCCGATATCATCATTTATTATTCGGACTCCAAAGTCTCGATAGGCCTATTTTATAATGGAATGGATAGGCCTATGTCAGGGACCATGCCTGCCTCTAGGTTGCTGGCTGCTCTTCTGTATCAATAGAAAATTATGCCCCCCCCCCAGCCAATCCATCCGCGTTATAATCAATAGTCCCCACATTGATGTTACTTTTGTGACAAGTAACCCTTTGGAATAGCCTACTCGGGGGGGGGGGGGGGGGGGGGGGGGGGTTGAGCCCAGTAGGCCATGTGACCAAACTTGTAGCTTGTCATTCCGTTACGCACCTCAGGGGATAAACTTGCCGAATACGGCCTCAAAGACATCAAAGGACGGAAATGTTTCGTTGAGGCGAACTGCCATTTTGCTTGAGTACTTGACGTCTCTGACCACGAGCAATATTAGGTCCTTTGTTTCTCGAGCAATATAGATCTAGATCTAGTACTAGATCTGACGAGTGACGACAGCGTGATGCGCCCGGAAGCTGGAATGCTCGCGCATGCGCGTAAAAAAGTCCGAGTCCGAGTACAAATTTCTTATACGGGCGACGACCCCAAAAGAGTCCGAATATAAAATTCTAATATTCGGACTCGAGTCCGGATATGAAATTCTAATATTCGGACTCAAGTCCGAATAGAGACAACGTATTGTAATGCTTGTTGCCTTTGTTTTGTAACATTCACTTGCACATTGTGAACACCACTGCTCCTCCCCCCCCCCCCCCCCCCCAAAGGAGAAAGAATGGAAGGAGTTCCGAATACGTTACATGCTAAAGAGGGTTTATTTTGAGGGGGTTGAAAAAAAAAAGGGGCTAGGTATTTTTGGGGGGATAATAAAGAAATAGCAATAAATAATTCACGTCATTTTTCGTTTTCTCTTATGTGTCTCTCTCCCCTCTCTATCTTGCTTCCATTTCATCTCGATTTCTCTGCGCTAGAAGCATCTGAAAGAGAACACATACACAATAATCATAAATCATGACAATGCTCGGATCCGCACCCACACCCTTTCGCTCCTGAATCACATGTCTTAACCATTTCGCCACGCAGGTGAGTTAACAGATTGTCGGTAAAAATTTACTTATACTCACAGACAGTACCTTGACCTAAATTACGGAAAGTTACCGGCCTTGTTAATTTGCATAGTTTGAAAAAATTATGAATCGGCTTAGCAGCGAAACAATCCGATTTCAGCTGCTCGGAGATTGCATGATCTGATCTAATGAGGGCCTACTTGTGTCTACGTCGATCGCCAATGGCTACCCCAGCCCTTTTCGCCCGATTAGTCAATCTGACTACCGCCCATTGATACAAACTGACTAGACCCTCACGCCCCCAGGTCCATCTGACCATTCCATGTGTTGTGAGTTTAAATTCGTGAACACTATATCAAGTTTTGTTTCAGTAAACCTTCGCCAGCCGCGCTTTTTCGTAAATTCTGTTACTGTGACCTCTCCCCAGTAAGTTTCAAAATGGCAGCTGTTTTCGGATTTTGTCTCACTTCAGACTTTTTTCTTGGATTATACTATTTTTCTTAGCAAGTATGTTACAAGTGTTATTGTGAATATGAAGTGATAATTGGTCATAAGGTTGGGAACAATGTGTAACAGTGAGCTTTACTTAATAACGGTAAAAATTACATGTAACGCATACGGAACTCCTCCCGAAAGAATAGACTATCACATTTTAATTCAGGGTTTTAAAACCATACATATACACTCATACAGCCCAACTGTTTCAAAAGAGAGAATGCTCTGGTGAAATGCTGTCGTAGGCTGAGGCCCCCGAGAAACAAAGGACCTCATATCATATCTTTGAAATACTGTCGTAGATTATAAATTGAAAGTACAGTACAGACTACAGAATGAAAATAAAGTAGACGATGGCAGCAACATGAAAATTTCAAGAGGAATTCTTACGTTTTCTGGCTTCGGCGACTTTTTCTGTCGCCTTCTTTTCTGCCATTAACAGCTGTTGGATTCCTTCAGTTTTCTGTGCCATTTTCAAATTATTCTTAATTTGTGGACAGTATCTCCGTGTATAAGATGAACAGTCACCAGATGTTGATGAGAATGAGTTATCCAACCGGAAGTTGTGACTGTCATATGTTTGGTTGCCAGTAAACCGTCAGGATGCAGTTCATAATTTGGTTTTATTCAGTTAACCACTAATATGTTGTGGTGATCGTGTGATTGTATCAGATATCTTGACAGAAACACCATACAGACACATTTATTTTTCTTTGAAAAATAATTGTTCGGGATACACATCCATAAACTTGACCAGGTGATAAAGTTACCGTGATTGTGATTGAAGCTTTGCTACATTCATTCACGTCTAACTGGTATAGATGATCATGTGAGAGCATATATTGCCAGTTATTCATACAAGACAACAATTTTGCTACTCAATTTGTATGATAACAGCCAAAGCTTCATGTGCAATCGTTGTGAATGAAATAACAACGATCGAAAGGATCTTCTCCATCAAAGACGAATAACTGCGAATGTGATAACTGTCATTTTGAACAGACAGGCAACTGACCAAACACTACAGCATTGTATTTTATGCTAATAATTAACTTAAAATGAGCACAGAAACCAGTACTTTGTGGTGGTGCGTTGTTGTTGTTTTAACAATAAACGGAATTAAAATAGATTTTCTCGAAGATTGTGAGCTGGACTAATTTTTAATTTTGCTGTTCTCGTGTTTCACCCTAGGCTCCAAACAAACTGATATTTTTCTTTATTTCTGAGACTGTAGCCTGCTTTGGAGTTTGCTCATTATTGGCTATTTGTAAACACAGTAAAACACCAGCACATATTATTTTTTTAAGCCACAGAACTGTACTAAACACTAAAATGTGTTCAACATATTAACAAAGTGCTCAAGTGAGTTGAGCATTCACCAGTTATTTTTCTGTTCAGTTTGAACTCACTTTTTAGTGTTTCACAGGATCCCGTACTGTCGGAAGGCTGTTTTTTTCGTTTTAATACATGTACTTTGGTCTAATTATTATGTTTTACAAAGAGAAAAAAAACAAAGTAAGAATCCGGCTGCAGTTTATAAAAAAATAAAAAAAATCAGCCCCCACAATAAGGTTGAGTAAGAAATTTGAGCCATGTAGATGTAAAATTTCAAACAAACCTGAAAGACAGTTTCTGAAAAACATGATGTTCATTCCCCTCATGGTAAAAAAAAAGACACTATTCTGGTCAGCACTGCAACACTTTGTGTTATCAAGCACGATTATTTTAAACTGTTACTATGAGGGCTGTGTTCTATATTAAACCGATTTGAAGACAATTAAAGGTGTATTGACTCTGAGGGAAGAAAAGATAGGGCCTCTCGGGATTAACAAAATAATAAACTCACCACTTGTTTATCAACCTCTGCCACCACGGGGAACAGACTGCAAGTTATGCAAACTCGAATTTCCTTAAATTTGGTGCATGTTTCATAAAATGTCTGTCTGGCTGTGAAACTATACTTGTATTTTAATGAGCCATTCTCTGTCAAAGAAGGGAAGGATGACATGGTTTCACTGTATCGCAGTTACGGCGTTATAATTTTCCATTCAAACCTTGCGAATGACGAAATTTTCGCCCTGGGATGGCATTTTTCTGTCTTTCGATGAACAAAATTTGTTGTGACTTCAAAGATTTTAAGAAAATGGAAAAATATAGTGGAAAATTAGCGAAAGCCTTTTTCCACGAATTCATTTTCTGCACGGAAAGAGGTGACGTAAGGCACAAGGAAGAGCGAAGCCGAAAGGTACCGAGTTCCGATTAGAGCAAAGAATGCAAACAATGCCTCGATATTTTTTATAATAGACAAACAGCTTTTCAGATCCAAGTGAAGTGATACACCACGTGCTGGGTGAGGAAAAGCGTCTAATATTGTCATGTTTCAAGAGCAAATTTAGTTAATGCTTGTATCGTCATCCTTGACGGCAGTCTGCCACGAAAAGGACCGGAGATTGGTCGGAGAATGAAGAAAAATTCTTCGTCTCTAAGTCCCTCCCGGCACACTGATTGATGAACATTATGGTGCTACTAGTTCATCCCTAAAACAGCGAAAGAGACCGGGCAAAGACAGTTATTTCATTTGTGTCAGTATCAATCGGTAGATTTATTAGAAAGAGATTAAAATTTTAATAATTTTTGTTTTATCCCAGAAGGCATTTTAGTAGCCTATCTTGCGAAATATTTAGATCAGTATTTTAAAAGAACTATGACTGAATCACTATCAGTGTATCCTTACAAATGAATGCATCACCCATCCTTTCACTGTCTGTACTTATGGTGACTCATCTTACAACAGGGCTAGAAATTAGTAGAAACCAAATCAGAAAGTGGGCAAATATAAATTTCTTTTTCATTAAATTTAATTCCACCACACTCTAGCTCACATTCAATTCTAAAGGCTATTTGTTGTCAGTTGATAGTATTTGCACGTTACAAATTAAATTTTTGTAGGTTTTGTTTTTAAGTGTACCTGAATTCACATAAGGTGGGATGCTGCAGAGCCAAGGCTCTTAACCCCCAGGCAGCATGCAATGGGTTTACAGGAAGGAATTCCGTACGAGATCCGCACTGTTGCCGACAAAGCGCCAAAGACCAGAAACTAACACAACTACCCCAGCCCCTTTTCGCCTGAGTAGTCAATCTGACTACCGCCCATTGATACAAACTGACTAGACCCTCACGCCCCCAACATTGCTTTTTTTCCAATGACAATTGGATAAACTAACAAAATTAATAAGTACCGAAAAAATATATAGGGTTTTTTATCAAAAAGTGCGGATCTCGTAAGGAATTCCTCCCGGTTTACAAAGCCTGCTGACCTGGGCAGTGACGTAATTCACACACAGGGAACCTTGTCTGGGTCAGTGATCCTTGCCGAGGTACACATTATGGCTATAGATGCACGTGGTTTGTTTGGGCGGGCACATGGGACTCCCAGTTATAATCAAAGCTTTTAAATGCCTGAATACACTGGCTTATACAGTGATCCTTGCCGAGGTACACATTATGGCTAGATGCACGTGGTTTGTTTGGGCGGGCACATGGGACTCCCAGTTATAATCAAAGCTTTTAAATGCCTGAATACACTGGCTTAAAATTATAATGAATTAAACATTGAAACCTTTGTCTCTAACGGTTAATTGACTTACGATATCAAACTGACAGAGCATTCCATAATATTTTTAAATACAAAGCTTGATAACTATCCTACAATACCCCCCACCCCTTAAACAAATGGTTTTGTCCAGATTGGCATTGTACTAATGAGCGGCCTTGGGTATGTTTCAGAGCTTGTTTTTGATTGGTTCCTATGGTCAATTTAGGAGAAGATTAGATCATAGTTCGTGCCAAAGTCTTCATCAATTAAATTTAGAACTCATCATTATTTTGAGTCCATGAAATTAGCATTTGTCAAGCCTTCTCAAGAGGGAAACTTGGTGGGGGGATGAACCTTATGCCACTGGCTTGATCTCTCTTACAATAATGCACTGCAGATGATGTAATACTTAGGTTGGATTTGAGTGATAATTTCTGTTAGAATGGATCTAGGGAGTCTTTTCCTTGGTAAAATCGGTAACAGGAAGTCTTTAAACTATTTCAGAATGTTTGATTGGATTTAGGTTATAATTTGTAACTTTAATACCGGTCTGGATTTTCATGTGTTTTAAAGTCAAGCCATGGAAAATGGCTGGTGGTTCTGTCATAGCAGTGAGGTGAGCCATCAAATGTGGCTTGCTATAGTCATTAAGTGAGAAGATGCACAAACATTGCACAGTGTGTTTGTCTCTGTCATCTCATTTGAAACGTAATATTAATTGTTGTTTCAGATTACTGTACTTCATTTTAAATAAATAACTTTATTTTGTAAGGATTTTGCTCTCTTACAAACAAGACTCTCATCAAATGGAATGATACTGAACAGGAGAGGTTCAATAAATGCAGAAAATTTTTTGTTTTCACAAACCATTTGTACCATTTGATTTGTTGACAGTGTGTGCCTGGTGCATTTATAGCATAGGGGATTCCACAATATAGCATTAATTAGCAACATTATCACAGTAATATGGTATTTATGTCATTGTAAGCTGTGTTTGTAATCTTTTAAAATAAGTTGCAAATTTGTCAGGAGTGTTAGTGTAGTAGGGTTATATTAAAAGTGCAGTATGTTAATAAATTATTCACCAGTCATTTTACTGCAAAAACTCACCAATACCAGTCACAGAAATTCAATACATTTCGTCTGATGGCTGATAAGGAGGAATACAAAATGTGAATCTACCATGAATTTTGTGGAATTTCTAGAATAAGTCAAAAGAACTCCAGCTTCTCTATGTGGCAGGTCATAACTGAAATTGCTTTTGTTTTGTCGAATAATTTTTTTCAGATTAAGTATTCAAGGACTACACTATAATGGCCACGCCAGTACCAAATAACCTTGACTTTATCACACGGTTTGTGTGCACAGGCACAGAGGAAGGATGCCACAATGTTTCAGGAAGTGCAGAGTTCAATGATAAAATTCCTTCCCTGGATCCATTTTTAAACAAAGAAAAAGGACTAGAAGCTGTAAGGAGATTGAAAAGGATTTTTGAAAGGAGAAGTTATGTCACAAAAAACCCTTTGTTGTACACTTTAGCTAAGATCATTAGGCACACTCCAGTGCATGACAAGGACCATGAAGAGGACACAGTGCGTCAAGAAGCCTACAACTTGGCTATTGAAGCCTGCGAGACTCCAATGGACCTGTTTACCTTTGTTGATTTTGACAAAAGAGTTTCCCTGAAGCAAGAAGAGAAAGACAAGAAACCAGGATGGGGTAAAGGAATGAAGAGACTGGTGAGGAACTGGTACGAGTCCAAGAACCCTTTAGTGTTGGCCAGGGAGGTGACCAAATGCAAGTCAGGTCGAGGATGGAAACACAGGGATTTGATTAAACAGTGTCATCTGAACCCTGAAAAAAAGTCCCAAGGTAATTGATTACAGTAATTAGTCACCACAGTCATTTTCTCTCAAAGTTACACTAATCAGCTGATCCACCGACCGTCTTTAGTGGCGGAAGACCAAAACAAGAACACTGTGACATCATGCGCATTCTACAGGCTATAGACCTGTACTAACTAGTATAAATAGAGTTAGAGTATGTCGCGGATCGGGATTTTGGGGAATATAGATCAAGAGGTCCGCTTCCCAATCACACGAGCACAAAAAAAAACAAACAATTAAACAACTTTCACTCTAAAAACTAAATAAATCAATTTGAGTAACAGACTGCAAAGTTTATATATCTAACAAATTCAAAGATAAAATATACAATAGATAACGAATACAATAGCAACTGAAAATGCTCAGCTAAGCTGAGGAGCAACTATGAAGTACTTAAGGCAATGTAATATGAAGTTATCTAAGTCACAATAAATTTACATTCAAAGGAATCCGCGCCCGAGTGCGACGGATCATGTAAGGTTTAAAGTTCTATCTCTCTTCATACTAAAACATATTTATATAGCGTCTCTGCCAGGCGCGCTCTGGTGTAGTTCACACGTGGTCGCGGGAAATGCATGTGGTCTGGCAGTACTGGTCAACAGTCTACATGTGTAGGTGGCTGTAAATTCAGCATGGAATTAAAATCTTTAGCTCACCATTCGGCCCTCACAATGTGAGGGCTGTTGATATTAGCGCTGTGGGTTTAATGCTCAAACAAGTAGGCTTGGGCTCAGGAGCGTAGATTTCTGACAATGCTCCATCACTGTACATATCAGCTCAATCGCTGCGTCTCTATGACTTCTCATCTGGCTGAGAGCTCGCCGTCCACCTTGTAAATGGGTTGTCTACATGTGGCCCAGAACTAAGTTCTGTATGGCCTTAAATACTGGACTGCATCTGCAGCTTACCGTCTAATTCCTGGATTGTGATTGGTGCAACCACTTCTAGCTCAGCTGCCGAACTGAGTTATTTTAAGTAACAGCCCTACGCAACGACCTTGGGTCGACATCAAAGGTCGAATCACTCAAGACAATAAAATGTAATTTTATAGCAATAAATTCTTAACATGTTCAAAACCCCGAGCTTTTACTCTGGATCACGGATTTTCTGTACGTCAACAGACATCTCAATAACATTTAATTCCTACTCACCCCTTCCCTCTCTACTAAACCTAGTTCAAAACACGAGATATAAAAAGTGCTCAGTCATGCACACCTACGCTGTCCGTCTATCCTTCCCCACACCTTCTGTCTATCTTTTAGGAAAAAAAACTGTTCAAAACAAATTGTTTACGAGACCACGTTATGCTGGCTCGCACAATAATTACGTTTGTAAAAATTACTCACTGCTCTCTCACAAAAATTTAGTCAGTGGAAACATTTATGAATTAAATCTGTTCTTGACACATCCCCCACCCCAGTGAAAACTTAGGGTTTGAACGACATAACTGTCTACTAACGTTGCTATGTAATAGTACTTTGGAAAGGGCTATATAGTAAAAAAATATATCGTTACTGAAAGTCAAAAAAAAATAAAAAATTCTAAGAACGTGCATTATTGATGGACAATAGCATATGTATATATTTATATGCGACGTTCTGTGATAATATATAATTATTGTAGCACTTAAGAATTAAAGTGATAAACTTCTCTCACACAGACATACTGTAAAGACTGAAATATTGAGCAACTAGCTCATCGCTTCACTGAGCGTAATTAATACATTCATAGAACATGAACGAACAATAGTTAATTAAAGTAATGGTATCCTGGCAGCAGTAGGTCTGGTCGCTCGGTTTGCCATTTTCTCATCTCATTGACCCGCAGACAAAGGCGTCAAGGTTGTCTGAAACTCAGGTCATGGTCAGGATGGACTCTAGTGGAAAAAGGAATCACATGGAAATTTTGAGAAAGAATGTCCATAATTGGTAGGACAATATAATGTGAAACCATCCACGGTCTCCGGAAAAGGTGAAAAATGCTCAACCTCAATGTTTAACAGTCTCTATATAAAATAGCAACATATTCTGGTTTATCGATTATAAATTTCTCCATAGTGAAGCTGAAATAACAAACGCCGACAAGATAATTAGCCTGACGTACTCTTTCAAAATCTGCGTAGCGCTCGTCTTGATTTAAGAGTTATATAGCGCTTCTCGCATTTAACAATAATCTAAATCTCAATTAAATAACATTACACTTTAATCTATTTCTAATTATATCCAATCCGGGATAGATGAGATGCCACCAGGCGATAGCAGTTAATTTAATGCGACGTTTCCGTACGCAAGCCATGCACACGTCAAGTGTCACAGTCATCTCGGTATATAGTCATAATCGGTTCAATTCAATATCTATATCGGGTATGTTCTTAGATAACTCATCCACTGACCGCATGGAGAGTTACAATCATAATCAGTATTCTTACTTGTCATATCTAGTATTACGTTAGATGGTCCACGAAACGCGGAAAACCATAGACATAATCCGTTGTATAAAAAAAACAACACCACTCTACTTCACAACTTCTTAAAACGCGACCACGCAGTGTCCTCTGTTACCACTGCAAAAAACTCAAAAACGCGAACACGCAGTGTCCTCTGTTACCACTGCAAAATATCTCAAAACGCAAATACTCCCTTCCTTACATAACCAGTCGGTCTTACATTGCCCGTCGGTCTTACACTGCCTGCGGCCTTACACTGCCCAGAGGTCTTACACTGCATCTCGGCGTCTTACACTGCCTGTGGCCTTACACTGCCCTGAGGCCTTACACTGCCCTGTGAGGCTTACAATGCCTGTAAGAAGGTTCAACAATAACACGCGAATACGCGATTACGCAGTGTACTACGTTAGCACTGCCAACATCTCTCAAATAATCGAAAAATACCAATATCATCCATCCCATGAGGCAATCTCATTATTGCTCTCCTCGGGTCGACGTCATACGGAGACGACTAAAAAAAAGTATACTCAATATATATAATTCACATAGCTCTTATATCGACATCACCTCGATACTGATACAGACTCTTCCCATGAGACAAATTCATTGCTCTTCGGGCGGCGGCACCAGCCGACAATAAAATCAATACTCACTACTCATCACTACACACAAAAAAATCACCTCCCTAAACAGTCTAATACTGCTCTCTCGGGAGCTCGTCAATATAAAGACGAGATCGGTTATACATGACGCTTAATAAGATCCATAGAACTGGCAGTGTGCTAACTGCACGGGTTCCAACAATTTAATAAAATCGTTACTCTCAATAACCAGATCAAATTACTCAATGTGTCAATGTAGACACATGAGTTACTTAGGTAAAATAAGAAACAAAGGAATGTACCAACACGATAATGATAAAGGTGTAATAAAAAAAAAACAGGAAACTAGGCGCCAGACCAACAAGAAAAGACGGACAATAACAAACTCTACAGTCTGAACATATTTACAGATAGGATTAAGAAGAGGACAAGAGAGACGTCTTCCTAAAACAACGAGGAAGATGGAAACGCTACAATCTAAACAAAGTGTACAGATCCCTATCAAAGTCCGTTCTCGCGAATGCGACTTCCCACAGTTTCAATAACCACTGGTGTTGCGAGACCGCACAATCTGTCGTCGAGACGGCAGAGTCTGCGACCAAGCCACCACTTTGGCAGGGGGGACCCGCAAACGTAAGAACGCCCTCGCCACCGCCCGTGAGTTCCTAAACACAGAGAAAAAGTAAAATCAGCCTGTAAAACAGAAGGAGGAACACTCAACTCCTTAACGCAGACAATATTAAGGATGGAATCACTTAACTCAAGGAACTGGTGGAGATTCCTTTAGCCTTTGCGTACACCACAGTCAGTACGTTTGTCTTTCTTCGTTCAGTTACGTTGAAGTCTCCTTGGCCTCGATCCTCGGGTCAATGGGAGAGCCGGAAATATGTGGGACAAATAATCAAAGAAAGCAGTATACAAAACTAAATACAATGAAGTAATTAAAGTAGCTCAACGTGAAGACCACGTGAGCACTGAAACTGAAAAGAAACAAAAGTTAATCAAAGAGAAAAACGATATTATAATCTAATCTAAATAAACTATAAATTAAACAATGTCGTGTAGTGTCCCCTCCAGTGTCGCGGATCGGGATTTTGGGGAATATAGATCAAGAGGTCCGCTTCCCAATCACACGAGCACAAAAAAAAACAAACAATTAAACAACTTTCACTCTAAAAACTAAATAAATCAATTTGAGTAACAGACTGCAAAGTTTATATATCTAACAAATTCAAAGATAAAATATACAATAGATAACGAATACAATAGCAACTGAAAATGCTCAGCTAAGCTGAGGAGCAACTATGAAGTACTTAAGGCAATGTAATATGAAGTTATCTAAGTCACAATAAATTTACATTCAAAAGAATCCGCGCCCGAGGGCGACGGATCCTGTAAGGTTTAAAGTTCTATCTCTCTTCATACTAAAACATATTTATATAGCGTCTCTGCCAGGCGCGCTCTGGTGTAGTTCACACGTGGTCGCGGGAAATGCATGTGGTCTGGCAGTACTGGTCAACAGTCTACATGTGTAGGTGGCTGTAAATTCAGCATGGAATTAAAATCTTTAGCTCACCATTCGGCCCTCACAATGTGAGGGCTGTTGATATTAGCGCTGTGGGTTTAATGCTCAAACAAGTAGGCTTGGGCTCAGGAGCGTAGATTTCTGACAATGCTCCATCACTGTACATATCAGCTCAATCGCTGCGTCTCTATGACTTCTCATCTGGCTGAGAGCTCGCCGTCCACCTCGTAAATGGATTGTCTACATGTGGCCCAGAACTAAGTTCTGTATGGCCTTAAATACTGGACTGCATCTGCAGCTTACCGTCTAATTCCTGGATTGTGATTGGTGCAACCACTTCTAGCTCAGCTGCCGAACTGAGTTATTTTAAGTAACAGCCCTACGCAACGACCTTGGGTCGACATCAAAGGTCGAATCACTCAAGACAATAAAATGTAATTTTATAGCAATAAATTCTTAACATGTTCAAAACCCCGAGCTTTTACTCTGGATCACGGATTTTCTGTACGTCAACAGACATCTCAATAACATTTAATTCCTACTCACCCCTTCCCTCTCTACTAAACCTAGTTCAAAACACGAGATATAAAAAGTGCTCAGTCATGCACACCTACGCTGTCCGTCTATCCTTCCCCACACCTTCTGTCTATCTTTTAGGAAAAAAACTGTTCAAAACAAATTGTTTACGAGACCACGTTATGCTGGCTCGCACAATAATTACGTTTGTAAAAATTACTCACTGCTCTCTCACAAAAATTTAGTCAGTGGAAACATTTATGAATTAAATCTGTTCTTGACAGAGTACATTATGGGACCTGAGAAGTGTATTACAGGGTTTTGCATCATGTGCTCTCGTTGCTGTGGAAGTCATATCTATCTAATGCGTTTGAGGTTTCTGTTTTTGGAGGATCACTGCTCTTAGCATTTACACTTTACTTGTTTTTTTTTTTTATCTTTTCTTGTGTTTCTTCTGTTTTTTCCTGTTTCTTGCTTTTTTGCTGCCAAATCTTGTGCTTCCTCTTCTTCTTCTTCTTCTCCTGCATCTGACAGTTACTGAGAATATAGTATTTGTATTCATAGCTGTTGTTTTTTTAAAGTTGATGTATGCAAGGATGCAGCAAAAGCAACATATTTTATGTAATTATTCTTTCAATTGTCTGCATTGAAAGGTACATCTGTTGTATTGCAATACTTGACCCATGGCAAAAAAGTGTTGGATCAGTTCAAGGACAGTGAGTCGGCTGAGGTTGAAGAGGTTGTGATCTTTCTGAAGGCTCTTGAGGCTTTGATCAGCACAGCACATGCAGAGAAGGAACTCATTCGTGGTTTGATTGAACAACACAAACTAACAGAGCGACAGATCCCATCACATCTGTTTCAAGTCAAAGAGGTAAGTATTCTGGGATTTAAGCTGGGTTTTCAGGTAGTGCAATAAAAAGAATGTTTTTATGTGTATGGAAAATGCCATTTTTGTAGCCATGGAAACTCTCTTTTAAATACTTTGATGGATTTTTGCCATTTCCATACTTACGAAAACACAGCTTCAGAAAGCTAATTTTTTTTTCTTCTTTCAATTAACAAGAAGTAAGTGAAATTTTAATGAAAATGTTGGAAAGTATGTCATATACTTTGTTTTTGGTATCTACCTTCCCCTGTATCACACTTGAAATCCTGGATTTCTCTGCAAGTCAGACCTGTTCTCAGATTTCCGAAAACAGTGTGAGCTGTCCCAGATTCTTGGTACTTACCTTATTGATTCTATATTTTTAGTTTGATGAACAAGAGAAAACAAAAGTAATTTTAAATACAAGTTGCGAATAAGAAAATTCTCAGCAAGAACAAACACCCCTTTTTGTAGTATTACTAGGTAGAAAAATGCATAGGCCTACATAGTTAAATTAGACACTCTTGATTTATAAAACGTCATCACAGCATTGTAGGTGAGTAATAAAACTAATATGTTGATTATTATTGATCCTGAAGTTTCACTCAAAATGTTGAATTTTTTGCTCTTATTACCCCTGTTTTGGTGTTGTGGAGGTTAGCAGGGCCTGGTTTCAAAACTTTGTTGTTTCGCTCTAAACTGTGTGGATTTTAAAAAAATTTCTTGTGGGATTGCCAGCGGAAGATAAGCTTTTAAAAAGCTCTGGAAAGTTTTCAGCATGCAGTTTAGATTGTAGACTTACATTTACATCATCGACTCAAGTTAATGGTCCTACACAGGTAGGAATTGTCCTCTTCAGGGCTGACTTCAGCCTATTGAGATTTTCAACTGCCTCCAGCCTGTGTATGTCATCACCGGGCAATGCTAATGGCATAAGTCATTGTTTGACACTTTTAAGATATTAAGGAAAAACTTTCTTTTCTGGTCATTTGGTTACTAATGGCATTATGAATTGTTTTGGACTATTACATTTACCTATTTGCACATTTCTTCTTCTGTAATAAATAATAATAGTAATAATGGATGGCATTTATATAGCGCATATCCATTAAAAATGCTCTATGCGCTTTACAGAAGCAACATGTCAACCACAGAGCAGAATGGAGCGCCTGCGAAGCGCTCAACACACCACACTGCTTCTTTCTCTCTCCCTGTCTCGCTCACTCTCTCTCTCTCTATCTCAGAGCAAATTGTAACGCAGCCTGTTAGGCGCAGTTCACAACTCACAACACACAACTCAAATGATATTTGAATATTTATTAATAACAATATATATTTAATAATGAATAATAAATTTCGTTGTTGCTGGTGGGGGATGATATGGATAAATTTTAATCTATTAATTTCAATTTTGCCCGGTTAGTGGCCTGTACGGCCTACTGTTTACGATTTCCAACTGCCAAGGTATCTTCAACGTGCACACGGGCCCTCTGAATTTTTTCGTCCTTATCCGAGAAGTCTAGGTACTTGATCCTACCCCCCAATAGGACCAGGGACTGGAAAATATGAGAAAAATCCAATTTCCAACATGCCTGCACTGCCCGGGTTTTGAACCCGGGACCCTTGGCATGAGAGGCGAGCACCTTGCCTCTAGACCACCTTGTCCCCACCTTATCTGATGGCCCTCATGCTCAGGAATGCAATGAACTGTCAATTGCCTTTCGGCATAGGTCTGATAGATGCCATTAGCATAGAGCAGTGATGACATTCGCACATAAAAATATTGAACATGCAAGTTTACAACTGCGTTTGAGCGTGCTGAGCGGTTTCTGTCCATTTTTAACCCTGCGAAGATTTTCCAGCTCTCAGTTATGCTGTTTTACAAATGACAATGAAAGTGACATGAAGTAAATAATATTGAACATGTTATATCTGAATTTTTAAACCTGGTTTTTCACTGTACCCTGCAGACTTTTGATGGATTGCTGGGACACATGGAAATGACAGATGTGTTCAGAAACATCCCTAGAATGGCTTCACTGGGAATGTTAGACCATATAGCACCTGAAGCAACACGTGTCCTAGACTGCGTCAAAAACGTACAAGCCATCAAAGACCAAAAGTAAAAATTTTTTATCCTGCGTTTATTTTTTGTCAGGCTTTTTCTCACACTGCATCATTCATCAAGGGCTCAGGCTGAGAGTACCAAACCTGCTGCCCTCCTCCTGCCAACTTAATCCGTTGCTTTTCATTTGTCTTAAACACACTGTAGTTTAATGTACTGGGCACCAGGCACTGGGAGACTGGAATTTCCTGTGTGATTACCCCATTTCTGAAAAACAGTACTTACAGTACAGATTGCAAGACTATGTGCACTAGTTTTACATTTCATCTTTATTCTTATCAGTTAGCAGTATGCATGGTAATGCAGTGATTAATGAAGTCAGAGATCTCTATAATCATGTTGTTCCTTTGTTGCTTTTCTTTTTCCCTTGATCAAGTTTCAAATATCACTTTTTCTTTCCAGAGTCCCTCCCATCGTGATCTTCTTTGCTCTGAGGAAGTACGAGAGTAACAGATTCAAGAAATGGGTGAAGAATACTCGTCTAGTCCGGGCTATGCATGCAGCCTTTTTTGCTGCAATCCAGGTAATAGTCGTGCAGAACTGGGTGTAATTTGTATGTTAAACTGGAGTCTAACCTTGGAATCATCCGGTATAATTTAGTATTCTGCCAGATCTTCTATTCTAATGAATTTTTTTGTTGTTGTTGATGTTGTAAAATGAATCTGCTCCGGAAGGAGAAAATAACTCTTCAGATAAATTCTATTCGCAAGAAAAACAGGAAAAGTTACGAAAAAGCTGTTTTCATAAAAAAATGTGTGCATAGCAACTGTGTTCTAGAATGGTTGTCCATGATAGAATTATTTCCATCAGTTGTCAAATTCACTGTATTAATCTCATTTTCAGACGATGCCAATGATTGGAAAGCGTACACTCCTAGCCGTCCATGTTGACAGCAAAGTATCAAAACACCGAGTATCTGGGGCCAACTACCTCACTCCCATCATGCCTTGTTCACTCATGGCTCAGTTCCTTATCCAGGTACTTTTCAATTCACTTCTTCCATTGTCTGTCACTTTCTTCTTTTGTTAACCCTTGTGCCACGTTGAGTGAACTCATCCATGTAATGTCCTGTGCATGGGGCAAGTCATCCCTTTGTTCACATGTAGCTGATACCCTCAGCAGTCAGGTGTTTTTGAACACGTATATCGTGTTTACTTAGGTACACAATAACAAACATAATGGTGGATAAATTGTAAATGACCACTATGAAATTTGGATAAAGTATATGCGATGAGATGCAATTAGTTCTATTGTTAAATAGAAGGCTTATAATAAAGAATTTTCTGTATTTACATGCCATTTAACTCACGTGTTAACCTTTTCCTAAGAGGTCGGCACTGGTTTGTCCCTCTGTCAAGCCATTCAGGTGAACAAATTAATTTTCAAGCGAGGCACTTAATGTACTAACTACATGTAACATAAATATGCCTTCACCCTCTTCCACTATTTTAACGTACAACTTCCATGATATTAGTTTTCCTACCACACCTGTAGCAAGCAGTTTGATTTCCAGCTTGTAGAGTACATACATGTACTTAAAAGCGGTTTAACCAAAAGCAACACAATGTCTCTCTAATTACCACATCAAATAAAGATAACAACCAGCAACAAAGTCAGTCATTTTCTCCCAGCTTTCCCTGATGAAAAACGTACCGACAGATGCCTTTGTGCAGCATGCTCTATTATTATATCGGAATTCGTTATTATACACATGGAATGGCTTCTTAAATAAGCAGATGGCCCCCTTCTTGTAATTTCACATGTAGACGACAACCAGCATCAAAGTCAAAAGTTTCCCTTAGATTTGCCCCAGTTCAGATCATCAGCACTATTACATGAGTATGACTTATAGATAGACATAGTTGCATCGTAATAAACGTAAATGGACGGTACCATTTTGTGAGATATAGTAGGGGTGTCAGGATAGATAAATAAGCAAAACTAGTGTGAAAAAGCGTGAAACAAACAATAGTCGTAGCAACCGAAAAAACAAAACACGAGAGGCAGCGTTGCTATACAATAAAGTGGCCCCCCATAGGACCCAGGTTGCAAAATGTAGGACACAATAGCGGCCTCCTGCAGGATGAGGGTTAAGTTCCTGACTGATACTTTTCTGTAACATTAAGGTTGGCTGAAACATTTTCATCTAGGTGAGTCTCAAAGTTAAGAAAGTTCTTGTAGTATCTTCATGAGATAATATTCCAGCTCTGGACAGACTCTTGTTGATGAGAAAAAATTAAGCGCGAGACAAGTATATATGGCCTTTAGCGTCTTTACAGACGGTCTTAGCAGCTAGAATATTCACTTTCACTTTGACTGACAGCTTCTCTCGTGGCTTATTCTACCAATGTTTGACCCGAGAGTGCGATGGCAGTGATTGCAGGTCAGTCTTTTGGGTTCACTTTGGCGAGTGTTTTCATTCCGCCTCTGTCGTTTTGTCAGGTATGTTTCTTTTGCCTTGAAGTCTATTGCGAGCGTGCCACTGCACAATTTTTGTCTCCATCTGCTTCGATCATTTGCAAGGTTCTCCCATTCATTGGGGTCGATGTTGAATGCTTTCATCGTGACCTTGCAAGTGTCTTTGAATCGCAGATGTGGCCTACCTCTGGGTCGGTTGCCAGTAGCAAGTTCCCCGTAGAGAATTTGTCTGGGGATGCGATCATTTTCCATACGGTGGAGATGTCCAAGCCACCGCAGTCTTTTTTTGCCTAGGAGAGCCTGAGTTGATGGAATGTTGGCTCTGCTCAGAACTTCGATATTTGAGATCCTGTCTTGCCACTTGATCTTGAGAATTTTGCGTAGGCAGCGCAGGTGGAAGGAGTTGAGGGATCTTTCATGTTTGGAGTAGGTGGTCCATGTCTCTGAGCCATACAGCAGGGTGCTTAGGACGCAAGTTTGGTACACGAGTACCTTTGTTTTGATGGTCAGCTTGCTATTGTTCCACACTCTTTTTGAGAGTTTGCCAAAAGCTGTGGCCGCCTTTCCTATTCTGGCATTTATTTCAGTTGTTATGTCTGTGCTACCACTGATGGTTGAGCCTAGGTAGCAGAATTTTCCCACTTGCTCCAGAGGAGAGCCATTCAGCATGATTGGGTTGGGGTTTCTCAAGCCTTGTGTCAAAACTACAGTTTTTGAGACACTGATCTTTAGCATGAATTTGTCACAGGCTTTGGCAAGGCTATTGATGAGAGCCTGGAGCGTGGTTTCATCGTGGGCCACGATTGCAGCATCATCTGCGAAGAGGAGCTCTTGTAACATAATATGCTCTGTACGAGATTTTGCTTTTAGTCTGGCAACATTAAAAATGGAGCCGTCCACTCTGGTGTTAATAAGTACTCCACCTGAACATTGACCAAAGGCATTCTTGAGTAGGGCTGCAAAATATATACCAAATAAGGTAGGAGCAAGAACACATCCCTGCTTCACACCGCTGTTTACAGCAAATGAATTGGATGTGCAGCCCTCAAAGTTGACACATGCCCTCATGTCAGTGTGGAAGGATGCAATAAGTTTTAGCAATGTTGGTGGACAGCCTATGGATTTAAGGACTGCATACAGGCCAGATCGGCTTACGGTGTCGAAAGCCTTTGTTAGGTCCACAAAGCATGTTATAAGCGGCCTGTTTTGTTCTTTACATTTTTCTTGGATTTGCCGAAGTGCAAATATCATGTCAATAGTTGATCGTTTGCTTCGAAAGCCACATTGTGTTTCTGGTAAGACTTTTTCCGCCAGTTGTTGAAGGCGGCAGAGGATGACGCGAGCAAAAGCCTTTCCAGTAATGCTGAGGAGGGATATGCCTCGATAGTTGTTGCAGTCGCCTTTGTCTCCTTTGTTCTTGTAAAGTGTGACAATTTTGGCGTCTCTCATATCATGTGGTATCACGCCTTCTTTCCAACACTGCAGTAACAGATTATACAGGTGTGGTAATAGTGGGCCTTTTAGGTCTTTTAATACCTCTGCAGGAATGTTGTCACTTCCTGTGGCTTTTCCAGCAGACAGGTGGTCGATTGCATTGGAAAGCTCGACTAAGGAAGGTTCAGCGTCAAGTTCGGCCATTATTGGCAGTTTTTGGAGGTGTTCCTCAAAATCTGGTGGAATATTTTTCTCAGTTGAATACAACAGAGAGTAATGCTCTACCCACCTATTCAGTTGTTCATTTTTATCTGTGATGGGTTCACCATTTACAGACTTAAGTGGGGCGCTTTTGGTGATGATTGGCCCAAGAGCTACTTTCATCTGACTAAAGGCGGTTTTCATATCTCCCTTTTCATTTGCCTCTTGTATGCTGTTACACAAGTCTGTCCAGTATTTGTTGGCGCAACGTCTTACCTCCAGCTGAAGTTTAGCTTTTGCATTTTCAAACAAGTTTTTGTACTCTGATTGCAATTTTTGTTATACTCATTGAAAGCAGATTTCTTTTGCTCAATGAGAGGTAGGAGAATTTCGCTGTTCTGGGCTACCCAGTCGTTGTTTGAAACTTTTGCTGTCCAAAAGACTTGATGGCACTGTCATGAATTTTTGAACTGAGAGTGTTCCATGTTTCATCTACCGAGTCACATTGGGTGACATTATCCATGCTCTCAGCAAATAACTTTTCAAATGACTTTCTATTTGATTCATCTCTGATTGCTGTTACATTGATCTTAGGGATTGAAGGGGCTTTTGATCTGTATATTTTCTTGGCCGAAATTTTGATTTTGCTGACTACCAGTGCAAGTATATGTTGATCTTATCACCGGAATTTCAGTTTGCTGATTTTCATCGATTTCCCAAGTATCTTTGTTCCAGGGTATGTTTATGTGCTTTACTGCAGCCATGTTACCTAACAATTACGTCTAGTGAGCTCGATTTGAACCATTATTTGAATCGCGCGAATCACTCAGTCTATTTCCTGCAATTCGAATCAGACGTGCTGAGTCATGATTGGGATCATTTTTGGATTCGCCTCTTGTTTGAGGCTCATTGCACGAGAGCACTGACAGAACAGCCTTTGACGAAGGAGGGGGAGGTTGCACGCTACGGGGCCTTTGTTTGAGATAACTATAAAACATCAGTAATGATCCATAGATCAGACTCATCACCCTGCAGTAAGCAACCAAATCAGTACTTATCCCCATTAGGACCCATTGGTGACGCACTTCCTGTCATTACCAGGTTGTTGACTGACTCAAATCACGATTTACTCATGCCACCGCAGTCTCATTAACTGATTCAAATTGCAATTTGAGTCAAACAAATCACTTGGCCCACTGATTTGAATCGAGCCGAATTACCTAGAGACAAATCATTTCTCATCACTAATTATGCCTGTGGATATTTACCATTTAAGAATTTTTCTACTTTCTACCGAAAGGCCACTTACATCACTGCTATTCGTTTTGCTACACGCAGGTCTGAATATTCTGCAAAGATTCTCTTCATTGAGGCAGTTTTTCTTCAACTTTTTGTTTCATTTTGTCTCCAACAGACGGAGGACAATGCCCAGGTTGTGTTCTTCCACCAGAAAATTGTGGAGCTGAATTTTCACCGTAAAATCCCCATGGCTGGGATTGTGGAGAATTTTGTTGTGGCCACCAAGGAGGTAAAGAACTGACCACCATATTTTAGCATTAGGCTGAAAAGTGTTGGCAGCACATCCTTTCTGAAAAAGGCTGAGATCTACAACTTGTTTTAAAAACCTTTGTACAAGTTACAAAACTGATTCAGATCCATGCAAACAACTTTTGAGAATTTTATTATTGTAATCAAATTTATATGAAACTATTTAATTCCACTTGTGAAATTTGAAAGATGAAGCTCAGAATACCAAACATAAATAAAATACCCAAATGGACCATGAAAGACGCAAGGTGGCTATTACCGTGCCAATAAGCCATAAAACCGTAACTCATACCGAAACGCCTCATGGAAAAATGTCATGTCTACACAGTAAAAGTTCAAAAGGGACTATGAAATGTCACATTTCCAAATATTTCGTTGTAATCAAAGTAACCCAAAAAAATACAAAACATACCTGACCTCTGAGGCAGATTTATTGGGAATCTATGCACTGATTTTAGGAGTTCTGAAAGATTTGCATGAGAATGTGAAACTGGATTCAGTTTTTACTTCAGAGGTATACAAGTGAAATATGTATTTCATTTCCAAGTTTGAGTTCCAATATTAGAATTAGTATTGACACTTTCACTAGCTAGTTCTGAGAAGTAACTAGATCTACTCTTGTAAAGGAATCATTTATTATTTAAAAAATGGTTGCTTTGTGAGCAGATGAAATTTTCATTGACTGCAAAATGTCCAAAATTTACAGGCAGGAAATTCACCATATGACTTATCAGAGCCTCTGAAATGGGCTACACAGAAGAAGAAGCCCTTTGACAACATCCTGATCATGAGTGAAAAGAAAAGTATTGGTTCCCAACAGGAGTTTTATGATGCAATCAATCACTACCGCACTGAAGTGGCCCTTCCAAATGCAAAGTAAGCTGTGATCATTTAATGAAGCAGACTTTTTTATTCAAAGAACTTTATCCATGAAATGCAGTAGATTCATATTTTTAAGAAAAGAAAGAAACTCCTAAAAAAAAAATTTCTGACTTCCTATTCTCATCAACGGTTATCTTCAGTAGGATCTTGCATGTAATCTCAAGTGATGATATCGTGTTTTCGTCACGAACTGTTATTACCATGAACTTGCAAATTTTGATTTGGGTCTCAACATTTGACAGCCGAAAAAGGCTGTTGCCAGAGGAGCATAGTATTTTACAAAGAGAACTATAGCTGAGCAGTGAACATAACTCGGTATTTTCTCTATTTGGCTTTGTAATTAGACTATTATTCCCAAACAAAAAGCCTTTTTCGAATTTTTGAGTTACTACATTCTTAGGGAACAGTGACAGTTTCATTTCAGCTCTAGTTACCATTCATTGTACGTGTAGTTACGGTTTGTGCCCATTAATATACTTCCAGCTGACTTTTAATCATTAATGTACTTCATATTCTATGATCAACTAGAGATATTTAAATTGAAACCTTGGCAGGAAAGAGATAAATGCTTTTTTTTTAGTTTGCTACCAGAGTAATGCTTTGACATGAGTAACAAATTTGATCTTTGCTTTACAGAGTGGCAATTATTGGGCTTAGTGACAACTCCACCATTGTGAACCGACACGACCTCAACATGCTGGAGGTCACCGGCTTCAACGAGAAAGTTCCAACTCTGATCTACAATTTTTTCAAGGGACAACTAGACTTCTCGGCTGATGATGACAATGCTGCTGCAGGAGGGGAGGCTGCGGCCGCATCACAGTGACAAGGTATGAACTCCAAATGTTGTTGTAGGTGCTAGGATAAATAATGAATGTACTTTAATTTATGGTTGTATTCAATGATATGTATGACATTTGTTGCAAGTTTGGTTAGCTACTTGGTTCTGCTGATGCAAGTCATTGAAATTTTCTAGGATAAGACAATGCTCAGGTAGAGAATTTATATTTGTTTTTTTTCTATGCTGTGGATCAGTTTGCTGAATTTATTTATATGTTGTAATTTTTTTAAGGGCTTATGGCAAGTTATTTTGTAATATTTGATGCGATGAGGTAAGAAACCTCCTGAATGCAAATGCTGGTTTGGTTTTTACTCGCTGAATATATCTTGTAGGCTGAAGATTGATTTCAAACTGGTGTGCTTGTCATTGAGTAGAAAAAATGCTTGCACTGTAAAGGAAGAGGCACATCAATGCTGCCCTAGTTGTGGTTGAATAACAGCGATGAAGTGTGATGTTTATTAATGGATAGTTGCCTGTGTATGGGATATCAGCCTTGTTGCATGAACTGAGTTTTCTGTACCAACGAAACCTGTATTTTGTTCTGTTTTGGTTTCAACCCCACCCTATGGTTGACTGCAGCCTTTGAAGAGTGAAAGCTCAACAAAGAAAACTTTTCCATTTGGTCGACAGTGGTCAGGCCTTCTAGCATGTATACTGCAGATAAAAAATATGCTTGAAGAATAATGTCATTAAAACATTTCCATTTGGCCGGCAGTGGTCAGGCCTACTTTCATGTATACTGCAGATAAAAAGTATGCTTGAAGAATAATGTCGTTAAAACTTTTCCATTTGACACTGGCTGTACTTTGTGTATGTGTGCTTAGATCAAAAGTATACTTGAAGAATAATGTTATTGAATGTTGGGTGAAGAGGGGACTGATTGTTTTGAAGTCTACTTATGTTTTGTATTGGCTATATTGCTCTTCAGTTTTTACATTTGTTAACCAACAAACTTGTTATTTTTGTTGCAATTGTAAAAGAATTGTACGCAAGTTTTTTTTGTTTGTTTTTTTGCGGTGTGACTGTGATTTTGAGTGGTGATAGACACAAATATAACTCCTTATTCTGTTTTTGCAACAACTTTTTTGTTATGTCAATTTTTTTTCAAGTTTGTTACTACGCAAATTGACAGTGCAAAATGAATATTTTTTCTAGTCAGTTGATTTTAAACCAGTAATGTCAAGTATCGGGTAATTTAATAAGAATCTGAAGTTGATTTTAAATACTCAGTAATTTGAATCTCGATAGTATGTCGTGGAAGCTCATATATTATCTCTAACTTTCAGAATTGACTCAAATAGCTGGTAGCAAGAAGTATACGGATTAATACCAAGTTATGCTCCAAGTGCAGTCCAATTCTTAAAAATGAAACATGAGAAGTTTCCACTTTTTTTTGTATAGACATTTGTAATATTATTTTGTACTTGCATTTATCTAATCTTGTACATTTGTCTGAGAGTGTTTTGAAAGCAGTGTTTAAATCAGCCAGTGAAATTGTTTAATCTTTGAACCAGGCCTGGCGCCATTTGCTGCCAGATGAGGAGAAAGATTTTTATTTTACTGCTATTGAGTGAAATTCTCAAAATGTCCAGAGAACAAAGCTGTTGAAAAGTAATGAGTTAATACTGTAAACATTTAATTATCCTTGATCTTTTTGTTTTTTGTTTTGCTCAGCTTCAGATAGAAATGGTTCATATCAGGGTTTTTTTTTGTGTTGTCTTTTTTTCTTGTTGCTCAAATTGCAAAATTGTATTATCCACAGTAACACACATGATTATGAAAACTAATTTACATATAATGGGCTTCTGAAAACTGGAATTTTCTTTGTTCTGTGCAACGATATTACAAAACATCACTGTTCACTAAAACTAGTAGTAGTCTGTTTTGGCAACTTTTCAGAAGAAGCAAAAAACTTTTTTATTTTAGCACAACTGATCTAGTATCAATGAATTTTGAAAGTTTGATGTTTGAATGTTTTTTGCCTTAGGAGTCAATAACCAAGATCATTGGTTGTAGCCTTGAATGTAGTTGAATGTATATAATAATATATGACAATAGATTTTCTGAATTTTTTAGTTTTTGCAGTCTTAGGGGACAGTGATGAAATGCTTTTTGTTTGTTTGCTTTGAGGAAGGAAATTTTGGCCAGGAATTTGTTTTTTGCTATGATTTGGAGGCTACTTGAATTATTGACAGGAATGTTTGCATTGTGTGCATGAAATATTTGCATAGCATTTTAAGGATTATATTTTCTGACACTTTACTCTTGGCAAGTGTTTGCATGCAGGATCAGGAAATTATTGTGAGCCAAAGTCAAGATGAAGTTGTCAGCTTATCAAGCTGTCTATGCCTGTTCAAAAATAGTAAGAAGGAATGTTTCCACTAGGAATTTTGTCTCTGTATATCATGCACTATATTATAGAACAAGAGTGCCTGAGTGATCCCGAAGAAGTTGTAAAAATATTGAACTAAAGTATTTCAAAGCCTAAGAACAAACCTTGAGTAGTAAACTTTTTCCACATTGCCTTAGAATTTAAAATATTGAGAAAAAGCCCATTGAAATAGTGAATTAGCCCTGAACCAGTCTTGAAATGCTCTGGGGTTTAAGAAAAATGGTGAAATAAAGGAGATCAGAAAAAGGAAATAGTAGTAAATGAATTTCTGTCATTTTCATGCATTTAAGTAGCCCTGGAATTTGACATAAAAGCCCTAAAAAAAGCCTTTGAAAAAACATACTCAGAGAGCAGCAGGAACCCAATAGGAATCAAATTAAATGATAATTTTTTCCAGATGAAATAACCAGTATGTTCTGAAGTAGGAATTTGGGAAGTTGTTTTGTTTTTAAATTCAATTTAGATATTTCATAAATTTAATCAAACAAATAGCACTATTGTGCATCAGTATTGTATTTGGTGATTTTTTTTTTTACAAATGGAGAGCCTGGATATGAGAGGCTCATTGGTTTTTTTCTTTGATCTTCAAATTCAACAAGGAATTACAGTAGATGTTGTGTAGATACTATATACTTTGTGGGTTTGTAGGAAGAATGTATGGATTGTGGTATTATCATATTTGCTATTTTCTTACCTTGTATCACGTGTCCTTCTCACTCAGGAAAAATTTGTTGTCTTTGACCTTTCATAAATGCATTGTTGACTCTCAAATATGCCATGGTGTGTCAGAACTTTTTTTTTTTACTTTGCACTTTCAGTGGCCAGGCATGTACCTTTCATTATATTGACAATTGTAATCATTATTATTATTTGTAAGTATATTGATAATTTTTCTCTGGATTTCTGTTACATTATGTCTAAAACTTTGGCTTCTCACAGAAGTCTGGCCTGGCCAAAGGCATCTTCCAAGTTGCCAGATTGTCTGAAATATTAATATCACCAGATTGAATATTTTTTTTTACCATTTTTAGTTGGCAACGAAATTACATTGAATGATTGATAATTTTGGGAAGTAAAATTTCTTTTGAAATCAAAGGTACAGAGACAAAAAGTTTGGCATCAGCTGCAAAGCAAGGCCGGGAATTTAACAAGACATATTTTGGATGAACATTTGTAGCAAGAGTGAAATAAGTAGCTGGCGTTATTGCATATTATTTGTTGCTGATTTTTTCCCCCTGAAAAAGATTAGTTGAGGCATCAGTTTTTGAAAGCAATTTTGAAAACTGTGGCTTCGTAGCCAGGCCTGACAGGAGCATTCAGGAATTCTTTCGTTCTAAAACTCTTCCATTTCAGGATTGTTCCTTTTCAGCTTGAACAAAGTTCTACATGAAAACAATACCTGAACTGATGCATTTTGACCTATGACATAGACGTGTGTTAAAAGTAATGTCCTCTGTAGAAAGAATATGTTTGTTATGTCATGTTAAGGTATTGTATGCAATGTGACATTTTGCTATGAGAACAATTGTATGTCTTCCTCTTTCATTTCTTTCAAATGCCCTACATCTTCACCTCATGCACCAAGATGAGAAAGAGCAGTGGCTTTTGGATGTAGGGATTGCAAGTGTTCGTGTGAAAAAAAACCTGCAATGTCAGGTGCATTCTAATAGGAGTTTAAAATTGTGTGTTTGGCTTAAGAAGTGGGGAGAAACCGGCTTGTCATTTGGCATGTTCTGTTAACTGATTGTAGCTCTGTGAAGAGAACTGTACATTCATATTCTGTAAATTTTCACCACTGCCATCTCTCAAGTTGGAGAGTTAGTTATAGTATTAGTAGACTTTTCAAAGCATTTACTCCCTGATGTAGAGAAAATGCTCGAAGCATGAGAGTTTTGTTAGAACAAACTTGTCTTTTCTAGATTAAAGAATGTTATGTTTCTACCAGGCAATAACAAACAGTTCTGTCATGTTATGGAAAAAAGATCCCATACACCAAAAAAAAAAAAGTACTTTACAGGAGATGCAAAGACTGTTTCGTGTTGCGCTCCACTTTTATTTTTGTTCAATTTCCGTTTTGTATGTGACCAAAATACACCCCTTGACGTATGAAATTCTAAGGTAGATAGAAAGATATCATTGGTCGACAGATGGAACCGCATTAAAACTAAACTCCAAGTCAAATTACAAAGCCAAGTTGAGAAAGTACTGAGCTGTGTTTACTGTTCAATTATAGCTTTCCATGTAAAATAGTATGGTCCTTTAACAACAACCTTTGAGTTTGAACGATGTTCCAACGGGGTATCAAGGTTTCTCCACCCGTGACGTAACAGCTGAAATGTTGAAAGTACTGAATCAAGGTTTCTCCACCCAAGTATCGATATACTGTGTTGGTTGATACTCGATTATCCTCGATTATATTTCTCCTTCTCGACATATAAATAACTATTGAAAAATAGATTATAATATGTGACGGGTTAGGGTTAGGGTGATGGTCCCCAGCCCGTAATACAGAGGGAAAATGTTTTGTATTCATCCACATTCACTTACTTATTCTTGAGATATAATAAATATTTGATACAATGGTTTGGGTGGAGAAACCTTACATTATTTTTGATGACGCAACCGAGAGCAATGGACGGGTCGAGAAACCTTATGCACCCGTTCCAACAGCCGACGAACAATACATAGAACATTTCATTCTCTGTAATTGTGCTAAATGGTGACTTTGACCTAGGATGGCAACTATGGTCTTTTTCTACAAGATGGTAGAGCAGGTTCTCATACTGGGCTTTTGAATTTCTCAGATTGGGGATATAGAACCCATTAGATCTGAGGTACGAAGCCTCAGTGCAGTCAAATCAGTAGTCATAACTTGGCAATGAAATATTAGCCATTTTGAAGGTGAATCTATTGATGAAGACTCCAGATTTTCATTGGCTGATGATATGATTTGTGTATATGGGTGCCACTTTTTTTCATGTTGTTGGAGTTTCCATATTACCTTTATTGTCTAGACCGGGGGGTCCTCAATCTTTTTTGGCCCATGCCCCACTTCATTTTAAAAAAAAAACATGCATCCAACAATGATCAAAGTTAGTATACAGTTTATACAAAAAGATTTGAAAAAAATACCCTACACCCCATTCTGGAATCCCACACCACACCAAAATACTGCCATGGATTTTTTGTGTTTTCAAATGTGGCAATTCCACATTTATTCGGTGCTAGCCAAAAAAGTTTCAAGTCATGCCGAAAAACAAACACTTGGAAGTCTTGGATTTCACACTTCACAGATTCTGAGTGAGTGGCACCCATGGATCTGTAGTGTATAACAGCTGTATATTGTGCTTGAAATTTGTTCTAATCTTTTCTTATTTTTATAATGGAATAGAATAGAGATAATGGAAGAGAATAGAGATGCTTATATATCTTTCCAGTGACCTTTTTTTCTACATCATTTTTATTTTTTTAATTTTGTATATCAATTGTTTGTAAACATGGTCCCTCCTGATAACATATGGTTGGTTATTTAGCTGAATGGTTTTAGACATGCTAAGAGTTCTTAGGATGTTTGAGGTACTGCGATAAGTGTAAGGCTTTTGTTCTGATTCAAACAAAAATCTCACACTGGGTTGATTCAGACTGCAAAGAATTAAAAACACAGTTAAAGCTTGTGGACAGGGTGTTTTGAAATACACCTAGTAGTTCAGCAAAAGAATCAAAGAAGACATAATTCTATTGTTAGAAGCAAAAAGAAAAAAGGCATGAAAATAATCCAGTTTTCAGTCAATCATTAGGCTCAATTTTTTGTAAGTACATGTCAAAGGGCTGCTTGGTAAACTATCTTAACTAGGCTTTGACAATTTTTGAGAAGCAAAAACCTGAATAACTTATCACTTATTAGTTACGATATTATATGAAAATGTTTTTTTTACCCTAGTTTTCAGAATTTAACCCTCATCATACAACCTGCAAGCTGTTGAGGGGGTCCAATCAAGCCAAATATGTCAGTTTTTTGAAAAAAGTCAAATCACAATAGTGTACATGCAGCCTTCAGTGTGCACCCAGGAGTCATCTAAAGCTGTTGCCCATGAGTTTGAGTTCGGGTTGTATAGCATGTCAACACGATAATGACCACTTTGCACCTTTCAGGGTCTGTCAGGGTATTTATTTATGTCATCAGTTGAAATTTCAGATCGAATTTAAATAGATCCATATAAATTTTATTACATTGGCTGAATTTTCTAAAGTTGCATTGTTTGGCATCATGTGGATATTTATGTTGAGGATGTTCTGGCTTGTACCACAGTGTCACTAGGGATTGACAGTGTTGGTGGCACCTTATCTCCTTACAATTTATTTATCATTTTGACACTAATTGCAATACAATAGCACAAAATGATCTGGCTTTACTTGTCTTAGCCTTCCTAACATATGCAGTTCAAGTACTTTTTTTAATTGTGAAATCTTCCCATGACAAGATGCGCAAAATTTTGAGTTTCTGTTTGAGAGTGTAATATTTTTGTGTTTGTTTGTTTGTTGTTGTTTTTTTTAAAGCAAATTTTTGGGGGCTTAAAACATTCATTGATTTGCAGAGTTTTGTGGTTTCCTCTTGTCTCAGCTGCCCGCTCAGTCCAAAAACATACATTTTGTAAATGCATGCCCTTATGTCAAACTATGGCAAAAAGACAAAGAAAAAGTTGTATGTAGCAAAGCCTCACATGAGAAATAAAATACAGAAATGATGCAATAAAATACAAAGGAAATCAAGCTTTCGATTGATTGATCTTCATGAGGAAAACAAAATGTTACAGGAAAGGAAATTGAACCAATAAAAAAATTGTAGAATGTTATACAAATATGAATATCTAGCCGGGAGTTCCAGATTTGGATGTTCAGAACACAACGCATCCATCAATGTCTGGTGTCTATGTGTGTGGTGTGTGTAAGTCTATACTGATGAACCACGTGGTTCAGATTGATCTCAGCAGTTTTCAGGATTTTTCACCTTTTGAGCCCACATTATGTCTTATGTCTCTTATATCAGTTACGCTTTGTTTTGCTTCTTTCCCTCTTTTTTTTTCTAACTGTGATAACTGATAATGTCTACCCTATGACGGGGACACACATTGAATGTAGTTCAGTCAGGAGAGACTGTTTGGACACCCTGTCATCATCATCATTGCCTTTCTCACCCTGGATCAGGGTATAGGCCACCAACAAACACTTTCCATCCCTCTCTATCATGGGCCAGTCTCTTTACATTATTCCAAGTCTTTCCGCTTCGTTGCACATCATTTTCTCTGGCTCTTCTCCACGTTCCGCGCGGCCTTCCTCTTGATCTCTTGCCCTGGGGATTCCAATCCAATACCTTCTTCGTGATGCTGTTTCCTGGCCTCCTGAGAGTGTGGCCGATCCATCTCCATCGCCTCCTACCAATTTCCTCTCTGACTGGGCTCTGTCTTGTTCTTTTCCATACAATTTCATTGCTGACCTTGTCTGTCCATCTGATCTTAAGTAGCTTCCTCAAACATCTGTTGATGAAAACTTGGATTCTCTTTATGCAGGCCTGGGATGCATTCCAAGTCTCACATCCATACAACAGGACTGACTTCACGTTCGAGTTGAATGTCCTCAGCTTTGTTTTTAGAGATATATCCTTGGTTCTCCAAATCTTGCTTAAGGACGTAAAAGCTGCCTGTGCCTTTCCAATTCGTGCTTTGACTTCTGCCTCTGTTCCTCCCTTATTGTCAATGATACTACCAAGATAGCAGAAGGACTCTACATCTTCCAGTGGTTGATCTCCTACTCTGACTTGTGCGCTTGGGGGTGCAACAATTTTTAGGACCTTCGACTTCGCAGGATGTATCCTCAATCCAATAGATTCTGAAATTTTGTTTAGAGCTGTAGTCTTTGCTTGCATCTGGTCGTGTGTGTGCGACAATAGTGCCAAGTCATCTGCAAAATCTAGATCGTCCAGCTGTGTCCATGGGGTCCATTGTATGCCATTTCTTCCTCCACTGGTGGTTTCTTTCATAAGCCGATCAATCACCAGGACAAACAGAAATGGGGACAGCAAACAACCCTGCCTAACACCAGTCTTGATATCAAATCTGTCAGTAAGCTCGCCATCGTGTACGACTCTGCAACTTGTCCCCTCGTACATGCTCTTGATAAGGTTCACCATCTTCTCTGGGATTCCATAATGTCTCAATATTCTCCACAGTGTTTCTCTATCGATGCTATCAAAGGCCTTCTCGTAGTCAAGGAAGTTCACTATCAGTTGGGAGTTCCACTCTAGCGACTGCTCTACTATGATTCTCAGCGTGGCGATCTGGTCGGTGGTTGATCGATTACTCCTGAAACCAGCTTGCTCCTCACGAAGTTTTGGGTCTGTTGCATTCTGTATTCGCTTGAGAATAATCCGGTTGAAAACCTTTCCTGGGATGGAGAGAAGTGTGATTCCTCTGTAGTTACTACAATTGTTGAGGTCCCCTTTTTTTGGAAGCTTCACGAGGTGTCCTTCCTTCCAGTCCTTTGGAAACTTGCCTCCGATCCAAATCCTCGAGAATAGCGAGTGCAGACCCTCTGCAGCCCCAGCAGAATCTGCCTTCAGCGCCTCTGGTGGGATCTGATCTGGTCCAGCTGCCTTGCCTCGATTTAACTGCTTTATGGCATCATTAATCTCTGCTTTAGTCGGAGGGTCGCAACTGATCGGTAAATCATTTCTTGCGGGTAGAATGTCGGGTGGGTTGCTTGGTGGAGGTCTGTTCAAGAGGCTGTTAAAATGTTCTATCCATCTTTTTGCCTGAGCTTCCTTTCCAAAAATAGCCTTCCTGTTGTAATCCTTGACAGGAACTTCAGGTTTTCCATATTTTCCAGCAAGAGTCTTTGTAGTCTGGTAGAGGATCCTCATGTGTCCTCCTGTTGCTGCCTTCTCTGCTTTCTCTGCTAACACCCTGTCATAGTGGTAGTCAAAACTCCCTAACCAAATCATTTGAAGTTCTGCAGAGTTATAATCATTGGGAACATCTCCTGTCTTCAGTCACCTTCCCTTTTCTCTGAAATCCAATGAATTTAGTTATTTATTTATTCATTGTTGGGACTGTGGACCACATAAGGGGTAACTGAGTAGATTGAGTGCTTGATGCTGGATGTAAGATAGCAGTCATTCTTGTGTATGGTGAGTAGCGCTGATACTAAATTTTCAAATGAAAACTGCGGAATCCTTACTCTTAGCCCGTGTTGACAAACATTTTCAGATGACCACTGAAAATCTTGTTGGCTGACAAACAGGACTAATTCTGTCCAGAATTTGCATTTTGGGAAAATTGGTCAATTCTAGCCCATTATCAGTTACTTTGTGTAAACCTATGGATATAAACATATCAGGAATTTAGTTTCCGAGGATATTTGAAAGATTACAGCATTGATATTTTTGGACATTGTGGAAGACCGTTGGAAAAGCCAAATTTGGCTTTAATCGGAAAATTGGCCTAAATGGACATAATTAGTTCTGGCCATCAGCTGACGAAGTGGGTCACAACAAAGCTTGGAACATAGTGAAAATGTGGTAAAAAAAAGTTGTATGTAGCAATGTTGTATGTAGGAACTAACAATAAAGAGTGTACAAAAATTCCTAAAGAATTAGAACAAGCAAGAGGAAAACTACTTTTCAGACCCCAATTCAGAGCTTTGTGCATAATTCTGATGAGGTTTGTCACAAACTAAAGAACAGAAACTAAGACACTCTTATTAGCTGGGCCAAGAAGTATTAGTTTAATGTATCAGAATTTTATTATTGTTTCTGAACTTAATTTGATAAACAGAGAAACGCCAGTCTTTTATTCACAAATAAAACAATGATCTGAGGTCAACTGTTAGATTGATGGCTATGGATTCTTTTTGTATTTCTACTCCGTTCTTTGGCAAGATATTTTGACACTGATACAGAATATGGTTCTTTTGTATTTCCACTATAAAACAAAATTGAAAATTTAGATCTGTAAAAATGTTGGCGTTATGAGGTTTTTACTGAAGATAATCAGTGTGATAGATACACTTGCTCCTTGAATGTTATTAATTTCTAATGTTATTTTAACCCATTCAACTTGTGGCAATGAACAATACATACATGTTTCAGTAGCTGGCATTGCCAAGTAGAAAAAATTCCATGACACCGAGTGCTCAACTATTTGTGTGATGGATAAATGCTTGCCTTGGTTTAGAAATGTGCAAAATGCATGCCTGCATTTCTCAGTGTGCATGCATTTCTCAGTGCACAGTTGATCTGTTTGAGTGAGTTAAGCGTAGTGTTGTAGATTGTCCTGATATTGCTGGATGCCTTTTTTGATGGGCATGCTTGAACAGTTATGAATGTAACTTTCTTGTTCCCGCAGATAAATGAGATTATGGCTGTTTGTAATTTTGTATGATAGTTATTGAATTTCCAGTCTAATTTCACATGTGGAGAAAAGATGTCCATTTCTCACCAAATAGGTTTACTCTGATCTAATACTAACATGTTCGGTGGGCAATTATAAAAACAGAGATATTTGGACTCACAACTTTCAACATTACTGATACTGAAGAGGCTGTAAACATTTCAGTATCATAGGTGGGAATTGTTGTCCTCAGGACTGACCTCAGTGCTATTGCTACTGAGATTTCATCCGGCCTCAGCCTGTGTATATTCATATATCATGATCTATTCATAAAAGTACAAGAATGTGCAAGTTTACAGCCAAGCTAGGTTCAAGTGTTTTTTGTCCATTTCCAGCCTTTTGAAAATTTTCCAATTCCCACTAATGAAATTAAATATTCTTATGGTTTGGATGAAAATTTATTCACCAAATCTCTGTGATGCCCATTCATTTCTCCTTTGTTAGTGTGAAGAATGAAGGAATAGCTGCTTGCCTGCCAGTTGTCAGCTGATTTTTTTCCTGTGTTGCACTTGTAAATCTTTTCCAACATTGTCAAATTTTGTACATGTACAAGTTTGTATCATCGCTGCATTGTGTAAAGTGCTGTGTTGTAACTAAGGCTGGTGACACACTGAATCAAGTCTTGTCTTTTGTCTGCCTTGACTCAGTGCATGGTTGGTGCATGGTTGGCGGGCACTTCTGTCCTATCATTGTTATATTCTGTGGTCTTGTTTCTTCCTAGCACAACGTCACCTTTATCAGATTGACGTGCTTTCTCCGAACTCAAACTCTTTCCATCAGCTGACCCAAGACAGTTGTGACTTCCCAGAACTAATGGGATAGACTTGTTTCAGCCTTGCCTGTGTGCAAGGTCCCTTTCCCTACGGGCCAGCATTCCATGTCTGGATGGAGCACCACGTGGGTTTACACGCCATACTGAACTGTGCATTTATTGTAAACAAAGATCATCTTCCTACACAACAGCTGTTCAAACTATACACTTATTGCATGCGTGGAATCGCTGGACACGCTAGGACTAGGACAAAGGAAGCTTTACCAAGAATTCTGTTTTTAAGGTTCAGTGTCATAGGATGTTAGTTTCCAATACAGTGGTCAAGGAAGACCTTTACAACGTCACAACGCAGGCTGCGTTGTACCATCTGCCACTAGGGAAGCATGCGACGCAGTGTGTGTTGTCCCGTAGGGAAAGAGTTAATAATTATAATCCACATCTCACATCTTTCACCTAGGCGTTGTCCACCCACTGCAGGCTGTAGCCCCCTCCGACAATGCTTTCCATTCTCTTCTGTCTGTTGTTTTTCTCATCCATGTTGTTCCTCCTCTCTTTGTAATGTCTTCTTTCCATCTTCTTCCTGGTCGTCCTCTTGTTCTTTTTCCTGTCCTTGGCTGCCATTCAGTGCAGCGTTTTGTCCACCTATTGTCATTCATCCTCCCCATGGTTCCGGCCCAACTCCCCTTCTGTTGTAGCATGAATTCCATTACGTCTTTTAGTTTTGTTTGTTTGCATATGTCAGCGTGGGGATTCTATCTTGCAGTCTGATGTTAAGCATTTTTCTTTCCATTGTCCTCTGGGTAGTTCTTTGTTTATCACATGTGAAACGCTGAGACAAAACAAACTTGACTCAGTGTGCCATCAGTCTAAACCTTTTGATCTGAAGCCAAGCATGATTGAAGTGGCATGACTGGTCTGTCTGGACCAATAAGGGGCGAAACAGATCAAGGCTGGTATAGGTGCCGGACTGGTGGCTCATCGCCCATAAATCATGCGTTACACATGGTGCAGGCAGTGCCTAGTGTGTTAGTGTGATGCATAATTTGTGTGCAGCGAGCCACCAATCTGGCACCTACACCAGCTTTGGTCCGTTTCACCTCTAACAAGGCATGAAACAAGGATAACCCTGTGACATTCATTCCACAGAACAATTCCGCAGGACAGGAAATGTGTTGCAGTATGCTGTGTTCACTGCCGGAAAACTGCTTAACTGCTTTACACTGTCTCGACTTCTGCATTTCATGCCCAGTTTTATATCGTCAGTTCCCTAAACCTGTAGTTATCGCTTTTGGCTACTTTTCGGGAGAAGCAAAAAACTATTATATTTTAGCACAACTAGATTAGTTACGATGAATTTTTGAAAGTTTGCTGTTCGATTATTTTTCAGCTTAGGAATCTATAACCAACATCATTTGATGCAGCTTTGAATGTAGTTGAGTGTGTATAATGAAGATAGATTTTTGGAATGTTTGAATTACTGCAGTCTTATGGAACAGTGATGGGATTGTTACTTTTCCTTTTGTACACATAATAAGATTTATCATTCTTGATGATCCTAAATTGAGAAAATAATCCCAACACAGATAACAGGAGCGGCTTTGTTACAGCCTGGTTTTGATTCTTGTTTATTTATTCATGTAATAAAACGTATTTGTTTACTACTTTGGGTGGAGCTTTTGCATGAAAACCTTGAAGGCTGGAGTAAACAGAATGTAAAGATAGAATACTGCAGTTGTGATGCAAAGTGTTGTCTGTGTAGTACTGGAGAGTTAATAATGTTGGTTTTTGTTTTTTTTTGCTGGAGCAAGTGATCTTAACTCATTGGAGACTGGGCTGCAAGTAATTATAACAGGGCTGGTCTCAGCTTTCATGATGGTGTTGGCATTGTGGATGAGACCAGTGATACAGGGAAGGTCTTGATGCATGAAAACTACTGCATTATTTTCTGTTTTTTATTTTATTTTTTTAATTATGAGACCAGAAAATGACATTTGTACTGCAGTTTTTTTGTGGTATCAGAAAATGACAAGTACTGCACTTTGCAGGGTTTTTTTTTTTTTTTTGATGGTATCAGAAAATGATAAGTGCACTGCAGTTTTCTTTATGGTATCAGAAAGTGACAATTACTACAGTTTTTAAATGTGGTATCAGAAACGAGAAATGTTGCAGTTTTTTTGTGGTGTCAATAAATGACAAGTGTATTGCATTTTTTTTTTTGGTGGTATCAGAAAATGACAAGTGTATTGAGTATTGCTGAACAATTGGAACTTGTACAAAATGTATAATTACAACGGAATCCAAAAGTGAAATATTTGTATCAGTGATGTTGATTTGCTTTGATTTGTCCTGTCAAATTCATGAGGGATGTGGACATACATGTATTGACTGCCCTTGCACAAAACCATTTCCATTTCCTGTTTTCTTCTTGTGTTTTTTTCTATGCCTATGTTGTGGCCAGTGCTGAAAAGTTGCGCAAATTTTGTTTTTCAGGTAAAGAAAGTTTACTTGCTTATCCCAACACTTATTGTTTTTGTATTTCAATAAAAGTTGTGACAGCATTGCATTTTTTTCTCTGTGTCCAGAACTCATTACATTTGTTTATTGGTGTTTGTAGTTTTTTTTTAAATTTTGCTGTTTGTGTGCCATAAACCGGCGGCACATATGGATGGCCTGAGGCACAGAGTGTCGAAGTCTAGAAAGCCAACTTTACCAGAGGAAGTCAAAATGATAATGATGATGGTCACATCGTGCTGGGAAGAAACAAGACGATGGAATATCATACTATAATGGAGCTAAGGGTGAAAGTTCTGCACTCAAAGGCCCTCTTTTGGGAGGGCTCCAAAACTCTGGAAGCATTCTCATCGCCTATAACTCGACTTATTGTGATGTAAGGGGATAATATAAAAATGCTGCAAACTCTGGGTAAATTGTTAATTTTGCATAATTCACACGTAAAATTCGCAATAAACACTTCCGACTCCATGCTCTTAGAACAGGGACACACTATTATGATCTATTTTTAGTACCGTTACGCAGTTTCCCTCATCGTTCATTCACTGAAGGAAGCAAATTGCGGATTAACGAAAACATGGATCGCCTGTAAACTTTAGCGAAAAAAGGTAAACAAACTCCACAGTTGGCGCAGAATCCGAGTCGATACTGATGCTGTCATTGTATTCGTAGAATGGGATATTGCTAGTGTGTATAACAAAATGATAAGACAGAAGAAGAAGACCCTGCCATAAGCACTCACCAACCACCTGGTTGTGCAGGGGAAGGCGGAATAAAAAAAACTGCCGAAATCGAGCGCTTGTTCTTTATGGCCCCTAAAAATGTTCTTTCAAACACTGCAGTGAAGAAGATTCATTATGATGATTTCAAACTGAAACAACAACAGCATTGCACAGATGTCATGAAATAGTTTATTGATTACATGATGCAACATATGCCGTGATAAAGACATACTGTACCAACATGGAAACTAAACAAAACCGTGACATACTCACAGGGCATACAGGAGAATTATTACAAGTCAAAGATAAAAAAATGTCACTTACATTGAAAATGTACAGCTCTGGTTACACAAAACAAGATATGACAGACAAAATTATGAAAAATGACTT
The DNA here is from genome assembly GCA_963931925.1 of Onchidella celtica. Lineage (NCBI taxonomy): Eukaryota > Metazoa > Mollusca > Gastropoda > Systellommatophora > Onchidiidae > Onchidella > Onchidella celtica. Next base: position 11,924,824 of record OZ007577.1, read on the forward strand.
ATTATGTCCATGCCTAAAATGTTTTTGAAAGAAAAACTATCAAAGAAATTAAATGTAAATCCAGCAAATTTGAACAAATATTCCGGTCCTGTTTATTAACAAGAAGAAACAAGAAAATCAGCCCCATTCGTCCTAATTTTAGTGCAGATTATATTTAATTGTTTTGCGGTGGTTGGCTCAGCATTGTAACAATTTTGCATGATTTCAACAATAAGCAAATGTTACATATTATTTTTATACATATATGTGAATATAATATGTACATCTGACTCAGCACATATCATCAATGTTACATACATCTGCTTATCTGTAATTTTTTTATTGTTTATTTTTTTAATACTGAATCACTCATATCAGTGGAAGTCAACACAACACCCACAATGGAATCTGATGTCAGAAACAGCCAAGAAAGAAATATTAATGAGCACACAAACAAATGAAAAGACTAAAAATTGCCGTTTTGTTTCTCTTCCATCAAATTTTGCAAAACAAATGACAAATGACATTCCATATTCATGAACAATGGTTTTGTTATTTCAGGTTGTGCAGGTCTTCAGCATTATGAATCATTTTCCCTTAACAAAGTATGGTAAGCAGTTTTCCCTATGTTCTCAAAACACACACAACTGAAATTATTTTCCTTCTGGAAACTATCGAAATATCCCAAGTAGCTTTTGACATGAACCTGCATTTTATTTTGTCCTGCGGTTAAAAATAAAATGCATGTATTTGTATATGTCAACCACAATGACACCTGTTGTGTTGTGCAAGGTCATCATTTCAAACACGTCACTGGCAAAAGTGCAGACAAGTCATCAACACACAGGGTATATTTACATTATTGCATGGATGATAACAATCCAAATCCGCCACCATCATTTCATTAAAGACTAGATGCCCACACAAGCAATAACACATTTCACATGGAGTTAAAAGTTTCAGGGCGCAGACACATGATAAACTTCACATGAAGAAAAAACATCAGGCTATGGACACAAATCACATTTCACATAGAGTAAACATATGACTGCAGACATGTCATACACTCCTTGTGTTATGTAAACTTCCACTCATACAAGAACCATGAAGGATAATGCAAATGTTGGCTGGCATGCAGTTCAAGCCCTTTAGTTTTGAAATCACATAAACATGGCACAATAGTGCCCAGTGAGCAACTCCATGTATTTAAAGATCCACAAAAGAGGTTAAATATTGCTCTTGCTGGACACATATTGTTATATGAAAAACTGATTTTATCAATGGCCTGAGGCATAAAATTACCAAAGTCTAGAATGAATCGACTTTACAGAAAAGGAATAGCAAAAACAAAACAAAAACTTAAGCGAGGAAAAAGCAAACTAACATAGTTTGATTATAATGTAGTTTTTTGAAAATTTCTTTAGTATTCTATGATAGGATACTTTTACACAGGATTTTGCCAATGTAGCCCATAAACTGTATTAATCGGTTTTGGATACTTTTCAGGACAAGCTAAAAACTGTTCTATTTTAGCACAACTGGTCTGGTTCTTGAGAGTTTGCCATTTGATTATTTTTTGGCTTAGGAGTCTATAACCAAGATCATTCAATGTGGCTTTGAATATACTTGAATACATGATTTTTTTTTATTATTACAGTCTTGAGGGACAGTGACAATTTAGAATGAGGTCGTCTTCTGTTTCTAAAATAAAAAAAAGATGTTGCAGTTAATCACTTTGTATCAGAGTCCATCTGTTTGAGAGTCATATAATTTAAAAGTTCCACAAAATCAATGAAGAATCAAATCATTGGCATTATCACATTGCACATGGTACAGGCATGGTGGAGAATGAAAACTTGAGGTCCCCACTGGTCTCACACAATGGAGAATTTGCACAATCATTACATGGAATGTGAGCAGGCATTTTCTCCAGTTTTTTTTTTTATTAAAACACATTCACAACTTCTGTAATCCCAAATATTCAGTGAAACATGAGGACAGACAAGAATAGCTTACAAAGTCGAGACTTTAGTTCTTGTTTGTTCTGTCTCCATTTTCTGAAAAACGAGAGATTTTTTAATATGTCAAAGAGGCATAACAAGTGCACACTTTGACACTTGTTTAAATTGTGCTTGGCACTTGTCAAGCCGTTTCATATTTCCGATTTATTCTAACTCCTTATCATAATACCAGAGCAGCAAATGTTTAACGTTGAATTTCTCAGTTTGCAAGATGTGAAGTTGGGACAAACAAGAACTAAGGTCGCTAAGTGTTTCCTTCAAATTTGGATGTTCTTAATGCTGGTTTTAAATACATGTAGAAGGTTTAATACATTACTTTCATGAAATCTGATCACTTGCATTTATTCTACTGGTTAGTAGGAGTTGTCTCCTTTAATGTTCCATACCATCGACCATGCTATCTTGTTAGAACGACTCGAAACAACGTTTGGAATTCCAGGAACGGCTTTACGTTGGTTTGGGTCATATATATATGCAACAGGTATCAATGTATTACCATCGGGAATGAGTCATCTGATGAGGTTCTTTTAGATTGTACCTCAAGGCTCTGTCCTAGGTCCCATTTTGTTTGTCATGTACACTCAGCCTCTCACTGATATTTTGACAAGCTTTGATATGAAGTTTCGCCTGTATGCAGACGATAGATCTAATTTCTTGTACCAACAATTGTATCATCAAAGTAAAAGAATGGCTGAACAGCAATAGATTAAAACTTAATGAAGATAAAACTGAAGACATGTTGTGTACGAACCCTTATGTTTCTAAGATAAGTGATCTACCAAACATCCGGTTGAACATCAACGGACATTTCATACAATCATGTTCGTGCATAAAAAATCTAGGCGTTCTTTTCGACTCTGATATGTCTTTCACATCCCAAGTAAATAATATTTGCAGAAATGCACGTTTCCAACGAACAAAAATCAGTAGAGTTCGAAATTTCCTCACAGAAGCTATTACCAAAACTTTAGTTACTTCACTCATTTTATCTCAAATAGATTATTGCAAATTCTCTTCTTGCTGGAATAACATCAGATAAACTGTCTAAAATTCAAGACATTCAAAACAACACAGCGAAATTGATTACCAAGAAAAAACAAGCTGACCACGTTACGCCTTTGTTAAAAGAACTGCACTGGCTTCCTATAACAGAAAGAATTACATACAAAATTCAAAATTGCTGTTTCTTGCTACAAATGTTTAAATAACACAGCACCCAGCTATCTCAAAAATTCTTTACAAGTCTACACACTATCTTGTTCACTAAGATCATCAAGTGAAAAAACAATCTTAAGAATCCCATCTAAAAAGTATAAAACTACAGGCCATAGATCCTTCAGTTATTTTGGACCTTTTGTCTGGAACCAGATACCCTTGAACATTCGTCAATCACCAATCTTGAAAGCTTTAAGAAAAGCGTAAAACATCACCTTTTCCTCCGAAACTGTTAAATTTTCAAAATTCTATTCTGTACTTTGATGTTATGATTGATTATATAAGCTAGTGCTATATGACTAAGCGCGTCTATGTGTGTGAAACTGAAAGTTTGTATGGACGAGAGTGCGTGTTTTAGTATGAGATTTGGAAAGTGTAGGCATGAATCATTGATGCAATGTACAGCGCATTGAGTAATAATTTGATTAGAAATGCGCTATAGAAATTCTATTTATTATTTATTATTATTAATGTGCAAGGCAGTGAAAAACAGTGGCACACCTGAAAACCCACCGGATTTCAATTGAAGTAAGAGACCCATCAGTACAAACCTTCACACACACATAACAATATAAATATGTTTCCATGTACTCATGCAGTGACAATGTACAAGACATGGAAACAGTAAAAAGTATGGAATTCCATGAACCCACTTTTTCCAGTAGAATAGGTAGGGCAATACCAAAGTCTACCTGTATCTCATATTTACAGGTAAGTTATTTTCAGTCTCGCGTCAAGTCTGCTATTCAAACTAACTTTCTCAATCTATTGCAAGGTTAAAAAACTGTTCTTAGATATCATCACTGCTCTATGCTGATGGCATAAGTCATTTTTGACACTTTTGAGTTATCAACAAAAAAAAATGTTTCTTTTCTTGTCATTTGATTTGATGGCGTGGGCCATTTTATGATTCTGTTGGATTATTACATTTCCCTATTGGTGCATTTCTTTTTCTACATTGTTATCTGATAGCCCTCCTGCTCAGGGATGCAATGGACTGTCAGCTGTCTTTTGGCGTAGGCTGATGTATGCCATTACTGTAAAGTAGTGATGATATGTTCACTGAATACACTTGGCAAAATTATTGTTAACATGCATTCTGAGACAGCAGAAAGTTGGCACAAACAGATCCAGCTACATATAATGATCACCTACATAAACAAAACAAAAAAATCATGATGATAAAAGGCATATTACAGCATGGACAGTACAATCTGTATTGCTGTTTGGAACTTTCAATCTATTCACAGAAAACCTGATTCAAATTCAGTGTATGCATAACAAAAACGAAATATGCCATGGCTGAAAATGAGAAGCACGAAGAGTTTCATCACTGTCACACGTACTCTAAATGTAATCTGTTCTGGACTCTAGAATATCTCAAACTCACAGCCTATCAGCAAATAATAATGTGTTATCATAACAATTCCTGGTGGGTAAAAAAATGCTAACATTTGTTAATATATGGTTTGTTAAACAATATATCTGCTTTTCTTAGAAAACCCCCCCCCAAAAAAAAAAAACAAGCAATATTCCCCACTGCAACAACAACTATACTACATGTATATCGATGGTCTTGGAGCTACCCAGCTCCCAAACTCCAAAATTTTACATCTTTTTTTTTTTTATTAGACCTACACCCTCAGACTGTTTAGTAATTAACAATGTAACAGTAACAGCAGTAGCAAGAGCCTGTGTTTGTTATGAACTGGGCATCTAGAGTGACTTTCCTTCTACTGCTGTAACTGGAAAAGCTTCCATCCAATCACATCCAAACTGTTAACGAAATGCATTAACCTGTTTATCTAGTGTACAAGATGCTTCCCGTACACACTACAAGAAGTGCGTGGGAGTTATCGATCAATAACACCGCATATTTACAGCAACAGCCTGGACAGGCTGTCAGGTTATCCCATATGTACACGGGAACAGTCCCAAGTAGAGCCGTCATAACGCATGCACACTCTGGGCACACACGGGTCCCAAGGGTTAAGAGAGACAATGCATACAAATTTACATTGGTTTTTGAAATGGAAAAAAATCCTATGGCTTTGCCCAAGGACCTCTAATGATGTTAAGACGGCCGTAGTCCCAAGTGAGTTAGGAATACATTATGAACTTCCCACTCAAATATACACAATATATACATATCATCCACTACTAAAAACAAATATGTTTTAGCCATGCTGCTAGCATACTAGGGTCAGATAGTCAAGTAAATCTTCAACAAATTCCTTACCGAACTAACACAATACAATATACAATCAATTTCATTACTGTCTTTGATTCACCTCTGTGAGAAAGTTAACAAACTAGAAATAATCCACTTAAAGCCATAAGAAAAATCAACATTGTTTCATTTATCTCAACAATTTTCACACCAAAGTTTAACCCCTTCACTGTTTCATTCAGAAAATTTCTGGACATAGTCCAGTTAAAATGTGACCTTAGTTCTTGTTTGTTCTATCTCCATTTTCTGAAAAACTGGAGATTTTTTCGTATGCAGAAGAGATATAACAAATGCACTCTTTGACACTTGTTTAAAATCCACTGGCACATATCAAGCTGTTTCACAGTTCTGATTTATTCTAACTCCTGACCACAACACTAAAGCCGCAAAATTTAATGTCGAATTTTTCAGTTGTGCAAAAAATGGAGTTGGAACAAAGGAGCTAAAGCCGCAAATGCACCAGCAGTCTCAAGTAGGGATGGGAACTACTGACAGAAAAATTTCATGAAATTTTGATGAAAAGCTTCATTGCCGACCGTAATACATATGTACCCATAGGCCAAATCATATATTTGACAACAAACAAAATAGTGTTCACGAAGGGAAAAAAACCATTAAAGATCCACAAATAGGAAATTTCCTGAGAATTCCCATCCCTGCTCAAGAATCTCAGGGCTTTCATCCATGCAGCAGTAAACGATTTTAGTTCAATGCTCTGGTGACTGAATCGTATAAAACCTAATCATTTACCTACAGCCATTGGTATGTCGTCATATTAGACCAGAATAGCACTTAGTGAGTGATCGGATCTTAATGCAACACAATTATCATTGTTGGGGCGCTGTGCTGAAAACCTGGTGGTCATCACTGATTTTTTGTAAGTCTAACTCCAAATTAAGGCAAGACATAAAATTTCGAGCCTGAGAAGTAATTTTTAGCGAAATTACAGTGATTTGAGGTTGTCGCCAGGTCTTAAAAGACCTGATTACCACCAAATGGATTAAGAAAAGATTTTTACAGAGAAAATCTAATTATTGGAAAGCGGCCATTTTTACAGAGAAAATCTAATTACTGGAGTGAGAATAAAAAGAATTCAGTTATATCAAAGATAAAATTTCAGTTATATACACATACATGTCCTATATAAAAATTATATTCCAGTTTTAGAGTGTTCACTTGAAATTTCAAAACAGCGCTCTCAAAAGAAAGCAGGTTACTGAGGAGATACTAGTACCAGCTGGAAGATACTGTGCACATGGCATTACTCACAAGTGACACTGAAAAGGCTGAGGGATGAAACAGACCAGACTTCGCCTGTTTCACTCCTAAAGAGTGGCTTTGGTTCAATAATTCTGGTAATCTGAAAATGACGCGAGTCCGCACCATGAAAAATTGGAATATCAGCTTTGTCTCCTTCATGCATTACACATTACAGAAATCAATAAATAATATCACAAATAAATTACTTTCAACAAGTGGAAGTAGAAAATTACACATGAAATCACTACTCAGAACAATAAATCATCACCTAACAAAAAGCAAAAAAATCATCATATATGTCAAAATCACTGCCGTTCAAGAGAAAGAAATAATTGTTTTACTCCTACTGTGTTGCACAGAAGAACTGTACTAAGCCATGTAAATCTTGCAGCAAACTTTAAATGGCTGTAACATTTGAACGAATTAGGTTAATTCCAAAAAAACTTTTTTAATGAAATAAACAAAGATTGTTCCGGTGAAATAAAAAATCTTTCATTTTTCTAATGATTTGATGTCCTGTCTAGGGCAACCAAACAATAATGTTCAGAACTATACGAGGTTTCAGCCTGTCGGGTCAAGTTTTTTGACCGTTTCAATCTTGCCTGAAAAGCTCATTTACATCTCGTTCATTTTATGGGATCAATAGAACTTCATTTAAAGATGACAAGCCTTTTGATTTCATTCAATTACCTCCCCCGGTTCAAAAGTTACAGCTGTTTAAAAGTTTGTCACAAGACTTATGTGGCCTAGTATATCTATTCTAGACCAATTGCTATAAACAGGAAGCAGCTAACTGTCTTGTAAAGCTGCTTGTTCAAATCCGCACGTTAAAAAGAATACCAAATTAGATTTCAAATTTGGGAAAATTTGACGGATGATAAGTTTTCCTGAATGGTAGGTAACGCAATAAGAATCATTTCATGTCTAGGTGAATCAAATCTGATACACGTAAGTTTGAGATACTTGTGCAAAGACTGTCTGCTTTTTTGTGCATTTCACAGATTCAGTTATGTCAAAGTCATTTGCTCTCTTGTCCCCCGACCCAACTGCCTCAAAAATTATGCAAAAATGGCTCAGTAAGAAAAACCAAACACACCAATAACAAAGTCACACCCGATCACCGAAAAAAACCCACAAAAAACATTTCTCATCTTTTTCTCTTCCTATTCCAACCACATTTATAAACTTATCTTAAGGAGTTAACCCTTTCGCTGCCATGCCCAAACGCCCTTCCTGCCTTTAGGCTACCAGAATAAAAGATTGTCGGATGGAAAGACAGCACAAACCAGTATAAAATGAGGAATGCAAAACATGTCGGAATAATGTCAGTCGATACATCGGCCTCGTGGCAGCGTTAGCATGAAATGGTAGGGCCAATATATGGGCCATGTGGCAGTCATCCGCAACATATGATGGGCCAATGCATTGGTCCTGTGGCAGCAAGAGGGTTAAGAACAATTTCTGCTCTATTTGTACGAATGTCATGGTTTGAACTTTCTTCCTGAATGGCCAAATTGTATTTGTGTGTCTTAAGAAAAACAACAAAATGATCACTGGCAAGGCGCAAAGAAATAAACAAATTCCATGTTATGTTGCGTTCTCCAATAATTCATTATAAAAGAATAAAAAAATCACGAACAATTATGGGATAAAACAAAAGTGAGTGGATCTGGTGAAATCGGGCTTAAGGTGAAATTTTTACACCTCTTTAAAAAATCAAAATAAAATATTTCTCAGATGATTTCAAGCAAAATATTTGAACTAAATGCAGAAAAATAGCTAATCTTTCACATTACAAGCAAATCTCAATTTCCATAGTCCCCCCCCCCCCCCCCCGGTAAAAACATAACCAGATTTACTTAAATAGATAAATCCCACATTTCAATGTTCTTTTTTTAATGGTAAATATCTGGACTATAGGTAGGAAAACCCTCGATTGGAGAGGAGCACTTATGGCAAAGCCCGGTGCGGTAGGATTCTGGTTCCTGTCATCAAATCAACCCCCACCAACCAATCTGGCCAATCATCCATTCGATGGCTTGCTATCCCCCCCCCCCCCCCCCCCCCCCAAAGGTTTTGCAGACGTTTGAGACAATTCTACAGTATACATGCACGACAGTCATGATTTGTCCCATCCCGTCAACTTCAGTTAACACATTTATGCACAAACTTTACTCACAATGCACGACAGACAAATGAAATGATTTTAACATGAACTAAATACATGAAAAGCTTGTGCTACAATGTTTCATAATCTCCACCAGGACTTCCCAGGAATGCCTCCAAGTCATTGTCCACCTCAATCTCATTCTCTTGACTTTTCTTCTTCTTCTTTTTCTTCTCTTTCTTCACGCTCGATCCATCCTTGCTGGACTTGTCCTTCCCGCTTGCTCCGTCTTTCTTGTCCTTGCCTCTCTTCTTTTTATGTTTCTTTTCTGATCTTTCCTCCTCCTGGGAAACCAAAATAAAAACATTTGTAAAGTGAATTAAATCCCTCTTTCACACTGAACTGAGATCTTCTATTTATCACCTAATCTTCTCCAAATCACCTGAATATGTAGATTTCAAGCATACTTGGAGAAATATTTCTAAAGCAGTATTTCAACACCCTTTTTTTGCTCCATATCCATTTCAATTTTCAAAAAAAAAAACAAAAAAAAACATGGACCCTGCAATGATCGGTCAATGTTAGTGCACATTATGTAATTATCCCTACACCTCATTCTAAAGTCCCACACCCTACCAAAATATTGCCACGCTCCACCAGTGGAGCATGTGCCCCACCTTGCGAAACACGGATCTGAAGTATCCAACAGCCACCAAACCTGAATGATTTCCTCGTACTTGTTGCTAGAGCAGTTTGACTGATGTTATATCTCTCAGGTAACCAACACCCCTCGGTCTTAACTTAAATTGTCATAATTTCCATCTGCTCTGCTGGGCTTCTGTTTGTACAAACACTGCCACGCTTTGGGACAAAGGTTGGATAGAATTTGAGCAATGCCAGATGAGTCACTGTTCAAATTGTGAACTCTGAGTTGGTAAATCTCTTGAGTTGAGTTGCCACAGTGAGCTGAGAACCAGCAAATTTCACAAAATCTGAAAGCATCAATTTACTCTGTGATTTCCAGATTCATATTTCAAAATCAATTTTTCTCATGGCTCTTAACCACTTCACTGCCAGCTATATTATACACTGATATGCCGGGGAGATTCTGCTTACCCGTACAAATTTGTCTATATATCCTCGAGGACGCACTTAATCCCTTCACTGCCTGTAGCCCGTATCATGTCATAGTCCTGTACGCCGTACGGCCTACAGGCATATTGAGTGATGGGATAGGACATCATAGTCTCGTACGTCGCATGGGCTACAAGCATATAGAGTGATGGGATAGGCCCATGCGTTGTACGAACCACAGGCAGTGAAGGGGTTAAACTTTCTCTATCCATCATAACTCACACCACAATCACTAAAAAGAAAAAAACTGGAACCACAAACCTTGTCTTCTGTTCTCTTTTTCTTTTTCTTATGTTTAGCTGCAGTATGACTTGGCCCCTCCTCTTCAATATCAGATGTGACTTGTTCTGTGGACAATAAAAACATCTGGGTCATCATGGGGGGACTTTTCTTTCAGTTTTTTCTCCCCCCCCCCCCCCTCCCCCCCTTTTCATTTTCTGGGAGGAGATCCAGAGGATGACCAGCAAGAAGATGGCAGGATGACATCAGAAAGCATGACGGTACAATATGACAAGGACAGGCAGAGAAGAGGATCAGATGGAAGAAAACTGCGGAGGGTTACACCCTGCAGTGGATGAACAACGCCTAGAAGAAAAGTGTAAATATTGCAAAAAGAAAAACCTGTATGTAGCAAAGCCTCACAAAAGAAATAATGCAGAAGCAATAAAATAAAATAAAACACATTGGAAAGGTCAAGACAAATCAAGCTTTCGTTAACAAACCTTCATCAGGAAGAAAATAGCAGGATGGGAACTTGACAAAAAGAAGAAATGTCAAGAAAGAATAAATTTCTGATTATTTTGGGATTTATTGCATAGTTTCTTCATAGTTTGTTTCCGATGTGGGGTTTTGCAACATACACTCTTTTCTATGTTTTTGCCACACTTTAACCTGGTCTCTGGGAGTGTAGTCCTCCAGACTGAACTGACACCAGATACTTACTGACTTTGATCACAGCACTGTCTTCATCATCCTCATCTTCATCATCACTGTCGACTTTCACAACCTTACTCTTGGGTTTGGTGGGCTTGGAAGGTGGCGCCTTCTTGGTTTTCTCTGGTTTGGCAGTGCTCTGATTGGAGACAACACAACCATAATGTAACATGATGATAAGAAACTATTCTTCAGGCTGCAGCATTGACAAAAACATTTGGCCACATTGCACCACAATGAACCACTCCCGCCACTAATTTTTTTTTGTAGTAAGATAATCATATTATAAAGGAAGTAAGGCCTCCAATGTAATCATGAAAGGATTGTTAACCACTGAGCCTTAAATTCCAGAAAATATATTACGCATAGAAAGACGTAATGGTGTAGGTGGGCATAGTATAAAAGATCTTAAGTTCGCTATATATTTTAATATTTTAGTTGATTTTGAGCCACAACTGAGTTGAACAAAAGAAAGGGTCCCAACATTTTGAGCCGGAAAAAAGAAACTCTTCAAGTGGAATTATAAAGTACTAGCTGAGGTCCCCGGCCCTGCCCGGGATAAATCGGTTTGAATATTGGTTTCAGTTCTGGGTGGTTATTATGGACCTGCTTCATCTGGCCTGTTTCTATTTGTTTATTTTAATTTTGTTTGTTTGTTTTTAAATACGCCTTACTGCTCTGCCTTTGTGAGTTGACACCCTGCGCATCCTGCACTACAGCATGATTTGCGCACGGGTTAGTGTGTTTGATAGTGAACACATCGCAGGAAGTGATCTCGAAACCTTAAAATGGCGAACCATGACTCGAAATAGATCTAAATGATGGCGAAACAATAAATTTCCAATAAAAAAAACTATACCGATTTGAGACTTCTATTAAAAACTGTGCACCATTACATCCATTCTGATGCACCATATAAAATTTGAAGTCTGAGTGTTCAGTGGTTCAGAAGCCTTTTGCAACGAAAAATCTCAAGTCCACAAATATATATAGTATAGATGACAGGAAATTTCATTCTGCATCTTAATTTGCATATTGGTGATCAAAACTCAGCTTTAAAAATCACATCCATGTGTTCCCCGAGTCAGTGGGCCAACTAGTAACAATAATAATAATAATGAAGATCATTTATATAGTGCCCAATCCAAAATTTTAAATTTACTCTAGGCAATTTACAGAAAGTCTTGTTCTCTCCATCTGCAACTCACCCCCTCTCTTTCACCCACAATCTGTTGCATACTCTTATGTTAGACAGACAAACACACGCACACATAACCTAGGCACATATGGCAGAAATTAAAACAATAAAACACTCTCCACTCCCTCTCTGCCCGCTGTCGTTCAGCTTTGGCTGCTTTGATGTCCAGTGTCATCCGTGACAAAAAGATGACAGAGTACATTTTATTATGCCATATCATGGCCTGATCTTAATTTTGGTAAAAAAAGGGGTAATATAATAAAACAGCATTGGGGGAATGTATTTTTTGACTGTCTCCCTCATTCTACATTCAAACAACCTGTTGATTCAAACTCACACAATCAATATGGGAAAAAGGACAAAATTCTATACTGAACACAAACCTTGGATTCAAGCTGGTCCAACCAGCTGTTCAATTCTTCTGAGGGCACCTCAACCGCATTTGCATCTTCACCATCTTCTACAGCACCATCATTATTGTCCGCACCACCACCAGCCTGCCTGTCGTCGCTGCTGCTGCTAAGCTGTGGTTTAAGGGTTGTGTGATCACGTTTGTGAGTGCTGCTTTTCTCCGAAGATTTCGCAGCTGAATTTTGTGCGGAAGTTTTCATGGAAGGAATGAATGACTTTGAAAGGGCAACTACATCATCTTCTTCATCTTCTGATTCTGTTACAATGACATCAAACGCTGTTTTCTTCTGAACAGGACTGGCTGCTTTAACTGCCGCCCCTTTAGATGATTTACCATTGACTGAAATGTTTTTATTTTTGGATACTGGTGGCGCTTCATCTTCACTGGTAAGGTCTGCATCTTGTGTAACAGCAGGATTGAAAGCACTAGGTTCATCATCTTCATTATCACTGTCTTGAGTTACGCTGTTGGTTTTATTCTTAGATGCCGCAGCAGCATTGGAAGTTTTTTTATTGGCTGCTTCATCTTCGGAGGAAGAGTCATGACCTTTGGTGGAAGCGACGGCCACAGCTGGTGACATCATCTCATCCTCTGAGTCCAGATCATCTTGAAAGCCCGCAACCATTGGATTGGCTTCTTCTTCCTCACTGAAATCCACAAAAATGTGGAAGACCAAGGAAACGGTTATTGGTAATACAAACAGTGTCTTCCAATAAGTACAGCTGTCATCAGTGGACACAGTTGTCCCTATAGGGTGGGGTTGAAGTTAGTTAGGTTTGGGTAGAGTTGTTTAGGCTGATGCTTGGAAAGTGCCGAACTGCAATGCGTATGCTTTGGTAGGGAAACTGACCCTAACCCTGACTCTAACCCTAAGCTGTACGGACAAGAAAGCCCACAGAGACAACTGGCCCGGCTGAAACAACGGAAATCCAAAATGACATCACCACACACCATACCTAAATCTGGGAGTTTTCAGGAACAGTTGCACAACAACATGTTTATATTTTGAAATTCAAACTTGGAATCAAAATAACTCATTAAACCCCAGACAATGTTTAATGACCCCCCATTCCCCCACCCACCCACATGAGGTTGGAATTTGCTAATATTCAATATTACGAAGACATGAGAAAACCCAAAAGAGGCCATTTCAGAACAGTTGATCTCTGACATCTTTATATAACTTGCTGCAATGACATGAATGCTTGAATGTTCTGTGATGCCAGCAGTTTGTTATAGAAGAAGTAAAAAATCACACAGATTTTAAATTCTAAGAAAGGTTAAATAAATTTTCTGTCATTTCTTTCCACTAAACCAAACTTAGACATGCATATTGATACTGAATGTTTCTATACACCTACTCAGATTTCAGAGAAACACCATTTTGATTATGAATATGATTAGATAGTATATCACCACAACCATACTATATTTTAAACAATGTTAGATGTGCTGCGCTCCGAAAATCAACGTCTCGACCCAGAGCTAAGTACTTGTATTGGGTTAACATTCTAGAAATTTTATTACTTGCTCAAATGTTTTATTGGTTCACATTTCTATCCTGTGACACTTTTTTCCTGATGAAGATCAATTGATTGAAAGCTTGATCTGTCTTCCCTTTTCCTTTGCATTTTTACTGTTTCTGTATTATTTCTTACGCTAGGCTTTACTACATACAATTTTTTCTTTTTGCCATATTTTGTATTTTAAGTGTTGCATTTTCAATCATTTAATCCATTTTGTGAAATTTAAACATTTGCAAGCCAACCTTCAATCACTGTTTTGTGCCTCCTTGTAAAAAATTCAAGCTCGGAGTAAGATGGATAGGAACCTACAGTAATGAGTACATATATCATCATTGCTCTACATGACAGACTCATGCCAAATGGCAACTGATGGTTCATTGCAATCCTAAGCATGGGGGCTGTCAGATAATATTATAGAAAAAGAAATGTGCCATTAGGAATATGTAATAATCCAATACAATCATAATGACCTAAGTCACCAAATGACAAGAAAAGAAACAGTTTTTTCTTACTTTCTCAAAAGTGTCCAAAATAACATGTCATTAGCATAGAGAAGTGATGATATGTAATATATACCTGTCCTCCTCCTCATTTTTCCCGGACTCTTTCATCCCTGGAACATCCTTTGTGTCGTCCAAGAAACTGCTGTCCAGTCCATCCATATCAGGGACAAAATCCTCCACACTCTTCACCGACTGGACGGGCTCTCCTCCAGCGGGTAGATCTGATAAATGTACATACACACAGCAGTGTTTTCATCAGTATGTGTTTTTTTTGTTGTTGTTGTTGTTTTTGTTATTTCTATTGTATTCTGAAATCGGTTGTCCCAGTGCTGCTTTATTCTATCTACTTTTTAGAAAAAACTGAGGCAACCGATTTCAGAATACAATAGAAATAACATTGTTAGCATGGAGAGGAAAGTAGGTCGCTGCGGTACACAATACCGCTTTGTGCATTTCCATGGGGCGCAAGAACTTACAAACGGCTGTAAATAGTTCAGTCAGTCCAAAAATATGAACAAACCACACTAAACAGATATACCTACTATCTTCGGTGAAGACGGTCTCTTTCAATTCTTCAATTTCTTGTTTACCGCAGCCACCTAGTTTCACGATTTGGTAGAAGTGAGATCTCTCTATAAATCAATACTCTCTGGTTGTATTCCCTGCCAATCCATAGCTTACTGTGTGAAATATTAGTCCCTGAACAACAACAGCCACAACACTAAAACTGGAAACAATTAACACTGAATTTCTCAGCTGAGCAAAATGTGGAGTTGGAACAAACAAGAACTAAGGTTACAATATATAAAGCTATAATGAGATCACATGACCACACAAAAAAATCTCACCTAAGCTTTTTGGAGGAACCACAGATGGGTTTGGGTTCTTGCTGCCCTTGAAAATTCTGGAGAATATTCCAGTTTTTGTCCCCTCTGCTTGTGGGGTTGTTGCCGGAGTGCTCTTCTCTGATTGGCTGCCTTTGGATGGGGTGACAGCAGGATCTGCTTGTTGACTGGCTGTGTTGGAGTCTCCAGCCCCACCCACTGGAGGTGCACTGGGAATGGAGGGCTGGGAAATGGACTTGGGGACTGAAATCAGTTGGAAAACCAGAAATGATTATTATATGTGGGTTTAAAGTTAATAAAGGAAGTGATCACATCTCATACTATCCATACCACTGGATATGGGTGGAGTGAGAATCTGCCTGGAAAACAATCTCTCTGAACCAGTTTTATTTTGATTCAGACATAAAACAGCAGCAAAAAAAATGAATCACAGCTTAAATTCTCGTCATTTCAGAAACTATAAGCTAATGCCACTGCATCACAGAAGGTGGACAAAACACAAGATTAAAAACACTGTATATTGACGGATGTGCTGCCCTCCGATCATCCAAGTTTGGGACTCGCAGGCATTAAATAGTCGCATTGGTTTAACTTTGTACCATTTTTTCATGTGTTTAATTTTCTTACTTGTTTAACTTCCTATCCCGTTGAACAGATTTTTTTCCTTGAAGAAAATTACTACAGCAAGGAGCTTGATTTGTCTTTCCTTTTTCTTCAGTTTTTTTGTAATGTTTCTGTTTTATCTCTTAAACAAGGCTTTGCTACATACAATATTTTCTTTTTTGCAATATTTTGACATTGTAGAGAGTATAAAGTAAAGAAGGCAAGTGATCATATCTCGTACTATACGTACCACTAGATGCAGATGAAGTAATTGCTGTGTTGGTATTGCTGGTGCTAGTTTGTATGGCACTGGTTTTGCCAGGACCGCCACCACTGCTAACTGTGGTGGATGCAGAGCTCACAATGACTGGTGTCCCGTCCTTGCCCACCAGTGCCCCAGATTTGTCCTGTTTGATGGTCGCATCGGCCACCGCTTTCTCTGACAGTTTCTCTTGCTGAGCTCTTCTCTTTTGCACTAGCGACTCAAGGAATCTACAAAATTATGGGTGGAGAAAAAAAAAAGGCTACATTTCAAGGCTGATAAATGCAACATCAAAATTCAATTTTCATTCAGTCACGGCTTCAGTGTGACAATTTTTCATACAGCAGAGTCCATGTAGTTCGAACTTTGGTAGTTTGAATTTCTTTTTAATTGAAAATAATCTCAAGGACTGTTTTTTCTTTTTCTTTATCTCTTTTAAAATGTCTTTTGATGATTCAAATTAGAACAGATCAATTTCTGATAATTCGAACTGATCAAGTTCACACACTCTGAATGTAACTTTGAATTTCCTGCTACTGAAAACCCTAACATCCACAAAGCCCCATTCAGTGTCAGCAATCCAGAGGGGGGCAAAAGAAAGGGGTAAGGGTAACACAGTGCAGCAACAGGGCGAGAAATATGATTGTGGCATTGTGTGGGGGCAAGTGAGGCATCGTTACACTGCACAATGGTCAGTCCACACCACTGACAGTGAGGTCAGCCAGCAGATGGGATAATGCTTGTGCTAGCTGTAGACCTACAGACCAACAAACGCTAGTGAATGTCCTTATCAACTGATGACGTCACCACACCACATGCTTAGTGAGTGGGCTTACTACTACACTATGCTTACACAATATGCGCGGTACCGCCAATGTGTGGTCACTTCTAAATAAATAATGTTTTAATCCAAAGGATGCGCGTGTTGGTGTGTGTGTGTGGGAGGGGGAGATAATTATATGTATTTAATTATACGTAATTATATGGTGTAAAC
Organism: Onchidella celtica; assembly: GCA_963931925.1. Classification (NCBI taxonomy): domain Eukaryota; kingdom Metazoa; phylum Mollusca; class Gastropoda; order Systellommatophora; family Onchidiidae; genus Onchidella; species Onchidella celtica. The sequence continues at coordinate 11,942,046 of OZ007577.1, forward strand.
ATCATTGAAGTGGTTATTTCCCAGCTTTGAGGTAATTCGAACTCTGGCAAATTGACGTCAAATTGACTTCCAGACAGCTTCAAATTAAGTGGACTCTACGGTGCTTGTAATGTCATGGTATATCTTGAATCTTTCATTTTTCAATTAACAAAATGGTGAATATAGGTCCCCCTCATCAGTTTGCTATATTTTCTCAAGTTGCACGGCTCCAATATATTATTACTGACTCTAGACTGTTGCCTCATGTAAACAGAAGTTGCCGAATACATTGTTTTCAAATCTGCTCAAAACCGTAAAACTACAAATGTACAAACTTACAAATCATAATTCTGCTCCTCTGAGTCTTCGTGAATCTCCAGTTCCTCCACTGTTGACATCATGTCATTCATGTTGGTCTCCAGCTGTTTCAACAATGTTTCCCTCTAGCATTAGAGACCAAAAAAAAAGACCAATTCATGATTATTTGCATTTCCAAACAATGACATGAAAACAATAAAAGTAGAAGAGAGGACATTTCAATATTTTCAGACAAGAACCAAAAAAACAAACAAACAAACAAAAAAACAATAAAAAAGAGAGCATTTCATCTTTTCCAAACAACAGTAAAAAAAAAAACATTAAAAAAGAGGACATTTCAATTTTTCCAAACAACAACAACATGAAAAAACATTAAAAAAGAGGACTTTTCAACTTTTTCCAAACAACAAAAATACATTAAAAGAGGACATTTCAACTTTTCCAAACCATAACAACAACAACAACAACAACAACAAAAAAACCTTTTCCAAACAATAACAACAAAAAAATGGGAGAGAGGACATTTCAACATTTCCAAACAAAACCAACCGCGAACACAAAAGACACAGCAATATCATCTTATCGTATCATTCCTTGTCCTGAAACTGATGAGTCAGGTCAACTCACCTGAAGTTGAAGGAAAGGCAGGTTAAAGAACATGTGCAGATACTTCAGTCCAAATCCATTTCTCATGGAAGATTCAGCATAACGAATTTTACCTGCTCCCTCAGGCCTGAAAATATGAGACATAGCAGTATTGTTGCCAATAAACAGCATTATTTTTTTAACATTTAATGTCATTTACAAAATTTGTTATCCTTTTACTACAGCCAAAAATAAAAAGTGATAGCGGGCTTGCCAATTAATGCAGGCCTACCAACTAAATGATATTTCAATAAGAGGGACCTCATGGACTATGTAAACCCCTGACATACATACAAAGGCCAATTGAAACTTTCAGTTATTGTGATTTCCAGAGGGGCACAAAGGAAGAGAAGGGTATTAAAGGGGTGATAATGATGCAGGAGGGCCATAAATGGGCATATACAGGGCATCTGCTGACTTGTTTAACAGCATACGTAGATGGGTTTTATGAACAGAAAGGGCCTATTTTTGTGACGTGCATTTGATATAGAATGTTTTCTGTTTTATAATGAATAATCAGCACGTCTATTGTCATTAATAAGGCTTTGAAAGAAAACTTCATCATCATCTAGTGTCTTGTCTGGAGCAGGCATTGACGGTTATGGTTCGCCGTCCCACTCCTTCACTCGAGGCCCTCATGAATGAGTTGTTGTTCATTGTGTTGTTGGTCGCCCATGTGTTCAGGCTATTTATGAATGTTTGCACAATGGCGTCCTTGTCTTCTCTTCCCTTTGATTTTTCCTGTCATACTAAGTTGTTCCACCTCTCCTTTTCTGTAAACATAACCCATAAATTTCATGTCACCGCCTTATTGTCTTGTTGGGTGATCTTTTCATGTTTGCCATTTCCAGCACTTCTTGACTGGACTTCTTTTCTGTCCATGATATTTTCAGCATCCTCCTTACAAACCACATTTCTGTTGCTTCAAGTTTTCCTATAATAATATTGTTGTGATTGTCCACCATAATTTGTCTATAATCTGTGTCTCCTTGTGAAATGTATCTATTTCTATTGGGTTTGAGCATGGATGTTTTTTTCTCTTTCGAGGGGAGGGAGGGAGCACACAGTGAAATAAAATTTGAGGCCAAAGGGAGCAATTGCCTGAAAAAAAAGATTAAGAAGAACAACGATAAAAATTAATATTTTTTTGCCTCCAAGGTGCAGTTTTTCCCCATCTCACCTCTCCTGCTGACACTGTTCCACAAAATAGCGAGCTTTGTCCTCGGTCACTGTCCTGTGATGGCCCATATCTCGATGGTTGCCGAGGACCAGAATTGGCAGCTGGCTAGGAACTTTTTCAATCTCTCGTTCCACATACCCGAAAGTCCTAATGCAACAGCAAAAGACAAACTTGGTTTATGTGGTAACAATGATATTTTAAATTGCCTTTAGTTTCATGTTCAATTTTCAAGTAAGGATCTATTACTATGGGGTTTGAAGTTTGCAAAATCCAGCCACAGGCATAAAAGTGTGGTAATTTTTACAAGATTGCAAACCTCCAGTTCTCAAAACAGATACTGTACTTTTGAGTGAGGAAAACAAATTCAGAGGCCATCTGTCAATTTTTTGCATTTAAGAAATCTCTTAATTGGTGTTCAGGCCTTTATTTTAGGAGGTTTGCTGCCCTTGGCATTTACACCTCACTGTTCTTGTTTTTTTAATTCTCCTTGTTGTGGATTTTTACATTTTCCTATTGGTGCGTTTCTTTTTCTTTAGTATTATCTGACAGCCCTTGTGCTCAGCAAAGCAATGAATCATCAGTTGCCTATTAGCCTAGGTCTGACAAATGCCATTATCGTACAGCAATGACAGCATGCATATGATTGTTGTTGCCAAAATGGGGATATGAACACAACAAAGATGTTCTTCTAGTTTCCATTCCCTCTGTTTCTATTATAAGAGGTGATGGAATGTTAAAGCTCCAAACATACTGGCAACTGGGAAGGCAAGGTGGAATCAGAGATGACTCACCAATGTTTTGTGATGTCAAACACAAAGACAACACCATGGGTTCCTTTGTAAACGTCCAAAAATTCAGCATCCAAGCATGGCTCCTCTGGACTCTGTCAGGACAATGACAAGCAGTTGGAAATGATCGATATCAGAGAATCATGAATAAATAACAAGTTACACCTTGAAAAATTACACTCATCTTCAAAAAATTTATAAAATTCTTCAGTGACGAGACTGCATTTTCCACATGCAACACCAAACTATTGACACTTTGGGGCAACTAACTTTCAATTCATTAGTCCTATTTTCTCGTCCGCACAATACTTTCATTTTTGTACCCTATATTCTTGGTTGAAAAATTGGTTACAATTTGAAGTTCACACATCAGTGGTGTCGGGTGCAAACTAGGCTAAGTCAAGATAAGGTGAGCAAATTTTACAGGAGGTACAAAAAACTGCGGATGAAACTAAAGGGAAATGGACCTAGCCGGTTTGATCACACGCCTATTTTGAGTATTTCTATTGGATAATGCAAAAAGCTACTTTCGCATATGATGCAGGATTCCAAGTTTCACAAACTCGTACTATGAAAAAATATGAAATTGTCTGACCTAGCTGGTTTGTGCTCGACACCATCAACATATTGTAATAATTTCGGGTATTGTTCACCACAGCTAGGAGAGGTGCAAGTTATGAATGCAGTAATCTCTCTCTATATATGATGATGTCCCTTCTTCCCTCCCTCTCTCCAAAATACCAGTCACAACAAGGACCAAACTCACAGGAATATCAGTATTGTCCATCTTCAGTCCATCCAACTTGCGTCGTTTCCTGCCCTTGTCCACCACATCCCAAACCTCTACTTTGACTACATCATCGGTAGCTCTGTAGTTCCACTGAATGGATGCCACCTACGACAGATCAATTAGCAGTGTCACATTATTACACAACATGTTTTGTATCTCACCCAAATGACGCTATAATAATTATGTTCTAGTGTTTAGACTTTATGAGGCTGAGTGTTTTCCAGAGCAAATGGATGAAAAAAAGACAATTATTGGATATATCTCTGATAGAGATACTTAGAATAGGCTTGTCTTCATGTCATTAAATAAAATAAAATCTTTCACACAGTATCACATTAACTCTAGAAGCATATTATCTTCTTCTTCTGCAGTTGAGATATAACTGATATTATATATAATATCACTTCAACAGGCTCTATAAATTTAGCACAAACTAGAGCTAATCAAAGTGAAATGCTACTCTTGTTAAATATGATATTTATATGATTTACCACTTACATGAAGAATTAATACCACAAACCTCCGAAGACTGAAATTCTACTGATTCTTCCATTCCTATTAAACCTGAGAGAGACATACCTGAATTTCATCTGTAGGAATGTATTCTTCCTTGAACTTTTGTCCTTGGAGGCGATAAAACAGGGCAGTCTTCCCAACATTTTTGTCACCTCGAATGACAATTTTCACTGCAAAGTAAAGAAGCAAAATCAGTCTGTTGTCTCACAATAAATGCACACAGAGATTCATTAATTGTTTTTTGATCCGCGCATTTGACTTAGTATGAAAAAAAAATTTGCAGTAACAATGACAAAATACTGCAATTTTCTTCCAATATATTTCCCATGCCAAATCCTTCCACTCTCTACTCTTACCTATAAACAGGTCTCTCTTTATTAAAATGTACACAAAATGCAGCGTACTTACTGTTGTACTGCACTCCTTTAGCAAACCTCCTCTGCAGCTGAGCTCCCATGGTTTGCATGCCATGGGGAGGAGTTCCCGGTGACCTTGTGTCATCCGCAGATTTGTTGAGTAAGCGCTTGAACAGCGACATGGTTCAGGTGCTGTTGATGCCACTTCTGCAGCGCCACACTCACCAAGTTTGTCTCAACCTCCTGAGGAACAATATAAGCTTATTTAAATAACGATGGTAGGCCTACATGAGTAATACTGATGGCAGAAAGGTTTAGATGCTATAACTCAAAATCCAGTAGGCCTTCTTTGCTTTGCCAATACATTTAAAAAGAAATTAATCAATTACAGAAAACTGCTCATTTTCACCATCATCTTATTAATATTACAAAAAGAAAGCAATGGCAGGAGTATTCATTATGGTGCAATTCTGGGCCCCTTTTTGTTCATCGTTACAGCCTGAAAATGAAACTGAAAGACAGTGTCAAAAACTGTAAAATTTAATTAATTTCCTTGGTGTCCACTAATTATCTAACCAAGCAGTCTCTTCTCTGTATCCACCCATTACTTGTATTCAAATTTCAGGCAATCTTTTAAAAGCATTGCCAGGATAGTAAAATACAATTATCTGTTTCATTTTTGCTCCCATTGATACGCCAGTGCATGCAAGATTGTATTTTACATGTGTTCAGTTTGGACAATTTGTTATTTGATGTGATTTCCTGGCCAAAAACGAGTAGTGAGTGCCCTGGTGAGCGTGAGATCAGAAGCACCGCTGTAATATTATGGGAAACTTTCTAGATCAGAGAGAGAGAGAGAAAAGGGTCCGAGAGCACAAATTTATCCTGACTTGACACAGTAGAGTAGGCTAGATTCAGTGTAATGGCAATGCTAGGTACATCATCTCTCTTTTTAGCGTTAAATTTCTGACATCCATTCACCCCAGCTTGTAGTATATATGCTTTTGAACGATCTATACTGTAACCGTTAAATTCCTTAATTTTACCGTTCAGCTGTTTGGCCTACCCATGGTTAGCCCTGTACCCCTCCCATTTTATTTGGATAGAATTAGAAAGATTCATGGTTTGTGAATCCTTTCATTGTCAGGGATGATGCCGACTAAAGCTCTATCATTTCAAACATCAGATCTATGTTGCAGCCGATAAATATGATATTAAAGCTTTTGACAATCCAATGTGGATAGATTCTTACATTTAAAAAAAGTATAGTCTCAAAAAACCTTCGTATTGGACTTCAGTTTACGACGATTGACACCATCTTGGATCCTGACCGGAAGTTGTACAACATCAATATTGTTGCCGCTCGTTCGGGTCCACCATTACTATGGTCCCATATTTTTTCCTATTCCCCAAAAACCCACAGAAAATGTTGGGTCGCGTAAGGCTTGAAGCAAAGTAATATTGCAAAACCTAGCGTAAGAAATAATACAGTAACGATATAATAAAACATAGGCTATCGTTCTTGCATCATTTCTTACTCGAGGCGTAGCAACATACAACTTTTATTTTTTGTTCTTATCTGATTATCATGCACGCCACAATTGTCGTACTGTAAAAATATAAAAATTCGATCGCTTTCCCTTGTACGGCTGAATTAGAATGTTTCAAATTTTAAATTCTTCATCGCATTTTTTTAATGATATAACTTCAGAGTTGGTTGTTGTTGTTTCATTAGACAGCACTTTTCAGCCTATCGAATCACCCTCTATACCTTACACACATACACACACGCGCAGACACACACATTCGTACATACACACGCACAAAGAGAAAGAGAGAGAGAGAGAGAGAGAGAGAAAGAGAGAGAGAGACCATCATAATGCACAAGTCCAACAAGTGTGTTGTTGAGATGACGTGACCAATCCCCCATCTCCCTTGTGTGGCCAACCATCGCCTCCAGTGTATGTATGACTGTTAATTGATTAAACTTTAAATAAAACATGTATAGTCGTCTGGTCACCGTATTGTGGATTCAGTAAGACTTCATTAATGTCTGACATTTAGTATTTTGCCTAGACTAATTCATAGGACAAGAGGAATCGTTGTTGGGATATTTATGGGTTTGCCATGCTGTTCGTGCATGGCACTAAAAGCTACTGAGAGGAGAGAGGAACATACCTTAAACACACGTACAGAGAGATGGATGGGCAGAAAGAAGAGTGGTGAGAGACGAGACTGGATAGTAAGGTCGAGAGAGACAGATAAAAAGAGAGATCTAATATAGAGAGAGGGGCGGAATCTGAAAGGGAGAGAGAGAACAAGCAAGAGAAACAGATAGAGAATGGAGAGGGGAGAGGGAGAGACAGACAGACAGAGGAAGAAAGAGAAAGAAAGAGAGAGGGGGTGAATACGAAAGAGAGAGGGGGAGAAGGAGACAGGCAGGCACAGAGAGAGGGGAGGGGAGAGAGAGAGAGAAAGAGAGCGAGAGGGAGAAAGAGCTGAGAAAGGACGAGGGCGAATACTGCAAAGAGAGATGAAGAGCAGATCCGAGCTACAGACAAAGAAAGAGAGAGAGACAGAATGAATGAGAGAGAGAAGGGAGAGAGAGAAAGGAAGAGAAGGAGAGAGAGGGAAAGAGAGAGAAAGAGAGGGCAAAAGAGAGAGAGACAGACAGACAGAGACAGACAGAGAAAGAAAGGACGAAAGAGAGGGGGGAAGGAGAGTGAAACAGCCAGAGAAAGAGACAGACAGAAAGAGGAAGAAACAGTGAGAGCGAGAGTGAATAAATTATGGTAAGGGTATACAGTTGAAACGTTAGCAAAACTGAAGAGAATACGTTGCATTTCTGTCTACGTTTCGAACAAATCCCATGAAAACCATACATTTTTAAAGGAAAACAAGCAGGCATTCGGTCATTTGGGGTCCTCTTGACGCACGCGCGCACACACACACACACACACGCACGTACACACACACAGAGGGGTGGTGTAAAAGGGAAAGAAGGAGACACGCTGACTGGATAAGGAAGCAGAAGAGGGAGGGAGAAAGAGCGGGGCAGGGGGGGGGGGAGAAGGATAAAGAGACACACAGACAATACAGGTACAATGAGAGAGAGAGGCAGAGATTAGAGGGAGACTGCGAGAATAGGAAGAGGCAGGGACAGAGAGATAGAGAGAGATGAGAGGCAGAGAGAGAGAGTGAGACAGAGCGACGGAGAAAAAGAGAGACACCCAGACAGACGACAGACATATACACACACACACACACACACAAATAACGCACACAGTCTACTATTTTAAACGCCTCCTTTTCACCAATTAGTATTGCAAGCTTTTATTAGGGTTAGTGTTAGGATAAACATTAATTACGTGCAACCGGTCAGAGAACCCTAAAAGCAAATCTTCAATTCATGACCTTTTCACTGGACGAACTAGATCTAAAACCCATACTCACACATACAATAAACGCATAAAGCCAGCTATTTGAGACGCCCCTTTGTCACCCTGTAGAATTGTAGGTTTCTGTTATAAGATGTACAAGTCCAACAAGTTAGCCGTAAAAGTCCGACAGATCCAACGCACAAGTCCAACAAGTTGGCCGAAAAATTCCGACAAGTCTGATGTACAAGTCCAAAAAGTTGGACGAAAAAATCCCAAGAGTCCGATGCACAAATCCAACAATTAGGCTGAAAAAAGTCTGACAGGTCCGATGCACAAGTCCAACAAGTTGGGGAACATTTTTCAAAGCCTGACCCACAAGTCTGACCAGCTGGCCAAACAATTTGCATAGTCCGATGCACAAGTCTAACAAGTTGGCCCAAAAATTTTGACAAGACTGACACACAATTCCGACAGGTTGGCAAAAAAAATTCTCACAAGTCTGACGTACAAATCCAACAAGTGGCATAAAAAATTCTCCCGAGTCTTGCGCACAAGTCTGACAAGTTGGCCAAAAGATTTTGACAAGTCTAATACACAAATCCTACTAGTTGGCAGAAAAGTCTGACATACAAGGTTAACATGTTGGACGAAAAGTTCTGACAAGTCTGTTGCAGAAGTCCGATAATCTGGATAAAAAATTTTGACAAGTCTGGCGTACAAGCCCAACAAGTTGGCCAAAAAATTCCAACAAGTCTTATCCAAAAGTACAAAAAGTTGGCCAAAAAATTCCAACAAGTCTTATCCAGAAGTACAAAAAGTTGGCCAAAAAATTTTGACAAGACTGATGCACAAATCGAAGAAGTTGGAAAAAAAAGTGTGACAAGTTTGACGCACAAGTCCAACAAGTTGGCTGAAAAATTCTGACTAGTTGACTTAAAACTTTTGACAAGTCTAACGCACAAGTCCAACTAGTTGCCCCCCAAAAATTTGACAAGTCTGATGCACAAGTCTAACAAGTTGGCCAAAAAATTTTAACAATTCTCATGCACAAGTCCGACAAGGTGGCCAAAAAAGTTTAGCAAGTCTGACACACAAATCCAACATGTTGGTCGAAAAAATTCCAACAAGTAGAACACACAAGTCTGACAAGTTGGCCAAAAAATCCGACAAGACCAACGCACAAGTCCAATAAGCTAGATCAAAAATCCAACAAGTCCGAGGCACAAGTTCAACAAATTGGCCGAAAAATTTGTATAAGTTTGACGCACAAATCCGACAAGTTGGCCAAAAATGTCTGACAAGTCTGACACGCAAGTCCAACAAGGTGGCCGAACAAATCTGATAAGTCAGATGTGCGAGTGCAACAAGTCAAACGCACAAGTCCGAATGTTGGCCAAAATATCTGATAAAACCGACGTACAAATCCAGTAAGTTGGCCAAAAAATCCGACAAGTCAGATGCAAAGTTCAAGAAGTTGGCCGAAAAATCCGGCAAGTCCAACAAGTTGGCCAAAGAAATCAAACAGGTTCAACGTACAAATCGAACGAGTTGGCCGGAGGAAGTTTGATAATTCAAAAACAAAAGTCCAATAAGTTGGTTGAGAAAAGTCTGACAAGTTTGACACACAAGTCTGGCAAGTTGGCAAAAATCCGACAAATCTGAAGGATAAGTAAAAGAAGTGGGCCAAAAATCCGACAAGTCTGATGCACGAGTCCAAGAAGTTGGCTGAAAATATCTGACAAGTCTGACTCACAAGTTCAAGAAAATTTGACAAGTCTGACATACAAGTCCAAGAAGTTGGCCGAAAAAATCTAAGAAGTCTGACACACAAGTCCAAGAAGTTGTTAAAAAAAATCTGACAAGTCTGGCGCATGAGTCCAAGAAGTTTTCCGAAAATATCTGACAAGTCTGATGCACAAGATCAAAAAGTTGGCTGAAAAAATCTGACAAGTCTGACGCATGAGTCCAAGAAGTTGGCCAAAAAAATCTGACAGGTCTGACGCACAAGTCCAAGAAGTTGACCAAAAAAATCCAAGAAGTCTGACACACAAGTCCAAGAAGTTGGCCGAAAAAATCGACAAGCCTGACGCACAAGTCCAAGAAATTGGGGAAAAAAATCCGAGAAGTCTAACGCACAAGTTCAAGGAGTTGGCCCCAAAAAATCCAAGAAGTCTGACGTACAAGTCCAAGAAGTTGACTGAAAAATTCGACAAGTCTGATGCACAAGTTCAAGAAGTTGGCCGAAAAAATCCGAGAAGTCTGACACACTAGTCCAGGAAGTTGACAGAAAAAATCTAAGAAGTCTGACGCACAAGTCCAAGAAGTTGGCCAAAAAAATCCGATAGGTCTGACGCACAAGTCCAAGAAGTTGGCCGAAAAAATTCGACAATTCTGACGCACAAGTCCAAGAAGTTGGCAGAAAAAATCTGACAAATCTGACCCATGAGTCTATGAAATTGGCCAAAAAAAATCTGACAATTCTGACACACAAGACCAAGAAGTTGGCCAAAAAAATTCGACAAGTCTAACGCACAAACAAGTCTAAGAAGTCGGCAGAAAAAATCCGACAAGTCTGACCCATGAGTCCAAAAGTTGGCCAAAAAAATCTGACAATTCTGATACACAAGTCCAAGAAGTTGGCCAAAAAAAATCCGACAAGTCTGACGCACAAGTCTAGGAAATTGGCAGAAAAAATCTGACAAGCTTGACACACGGGTTCAAGAAGTCGGTCAAAAAAATCCAAGAAGTGAGATGCACAAGTTCAAGAAGTTGGCCGAAAGAATCCGACAAGTCTGAGGCATAAGTATAAGAAGTTGGCCGAAAAAATGTGACAAGTCTGACACACAAGTCCAAGAAGTTAACTTAAAAAATTGGACAAGTCTGACACACAAGTACAAGAAGTTAACTTTAAAAATTCGACAAGTCTGACGTTGACGCACAAGTTCAAGCAGTTGGCCAAAAAAATTCGACAAATCTGAGGCACAAGTTCAAGAAGTTGGACGAAAAATCTAACTAGTCTGATGCATAAGTCCAAGAAGTTGGCCAAAAAAAATCCAAGAAGTCTGATGCACAAGTCCAAGAAGTTGGCCGAAAAAATTCGACAATTCTGACGCACAAGTCCAAGAAGTTGGCAGAAAAAATCTGACAAGTCTGACCCATGAGTCCAAAAAGTTGGCTAAAAAAATCTGACAATTTTGACATACAAGTCCAAGAAGTTGGCCAAAAAAATCCAACAAGTCTGACGCACAAGTAGAAGAAATTGGCAGAAAAAATCTGACAAGCTTGATGCACGAGTTCAAGAAGTTGGTCAAAAAAATCCAAGAAGTGAGACGCACAAGTTCAAAAAGTTGGCCGAAAGAATCCGACAAGTCTGAGGCATAAGTATAAGAAGTTGGCCGAAAAAATGTGACAAGTCTGACACACAAGTCCAAGAAGTTAACTTAAAAAATTGGACAAGTCTGACGCACAAGTACCAGAAGTTAACTTTAAAAATTCGACAAGTCTGATGTTGACGCACAAGTTCAAGCAGTTGGCCAAAAAAATTCGACAATTCTGAGGCACAAGTTCAAGAAGTTGGACGAAAAAATCTAACTAGTCTGATGCACAAGTCCAAGAAGTTGGCCGAAAAAATCCGAGAAGTCTGACGCATAAGTCCAAGAAGTTGGCCGAAAAAATGTGACAAGTCTGATGCACAAGTCCAAGAAGTTAACTTTAAAAATTCGATAAGTCTGATGCACAAGTCCAAGAAGTTGGCCGAAAAAATCCAACCGGTCTGACGCACTAATCCAAGAAGTTGGCCAAAAAAATCTAAGAAGTCTGACGCACAAGTCCAACAAGTTGGCCGAAAAAATCTGACAAGTCTGACGCACAAGTCCAAGAAGTTGGTCAAAAAAATCTGACAAGTCTGACACACGAGTCCGAGAAGTTGGCAGAAAAAATTTGACAAGTCTGACCCATGAGTCCAAGAAATTGGCCGAAAAATCCGACAAGTGTGACGCACAAGTTCAAGAAGTTGGCAGAAGAAATCCAAGAAGTGAGACGCGCAAGTTCAAGAAGTTGGCTAAAAATATCTCACAAGTCTGATGCACAAGTTTAAAAAGTTGGCCAAAAAAAGTCCGACAAGTCCGACGCACAAGTCCAAGAAGTTGGCCGAAAAATCCGACAATTCTGACGCACAAGTCCAAGAAATTGGGAAAAAAAATCCGAGAAGTCTAACGCAAGTCTTGAGTTGGCCAAAAAGAATCCAAGAAGTCTGACGTACAAGTCCAAGAAGTTGACTGAAAAATGCGACAAGTCTGACGCACAAGTCCAACAAATTGGCCAAAAAAAGTCTGATAAGTTTGAAACACACATCTGACAAGTTGGCAGAAAAAAGATGCACAAGTCCGAAAAGTTGGCCGAAAAAGTTTGACAAGTCCGACTCAAAAGTCCGACAAGTTGGCCGCAAAAATCCGACAAGTCTGTCGCACTCGTCCAACAAGTTTGCCGAAAAATTCCAACAAGTCTGACACACGGGTCCAACAAGTTGGCCAAAAAATTTTGAAGTCTGATGCACAAAAAAATTTCGACACATCTAATACACAAGTCCAACAAGTTGGCCGAAAAAGTCTGACAAGCCTGAGGCACAAGTCTCACAAGCCCAAAAACTTCATCACACGTCCAAAAAGACCGAGAAGTCCGTAACACAAATTCAACAAAGCCGCACTGGTGCCACAAATCGAACAAGTCATCCGCACAAATCCGATAAGTCTGACAAGTCCACACCGCACAAGTCTGACAAGTTTGTCAACTCTGTCAAGTCGGTCGAACAGGTTCGACAAGTCTGAAAAGTATGACAAAGGCAACAAGTCATCAAAATAAGTCCGACAAGTCTATTGCACAGGTTTGACAAGTCCACTGCACAAACCTCACAACTTTGACATGTCTGAGATGCCGGCTGCACAATTATGGCAAATTCGATAAATCCGCCGCACAAGTCCAACAAAGTTTGCCAAACAAGTCCGCCAAGTCCAATATAATCTAAGAAGTCCACCGCAGATGTCCAACAAACCCGTAGCACTAGTCCAACAGGTCTGCCGCATAAGTCTGAAAAGCCAGGGGAACAAGTCTGACGAGGCTGACAAGTCCACCGCGCAAGTCTCAGATGTCTGCAGAACACAAGTTCCCTGCAGAAGTCCGACAAGTCCAAGAAGTCCGGATCACAGGTTCGACAAGTATGTCAAGTTCGCCGCACAAGTCGGACAAGTCTGCTGCACAAGTCCAACAAGTCCGCCCCACAAGTCCGACTATCCCATGGCACAAGTCTGACAAGTTGAACAAGTCCGCGCTCCGAACAAGTCTAAATAGTCTGACATTTTCAGCGAGTCCGACAAGTTCAAAAAGTCCATGGTACAGTTCGACAAGTTCAAGAAGTTCGACAAGTCTGCTGCATAGGTTCGACAAGTCTGAGAAATCCGTTGCACAAGTCAGACAAGTCTGACAAGTCTTCCGTAAAACTTTGTTTCCACGAGATATGTGGTTTGTCCATGACATCAACGTTATATGTCATAATCTAGAGGTCATAGGATTTTTAGTGTTAATGGTGGTGAGGTCTGGCAAGTCCGACAAGTTTTCCCTACTACTGTAAAATTTTATTTCCACAAGATAGGCGGTTTGGCCACAACACCGACGACGTAGATCATAATTTAGAAGTTATGGGATTTTTAGTGATAAGGGTGGTGAAGTCGTTCCTTTGGTGATGGATGTGTCTATTTTGGTATCGAATTTGGAATTCTAAATAGGGACTTTCTCATAATGTCAGACATAAAACTATTATGAAATTAATTTAATGTTTTGTTAGACGTATTTTATTTTTATTCAGACTTGTAAACCAGAGGAAGAAAAACCTTAATGTAAATGCAAGTGCAAAGTTTCACAGTTTCAAGAAAGTAAGAGAAAGTATTCAATGGGTAGTGACATTCATTTTAAAGAGAATATATAATGGTATCGATTCCTGCACCTGCTTTCTGTTTGTAGACAAAAGTCAAGAAGATGCCAAGGGCAAAGGGAGGTAATCATGTGTGTAGTTTACACTTTTTGCAAAAAAGAATATTTATGCCCTATTTCCAATAGAAGGCTTACATCTTTGGCTTATAGTGTTAATCGGACGTGTTTGAATGAAAACCATGTATTTTAAGTAAGGTTTGTAAAGAAATGGATTTAATATGTGAGTTTATGCATAATGAAGTCAAACCCATAACGGCAGACAATGTATGGATTCAGTGTCATATAAGAAAAACCCAAATTTATTTATAGTACAGAACAGCCACTTTGGGGAAACCCGGGTGGTCACTGGCTCCTGCTTCCATGTAGCGTCGAGGTCGGCGGTCGACCAAGGTACTCGCACGGCTAGTCATGCCCAACTAGTCTGTAAAGCTTAGGGTCTGGCGAGATTTCCTCCCCTAAGGCGCTACTGAGGGTTGGGGTGGAGTTTGGTCGGGGGTAGGCCGGACAAAACATACGGATTAGAACCTACTTCCTTAGATCTTAAGGGGCAACTGGTACTTTAGTGTATTAGACTTAGGATCGTCCATGTCATGGGAAAAGTGCTCTCGCAACCATATAGTCACACGGCACATCCGTGCTAGGTAGGGTAGTGTGTGCTGGAGTCCCCGTGCCACTATTTTTTGTTTGTTTTTAATTCACTTATTTTTTTCTCTAAACAGAATTCAATGAACAACAACAATAACAACAATAACTGCTGAGCATTTGCAAAGTTCACGAGAGAGTGGGATGTATTTTTTGATATTGTCTCTGTTAGGGGATTTCTTATTGCTGCAGCAAATAAAAATTTAATGTTTGAATTGTGAAACGCCATGTTTTGTTTATTGACTTGTCGAACGCAGCGTGTCAAAACACATATTGTGGACTGCAGGATTGGTTGTATAAAAGATGGAAGAAAGTGTAGCGGAATAGGATCGCCCTGTGCTCTTGATTTATACAAGAGTAAAATTACAACTATTACCAGGGAGAGAACATACGGAACCTTTCAAGATAGAGAAAGCTAGCACTTCAAGGCAAGCTCTTTGCAGCTTCGTGAAATATTCCACTCAAACCCTTTTGACACACATGGAAAACGCACTTATTCTAAAGCTTGCTGCGTAGAGCGCCGCTTGTAAACTCAAGTGTGTTTTGAAATATTGAAAGTGAATTCTTTTTCAGGCTTTGAAGCGACTTGCTGTGTAATGCAGTATGTAGTTACTTGCACTTTTCGATCCTCTGGTGCAACAAAATGGATGTAGACTCCCATCTTAATACATGAGAGGGTGTTATGACAAGTGAAGCGCTTGCTTTTCGGGGGTTCATCTATGTGCATCCTCGGCAGCAACAGGCGCTTTTTTTAAAATGCGCGTATCTGAAATGCGCTGACTTTCTTGCGCCCCTACAGTGGAGTAGTGTGGGTTGCCAGCGCCCGGGGTAAGGCAGATATTGCGCCCTCTGAGTCCCTTCCACCAGTCCAGTATTGAACCCCCCCCCCACCCCCCTTCCTCAAGAATATGTAATGTATTCTAAGAAAAATGTAATTAAAATGTATTTATTCCTAGGATACTCAAATAGATCTAAAATCGCCTGGTTTTAATTTGTGCAACTTATTGAAATCTGCATTGAAATCTCTCTTAATTGACAGTATTATAAGGTTACTTAGTCTCTCTTGGTTCATTGTAGAGCTCTGATACCTTTTGATTCATTTAAATTTTGAGAAACTTCTTTCGCAATTGGCAGTTGGAACAGTGATAGTTTCAAAATGTTAAAAGAAAGTTAGTCAAACTCTCTTGCAGCTTCCACTTGTACACCCACAGAAGCAAATGTAAAAAGAATATAATAACAGTTGATAGTTGCAAAAATGTAACTCGATAGGGATTAGAAAATACTTTCCAAAAATACTTTGGATGCGTAAATCATTAAATGCTTTTGAGACAATGTTTAGAAATGGTTTAAGATACCGCTAATGGCAAGGACTCAGTTTTGACCCAGTGTCATTTTGTCACCGTTGTTGTCCTTTATCTTGAAGCTTGACCCTCGAAGGTCAATAACTGCCCTATTTTGACATTATATACATATGACTACCGCGTTAACAAGACAATCGTCACAAAAAACAACAACAACAAAAATAAAATTAAAAACCCACGTGAACAACAAAATTCAACAAACGATCGAACTCCTAACGACACGTGCACACACTTGACAAAGTCCAACGTCCGCCCGACAAGTCCGCCCGGCAAGTCCGACCAAATACTCAAATATCTATTTATCACACACACATACAGATATATACACACACACATCCACACAATCACATCCACGCACACACACACACACACACACACATATGCACATGTTGCATTTAATTGCAACAATATTTACGGACGGACCATTTATTAATAAGATCCGAGATTTTCATCAGCTATTAAGGGGCCCATACACGATCAAAAAAGTCGTCAAAATTTTGATTCAAATTTTTGACATCAAAATTTTGATGAGAAATTTGGTCGTGTGTAGGGTGTTTTGATGTCCAAAAAAAATTTGAATCAAAATTTTGACGGATCAACTTCAGTTGATATTTTTTGATGAGTTGTCAAATTTTTGATACGAGCTATCAAATTTTTGATTCGTTTGTGGGCTCGTGTCAAAATTTTGATCAAATAAATTTCTTTTTCCTAGTTGACAACCAAGACGACAGGACAAGAAATTAAATAAGAAATCACAATGTCTTCAAAGTAAGAGAATGAAAAGAAATTTTTAATAGAGCTGCTTGAGGTGTATCAGACATTGCCGGCACTGTGGAAAATCAAGTCGGAGGACTATCACAACCGGTTTAAAAAAGCTGAATCCTACAACACCCTTTTGAGGAAATATCAGGAATTTTTTAAACAAGGATCAATGGAAGAAATGAAAAAAAAGCTTAACAATATGCAAACAAACTTTAGAAACGAGCTACGAAAGATCGAGAAAAGTTCAAGATCAGGAGCTGGCAGTGACGAACTATACGAGTCAAGTGCATGGTTCATGTCTGCGATGATGTTCTTAAAAGACCAAGAGACCCCTGCCAGGTCAAGAAGTACCCTGCCGGATGTAAGCAACACTGAACAAGACACAATTGATGGAAGTAAATTGTATTTATTATTGTCCCCCAATTTCTTCTAGCCATGAAAACTGCAATTGATCCATAAGCCCAGGAAATCTTGACATTCTATTCCAGTTGACTATTGTGAAGTCAACCCTGCACCAAATCGCGTTCAGTTTCATTTTATCCATTAACCATACACAGGCCACACAGTCTCATTTTGATGCACATAAAGTCTGTTTGTATGAAATCATTACGCAATTCTGGCATCTTGCCATGGAACTTGTCCTTGTGTGCAAAAGTGTTGGCGGTAAGAATCTCGTACACCGCGTACCACCGCTCCAATGTTTCTACTTCTGCATGTCCTCAAACTTTCAATTAGATGTTGTTCTTCTCGCCAGTCCGCTGGGTGGATCTCGTGATTAGCATCTTCCCAGTCCACACTTCCAGCTCTCAAGTAGTGTTTTGATTTCTTGCGAGGGAAATTGTGCAGATAACAGCATGCTAGCGTAATAGTTGCAGCTTTTTCAGGGGCAAGTTGTTTGGGGCTTCGAAATACCCCAAACCTGGCGGAAAGTATCCCAAAAGCATTTTCTGACACCCGCCTCGCTCTGCTCAAGCGATAGTTGAACACGCGTTGGTCATGATCTAATTTGTCCCCTCCGTATGGCTTTAAAAGATTTTCTGTCATTCCAAATGCATCATCTGCGACGAAAACAAACGGCATTTTGCTTCCGTTCTGAACTATTGGCTCTAGTTGCGGAAGGTTCAAAGCGGCTTCTTCAAGGCGTCGGCCGAATTCAGTCACTGCTATCACCCCTCCATCAGAAACGCGCCCATTAACGCCTGCATCGGCCATAATGAATTCATAATTGGCATTGACAACTGCCATGAGTACGATGCTGAAGAATTTCTTGTAATTGAAGTAAAATGAACCGGATCCGACAGGTTTTTTGATAGCAATGTGCTTTCCATCTATAGCACCTAAGCAGTGCGGAAAATTCCAGGCCGACTTGAAGGCTTCACTCGTCAGTCTCCATTCTTCTGGTGTTGTTGGAATCTGAAAAATGAATTAAATCTTGCTATTAAAAATTCAAAAACTCCCCCCCCCCCCTATTTGAACTCATTCTTTGTTTTATTTTGATTGGCATATGTATTTAGTGTAGTGATTAGGAGAGTGCTGTTGAGGATTGAAGTATTGATCCTACTTATTAAGACAGCTTGTTTTAGTTAAATTTATCTGGAGTTTACATTACTAAAAGCTACTAACAGTGGTTACTTTGGGTTACATTGAGTAAACATAAAGTAAAAGGGAACATTTTAGCCTTTAAAACACGAGTAAATCAATAAAACAAATGTCATTATGAAGCCTGGCACATAGATCTGAGCAAAAATATAATAATTCAAAAACTTACGATTGTTGAAATATCGATACCAAACAAAGTCTAATCAAATTCGTGTGTGATTCTATTCCAGGATGAAGGTTGCCCACAAGAAAGTACTAAAGATGGAGAAGCAGAAGACAGCGAGGAACCATCTACATCTGCAGCGATAACACGCCCACTGCCCAGACCGACAACGCCGTCATCCTCCAATCAGTCTGTGCCTACTACTACTATCAGAAAACGAAAATCAGCCCCGGAAGCCGAGAAAGCGGAGCTCCTGTCGTTGGCCAAAGCACGCTTAACTGAGCCGGACGACCCGTACCTGAGCCAAGCCAAGACATGGGCACATGAATTGAAAAGTATGGATCCCAGGCAACAGCTGTGGGCGAAGAAAGCCGTAAATGACATCTTATTTGAAGGCCGATGCGGAACGCTGCACAAACATTCAGTCCAAATTAATTGTGACACTCCCACACTGCACAGCAGTCGATGCAGTACACCATATTATTCTCAGACGAAATCTGCCTCCTTCTTGAAGAATGACCAAGGCGGACACTTTTCGCAAGAGCCAAATGAATGCATTGGAAACCACAGCAGTCTCGCTCAGTTTTTCAGCAATTTCAACCCTAACGTTTAAGAAGATTGTGAAAATCGACATTTCTTATGGTGTGCATTCTGCTTTTGTTTTTTTGCTTAGATTCCCTTTTTCTTTCATTTGTCATATCATACCAATGTCACTTCATTTTGATGTTCAATACTTTGGTTTAATAATAAACTTTCAAATTTCAAAAACAGTTACATCATGTTGAATTTGTCATTGTATTTCCGTTTTAAAAAAGGCATTGATTTATAAAAGGTACAGGTGTGCCCACCCTCTTGATTCCTGAGGCTAGTTAAAGAGTCTTATTTTTAAACTTGCGCCATGAAGCTTCCTTTTCTGTTATAGCGTTTTCACAGTTCTTAAAAGACAAAGACCAACACATTAACAACAATATCGTACAATGCAAATTCACCTCACCTTTATAACCCCCTGACGCTTCAGACAAACGATAATGGCCTCGCATGTTTCGATGACCAACTTTCCTATCGCTTGTGGCGATGTTGCTGTCAGGAATTTCAAGTCTTCAAAGGAATTTCCAGACGCCAGGTACCTCAGTGTGATGGACAAGCGTTCACTTGGTGAAATGGATGAACGCATTACTGTGTCTTTTTTCCTTATCAATGGCTCAACAAGGCCGAGTAACTCATCAAACGATTGCGCATCCATTCGTAGGAAGTTACGGAAGTCCTCAGGTTCGCTAATACGTAATTCTTTTAGAAGATTAGCCTGTCCGTAGGTTCCGCGCTGTAATAACCAGTTCTTGGACCATTTCCGCCGTTTACGAGGTCTTTCATCCGAGTCCAAGGCAATTACAAGTGCTATGGCCACTGGTACGTCCATGTCGAAGATTTTGACAAAACTGAATTTTGATTAAAAAAAAACGTGGATACGTGTGTGGGAAATTGTACATCAAAATTTTGAATCAAAATTTCCCATCAAAAATTTGAATCAAAATTTTGACGACTTTTTTGATCGTGTATGGGCCCCTTTAGGCTTCAAATTTTCTGTCATTGTTCCTTTTCTTTCCCCTAACTCAAATCCAACAGATCCATTTCACAAGACGACAGACTACATACAAATTATGATGATGCCAAGTTTTTCAAAACCTTTTTAATGATAATAAGCGTGTTCATATCCATCCCATTTCTTGTCGAATGCGCTAAAAAAAAAAAAAAAAAGTCGACCTTTTCTGTTCATAAAACCCGTCTAGCTCGTGCTGTTGAACAAGTCAGCCCCCAAATCATCCTCCACTCAATTCCCCCCCCCCCCCCTCCTCCCCCGCCCCCAGCAGAAAGACGCCGTGCTTCAACGTTTTCGTACCTTGTTGCCCTTTTCTTTTCTGTTTTTGCCCACATGGACATCAAAATCGTCTTCTCCCCGACATCACCCACGTTGGGGAACCACTGATGATGTAAGCCTTAGCTTTTCGTAAAAAAAAAAAAAGGCTTTCTGGAAATATGACCTACAAAATTTAATATTGAAAGGTCATAATATTATAGACCAGTCCCACATAAATTTGACCTTCCATTCCAGTTTTTATTATTCCGACTGCCGCGAGGTAAAACTATCGTGTCTTCCCTGCTAACGCCCCGGACGTCTCTGTCGGCTGTCACGGGCTGGAAGCATGGTAAATAATTATTTGTATTCAAATTTATTTTTTTTTAAAGTCTCGTCACGATGGCTTACCAGGTGGACCTCGATTTGTAAACTCGTGTTAATGTAGCTTTTTTTTTTTTCGATTTCCCCACGCAGACATTAGCGAATGATCACGTCCTCAGGGACCATTCATAAGGTACACACGCTCCGGGGGGGGGGGGGGGAGTTGGGGAAAATTGCTCTAGCGTACGAAAAGCATACAAGGGAGTGCTGGGGGAGTGTAAATGCGGTTTTCAAAGACGGGGATATATGGAAAATTTTGGTTTCAATCACTCCCCACCCCCCTCGTCTTTACACACACTGCCAACATCCCACCCCCAACTCCAACTCGTGGAGCATACGTGCTGCCATTTTCAAGACGGGGTTAAAAACATATTTATTTGAGAAATATCTATAGTGTGTGTGTGTGTGTGTGTGTGTGTGTGTCTGCCAGCTGGCCGTTTATGTGTACGTGTGTGTGTGTGCATAATTATATTCCATCATGTTATTGTAAAGCGCCTTGAGGCATGGCTAAAGGCGCTATATAAATCTACTTTATTATTATTATTATTAAAGTATGGACAAAAGTTCACCCATATCCCTTTTCCCCAACCAACCTTAGTCGCAGAAACACTTATTCTTTTCCTGTACCTATTGCTGTCTCTTCAGGCGCCAAACCAAACAGCCGCTTTGAGGGCTAGGAAGAAGAAAGAGAAGAAGAAGAAGTCGTAGAAGAAAGGTAAGAAACAAGAAAAAAATACAGAAGAAACATGATAGAAGACAAAAAAAACAACAACAACAACATGAAGAACTGAGAAGTGTAAATGCTTAGGGCAGTGATCCTCCTAAAACAAAGATCTCATTTTTGCCCTGGCAAATTAAATTATGGGGGGAAAAGGCTTGGGGTCAAAAAAGAAAAAAAAAGCCCAAATCAAGCTTAACCCTTAGAAGATGCTAAGGAGGATGATCGGCCCAATTAATTATTTTACAGTGAAAAGACGAACGGGCCATTGAGAGAGTTCTGATTAGTCATGTCATGGTCTTGTAGCCAAACAGAACACTTGTTTCATAACATCTACGGATCTGTACATCAATGGCGGATCTCCCTGCTGTTGTCAACTTATGATCATTTTTGTTTGCTGTTGTTGTTTTTTTGTCCGTGAACCTCCGCCTTTCTAGATGGGTAACATGCAAGATATCCCCGCCCCCAAAGAAATAAAAAACTTTATTAATGGTCCCCCAAGCAAATTAAACAACAGCACGATCAACAACTTGCTGTTTTATATATTATATTTTAAATTTTAATGCCAGTTGCGAACAATTTCTAAAGTACACGTACATGTAGCTCACGAGATGCACGGATAGTCCGCTCTGAGCCAAGGCCGAGAGATGCAACGTGGTTATAATATAAAATAAGTTAGTCAGTCCACTCTTTTACCGCACAGCGATAACATCGGTTTGAGAAAGGGGAAAAGAATTTTTGCAGTTGGTCCAAAGTGTGACTGAAAAGTTGTCTGCCTGATGAGGGTGGAGTCCTTCTACAAAGTATGGTAAATTTTTCTTGTTTGTATTCATGATTTCATAGATTGTCAGCCTCAGGTCCCTTTGCCTTTGGTGTGTCTTAGATACCAGAGACAGGGAGGGAATCACCGGATAACCATGTCTGTAAAAGGCAGAGAACCAAGAATGCTCAAAGTAAACGTTTTAGACTAGGGACACAGTAACAAAATGCCAAAAAATTGTGGACAGGAGTATCAAATGACTTAAACAACTTTAGTCTGGTACGTGTGCACGCTGCGCAGTTTAAAGATACTTTGGCAGTTGGAAATCGAGAAAAGCAGGCCTAACAAGACCCTTACCCAGGCAAAATTACGGCTCACGGACGACTCTAAAGTCTCATCCTTGCAATATCCTTAAAGTGTGACTCAGCTGGAACTCCTCCCCATATTAGCTTGTGATCTCGCATAGATTTTATGTCCGTGTTACAAGCGGAAGGTCTTCCGCCCGTCCGCGCCAGTCAAGAAAACACACTAAAGAGGGGACTTTTGAGCGGGATTAAAAAGGTTGAGTTTAGTATTTGTATGGGACAAAGAAAGAAAGAGAGGGAGGAGAGTACCTTACTCGAGCGCCACTTTGTCAGATTGTCAGATTAAGTAACGACGTGAGGGTCTAGTCAGTTTGTGTCATCGAGGCCGTAGGCCGATGTTCGTCTGGGCAGTAGTCAGATTGACATATCAGGGAAAGCCCCCGGGGTAGCTATGTATCATCTCTTTTAGTTAGTTCCTGGTCTTTGGCGCTCGAGTACGGAACTCCTTCCGAAAGAAAGAAATAGTTGGTTTGAATGGGTGGTATTTTTGTTGTTTTTATCTCGCTTCCAAATCATCTCGATTTCTCTACGTTAGAAACATCTGAAAGAGAACACATACATAGTAATCATAAATCATGACGATACTGGGATCCGCACCACACGTCTTAACCATTTCGCGGTCCCATTTCGCCACGCAGGTGAGTTAACAGCTTGTCGGTAGTCATTTACTAATACTCACATACTGCACCCTTGACCTAAATTAGGGAAAGTTACCGACCTTGTTAATTTGCAGTTTTAAAAAATGATGAATCGGCTTAGTAGCGAAACAATCCGATTTCAGCTGCTCGGAGATTGCATGATCTGGGCTAATGAGGGCCTACTTGAGTGTACGTCGATCGCCAATGGCTACCCCAGCCCCTTTTCGCCCGATTAGTCAATCTGATTACCGCCCATTGATACAAACTGACTAGACCCTCACGACCCCAGGTCCATCTGACCATTCCATGTGTTGTGAGTTTAAATTCCTCAACACCATATCAAGTTTTGTTTCAGCAAACCTTCGCCAGTCGCGCTTTTGGTAAATTCTGTGATCGTGACCTCTCCCCAGCAAGTTTCAAAATGGCAGCTGTTTTCGGATTTTGTCTCCCTTCAGACTTTCTTCTGGGACTGTACTGTTTTTCTTGGCCAGTGTGTTACAAATGTTATTGTGAATATGAAATGATAATTGGGGGAGGACTTCCGAATGCGTTCCATAGCTCGACAAGTGCATAGGCATTGTCAGATTGATATGTAACGATGTGAGGGTCCAGTCAGTTTGTATCACCGAGGCCGTAGGCCGATGTTCGTCTGGGCAGTGTCAGATTGACATATAATATATCAGGGAAAGCCGCCGGGTTAGCTATGTATTGTTTTCACTCGGGCTATGGAACGCATTCGGAAGTCCTTCCATAATTGGTCATAAGGTCTGGAACAATGTGTAACCGTGAGCTTTACTTAATAGCGGTAAAAATTATGGCGCGGACGGGTGGAAGACCTCCCTAAGAAGCTACTCTGAGGATCTTCTTCTTCTTCTTCTCATGAAGTTGATTCGTCTATGTAAAAGACGATCCCTCAACTGCACCATATGCGACTCGACGTTACTCGATGTTCGGAAAGCGAGGACTATTTGCCCATGTGAAGGTTCTGCAGCTACTCCAGATCTCAGATGGCGTCATACTATGTTAGCTGTTTGTGTGTGGACCAGCACAGACTTGGATGTCAAACCCTGAGGCAGCCACCGAGAAAACCTTGTTTGGGGTAATGGTCAGAGAGAAACAAAGCTGGAATATTTGGTAAGTTTATACACACCCAACTTGCATCATTGCCTTCTTTCTTGGTATTTTTACATTTACACAGGTTTAATGAATTCTATGGGCTCTGGACCTATAAGTTCCTGGTGGAGCCATGTCTGGCTCAATCTCCGTGGTGTTAAACGCCGGACACCGATGATGTATAATGATGCTAGTAATCATGGGCGTACGTGCCAGGGGGCAGTTTACCCTCTCCCCACCTCCCTCAGATTGGGGAAAAGCAAAAACAAAAAAAAACATGCATCGAGTTCCGTATGCTTCGACAGACCAGTCAATTACTAACTTTAAACCTATTTCTAACTTTGGCCTTATCCTAACCTTAAATCTTATCGATCTCTAACACTGTCTTTTACCCTTTCAAACAAAGCAAAAAAAAAAGAAAAGAAAAAAATCCAGCCTATAAAGAATTGAAAGGGTTAACAATGGTCGGGTCGCATAACAAAATTAGATACTTTATTTCATATTGTGTCGGTGGACGTCAGCCATTCAGATTCTGAAAGAGATGAGGAAACCGGGGATTTGAGGATGAAATGTCGTTTAAAGGCACGATGATCGCGAGTTGCCATAGTATGACGCCATCTGAGATAATTGTATTTATAATTTTTTTGACGTGCTAGCAAGAATTCTGGTTTGAACACCAATGCTGCTGATAGCTTCTTCTATAAGCTTTAATGTCGCCTTGGAGAAGAGTTTGTTGCTTTTGGAAACTTTCACCTGCGATTGTATTAGCTTAATGGAGTTTCGATCGAATTGGTAGTGTGGTAGACCGTCTTTCGTGACTTTAATTCTTGTTCCAACTCCATTTTTTTGCACAACTGAAAAATTCGACGTTAAAAGTTTGCGGCTTTGGTATTAAGATAACGACTTAGAATAAATCAGAACTGTGAAACAGCTTGATAAATGCCACAACGCATTTTAAACAAGTGTCAAAGTGTGCATTTGTTATACCTCCTCTACATACTAAAAGATCTCCAGTTTTTCAGAAAATGGAGATAGAACAGAAACTAATGTCGCGCTTTGTGTTCGTTCTCTCATGCAATGCAATGGAATCTACAGAGAAGTGGCGGCTTGTTCTTCACACGGATGCTCTGTTTTGATTCTGGCCTCCTCCACCAGGTTTATAGTAATGTCTCCTTCTGTCCCATCGTTCTTTTATATTGTCTATTGACTTGCGTTTTCCCAGCACAATGTGACCGTTATAGTACAAACTCAAATTCGTCCACTGTCGGTACCGTCTGGAGAGGAGCACCATATGAGTTAAAACTTATTTCATGTTCTGTGTGTCGATCACCGAGTCCTGCATTACGATAAGCATAGAGCGTTTTAAATGGATATGCGCTATATAAATGCTATACATTATTATTTATTATTATAAAAACGTCTAGCTAAAGGACTAACTTGCTGGTGGAAGGGGCACACGGAATCTCCTAAAGTCATACCTTTGTAATTTTCCTCTTGTGTAACTCAAATGAGACTCTTCCAGCCAACGGCGTATAAAGCTTGCAACAGGAGACGCTGGCAAGAGACAATATTTCCATCCGGCAATAGAGAGCAATACCAACCAAAATTAATAAAAAATACATGACATGAGATGTAATGATTCCTGGGTTTTTCAGAAATAGACTTTGTGAAATACGAGAAAAAGATTGCATGATGCAAAGCTCCGCGTCAGTTGCTGTTTTTTTTTATCTTCAAAATAGACTTTGTTGAGTCTTTTTGGCTTCGGATTAAACTTGCCGTCCTTGAATGCATTACTCCGCCACCCTCAACTTAGTTTCAATACCTTTTCATCATGTGTATTATCATAGTGGAAGGAAATTTAGGGCAGCGGTTGAGTCGAGATTTTACCGAACGTCAGCTCGATAACGGCTAGGCTTATTATATTGCGCCATGCAGTTATTCGACGAGAAGTCCGCGTCAGATCTTGAAAGGTACGTGCCTAGGATGGGGGGGGGGGGTGGAGGGATTCTATTAAAATTGAAAACGTATTCACGTATAATTGGAAATGCCAGAGAAGATATAAAGGTTTTTCTAGTGCTTCAAAAGAGGTAAGAGCGGGCATGTTAAAATCAATACTCAAGATTATTTTATAGAAAGCGAGATGACATGGCTCGCCCTCGGGCTTGGCATACTTAGGACGCTAAAATCCACTGACCACAGTAATTATAATTACATCAGTGTGTCTGTGGAACTTGGTACATCAATCTGTCGTTGTGGACTTCAGCGTTGGGTCTTTACCTGCGCAATATAGTAAACTATCCTGACTTTGTGCAACTGAATACCAATCGGTCGCCGAAGTTTGAGAAAAGTTGTGTAGGTAATGTGGGGAAAATGGACAGTTGATCAGGATGTCGAATGTCCAGCAGATTCTTAGTCATTCAAGTCCATTCCTGATCCCTGTGCAATATAGGACTTTGCGCAACTAAATACCAATTGGTCGCCGAAGTTTGAGAAAAGTTGTACAGGCAATGTGGGAAAAATTAATGGACAATTTGTCAGGATGTATAATGTGCTGTCAGATTCATGGTCATTCAATCCCATTTTTTATATTGATCTGGCCAATATACAGAATGCATAACGGCCTTATTCTGTACTTCTGGGCTCGGCTCGGCAGTCGGAATGAGAACACTGTGCAATAATAAATCGTGACTTAATGTACCAGCTGCATTTGCCATGATCTTCCCATTTTACCACTCATTTGGTTGATTTGAGGTCTTTATTTTAGGAGGTTCGCTGCCCTTGGCATTTACACCTCACTTTACTTGTTTTATTATTTCTTGTTCTGGCGGGGGGGGGGGGGGGGGGGAGGATATGGATAAATTTTAATCTATTAATTTCAATTTTGCCCGGGCAGCGGCCTTTCGGCCTGCTCTTTACGATTTCCAACTGCCAAGGTATCTTTAACGTGCGCAACGTTTGCAAAATTTCACCACTCATTTGGTGAAATCAAAACGCACAACGATCCACACTCTGTATTGCCTGGCTCTGCTAGGTAGTTGGAATGAGGAGACCGTTGTGCAGTATTAAGTCGTGACTAATGTACCAGCTGCATGTTATGATCATCACACTTTCCCACTCAGCCGGGTAAATCAAAACGCACAATGCTCCACTCTGTATTACTGGGCTCTGCTCGGTAGTCGGAATGAAAAACGTTGTGCAGTAATAAATGACCACACAAAATACCACCAGCATGTCATGATCTTCCCACTCCCCCCCCCCCCCACACACAGTTGGTCAAATCAAAACTCACAAAGGTCCACATTCTGTGTTACTGGGCCCTGCTCGGTAGTCGGAATGAGAACATTGTGCAGTAATGAATGACCACACAAAATACCAGCAACATGCCATGATCTTCCCACTTCCCCATACCGTTGGTCAAATCAAAACTCACAAAGGTCCACATTCTGTGTTACTGGGCTCTGCTCGGTAGTCGGAATGAGGGGGACGCTGTGCAGTAATAGACTACACAAAGTACCAGCTACATGTACCATGATCTTCCCACTCACGGATAGTCATTTATCAAAACGTACAACGGCCCACTATGTATTGCTGGCGTCTGCTCGGAAGATGGGATGAGAACGCTGTGCATTTATAAATGACTACACAATGCACCAGCTACATGTGCCACGATTTTCCCCATTCACAGATGACAGCTAAGTCAAAACTCACAAAGATCCATACTCTGTATTGCTGGGCTCTGCTCGGTAGTCGGAATGATGGGAATGTTGTGCAGTAGTCAACCATGTCCAATGTTCCAGCTACATGTACCACGATTACGCCAGTCAGGAATGCTCCAAAGTCAAAACGCTTGACCGTCCACTCTGTAGTGCTGGGACTCTGCTCTTGATGGTCGGTTTTGAAAAAATAAGTGCTGCATGTAGCGTTTCTAAAGAAATCAATACGTATTGCCCAAATGCATACGCCGTAGCTGTGAATATTTCTGTTGTCGTTAACAAACCATAGGATCCGAGGTCGGCTCCTCACAGCTTTCTCTGTAGGTACGGTAGGAACTTATTTTGTGGTGGGCAAACCCATAACAAAATGCGAGAAATCTTAATTCCGAATGAAACAAAACTCAGTTTAATTTCAGTTAAAACTTTTTTTTTTACCGAATCTCATGTAATGTACATTATGTATCTAATTTCCAACATCTTTTAACTTTCTGGTATGTCAGCCTTTGTTTCCATTGATTCAGTGAGAAGCCGGAAGGAGGGGGGGGGGAGGCAAAGGGAGGGGGATTTCCACAATTTAGGCCTACCAATAGAAAAGGTCTTTTCAGTAAGCCACAATCCGACTGTGGGTGGGTCTCAAGAAGTTTTGCGCCCATTAATTTTTAAAGTGCGTGATGGATGGTATGAGTCCTCCAGCTCTGAAAGATAATCTGGGACTCGCCATTCAAATATTTAAAGAGAAAACGCAAAATCTTGGCCTATTCTTTCTTAATGGGTAGCCAATGGAGCGACTTAAGAATTGGGGCTATGTCCGATGATAGACGGGATAGTGTGATTAATCTGGCTAATCTATTTTAAATTTTCTGAAAACGATTTAGACTGTATTTTGGAATTCCAAGTAGGCTAACGAGTTGCAATAATCAAATGTACTAGTATTAAATGCATGCACAAAATTTTTTGTCGTGTTTTGATTTACGATTTCCTTTTTGTATAATTCTGAGATGGAAATGAGCAGCTTGGCAGACTTTAGTAACACGAGTTTGCATCGAGAGATCAGAAATAAAATAGGCACCTCGATTTCTTGCTCCTCATCCACACCAGTCCTAGGAAATCTAATTTAGTACAATTTCTTTATTTGTTCTCAAAAGAATTTCTGTTTTGGAGTTGTTTAATTTGAGCTTATTGACCGTCACCCACTTCATAATATCAGTAATTAATAGTTAACTGTCTCTAATTGAACAGCATTCTGTAGTGGGATGTAATTGTCATCAGCGAACACATGGCGGCCTGAATGACATCACTCAATGGGTTAGTGTAAACAGTGAAAATAAGAGGCCCCAACAGAGCGCCCTGTGGTACACCGAACTGAATTTTCATGTGCTCTGATATTACGATGCCAGATTGCAACGATGGCGATGTCTGGTTGGTCGACACGTCGACCTGCACCCATTGTCCTACCGCTAAGATACGAATTTATCCATTTGAGACATTCCATATATTCCCAAATATTTTTCTGGCTTAGATATT
This sequence comes from Onchidella celtica, assembly GCA_963931925.1. Lineage (NCBI taxonomy): Eukaryota > Metazoa > Mollusca > Gastropoda > Systellommatophora > Onchidiidae > Onchidella > Onchidella celtica. The sequence continues at coordinate 11,971,577 of OZ007577.1, forward strand.
ACCACGATTTGTCTATGGTGTCGATAGTGGCACTGACACCGAACAAGATCAGTGGGACAGTTTTCATGCCAATGTGACATCATTTTGCTCATGTAGCCTCGCAGCGCTGTTTAAGTTCTGTCACTGTGTACATAAGTTCTGTCACTGTGTACATATGTAAACATCACCAAGCTATGATCAGATGGACCACCATGGTCAACAGTAAGCTAGTGTACAGGTTTGACGCTCGTAGATCGCTGGTATTGTGTTCATGTGTCGGCTCATTTAGGTTGTTGAAGATTCATAGATTTCAACATGACAAAAAATTTAAGACTGCCATTATCCGCCAACATTATCAACGGATACTTCCCAGATTTTTCTGCCAACGTCGGCCCGGCTTTATCCGCCAGTATTGGTGTTGTCTTAATGCACACATGCACACGCACACACCCCCCCCCCACACACACATACACACATGCACACGCACACGCAAAACTGGAGTTATTCCCTTTTATAGTTGTTGGCTTAAAAAAAAAATTAGAGATTGAATCCTAATAAGACTACCATAAAAAAAAAATTACCCTGCTGAGAATCGAACCACGGTCACCCGATTGTCAGGCAAAGATGCTAACCACTACGCTATTTCGGACCCTGTATATATTTATGAAGGAATTTTGCAAAATGAACATCACTAAACCAATTATCGGCGGACAAATTTTCGAAAATTTAAAACAATATTTTGATCAGTTGCGTCGTCAATACGGATATTAAAGTCCCCAGTCACAATAGGATTTGCACTGTGTATCGACTTTTAAATATAAAAATCATGGCTCTTCAAAGAACTGGGGGTTACTGATTTTTCTTTGTGAGGGAGGTGATATAAGCAAGCGGGTTTATAGTGTTTTGATGTTTGTCTGTCACAAGATGTTCAAATGTATTCAGGCCACCAGTGGTAATTAGTTACAGATTATTATACTAGCCGTCCCAGGCAAGATAAATCTTGCATATTATTTTCCTTGTACCAAGCCCGGCTGTATTCATCTCGGCGCTTAGATTCGATGCACAGACTAAAGGCTGAAAGATCGTTTTGTAAACCACAATTCCGTGTAGTGTACGCAGATGTGATAAAGAGACTGAAAATCTTGCGTCTTTTAAACATTAGCTGAAGAGTCGCCTTGTTACACTCTGATTGTCCATCTAGCTAGTTTTGCTTTCGTTTTTCCTGAGAATGCCTGTATATATTGTGAGTGATTTATACGATATAAATGTTGTAAAGTGCTTAGAGCCTGGTTAACAGGATGAAGCGCTTACTATATAAATGCTATGTATTATTAAAGTTGACATTCGGCCGGCAATGTGTCAAGAGAGGCGTAGAACGGAATTTCCGGTCACACTTTTCGATTCCACTGGACGAAAATGCATTGCTTATTCTCCGGTTCAAAAAATTGTGAATAAATGAAGGGAATTTTGTAACTTCATCGTCAAAAATTGAAGCAGTAAAACACCAAGTTTCACAATGTTTGATCGTCTAGTCAGGAAGTTTTAGGTGTTTACATGTTCACCGTCTGGTTCCATTTAATTTATAGTAAGATTACGATTTGCAGACTCTACACCAAGGAGCAGATGATACGCTTGTCAGTTCTCAGAATAAAACAGATCACCATCCCCGGAGAGAAACCGTAGGCAGAAGGAATTAGATATTGCCCAACCTGACATAGTGAGGGAAATGTACAGTTCACGTTAACTCTAAAGCCCTTGCATAATATAGTTTTGGGGAATTTGTTTCCGATGGACTTGGTATTTTATTTTATAATATAAAACAGAGCCCTCCAGCCCTACCCGGAATAGATCGGTTTATCAATTTCAGTTCTGGGTGATTATTATGGACCTGCTTCATCTTGCCTGTTCCTTTAGGTTTTTTTGTTTTTTTGCTTTTAGATTAGTCTTGCTGCCCTCCCGTCGCGCGTTGACACCTTGCGCATCCCGTCGGCACCCGTGAAATGGCTATGATTTACGCACTGGTTAGTGTCTTTGATAGTGAACACCTCGCAGGCAGTGATAAGAGTACATTTTAGAATTCCAAGTAACCATGAGTTGCAATAATCAAGTATACTAGTAATAAAGGCATGTACAAGAGTTTTTGTCGTGTTTTGATTTATCAAATTTATTTTTCCTGTAGTTCTGAGATGAAAATATATATTAGTCCCAAAAATGTAGGTCCGTTTCTGTGTAGATCAAATGTGGACCTAAATGTGAGTGGATCTGGCGAAATCGGCATGGCGGTGAAAGACAAAATTCCCCAGAAAAATTTTCTATGAAAACTGATATTCACTTTTGACAATCAAAGATCAGCCATTTTTCTACATTCAGTTAAAATATTTTGCTTGAAATCGTCTTACAAAATTTTAGATTTTGTCAAAGAGGTATAAAAAAATCCACCTTTAGCCCGATTTCGCGAAATCCTTGTTCTCAACTGGTTGAAAGCACATAAAAATACGTTGACTTCATGAAACGCTCAATTACACAATCATGAAATGAATGCACAACACGGGATTTTGTACTAGTTTTAATTCTGTCATATCTGTGGCATTTTTTTTTTTCACCTTTCACCTAGGCATTGTCCATCCATCGCAGCAAATACCCTCCGACAATGATTTCAGTTCTTTTCAATCTGGTGTTTTTTCCTCATCCATGTTGTTCCTCCCCCCTCCTCCTCCTGTTTTATGTCGTCCTGCCATCTTCTTCCTGGTCGTCGTCTTGTTCTTCTTGTCTTTGGTTGCCATTCAGTGCAGCGTTTTGTCCATCTGTGTTCATTCATCCTTCCCCACATGCCCAGCCAAATTCCACTTTTGAGGTAGATTTTAGATTAACTCGACATGATCGGGTTTCTTAGGAAATTTACACTGGACATTGCCGTTACGACATCTGCAGTTTTGGCGATGTCCATCTATCCAGCGGTAAAGTTTGCCATTGTTTTTGATCTGACCAAGTACACAAAAATAAGAAATAAAAAATAAAATTAGCAATCGACCATATTCAACTGATTTAGGAAGCATAAAGTAGAATATCATTTTTGTGATCCTGTTCCATGTGCAATGAAAATTTTCTGTGGTGCTCCCCCCCCCCCCCACCCCCCGCCTCCTAAGCCTTGTAAACTCGTGACACGGAATACCAAGACGGATCTTGAGTACTACTCACAGAGCTCTGTGGCACTAATCTTTTTTCGTTCAGTTATGAAGGGGATGTGGTGCGAATTGTTGCATTGTTGACATGGATGATAACGCGGGCAAGTCGTCGATGGACGGAATTTGGCGAATTGAACCGTCTCTGTATCCTGTGTCTCGGGTCAGGCGCCAGCCGACTTGCACACGATATTTTTTTGTACCTATTTTCTTTATCAATTGGATTTTCGGATGAACATTTTTTTTTTCATTCCTCCACAGAATCTTTCTTTCTACATCAGAAGCTTACCTGTCGATGCAATAGATTTATAATTTAATCCTTTCAGAATGACAAGGTACTATGACAAGGTACTCTCTCTTCCATCAACTTTTGAGAAATTCAGTTTCAAGCGCTCAGTTTTTGGTGATACTTTTTTCTTTTCAGTAATGCTTCCAAAAGTATACATCGGATCCACTTGATACTTTGATGCACTAGAGAGGTCCTGTAGCCGAAGTGTGTAGTGTGTACCTCAGTTCAGCCAGAAAGTGGAGATAGAACCTTTCCATTTTAGTGGGACGATTTGATTAGTAACATCTAAACAAATCTATAGTATTGTCTACCCACCTACCTATTGATCCATCCACTCGTATAAGAAACGTGTTGTTGTTTTTTTTGCATATACTTTTACGCATTTTCCCACTCCTACCCACCTTATCTTAAGGGGGGAAACGGACCAAGCCTGGTGCAGCTGCCAGATTGGTGACTCGCCACCCATAAATTTTGCTTCACACTAACACACAAGAGGCACTGCCCATATCAAGGCTTGTGTAAGCGCCAGACTGGTGACTCGCCGCCCACGAATTTTGTTTCACACTAACACCTCCAGCACCCTCCCACTAACACAATAGGCATTGCCCACTGCTGCATCCCACTGGGTCGCGATATGGGCAGTGTCTATTGTCAGCGTGAAGCAAAATTTATGGGCGGCGAGCCACCAGTCTGGCGCCGGCACCGGTTTTGATCCGTTTCACCCCTAACACCTGTTACGTGCGCCGTTTCACCCCTAATACCTGTTACGTGCGCAATCTTCTTACCTCTACTTCCTTTAAATAGCTACCCCTGTTTACTGTTACTTTACAGGAGCCTCGCATGGGTGGACAGAGCCAGCATGAACTGATTAGAATAGCCACACACAGCAGTGGTAGTAGTAAGACTTTCATGGTTTCACAGTGCTGTAGTCTGTGTTCTGCAGTAAGCTCACTCCGACGTCTGTCATAGGCGACTGGTCCGTCTGTATGATACTGGAAAACCTAAGCGAGGTAATGCTGTAACAGGTGGGGCAACAACCCTCGAGTCATAACTGTCATCTTTAAATCTTCAGAAATCGAGGGGTATTTGCCATACTGTTGAATGCGACATTTTTGCCGATTTTGAGGTTTTGTGACGAAAGTAGTTCTCCCACTCCTGATTTCGTTATGTTAAGTGTCATTTCAATCTGTGAGACATGCTTGTGGCCAAATCTTTTTTACGGTTTTAGCCCTTTTGCCGACCAAAGTTCAATCCTCATTTTCTCAAAATGGTAGAAGTGCACATACAACAATATGGGAAATACTCTACGAAATGCACTTGACGATATGCGTTATCTCTTTAGTGCTCATTTTAAATGGTACATCGATTTAGTTGTTTTATTGCCAACCTGTTTAGATTTCCAGTGTTAGCTTTTTGATTTTACTGAAGGATCCTGTGTATTTCAAACCAAAAGCACGCTAGAGGATTTTGGTCGGCATGCTAGTTAGATGGTGAAGTCACGGCGTTGAATTTCGGTGATGTCCGACTAGCTTCAATAAAGACTCCCGCGCCGCTTCAGTGAGACCTCCCGCACCGCGTCAGTGAGACCCTCCCGCACCTCCCGCACCTTCTGCGCCGCTTCCCGCACCTACTGCACCGCTTCAGTAAGACCTGACCTCCCGCACCGCTTCAATGAGAACTCCCGCATCTGCCAACTAGTTTAATTTAATTGAAACCAGCCAGTATGTATTTATAGAGAGATCTCGCTTCCGCCAATTCGCGAAACTAGGTCGCTGCGTAAACAAGAAATTGAAGAACTGAAAGAGACCGCTTTCATCAAAGCTAGTGTACGCATTATATTTACCTTAGTTTCAATCAACCCAAAAATATTAACAAACCATCTAGAACCGTTCTTAGCTCTTATGCCCCGCGGAAATGCACAAAAGGGTATTATTGTTTACCGCAGCGACCTACTTTCCGCTTCATGCTAACAATGGTTTGGCTGGGCCTCCCGTGTCTCGCAGTGCATATCGACCAATAGTGAAACGTCTCTATACATTCTCTCTGCTGAAACTCAATGTCGTGACGTCACTATCCAACTGATTGGCTGATCGAAATCGGTTGGTGCGAGCCTAGGATAATTGGTCTAAGAAATGCTTTATCTTTTTAGGTCACGAAGGAAATACAGACGGTTGGACCGCCTTTTAAGTGCTTCTCCATTTTGAGTAAATGTCGTTTAAAACGTGGAGAAAGTACAAAATTATCGATCTATTTTCCTATCATTCCTAGCATTGTCGCCTCTTTAATTCTTCGTTTGCTTTGTTTTTTTTTTAAGAAAGTACGTGAAATAAACTTAAAATTTGGATCTAGATCCACCCAAACTGTTTCTGGTATTGCCCTCCTTGATCATTTGCCTTGTTTTTCAGAGAATGTTCATGAAATTGAAAAAAAAATCGACATCTGGATCGAGATCTATTCCAACTGCGACATATCAGAGAGTCACTGGATCCGAATACACAGATCTTTTTATATCATTAAAAAAGAAAATCATTTGTTAAATTTGAAACATGAGAAAGGGATGAGATCATTACTTCTTATTTCATGTAGTTCAAATGTCTCGGGTCAGCCTAGCCACAGATCGTGCCCCCTTCGTTCAATAGCGAGGCGCAGCTAGCGGTCACTAAAAATTTACAGTTGCAAAATGACCTATTTTGTAAATGGGGTATTCACGAAATTCACCGAGACTGACAATTACATTTTCATTAATCTCTTAAACGAACACCGTTTTTCCATAGTTTAGAATTGCAGTAACCCTTTCACTGTCATAATTATGTTTACTCCGGAATGGCGCACTACCTACAGTGTATGTCCACAGCGCACTGACTTTACAGATTTTAGGACGTACGGCGTAGGTAGGCCTACAGCGTACTGTCTCTATAGATTTTAAGACGCATAGCGCAAATCCACAGCGCACTGGCTCTATAGTTTTAAGATGTACAGCGCAGGTCTACGGCGCGGTGACTCTATAGATTTTAAGACGTAGAGCAGGTCCGCAGCGCACTGGCTCTTTAGGATTCACATCACGTACGGCGTTGGTCCACAGCGCAATGGCTCAGTAGATGTTAGGACGTACAATACGTCCAAAAGGCAGTGATAGGAACTGGGCCTATTCATTCTTATTTTTACAATGCCCAAAGAAGAAAATCAAAATCAGGATAGTCTAACAAAAAAATCCGCCCCAAAAAGTTTACTGTAGAATATGTGCCAATGCAAAGATTGAGAACTCCCGACAGTTTGGGAGAAAATCGATGTTGATCCCGCCCATACTAAAAAAAAAAATACGCACTAGAATAGGATATGGCGATTAACCATTATAATAAAGGTGGGTGTTAATGATGCAAGAATTGTTTTCTTCGTAGGATAATGGCGACAGCGATAGCAATAACATAATAAAGACGGCTGTTATGGGAGACAAAATTTTATTTTTTACTCAAAATGATGAAGAGCCCTTGAAAGACCGTATGGTCAGGATCTCCAATTTTACGTGACATGTTGTCGGGGGGGGGGGGGGGTTTCGGGGGGGGGGGGTGCATAGTGTTTTCACATAGAAAACCATAGCTTAGCAGTGTAAAACTCAGTATTTTCTTTACTTGGCATTTGTAATAGGCTTCACCAATTTTACCAAAAAATACCAAATTCTGTGACGTTAACCTTGCTCTTAAGTGAGACAAACATTGCAGTTCGTACTAGTCAGTTGTGAGTAGTCTGATGGCCAGTTGTTTGCCTCACCTTCTCCACTCTATTTTTTTCTCTTTGGGGCGGGGGGGGGGATTACTGTCCCTGATCCTATTGGTAAGTAGGATCAAAGCACCTAGACTTCTCGGATAAGGGCGAAAAACTCGGAGGGCCCACCGTGTGCTTGCTGCGCACTTTAAAGATACCCCGGCAGTTGAAAGGCGAGTAGAGCAGGCCGAACAAGGCCCCTGCCCGGGCAAAACTCTAAATAAAAAATAAAAATATTTACCAAAAAAAAAAAAAAACCAGAGCAAAAACGACTAAAAAAAAAGTGAGGTGTAAATGCCAACACGACGAGATCCTTCTAAAATACGACCTAAATACAAGTACAATTTAGATATATATCAAAACGCCCACATAAAAAAAAAAATCTTAGTAGGATAACAAAACAGAACTACACCATCAACATCCCATTTTTAAAAGTACTACATAGATAAGGCACAAACCACGGACACGAAAAAGAATACGAAGACGACCAGGAAGGAACAAGAGACGGGGAACAAGATGGATGAGGAAGACGTCAGATGAAAAGGAATAGGCAGTCAAGTGTCGAAGGGCTACACATCCTATACAGTGCATGGACAATGCCTAGGTGAAGAGTGAAAGAGCCACATATATTAAAAAGTTCAGATGTTCAAGAGCCACAAGATATGAACCAAATTTAACAATTTCTTTATTGATAAACATTTTAATGAATATTTAAGAAATGTTTTCAAAATCTGGACATTACTGAATGTATGGGGTAGAGAGTCTTGTGGGTCACCATCAGTCTTTAACTCTTGCTGACCTGAAATTTCTTTCCGCCTCCCACGATTGCTTCCCTTAGCACTAAAGAACAATGCCTCGCTCAAATCTGGCGTTAAAATTAGGATTTGAATTCTTAAATATTTTCCCAACCATGAACATTAAACTTGCATTTGAAACCAATGGGATCTCAGTTCATACCCAGTAAATAAATTTAAAACATCTTTTTTTTCTTATTTAACACTTTTTATATTACCTGATAAATTTGTTTAAAGAGCTCCTGCCAAAAAGCATTCCCAAGAGCCCCGAATTTGAAGGCCAAATAGCCGCATGTGGCTCGCGAGCCGCCGTTTGGCCACACAATACAGTCTTGCCTCGTAGATTGCTCAGCCTGTCTTAGCATCATAGGGATTAATAGTTTTGTGGTAGACGTCAGAGTCGGCTTATTGTGGAACGCAAAGACTTTTTATCAAGCAAGCACTGTGTCAAGATGTCAGTGTTATATATAATTCAGCCACCGTGTCTGGCTGTGTGCATCACTTCATGCAGAGCACGTATATGGAGATATCACAAGTTCTCTATGGGTAAGAAGAGTTGTGTACATAGGTAAATTTTTTGTCGGGATACATGAACTAAAATTACCCCCCCCCCTCCTTCCTTAGGCATCAATTGCCGCCCACCACCGTAACAAAAACTGAAATTGCGCATGCACAGAATTTGTATCGGCCAACTTTCCTGCCATGAAGTCGTGGGTTGGAATAAAATGTTAGCAAGTTACCTCCTTTTTTTTCTTGCGGACGCCCCTTTCCCAAAGCAAGTTACGCACTGAGAAGCTGGTTTAGTCGTCCTCGGAGAAAGTATAAAGTTACGAACCCTTGAGGCCTATTCAAAGTTCATGCATGCTGGGTAGGAATTTGCACCGACGCATAAGGCCTACACCACAGTGTAACCAGTTGAGTATATTTCATGCATACGGCCCACTGATTCGTTGGTGGCGAGAGGTAGGTCAGGTCTGTAAGTAGTACGTAGATAGGATTGCAGGTACATATAAGACTACACTGGATCTATATAGTTTGACAAGGCCGCAAATTTAAGTAGACTTAAAAAAAACGACAAATTGAAAAGATGCATCATGACTGAACAAAAAAATAATGGCTAGGTACATCAAAAAATACAAATTCATAGAAACGAAAAGAAATTAGATAAAAATGTGCTTAAGTTAGCTGACCCCAGTTCACAGGAAAACAGATGGAAGTAAATAGGTAACCGGTGCATCAGTTTACATGTTAAGAGATCATGTCTCACCGTTAGCAGAGCTTGCACTGGCTACTGGTAGAAAAACGAATAATATATAGCTGGGGCTACCCTGTGTCACAAATGTATGCAAAAAAAGCACAAACCGTGTGTACCATCACAGCATCTTGAATCATCTGCTGGCACTAAAGTTTAAAATTCCTAAGATGTCCCTTAAGATCATGGGTGAAAATTCTTTTTTTTTTCAAGGGCCTCAGATTTGGAATTCTTTGCCTCTCTGTCTTGGACGGACTGAAAATTTTATGACTTTTATATATAAGCTGAAGAGTCTTCATTTTACCCTCTGAATGTTCATCTTTTTTTTTTTTTTCCGTCTTGAGTATGTGTATTGTGTGATTTTAAATATCTCCCGTCTTATATTATTTGAGGTCTTTATTTTAGGAAGTTCGCTGCCCTTGGCATTTACACCTCACTTTACTTGTTTTATTACTTCTTGTTCTGGCGGGGGGGGGGGGGGGGGAGATGATATGGATAAATTTTAATCTATTAATTTCAATTTTGCCCGGGCAGCGGCCTTTCGGCCTGCTCTTTACGATTTCCAACTGCCAAGGTATCTTTAACGTGCGCAACGTGCACACGGGCCCTCCGAATTTTTTCGTCCTTATCCGAGAAGACTAGGTACTCGATCCTACCCCCCAATAGGACCAGGGACTTGAAAATATGAGAAAAATCCAATTTCCAAGAACTACTCGATCCTACCCCCCAATAGGACCAGGGACTTGAAAATATGAGAAAAATCCACTTTCCAACATGCCTGCACTGCCCGGGTTTAGAACCCGGGACCCTTGGCATGAGAGGCGAGCACCTTGCCTCTAGACCACCTTGTCTTATACAGACCTTTATCGAATTATATGCAAGGCAAAAAAAAACATTCAAACGGCCCCTCCCTAATGTATTTTAGCAATCAAGGGGCGTTTTCTTAGTTTAATGGTCACTAACTTCTTGGGGTGGGGCTTTTCAAGACTCGAAAGGATTAAAAATGAACTGAGGGCCACAATGTGTCAAGAGAGGTTGTCTGCACTGAGCATTCGGGTGCACTGATAGTGGTAAACGTAACAGACAAATTTTGGTGAACTTCAAAATGATTTGCTGAACTTTTGGATAATTGCTATCAGGAAGGGTTAAAAAAAAATATAGCCTTAGTGTGTATTTAATGGTTGTCGTTTCTTTATTTCTTAATATTACTTGATTTCTAAAACCAACCCTTGAATGACAACATAGCCTATATACATTAAGATCTAAGTGCTACACAGACACAGTGATTGTCATCTGATTAACACTTCCCAGGCAATAAGATTTTTAAGCTCATGTTTTGCGTCTTTGTTTTTGACGGTAAATTTACATTTTTTTCTAAAAATTCTGATATATTTAGTGAGTTCTGCTATGTGAAAAGGTAGCCTCAATTACCGCCGCATTTTGCAGTGGTCGATCGCCAATAGCTACCCGAGCCCCTTTTCGCCTGATTAGTCAATCTGACTACCGCCCACTGATACAAACTGACTAGACCCTCACGCCCCCCCCCCCAGGTCTATCTGACCATTCCAATGCACACTTGGATGGACACCGTATTCCGCGGTGGCAATTGACACTCCCATGTGAAAAGTCATAGCTAAACCGGTAGTTTAACATTGATTTAGTAACTACGATATTGATAAAAAAAAAATAATTGTTAAGTGGGGAAATTGAAACACCTATCATCATAACTGGCGTTACTCTCAAGTTATTTAAAACACTTCCTCTAGGTGTGAAGGTGGGGGATTGGGAGGGGCCTCACCGCTAGAATATCTCACCGCTAGAATACCTCACCGCTAGAATAGCCTAAGGCCTCTTTTCATCTAAATCCAGTTCTGTTCATAAGTAGAAATCGGAATGAAACCACTGAAAATCTAAAATTTAGGATGACAACAATACCATATAAACAAAATCAATATCCCATTTGAAAACGTACTCCGGAGGTAATGCATTTCTGGAGATTTCAAGGTAACAGTTGTGTGACTCAAGGATTGCCCAACCTGTTGCAGCATCACCTCACTTAGGTCTTCCAGACGTTGGTATAAACTTACCACAGAATACAAATATTATATATTGTAAACAGACTCATCAGCACTGTGAAAAGATGAGAAAAGACTTACTACAACTACTGTGTCTGGCTGTACTCATCACTTCATGCTGGCCTTGTTCACGTGATGAGGATGACAGTGATCGCTCCTGTCAGAAAAGTGAATGGAGTGCAGCTGATAACAAGTTTCATCCTAAAACGGTGAGAAGACTGTGTTTTACATAGGCATTTAGCCCAGGTGGGTAGGTCTGCACAATACATGAAATACATAAAAAAAGACAGGTTTGTTGGTGGCTAGATAGGCAGGTAGGTAGATAAGTAGGTAGTTTGGTAGATATAGACGTAAACTGGATCTATACTGCTGTGCAAAGGCAAAATGACGTGACTGACAGCAGGGCCCTTTCTCTAGCGGTCTCTACGAACTTGTCTTACACATTTTTTTTAGTTTTATGTCAAGGCAGACAGACGTATCTGCTACAGAAAGTAGCTTCTGGTGTGGCAAACTCATATATATGTATATGTATGTGTATATATATGTATATGATGTCTATGTGTATATATGTATATATATATATGTATATGTATGTGTATGTATATATGTGTATGTATATATATATATGTGTATGATATATATGTAGACTGGCTAGGCCACACAGATTTTTTGTTTTTCTCAAACTACAAAATGACCACATACGTCGCTCTGCATTTCCACGGCAGCATAGTTTCAAAAGGTGGGAGATTGATTTGTTAAGTAGATAGAAAAAAAGAAAAGAAATAAATACAGAACACATAATTTTCCAAGGCAGGAGGAGAAGGTAGAGTTTGTGCATGGATTGAAAAACAACAAAAAACGATAAGTACATCCAAAATACCAATTCATGGAAAACGGAAGCGGATAGGTACCAGTGCACCAGTTTTACTTGATGCTGAGAAACACTTTTAAAAAATGATCGACTGATATCCGCTTCCCCCCCACCCCCCTTGCGCATTTCCAGTTTCTAAACGGTGTCCAAGTTTACCGTTGGTATGGAGGCAAACGTTATCTGTGTCAGTGTCGGGATACGAAATTCACTTGCAAGCCTACGACAACTCCACCAAAACCTCGGTGGTACGGGTAAAATATCGATTAATGTGAGAGAATTAAAAGGAAATCTGTACGAAATTTCATGTCATGTGTTAATTTTATGATTGTGTCCATGTCTGTTTCATGAATTCTGTGTTTCAAACAGAGTGATGAGGACGAGAGTGCTTGAATCTTTACATTCAAGTGATATTTCTGACTGATCAGTAACTCTCCTTCCAATAATTTGTGTTTTGCAAAGCTGCTAAATGATAATAATAATAATAATAATAATATATTGCATTTATATAGCGCCCAACCCCGTCGATGACAAGCTCTGGGCGCTTTAACAAACTCTTACACACACACACACACACGCATACACAAAAGAAATTCAAAAATATTTACTATTGTTGCTGCCGAAAAACACCTAGCCTAGTTTGTCTGAAAGAAATGGGTCTTCAGATGGCGTTTGAAAGAACCAATGTCATTAATTTCCCTGGTTGTCTTTGGAAGAGTGTTCCAGATGGTAGGGCCAAGAAATGAAAAGGACTTTTCTCCTACAGTGGACAGATTCATTTTAGGTACTTTCAATTTTGTAGTGTCAGATGATGATCTTAGTTGACGAGATGGAACATAGTAATCAGTTAAATCAACTAGGTACGATGGAGCAGTATTATTGACACATTTGTGACAAATGGATGACAATTTGTACATTATTCTTTTCTCGACTGGCAGCCAGTGCAAACTCTGCAGAAGTGGCAGTGCTGAATCTCTTTTCTTTTCCTTCAAGACAAGTCTCGCTGCATTGTTTTGAGCAATTTGGAGTTTTCTAATATTTTTTTGTGAAATTCCAGCCAAAAGGGAGTTGCAATAGTCAAGCTTTGAAAGTACAAAAGAATTTACTAAAACAGCCGCAGTTTCAGTTGAAATAAGATGTCTGATTTTACCAATTTTCCAGATTTCCATGTATAGAATACGAATGAGGTGACTAACCTGAGATGACATAGAAAGATTTGAATCAATGTAAACCCCTAGGTTTTTTACTTTTTTTGAAATTTCTATTGAATTAGTGCCAATTATCATCTCAGTTCTGTCCACTTCTTGCAGAACCCGCTCACGGCCTAATAAAATAACCTCAGTTTTATCCTCATTTAGTGCCAGTTTGTTTTGGTTCATCCAGCTTTTAATTTCTGTTATACAGTTTCCAGCCTGCTGCAGAAGGCTGTCAACATCGCATGGCAAGGCAGAACTGTAGAGCTGGGTATCATCAGCATAGAAATAATATTGTAAATTAAATTTCTTTATTTCATATACAAGTGGAATAGTATAGATAGTAAACAAAATAGGACCAAGCACTGAGCCTTGTGGTACGCCATACTGAAGCGCATAAGAAAAAGATCTTATTTTGTTGTTACAACAAATTGGTGGCGATTTGACAGGTAAGATTCGACCCATTTAAGGGCGACCCCTCTGATTCCAAACGATGTTTCTAGCCTTCTGAGCAGGATTTCGTGATCGATGGTGTCGAACGCTGCTGATAGATCCAACAAATTTAGCAGAGTAATATTTCCAGAATCTGCCTTTACTAATATGTCATTCATGATTCTTAATAGTGCAGTTTCAGTACTGTGGTTACTTCTGTAAGCAGATTGAAATGGTTCCAACAGGTCATTATTTCTCAAATGACACATTAGTTGTTGTAATATCACCTTTTCAAGGATTTTTGAAAGAAAAGGAAGGTTTGAGACGGGTCTATAATTTTTCAACATGTTTTGATCAAGAGTCGTTTTTTTCAAAAGTGGTGTTACCCAGGCTGTTTTAAAATAATCAGGGACAGACCCACTTAAAATAGAGTTGTTTATTATTTTTGTAATAGTTGGAACCAGTTCATCAATACAAAATCTAACCAAAAATGTAGGAATAGGATCGAGGTCACAACATTTTGATGGCGATGCCATGATGATAGATTTTACAGATTCATTCGACACAACACCAAAAGTGTCTATAGGATTTCCCTGAAACTCATCAAAATGATCAATGGCATCAAAACTGTCAAGATTTTCTCGGATAGTGGTAACTTTTTTTATCAAAATAATCAGCAAAAACATTGGGCAACAAATTGTTCTCGTAAATTGTGGGTAGAGGTGTTTCCTTTCTTTTCCCTGTGAGTTCATCACAAATACTAAAAAGTTCCTTACAAGATGTAGAATTTTGAAGTTTAGTGACATAGAAGTCTTTTTTTGCAAGTTTAATAACACATTTCCATTTGTTCTTCTGGTGTTTGAAAATGTCCTTGTGGACTGTATAAGACCTGTCTTTAACCATTTCCTTTCTGCTTTGCGACATTCTGCTTTGGCTGCTTTGACATCTAGGGTGTACCATGGAGCGAACGGTCTGTTGGAGATTGACCTGGTCTTGATAGGTGCATGTCGCTGTAGTAGATCTTGCTGGATGTTATTATGAGATGTGATGTCGCCTTCAAAGTTCTCGAGAGCATTGGCCATTTCCGCCTTGAAGGCATTGATGTCGATACCTTTTATATCTCTGGACGACACAACTTTTTTGATGATATTTGGCTTTGCGAAATCAATATCGAGTACGATGGTTTTATGATCCGAAATGAGTTTTTCTAGGACGGCGGTGTTGGTGAAGGTGCTCAAGGTTTGTTTGATGATCACTAAATCTAAGATGTGACCAGCTCGATGAGTTGGACATTTGATTATCTGAGACATGTTGCATTGGTCGATAAGTTCTTTAAGTCGTTTTACTTCAGATGATGTTTCAGAATCAAAATGAAAATTAAGATCACCCAAAAGAACAGGGTATCCTTTCTCGCAGGTTAAGCGTGGTAGGAGAACTTCAAGTTCACTCAGAAAATTGGTTTTACTGCCTGACGCTCGATAAATGCAGACAAAATGAAAGACTTTGGTGCCAAGATCTAATGATAGCTCCATAATCTCAAATGTTTCAGGTTGGTAGCTAGTTTCCGGTTTAATAACAATTTTTGGTTCAAGTGATTTTCTGAAAATTACAGCGATCCCGCCTCCAAGACGATTTTTCCGAGGAAAAGATTTAATTTTGAAATTAGGTGTCAGTTCATCTTCAATAATAGCATCACGCTCTTTCACTAACCATGTTTCAACGATAAACAGTAAATCTAGATTCTTTTCGTGAATGAGGTCCACAATGTCTTCAGTTTTATTTCTAGATGACTGAGCATTTAAATAACCAAAACTCTGATGTTACTGCACTGGTCACGTTCTACATCATCAGTGTCCACTTTGATTAAATTTGCTTTGCATACTTGTCTATATCCAGGGAGACAACCATGTCTACTGGTGATGTTTACTTTAATTCTCTGTTTGCCTCCCCTCCTTGAGCGTTTGGTTGCTGGTATTAAGTTAATTTTGTTGTTTCTTAATCTATGCATTACACTAGGTGGTACAATTGCTGTGTTCAAGGGTCTTAAAGCACACAGCTTGAATAGGCCATTGTGGGATTACACAGTTGTTGACTGAAGGTGTTCATATTCACTTCACCAAGCACATCAGTGTGCACACCGGTCTCAGTGTGTAAGTGTTCACTTGTCAAAACAATGTTACCTGTACTAGCCATGAGTAGTGACAGGCCAAGAATAACACAAGCACAATGGTGGAAATTATTCCAACTTGAAGATCTTAAAATTGATCTGAGAATTTCTGACTTCAATTTCATAATTTTCACAAAATTTTTTCACACATGAATTCACTGAAACCTAATAAACATGCTGGTATAAAAATCCAAAAGAAAGCCGATGTTGATCAGGAACAACAAGTAATAAAATGCAGAGCACAAAAAGGCTGCCAACCGGCGCACTGTGTCATATCAATACCACCTAAGTGGAGAGATTATTATATGAGATCTCAAAGTCTGATGGAAGAAGATCCATTGTCCAACTAAGAGTGCCATTCTTGTTGTCTCAAACTGACTCTGAAATTTAGAATACATTGTGTGAGTCAGTAAGACTGAGTCAGTCCTAGGAATGAACGATTTTGTTGTATTGGTGTGTTTTCTCCTGTGGCTTTGATTTTGAGTGTGACTGATCGCCACTTTTTTTTTATATATAATCAAATATTGTGGAAATAATGGCACTCTGTCTATAGACATTTAACAAGCAAATACACAGACAGACAACGATAAAGATACTATAAGGTTGGGGACAGGTTTTCATTGACTTCTGTCTATTACACTGGCAGTGGCAGGGCAAGTGACTCCAGAACAGGAAAGAAAATAACACATGGTCCAATCAAGCACATGGTCCAACCAAGGGTATCATGTCTCAGGGCGAGGCTGAAATTAAGAATACACATATGGTTGTTTGGCATCACACATCTTGGGATTTTTTAAAATAACCAAACATTGCAGTCAAAGACACATTCATTCTAGAAACAGTACACCTCCATACTTGGGGTCTACAAACTAGCAGTTTTTTTTAAATTATTGTATCTTGCCAGTACATTCATGAACGTAAACAGTTACTTTGCATCAATTAAATCGAATCCAGGCTATGATGTCTAGCAGCGGCCGAAGTGGGAAGGGGAACATGGGGCAGGTGACACAGGCACCAGTCAGACACTTGCATTCTAAAAACAGTGAATCTCGCCGTCTGTCGATTTCCCAACATCTTCGCATGCGGAAATTTTTGTAACAAAACAACATATGTGAAAAGGCAAACAAAAAAAACAACAAAAAACCCTTTATTTTAAATTGACAATACATAATAAATTATATTTAGTATCGTTTCACCTTAAAAGTATCTGCTTCTCCAAGGTTTTTTATCTATATTTGCTCAAAATGACGGAGAGACTTTGACAGCAGGGTCTGCAACTTTTGGTGAAAAAACACAACATATTTTTGAGACCAAAGAGACAATACAATATACCTAAGTAGAAATCAAAACCTAATCACTGAAAATCTAAAATTTAGGATGACAACAAAACAGGAATAACAAAATCGATATCCCATTTACAAAGATGCTTCGGTGATAATGCATTTCTGAAGATTTAAAGATGACAGTTAAGACTTGAGAACTGCCCCACCTGTTGCAGCATTACCTCACTTAGGCCTTCCACCATACAACAGACGGACCAGTCGTGAATGGTAGACGTCAGAGTGAGCTTACTACAGAACACAAAGATTATACTTTATAGTTAAACAAAAAGAACTCAGCACTGTGAAAAGATGAGGAAAGCCTTGCTAAAACTACTTTGTCTGGTTGTGCTGAACCCTTCATGCTGCCCCTGTCGACGCAGTGTGTATGATACCGCCTGTACAATAATGAAGTCGAGCAACGATACTGGTGATAACAAGTTCTACTCTGTAAAGGTAACAATATTTTATTCACAGGTGTTTAGGACCAGGTGGGTAGGTGTGGAAAAGTGCATGAAATATCATTAAAAGATCAAGTTCGTTGATGGCTAGGTGGGTCAGTAGGTGGGTAGGTAGACTGGTACATATAGACATGCACTGGAATTGTAGTTTATAATAGTGGTGGTAGACTTATTTGTTAAGTGGAGAACAAATAAAAATTGGGCAGCTGGGTAATTTTCTAGGGTAGAAAGAAGGTAGATTTTGTGGATAGATTAAAACTTGAACAATAATGAATGGATTTATATATATGTGTACATCCAAAAGTACAAATTCATGGGGATGATAAAGAAATTAAGTAAAGATGTCAGTTACCTAACGCCACTATACACAGGAAAACAGATGAGATCGAAGCAGATAGGTACCAATGCATCAGTTTTACTTTTATGCTAAGTCACACGTTTTAAATTGATCTATCACTAGTCCGTTGGTTTGTTGTTTTTTTATTCTTTTATATTTTCAGTATGCCGAAGGTAGCTATGTTTTCCTTCGGCGTGGAATCGAACGCACACTGTGTAAGTGCGTCAATACGAAATTCATTTGCAATGCGATAAATAAATGAGTTCTTGTGTTCACATAAAATAGATATGGGGACAAGGTGGTCTAGCGACAATGTGCTCTTCTCTCATGCCGAAGGTACCGGGTTCGATCCCCCGATCGGCGCAGGCATGTTGGAATTGTTTGGAGAAAATTCCTATCCCTTATCTTATGGTATGTAGGATCGAGCACCTAGTCTTCTCGGATAAGTACGAAAAACTCGGAGAGCCCTGTGCACGTTGAGCACGTTAAAGATACCTTGGCAGTTGGAAATCCAGAAGAGCAGGTCGAGCAAGGCCGTTGGCTTGGCAAAATTCTGAAGTCATTAATCCCGACCACAACAAGATAAATTAAATAACAAAACAAACAAAAAAAACATGAAAAGTGGGGTGTAAATGCCAATGGCAGCGAACCTCCTAAAATTAAGACCATAATACATAAAATATGCAGAATTAAAGAATACCAGTACGAAATTCCATGTCATGTGTTGATTTCATGATTGTGTCAATGTCTGTTTCATAAGTTCTGTGTTTCAAACAGATGAGGACGAGAGGCCTTGAAAAACGTTACATTCAAGTGATATTTCTGACTGATCAGTAACTCTCTTCCAGTTATCTGTGTTTTGCAAGCTGCTGAATGAAACCGCACTCCTCAAGGGTGAAAGTGGAGGAAAAACTTGAAGCCAAAAGGTTTTGTATGCGATCTGTCGCTATTCAGCAGATTATTATTAGAGATCTCAAAGTCTGCAAGAAGAAGACCCATAGTTCACCAAAGTGTACCAAATCTTAGGCTGATCAGGAAACATATAATGCAAACTATCTTTGTTCTTTGTAAAAAAGCCACACAAAAAAATACAAAAAAGAATTCCCAGTAAATTCACCAAACTTATTAAAAAAAGAGAAAACGTTCTGCGGTGATAATATAAAAACGCAGTGAAATCCACATTTATTATCCATTCCCCATCTACTGTTTCGAGGGGAGGGGAAGGGGAGACTTATCTAATTTCTGATGCCTAACAGAGTAGCCCAGTTTATAATGCCACTCCCTTTCTTGGTGGCCTCCACTCACTCTCGACCACAACAGATCCATGAACAAATTTTGCACCATTTGCAATCCACAGACGTGTGATCACAGTCCAGTTTCACATACCAAGCTCGTTATGGCGGCGCTAAATGAAGTTTTCATTGCTGCAGTACAAACACGCCCCGCATTGTATGACAAAACTGAAGCAGACTGCTCAAACAGAATTCCTGCTGTCAAACAATGGAAGGAAATCGGCACCAGAAATGTTGCAGGTCCATTCTTTATGCATGGGACGCATTTCTCATTTTCCTGTAAAATCTTTTCGAGAAGTCAGTGGTATTCACCAAATAATTGGCCTTCTTTGAAATATACTGTTGACCCAATAGCTTTGTCATCTGTATTCGTATTTTTTTTGTTCGACCAAAATAACAGCACTAATTTAGTTTCATGGCCTCCATTGTTATTGTGTTGAATAGAAACGGTAGGGGTCAGGAAAGGAGGGGACATTCAACGAGCATTCTACTCATCAAAATGTGGAGCGGAAATGGTATGGAAATGAAGAGGAATGGAAGAGGAATGGAGATGGATTTCGCTCGGTTTGTACTTTAAATTCTGTTTGAATTTGAACGATCTGCTTCAGTTTTATCATACAACGCGGATGTTTTTCGTACGGTAGTAATTAAAAGTTCATTTAAGGCCACCTGTTATGAACTTGGCATGTGAAACTGAGCTGTGACCCAACGTCTGTGGAATGCAAATGGGGTGACATTTTAGTGCAGCGGTAAATATTAATTGTTTGTTGGAATGGAGTCGGGACCACAGAATAGAGATACTATCAGAAGGCAGGAATACTCCATCAATTTTGACCACACTGCGCCATTTTGGATGAGATCAATTGTTTGTAACTAGGCACGCGCACAACAATGTTTAATGTAACATCAGAGAGTATGTATTTAAAGAGAGAGAGAGAGAGATCTCACTTCCACCAAATTCCTAAACTACGTCAGAGCGGTAAAAGGAATTGAAAGAGATCGTGCTAAAGGTGCCAATGGCTATGAAAAAAATTGAGGGAAACAATTTGTTCCGCGTAATATGAGAATGAATAATAAAGGGGGCTAATTTGTTCTCGAGTCCAATGTTCCATGTGCACTGCGTTGAGTGTGAACACCCTCTGACCGTAGCAGGTGGAAATTTGGAGCAAAACGTTAACTGTCCTAATAGGGAATGGGATTGAATGGCGCAGTTACTATATTTAGATTTACCTCATGGGACATTCGAACTGTTTAACGCGGCATGTAAGCACAGTTATGGACTTTGTACACACTTTTCATGTGCAGTTGATCTTTGTGCCTTACAAAGTCCATAAAAGCTGTGCTTAGCCACCGCGTTGAACCGTTCGAATGTCCCATGACGTCATCGGTAAATTCAATTATAGTAAGGCCCCAAACTCAGTGAAATTCAACTCCTCCACGTTTTCAACTATCAACTTTTGAAGAAAGAATGCTGCACGGAAGCTGCACACGGAGTGAGAACAACTTCTTTTCAACTTCGGGATTTCCTTGCAAGGTTTCAGTTTCCTATGTTCTCAGGTGCCATAGATGGGAAGCACATAAGAATTTAAAAAAAACAAATCAGGCTCAAAGTATTTTAATTACGAAGGATTTTGCTCAATCGTCCAGCTTGCTGTTACAGATGCAGATGGAAAATTTACTCTAGTTGACATTGGTTCTTGTGGTGGCAACAGCGATGCTGGAGTGTTTAACCGTTCCCCAATTGGCAGGCTAACAGCAAACAAACTGAACATTCCTCAATCAGACAATATTCCAGGCACACAAACTGAAATTCTCTAAGTTTTCGTAGCCGACGATGCTTTTCCACTGACCAAGCACACCATGAAACCTTTCTCTCATAAGCAGTTGACACATGATAAAGAACTTCTTAACTACCGATTGTCATGTGCTCGAAACTCGGTTGAATGTGCCTTCGGCAAACTCGCAGGAATGTGGCGAATACTCCAGCGCTCAATAGAAGCACAACCCAAAACTGCTACTGACATGGTCAAGGCAATTACTGTTCTACACAATTTTGTGATTCTTGAAGAGCCTGAGAGAGGAACTGTAGACGCAAGGCAAGAGGACATAGTGAATCAACAGGAAATCCCCGGTATACAGTTGGTTAACATCCAGAAAGAAAGAATCCGTTCAACAGTTCAAGCTCTTGACAACAGGGAAATATTGATGAATTATTTCCTCTCTGATAGTGGACGCCTCCCATGGCAAGATGCAATGTGCTTTAACTAATCAAATCTACTTCTGGTTCATTGCAGACATAATGAGACAGAGAGAGAGAGGCAGAGAGAGAGAGAGAGAGAGTGAGAGAGAGAGTGAGAGAGAGAGAGTGAGAGAGAGTGAGAGAGAGAGAGAGAGAGAGAGAGAGAGAGAGAGAGAGAGAGAAAGAGAGAAAATTCATTAATGATTACAGGCCTAATAATAAAATATGAGTAATAAACCTGTATCTTACCATCAAGATCAAATTGTTAGCCAACATCGTCCCATGCTTTGTTGGTGTATATTCTGTTGCTATAGTTTATGTTTGTTTTGTCATATATATAAAGCTGGACAGGCTTGAACAGCCTTGATAAAAGCCTGCTCCATCTTGTATGGTCTCAAAACAAAATCGCGGAAGCCGGCCCCAGGTTTAGCGAAGAACACATGCGTATCGAACGAAAGTTGTGTGAAAAAATGTAGCAAGAGACTTGGGCACGCTCGTCAAAAAATTCAGCCGAAGTCGTGTTGTCTGTGAATGGAAATTATGTTATATGTACTGCGTTCGCATGGTGCCAGTTTACAAGTCTTTAATAACGCTCGGATTGCATCATCACAACGAAAGACGACTACCCACAAAAAAACGTGGAGGAGTTGTATCCCACTGCGTTTGGCCCCTAACTGTGTCATTAAATCCCGTTCCCTAATAATATAAAACTTCAGAGATGGAAATTATTCTGAAACGAAATTAAGTACGAGTATTCTCAATTTTGAAAGCAAAGTGTCTTTTTGTTTCTTTGTTTTTCCATACCTTTCACGCATGTTGGGGTTGTACATTGTTGTAAAAAAGATATGATATTTCAATAGAAATAGTTGTTCCTCAAAACGATAGAAATACGAGTGGTTAGTGAGGAGTTGTTTTATCATTCTGTTTGTCTGTCTACTTGTTTGTTCAACAGTGGCTCAGGTTCAAAAGATAAAATAAGAGATTACTCAAATATCCCGGCCCCTCCCAATCCCTCACAAACGAAAAAGAAATTGTGGGACATGCAACTGCAAGACTTCAACTGAGTCCGATCCCCAGGATAGTCCTGTGTTTAAGGCCTGTTTACACTGGCAGGTTTTAGGAATAGAAAAAAGGAATGGGGGATTATGCGGGAAGAACTCTCCTGGTTTTCCATCTTTTGCTTTCCGATTTCCCCCTTCGAAACATGACCAAACCAACAAAGGATGCGCTTCGTTTCTCATTCAGAAAATGGACCAGTGTAAACAAACAGCGTTTCGAAGGGGGAAATCGGAAAACAAAAGACGGAAAGCCAGGAGAATTCTTCCCACACAGTCACCCATTCCTTTTTTCTATTGCTAAAACCTACCAGTGTAAACAAACAGCGTTTCGAAGGGGGAAATCGGAAAACCAAAGACGGAAAGCCAGGAGAATTCTTCCCACACAGTCACCGATTCCTTTTTTCTATTGCTAAAACCTACCAGTGTAAACAAACAACGTTTCGAAGGGGGAAATCGGAAAACAAAAGACGGAAAGCCAGGAGAATTCTTCCCACACAGTCACCGATTCCTTTTTTCTATTGCTAAAACCTACCAATGTAAACAAACAGCGTTTCGAAGGGGGAAATCGGAAAACCAAAGACGGAAAGCCAGGAGAATTCTTCCCACACAGTCACCCATTCCTTTTTTCTATTGCTAAAACCTACCAGTGTAAACAAACAACGTTTCGAAGGGGGAAATCGGAAAACCAAAGACGGAAAGCCAGGAGAGTTCTTCCCACACAGTCACCCATTCCTTTTTTCTATTGCTAAAACCTACCAGTGTAAACAAACAGCGTTTCGAAGGGGGAAATCGGAAAACCAAAGACGGAAAGCCAGGAGAATTCTTCCCACACAGTCACCCATTCCTTTTTTCTATTGCTAAAACCTACCAGTGTAAACAAACAGCGTTTCGAAGGGGGAAATCGGAAAACAAAAGACGGAAAGTCAGGAGAATTCTTCCCACACAGTCCCCCATTCCTTTTTTCTATTGCTAAAACCTACCAGTGTAAACAAACAGCGTTTCGAAGGGGGAAATCGGAAAACCAAAGACGGAAAGCCAGGAGAATTCTTCCCACACAGTCACCCATTCCTTTTTTCTATTGCTAAAACCTACCAGTGTAAACAAACAGCGTTTCGAAGGGGGAAATCGGAAAACAAAAGACGGAAAGCCAGGAGAGTTCTTCCCACACAGTCACCCATTCCTTTTTTCTATTGCTAAAACCTACCAGTGTAAACAAACAACGTTTCGAAGGGGGAAATCGGAAAACCAAAGACGGAAAGCCAGGAGAGTTCTTCCCACACAGTCACCCATTCCTTTTTTCTATTGCTAAAATATACCAGTGTAAACAAACAGCGTTTCGAAGGGGGAAATCGGAAAACCAAAGACGGAAAGCCAGGAGAATTCTTCCCACACAGTCACCCATTCCTTTTTTCTATTGCTAAAACCTACCAGTGTAAACAAACAGCGTTTCGAAGGGGGAAATCGGAAAACAAAAGACGGAAAGTCAGGAGAATTCTTCCCACACAGTCCCCCATTCCTTTTTTCTATTGCTAAAACCTACCAGTGTAAACAAACAGCGTTTCGAAGGGGGAAATCGGAAAACCAAAGACGGAAAGCCAGGAGAATTCTTCCCACACAGTCACCCATTCCTTTTTTCTATTGCTAAAACCTACCAGTGTAAACAAACAGCGTTTCGAAGGGGGAAATCGGAAAACAAAAGACGGAAAGCCAGGAGAGTTCTTCCCACACAGTCACCCATTCCTTTTTTCTATTGCTAAAACCTACCAGTGTAAACAAACAACGTTTCGAAGGGGGAAATCGGAAAACCAAAGACGGAAAGCCAGGAGAGTTCTTCCCACACAGTCACCCATTCCTTTTTTCTATTGCTAAAACCTACCAGTGTAAACAAACAGCGTTTCGAAGGGGGAAATCGGAAAACCAAAGACGGAAAGCCAGGAGAATTCTTCCCACACAGTCACCCATTCCTTTTTTCTATTGCTAAAACCTACCAGTGTAAACAAACAGCGTTTCGAAGGGGGAAATCGGAAAACCAAAGACGGAAAGTCAGGAGAATTCTTCCCACACAGTCCCCCATTCCTTTTTTCTATTGCTAAAACCTACCAGTGTAAACAAACAGCGTTTCGAAGGGGGAAATCGGAAAACCAAAGACGGAAAGCCAGGAGAATTCTTCCCACACAGTCACCCATTCCTTTTTTCTATTGCTAAAACCTACCAGTGTAAACAAACAGCGTTTCGAAGGGGGAAATCGGAAAACCAAAGACGGAAAGCCAGGAGAATTCTTCCCACACAGTCACCCATTCCTTTTTTCTATTGCTAAAACCTACCAGTGTAAACAAACAGCGTTTCGAAGGGGGAAATCGGAAAACCAAAGACGGAAAGCCAGGAGAGTTCTTCCCACACAGTCACCCATTCCTTTTTTCTATTGCTAAAACCTACCAGTGTAAACAAACAGCGTTTCGAAGGGGGAAATCGGAAAACCAAAGACGGAAAGCCAGGAGAATTCTTCCCACACAGTCACCCATTCCTTTTTTCTATTGCTAAAACCTACCAGTGTAAACAAACAGCGTTTCGAAGGGGGAAATCGGAAAACAAAAGACGGAAAGTCAGGAGAATTCTTCCCACACAGTCCCCCATTCCTTTTTTCTATTGCTAAAACCTACCAGTGTAAACAAACAGCGTTTCGAAGGGGGAAATCGGAAAACCAAAGACGGAAAGCCAGGAGAATTCTTCCCACACAGTCAACCATTCCTTTTTTCTATTGCTAAAACCTACCAGTGTAAACAAACAGCGTTTCGAAGGGGGAAATCGGAAAACAAAAGACGGAAAGCCAGGAGAATTCTTCCCACACAGTCACCCATTCCTTTTTTCTATTGCTAAAACCTACCAGTGTAAACAAACAGCGTTTCGAAGGGGGAAATCGGAAAACCAAAGACGGAAAGCCAGGAGAATTCTCCCCACACAGTCACCCATTCCTTTTTTCTATTGCTAAAACCTACCAGTGTAAACAAACAGCGTTTCGAAGGGGGAAATCGGAAAACAAAAGACGGAAAGTCAGGAGAATTCTTCCCACACAGTCACCCATTCCTTTTTTCTATTGCTAAAACCTACCAGTGTAAACAAACAGCGTTTCGAAGGGGGAAATCGGAAAACAAAAGACGGAAAGTCAGGAGAATTCTTCCCACACAGTCACCCATTCCTTTTTTCTATTGCTAAAACCTACCAGTGTAAACAAACAGCGTTTCGAAGGGGGAAATCGGAAAACAAAAGACGGAAAGTCAGGAGAATTCTTCCCACACAGTCACCCATTCCTTTTTTCTATTGCTAAAACCTACCAGTGTAAACAAACAGCGTTTCGAAGGGGGAAATCGGAAAACCAAAGACGGAAAGCCAGGAGAATTCTTCCCACACAGTCACCCATTCCTTTTTTCTATTCCTAAAACCTACCAGTGTAAACAAACAGCGTTTCGAAGGGGGAAATCGGAAAACCAAAGACGGAAAGCCAGGAGAATTCTTCCCACACAGTCACCCATTCCTTTTTTCTATTGCTAAAACCTACCAGTGTAAACAAACAGCGTTTCGAAGGGGGAAATCGGAAAACAAAAGACGGAAAGCCAGGAGAGTTCTTCCCACACAGTCACCCATTCCTTTTTTCTATTGCTAAAACCTACCAGTGTAAACAAACAACGTTTCGAAGGGGGAAATCGGAAAACCAAAGACGGAAAGCCAGGAGAATTCTCCCCACACAGTCACCCATTCCTTTTTTCTATTGCTAAAACCTACCAGTGTAAACAAACAGCGTTTCGAAGGGGGAAATCGGAAAACAAAAGACGGAAAGTCAGGAGAATTCTTCCCACACAGTCACCCATTCCTTTTTTCTATTGCTAAAACCTACCAGTGTAAACAAACAGCGTTTCGAAGGGGGAAATCGGAAAACAAAAGACGGAAAGTCAGGAGAATTCTTCCCACACAGTCACCCATTCCTTTTTTCTATTGCTAAAACCTACCAGTGTAAACAAACAGCGTTTCGAAGGGGGAAATCGGAAAACAAAAGACGGAAAGTCAGGAGAATTCTTCCCACACAGTCACCCATTCCTTTTTTCTATTGCTAAAACCTACCAGTGTAAAAAAACAGCGTTTCGAAGGGGGAAATCGGAAAATCAAAGACGGAAAGCCAGGAGAATTCTTCCCACACAGTCACCCATTCCTTTTTTCTATTCCTAAAACCTACCAGTGTAAACAAACAGCGTTTCGAAGGGGGAAATCGGAAAACCAAAGACGGAAAGTCAGGAGAATTCTTCCCACACAGTCACCCATTCCTTTTTTCTATTGCTAAAACCTACCAGTGTAAACAAACAGCGTTTCGAAGGGGGAAATCGGAAAACAAAAGACGGAAAGCCAGGAGAGTTCTTCCCACACAGTCACCCATTCCTTTTTTCTATTGCTAAAACCTACCAGTGTAAACAAACAACGTTTCGAAGGGGGAAATCGGAAAACCAAAGACGGAAAGCCAGGAGAGTTCTTCCCACACAGTCACCCATTCCTTTTTTCTATTGCTAAAACCTACCAGTGTAAACAAACAGCGTTTCGAAGGGGGAAATCGGAAAACCAAAGACGGAAAGCCAGGAGAATTCTTCCCACACAGTCACCCATTCCTTTTTTCTATTGCTAAAACCTACCACTGTAAACAAACAGCGTTTCGAAGGGGGAAATCGGAAAACCAAAGACGGAAAGTCAGGAGAATTCTTCCCACACAGTCCCCCATTCCTTTTTTCTATTGCTAAAACCTACCAGTGTAAACAAACAGCGTTTCGAAGGGGGAAATCGGAAAACCAAAGACGGAAAGCCAGGAGAATTCTTCCCACACAGTCACCCATTCCTTTTTTCTATTGCTAAAACCTACCAGTGTAAACAAACAGCGTTTCGAAGGGGGAAATCGGAAAACCAAAGACGGAAAGCCAGGAGAATTCTTCCCACACAGTCACCCATTCCTTTTTTCTATTGCTAAAACCTACCAGTGTAAACAAACAGCGTTTCGAAGGGGGAAATCGGAAAACAAAAGACGGAAAGCCAGGAGAATTCTTCCCACACAGTCACCCATTCCTTTTTTCTATTGCTAAAACCTACCAGTGTAAACAAACAGCGTTTCGAAGGGGGAAATCGGAAAACAAATGACGGAAAGTCAGGAGAATTCTTCCCACACAGTCACCCATTCCTTTTTTCTATTGCTAAAACCTACCAGTGTAAACAAACAGCGTTTCGAAGGGGGAAATCGGAAAACAAAAGACGGAAAGTCAGGAGAATTCTTCCCACACAGTCACCCATTCCTTTTTTCTATTGCTAAAACCTACCAGTGTAAACAAACAGCGTTTCGAAGGGGGAAATCGGAAAACAAAAGACGGAAAGTCAGGAGAATTCTTCCCACACAGTCACCCATTCCTTTTTTCTATTCCTAAAACCTACCAGTGTAAACAAACAGCGTTTCGAAGGGGGAAATCGGAAAACCAAAGACGGAAAGCCAGGAGAATTCTTCCCACACAGTCACCCATTCCTTTTTTCTATTCCTAAAACCTACCAGTGTAAACAAACAGCGTTTCGAAGGGGGAAATCGGAAAACCAAAGACGGAAAGCCAGGAGAATTCTTCCCACACAGTCACCCATTCCTTTTTTCTATTGCTAAAAGCTACCAGTGTAAACAAACAGCGTTTCGAAGGGGGAAATCGGAAAACCAAAGACGGAAAGCCAGGAGAATTCTTCCCACACAGTCACCCATTCCTTTTTTCTATTGCTAAAACCTACCAGTGTAAACAAACAGCGTTTCGAAGGGGGAAATCGGAAAACCAAAGACGGAAAGCCAGGAGAATTCTTCCCACACAGTCACCCATTCCTTTTTTCTATTGCTAAAACCTACCAGTGTAAACAAACAGCGTTTCGAAGGGGGAAATCGGAAAACAAAAGACGGAAAGTCAGGAGAATTCTTCCCACACAGTCACCCATTCCTTTTTTCTACTGCTAAAACCTACCAGTGTAAACAAACAGCGTTTCGAAGGGGGAAATCGGAAAACAAAAGACGGAAAGTCAGGAGAATTCTTCCCGCACAGTCACCCATTCCTTTTTTCTATTGCTAAAACCTACCAGTGTAAACAAACAGCGTTTCGAAGGGGGAAATCGGAAAACAAAAGACGGAAAGTCAGGAGAATTCTTCCCACACAGTCACCCATTCCTTTTTTCTATTGCTAAAAGCTACCAGTGTAAACAAACAACGTTTCGAAGGGGGAAATCGGAAAACCAAAGACGGAAAGTCAGGAGAATTCTTCCCACACAGTCACCCATTCCTTTTTTCTATTGCTAAAAGCTACCAGTGTAAACAAACAGCGTTTCGAAGGGGGAAATCGGAAAACCAAAGACGGAAAGTCAGGAGAATTCTTCCCACACAGTCACCCATTCCTTTTTTCTATTGCTAAAAGCTACCAGTGTAAACAAACAGCGTTTCGAAGGGAGAAATCGGAAAACAAAAGACGGAAAGCCAGGAGAATTCTTCCCACACAGTCACCCATTCCTTTTTTCTATTGCTAAAAGCTACCAGTGTAAACAAACAGCGTTTCGAAGGGAGAAATCGGAAAACCAAAGACGGAAAGCCAGGAGAATTCTTCCCACACAGTCACCCATTCCTTTTTTCTATTGCTAAAACCTACCAGTGAAAACAAACAGCGTTTCGAAGGGAGAAATCGGAAAACCAAAGACGGAAAGCCAGGAGAATTCTTCCCACACAGTCACCCATTCCTTTTTTCTATTGCTAAAAGCTACCAGTGTAAACAAACAGCGTTTCGAAGGGGGAAATCGGAAAACAAAAGACGGAAAGTCAGGAGAATTCTTCCCACACAGTCACCCATTCCTTTTTTCTATTCCTAAAACCTACGAGTGTAAACAAACAGCGTTTCGAAGGGGGAAATCGGAAAACCAAAGACGGAAAGTCAGGAGAATTCTTCCCACACAGTCCCCCATTCCTTTTTTCTATTGCTAAAACCTACCAGTGTAAACAAACAGCGTTTCGAAGGGGGAAATCGGAAAACCAAAGACGGAAAGCCAGGAGAATTCTTCCCACACAGTCACCCATTCCTTTTTTCTATTGCTAAAACCTACCAGTGTAAACAAACAGCGTTTCGAAGGGGGAAATCGGAAAACAAAAGACGGAAAGCCAGGAGAATTCTTCCCACACAGTCACCCATTCCTTTTTTCTATTGCTAAAACCTACCAGTGTAAACAAACAGCGTTTCGAAGGGGGAAATCGGAAAACAAAAGACGGAAAGTCAGGAGAATTCTTCCCACACAGTCACCCATTCCTTTTTTCTATTGCTAAAACCTACCAGTGTAAACAAACAGCGTTTCGAAGGGGGAAATCGGAAAACAAAAGACGGAAAGTCAGGAGAATTCTTCCCACACAGTCACCCATTCCTTTTTTCTATTGCTAAAACCTACCAGTGTAAACAAACAGCGTTTCGAAGGGGGAAATCGGAAAACAAAAGACGGAAAGTCAGGAGAATTCTTCCCACACAGTCACCCATTCCTTTTTTCTATTGCTAAAACCTACCAGTGTAAACAAACAGCGTTTCGAAGGGGGAAATCGGAAAACAAAAGACGGAAAGTCAGGAGAATTCTTCCCACACAGTCACCCATTCCTTTTTTCTATTGCTAAAACCTACCAGTGTAAACAAACAGCGTTTCGAAGGGGGAAATCGGAAAACAAAAGACGGAAAGTCAGGAGAATTCTTCCCACACAGTCACCCATTCCTTTTTTCTATTGCTAAAACCTACCAGTGTAAACAAACAGCGTTTCGAAGGGGGAAATCGGAAAACAAAAGACGGAAAGTCAGGAGAATTCTTCCCACACAGTCACCCATTCCTTTTTTCTATTGCTAAAAGCTACCAGTGTAAACAAACAACGTTTCGAAGGGGGAAATCGGAAAACCAAAGACGGAAAGTCAGGAGAATTCTTCCCACACAGTCACCCATTCCTTTTTTCTATTGCTAAAAGCTACCAGTGTAAACAAACAGCGTTTCGAAGGGGGAAATCGGAAAACCAAAGACGGAAAGTCAGGAGAATTCTTCCCACACAGTCACCCATTCCTTTTTTCTATTGCTAAAACCTACCAGTGTAAACAAACAGCGTTTCGAAGGGAGAAATCGGAAAACAAAAGACGGAAAGCCAGGAGAATTCTTCCCACACAGTCACCCATTCCTTTTTTCTATTGCTAAAAGCTACCAGTGTAAACAAACAGCGTTTCGAAGGGAGAAATCGGAAAACCAAAGACGGAAAGCCAGGAGAATTCTTCCCACACAGTCACCCATTCCTTTTTTCTATTGCTAAAACCTACCAGTGAAAACAAACAGCGTTTCGAAGGGAGAAATCGGAAAACCAAAGACGGAAAGCCAGGAGAATTCTTCCCACACAGTCACCCATTCCTTTTTTCTATTGCTAAAAGCTACCAGTGTAAACAAACAGCGTTTCGAAGGGGGAAATCGGAAAACAAAAGACGGAAAGCCAGGAGAGTTCTTCCCACACAGTCACCCATTCCTTTTTTCTATTGCTAAAACCTACCAGTGTAAACAAACAACGTTTCGAAGGGGGAAATCGGAAAACCAAAGACGGAAAGCCAGGAGAGTTCTTCCCACACAGTCACCCATTCCTTTTTTCTATTGCTAAAACCTACCAGTGTAAACAAACAGCGTTTCGAAGGGGGAAATCGGAAAACCAAAGACGGAAAGCCAGGAGAATTCTTCCCACACAGTCACCCATTCCTTTTTTCTATTGCTAAAACCTACCAGTGTAAACAAACAGCGTTTCGAAGGGGGAAATCGGAAAACAAAAGACGGAAAGTCAGGAGAATTCTTCCCACACAGTCCCCCATTCCTTTTTTCTATTGCTAAAACCTACCAGTGTAAACAAACAGCGTTTCGAAGGGGGAAATCGGAAAACCAAAGACGGAAAGCCAGGAGAATTCTTCCCACACAGTCACCCATTCCTTTTTTCTATTGCTAAAACCTACCAGTGTAAACAAACAGCGTTTCGAAGGGGGAAATCGGAAAACAAAAGACGGAAAGCCAGGAGAATTCTTCCCACACAGTCACCCATTCCTTTTTTCTATTGCTAAAACCTACCAGTGTAAACAAACAGCGTTTCGAAGGGGGAAATCGGAAAACCAAAGACGGAAAGCCAGGAGAGTTCTTCCCACACAGTCACCCATTCCTTTTTTCTATTGCTAAAACCTACCAGTGTAAACAAACAGCGTTTCGAAGGGGGAAATCGGAAAACCAAAGACGGAAAGCCAGGAGAATTCTTCCCACACAGTCAACCATTCCTTTTTTCTATTGCTAAAACCTACCAGTGTAAACAAACAGCGTTTCGAAGGGGGAAATCGGAAAACAAAAGACGGAAAGCCAGGAGAATTCTTCCCACACAGTCACCCATTCCTTTTTTCTATTGCTAAAACCTACCAGTGTAAACAAACAGCGTTTCGAAGGGGGAAATCGGAAAACAAAAGACGGAAAGCCAGGAGAATTCTCCCCACACAGTCACCCATTCCTTTTTTCTATTGCTAAAACCTACCAGTGTAAACAAACAGCGTTTCGAAGGGGGAAATCGGAAAAAAAAAGACGGAAAGTCAGGAGAATTCTTCCCACACAGTCACCCATTCCTTTTTTCTATTGCTAAAACCTACCAGTGTAAACAAACAGCGTTTCGAAGGGGGAAATCGGAAAACAAAAGACGGAAAGTCAGGAGAATTCTTCCCACACAGTCACCCATTCCTTTTTTCTATTGCTAAAACCTACCAGTGTAAACAAACAGCGTTTCGAAGGGGGAAATCGGAAAACAAAAGACGGAAAGTCAGGAGAATTCTTCCCACACAGTCACCCATTCCTTTTTTCTATTGCTAAAACCTACCAGTGTAAACAAACAGCGTTTCGAAGGGGGAAATCGGAAAACCAAAGACGGAAAGCCAGGAGAATTCTTCCCACACAGTCACCCATTCCTTTTTTCTATTGCTAAAACCTACCAGTGTAAACAAACAGCGTTTCGAAGGGGGAAATCGGAAAACCAAAGACGGAAAGCCAGGAGAATTCTTCCCACACAGTCACCCATTCCTTTTTTCTATTGCTAAAACCTACCAGTGTAAACAAACAGCGTTTCGAAGGGGGAAATCGGAAAACAAAAGACGGAAAGCCAGGAGAGTTCTTCCCACACAGTCACCCATTCCTTTTTTCTATTGCTAAAACCTACCAGTGTAAACAAACAACGTTTTGAAGGGGGAAATCGGAAAACCAAAGACGGAAAGCCAGGAGAGTTCTTCCCACACAGTCACCCATTCCTTTTTTCTATTGCTAAAACCTACCAGTGTAAACAAACAGCGTTTCGAAGGGGGAAATCGGAAAACCAAAGACGGAAAGCCAGGAGAATTCTTCCCACACAGTCACCCATTCCTTTTTTCTATTGCTAAAACCTACCAGTGTAAACAAACAGCGTTTCGAAGGGGGAAATCGGAAAACCAAAGACGGAAAGTCAGGAGAATTCTTCCCACACAGTCCCCCATTCCTTTTTTCTATTGCTAAAACCTACCAGTGTAAACAAACAGCGTTTCGAAGGGGGAAATCGGAAAACCAAAGACGGAAAGCCAGGAGAATTCTTCCCACACAGTCACCCATTCCTTTTTTCTATTGCTAAAACCTACCAGTGTAAACAAACAGCGTTTCGAAGTGGGAAATCGGAAAACAAAAGACGGAAAGCCAGGAGAATTCTTCCCACACAGTCACCCATTCCTTTTTTCTATTGCTAAAACCTACCAGTGTAAACAAACAGCGTTTCGAAGGGGGAAATCGGAAAACAAAAGACGGAAATCCAGGAGAATTCTTCCCACACAGTCACCCATTCCTTTTTTCTATTGCTAAAACCTACCAGTGTAAACAAACAGCGTTTCGAAGGGGGAAATCGGAAAACAAAAGACGGAAAGTCAGGAGAATTCTTCCCACACAGTCACCCATTCCTTTTTTCTATTGCTAAAACCTACCAGTGTAAACAAACAGCGTTTCGAAGGGGGAAATCGGAAAACAAAAGACGGAAAGTCAGGAGAATTCTTCCCACACAGTCACCCATTCCTTTTTTCTATTGCTAAAACCTACCAGTGTAAACAAACAGCGTTTCGAAGGGGGAAATCGGAAAACCAAAGACGGAAAGCCAGGAGAATTCTTCCCACACAGTCACCCATTCCTTTTTTCTATTCCTAAAACCTACCAGTGTAAACAAACAGCGTTTCGAAGGGGGAAATCGGAAAACCAAAGACGGAAAGCCAGGAGAATTCTTCTCACACAGTCACCCATTCCTTTTTTCTATTCCTAAAACCTACCAGTGTAAACAAACAGCGTTTCGAAGGGGGAAATCGGAAAACCAAAGACGGAAAGCCAGGAGAATTCTTCCCACACAGTCACCCATTCCTTTTTTCTATTCCTAAAACCTACCAGTGTAAACAAACAGCGTTTCGAAGGGGGAAATCGGAAAACCAAAGACGGAAAGCCAGGAGAATTCTTCCCACACAGTCACCCATTCCTTTTTTCTATTGCTAAAACCTACCAGTGTAAACAAACAGCGTTTCGAAGGGGGAAATCGGAAAACAAAAGACGGAAAGTCAGGAGAATTCTTCCCACACAGTCACCCATTCCTTTTTTCTACTGCTAAAACCTACCAGTGTAAACAAACAGCGTTTCGAAGGGGGAAATCGGAAAACAAAAGACGGAAAGTCAGGAGAATTCTTCCCGCACAGTCACCCATTCCTTTTTTCTATTGCTAAAACCTACCAGTGTAAACAAACAGCGTTTCGAAGGGGGAAATCGGAAAACAAAAGACGGAAAGTCAGGAGAATTCTTCCCACACAGTCCCCCATTCCTTTTTTCTATTGCTAAAACCTACCAGTGTAAACAAACAGCGTTTCGAAGGGGGAAATCGGAAAACCAAAGACGGAAAGCCAGGAGAATTCTTCCCACACAGTCACCCATTCCTTTTTTCTATTGCTAAAACCTACCAGTGTAAACAAACAGCGTTTCGAAGGGGGAAATCGGAAAACAAAAGACGGAAAGCCAGGAGAGTTCTTCCCACACAGTCACCCATTCCTTTTTTCTATTGCTAAAACCTACCAGTGTAAACAAACAACGTTTCGAAGGGGGAAATCGGAAAACCAAAGACGGAAAGCCAGGAGAGTTCTTCCCACACAGTCACCCATTCCTTTTTTCTATTGCTAAAATATACCAGTGTAAACAAACAGCGTTTCGAAGGGGGAAATCGGAAAACCAAAGACGGAAAGCCAGGAGAATTCTTCCCACACAGTCACCCATTCCTTTTTTCTATTGCTAAAACCTACCAGTGTAAACAAACAGCGTTTCGAAGGGGGAAATCGGAAAACAAAAGACGGAAAGTCAGGAGAATTCTTCCCACACAGTCCCCCATTCCTTTTTTCTATTGCTAAAACCTACCAGTGTAAACAAACAGCGTTTCGAAGGGGGAAATCGGAAAACCAAAGACGGAAAGCCAGGAGAATTCTTCCCACACAGTCACCCATTCCTTTTTTCTATTGCTAAAACCTACCAGTGTAAACAAACAGCGTTTCGAAGGGGGAAATCGGAAAACAAAAGACGGAAAGCCAGGAGAGTTCTTCCCACACAGTCACCCATTCCTTTTTTCTATTGCTAAAACCTACCAGTGTAAACAAACAACGTTTCGAAGGGGGAAATCGGAAAACCAAAGACGGAAAGCCAGGAGAGTTCTTCCCACACAGTCACCCATTCCTTTTTTCTATTGCTAAAACCTACCAGTGTAAACAAACAGCGTTTCGAAGGGGGAAATCGGAAAACCAAAGACGGAAAGCCAGGAGAATTCTTCCCACACAGTCACCCATTCCTTTTTTCTATTGCTAAAACCTACCAGTGTAAACAAACAGCGTTTCGAAGGGGGAAATCGGAAAACAAAAGACGGAAAGTCAGGAGAATTCTTCCCACACAGTCCCCCATTCCTTTTTTCTATTGCTAAAACCTACCAGTGTAAACAAACAGCGTTTCGAAGGGGGAAATCGGAAAACCAAAGACGGAAAGCCAGGAGAATTCTTCCCACACAGTCACCCATTCCTTTTTTCTATTGCTAAAACCTACCAGTGTAAACAAACAGCGTTTCGAAGGGGGAAATCGGAAAACAAAAGACGGAAAGCCAGGAGAATTCTTCCCACACAGTCACCCATTCCTTTTTTCTATTGCTAAAACCTACCAGTGTAAACAAACAGCGTTTCGAAGGGGGAAATCGGAAAACCAAAGACGGAAAGCCAGGAGAGTTCTTCCCACACAGTCACCCATTCCTTTTTTCTATTGCTAAAACCTACCAGTGTAAACAAACAGCGTTTCGAAGGGGGAAATCGGAAAACCAAAGACGGAAAGCCAGGAGAATTCTTCCCACACAGTCACCCATTCCTTTTTTCTATTGCTAAAACCTACCAGTGTAAACAAACAGCGTTTCGAAGGGGGAAATCGGAAAACAAAAGACGGAAAGTCAGGAGAATTCTTCCCACACAGTCCCCCATTCCTTTTTTCTATTGCTAAAACCTACCAGTGTAAACAAACAGCGTTTCGAAGGGGGAAATCGGAAAACCAAAGACGGAAAGCCAGGAGAATTCTTCCCACACAGTCAACCATTCCTTTTTTCTATTGCTAAAACCTACCAGTGTAAACAAACAGCGTTTCGAAGGGGGAAATCGGAAAACAAAAGACGGAAAGCCAGGAGAATTCTTCCCACACAGTCACCCATTCCTTTTTTCTATTGCTAAAACCTACCAGTGTAAACAAACAGCGTTTCGAAGGGGGAAATCGGAAAACAAAAGACGGAAAGCCAGGAGAATTCTCCCCACACAGTCACCCATTCCTTTTTTCTATTGCTAAAACCTACCAGTGTAAACAAACAGCGTTTCGAAGGGGGAAATCGGAAAACAAAAGACGGAAAGTCAGGAGAATTCTTCCCACACAGTCACCCATTCCTTTTTTCTATTGCTAAAACCTACCAGTGTAAACAAACAGCGTTTCGAAGGGGGAAATCGGAAAACAAAAGACGGAAAGTCAGGAGAATTCTTCCCACACAGTCACCCATTCCTTTTTTCTATTGCTAAAACCTACCAGTGTAAAGAAACAGCGTTTCGAAGGGGGAAATCGGAAAACAAAAGACGGAAAGTCAGGAGAATTCTTCCCACACAGTCACCCATTCCTTTTTTCTATTGCTAAAACCTACCAGTGTAAACAAACAGCGTTTCGAAGGGGGAAATCGGAAAACAAAAGACGGAAAGTCAGGAGAATTCTTCCCACACAGTCACCCATTCCTTTTTTCTATTGCTAAAACCTACCAGTGTAAACAAACAGCGTTTCGAAGGGGGAAATCGGAAAACAAAAGACGGAAAGTCAGGAGAATTCTTCCCACACAGTCACCCATTCCTTTTTTCTATTGCTAAAACCTACCAGTGTAAACAAACAGCGTTTCGAAGGGGGAAATCGGAAAACCAAAGACGGAAAGCCAGGAGAAATCTTCCCACACAGTCACCCATTCCTTTTTTCTATTCCTAAAACCTACCAGTGTAAACAAACAGCGTTTCGAAGGGGGAAATCGGAAAACCAAAGACGGAAAGCCAGGAGAATTCTTCCCACACAGTCACCCATTCCTTTTTTCTATTGCTAAAACCTACCAGTGTAAACAAACAGCGTTTCGAAGGGGGAAATCGGAAAACAAAAGACGGAAAGCCAGGAGAGTTCTTCCCACACAGTCACCCATTCCTTTTTTCTATTGCTAAAACCTACCAGTGTAAACAAACAACGTTTCGAAGGGGGAAATCGGAAAACCAAAGACGGAAAGCCAGGAGAATTCTTCCCACACAGTCACCCATTCCTTTTTTCTATTGCTAAAACCTACCAGTGTAAACAAACAGCGTTTCGAAGGGGGAAATCGGAAAACAAAAGACGGAAAGTCAGGAGAATTCTTCCCACACAGTCACCCATTCCTTTTTTCTATTGCTAAAACCTACCAGTGTAAACAAACAGCGTTTCGAAGGGGGAAATCGGAAAACAAAAGACGGAAAGTCAGGAGAATTCTTCCCACACAGTCACCCATTCCTTTTTTCTATTGCTAAAACCTACCAGTGTAAACAAACAGCGTTTCGAAGGGGGAAATCGGAAAACAAAAGACGGAAAGTCAGGAGAATTCTTCCCACACAGTCACCCATTCCTTTTTTCTATTGCTAAAACCTACCAGTGTAAAAAAACAGCGTTTCGAAGGGGGAAATCGGAAAATCAAAGACGGAAAGCCAGGAGAATTCTTCCC
The DNA here is from genome assembly GCA_963931925.1 of Onchidella celtica. Classification (NCBI taxonomy): domain Eukaryota; kingdom Metazoa; phylum Mollusca; class Gastropoda; order Systellommatophora; family Onchidiidae; genus Onchidella; species Onchidella celtica. Next base: position 12,009,664 of record OZ007577.1, read on the forward strand.
ACACAGTCACCCATTCCTTTTTTCTATTCCTAAAACCTACCAGTGTAAACAAACAGCGTTTCGAAGGGGGAAATCGGAAAACCAAAGACGGAAAGCCAGGAGAATTCTTCCCACACAGTCACCCATTCCTTTTTTCTATTGCTAAAACCTACCAGTGTAAACAAACAGCGTTTCGAAGGGGGAAATCGGAAAACAAAAGACGGAAAGCCAGGAGAGTTCTTCCCACACAGTCACCCATTCCTTTTTTCTATTGCTAAAACCTACCAGTGTAAACAAACAACGTTTCGAAGGGGGAAATCGGAAAACCAAAGACGGAAAGCCAGGAGAGTTCTTCCCACACAGTCACCCATTCCTTTTTTCTATTGCTAAAACCTACCAGTGTAAACAAACAGCGTTTCGAAGGGGGAAATCGGAAAACCAAAGACGGAAAGCCAGGAGAATTCTTCCCACACAGTCACCCATTCCTTTTTTCTATTGCTAAAACCTACCAGTGTAAACAAACAGCGTTTCGAAGGGGGAAATCGGAAAACCAAAGACGGAAAGTCAGGAGAATTCTTCCCACACAGTCCCCCATTCCTTTTTTCTATTGCTAAAACCTACCAGTGTAAACAAACAGCGTTTCGAAGGGGGAAATCGGAAAACCAAAGACGGAAAGCCAGGAGAATTCTTCCCACACAGTCACCCATTCCTTTTTTCTATTGCTAAAACCTACCAGTGTAAACAAACAGCGTTTCGAAGGGGGAAATCGGAAAACCAAAGACGGAAAGCCAGGAGAATTCTTCCCACACAGTCACCCATTCCTTTTTTCTATTGCTAAAACCTACCAGTGTAAACAAACAGCGTTTCGAAGGGGGAAATCGGAAAACAAAAGACGGAAAGCCAGGAGAATTCTTCCCACACAGTCACCCATTCCTTTTTTCTATTGCTAAAACCTACCAGTGTAAACAAACAGCGTTTCGAAGGGGGAAATCGGAAAACAAAAGACGGAAAGTCAGGAGAATTCTTCCCACACAGTCACCCATTCCTTTTTTCTATTGCTAAAACCTACCAGTGTAAACAAACAGCGTTTCGAAGGGGGAAATCGGAAAACAAAAGACGGAAAGTCAGGAGAATTCTTCCCACACAGTCACCCATTCCTTTTTTCTATTGCTAAAACCTACCAGTGTAAACAAACAGCGTTTCGAAGGGGGAAATCGGAAAACAAAAGACGGAAAGTCAGGAGAATTCTTCCCACACAGTCACCCATTCCTTTTTTCTATTCCTAAAACCTACCAGTGTAAACAAACAGCGTTTCGAAGGGGGAAATCGGAAAACCAAAGACGGAAAGCCAGGAGAATTCTTCCCACACAGTCACCCATTCCTTTTTTCTATTCCTAAAACCTACCAGTGTAAACAAACAGCGTTTCGAAGGGGGAAATCGGAAAACCAAAGACGGAAAGCCAGGAGAATTCTTCCCACACAGTCACCCATTCCTTTTTTCTATTGCTAAAAGCTACCAGTGTAAACAAACAGCGTTTCGAAGGGGGAAATCGGAAAACCAAAGACGGAAAGCCAGGAGAATTCTTCCCACACAGTCACCCATTCCTTTTTTCTATTCCTAAAACCTACCAGTGTAAACAAACAGCGTTTCGAAGGGGGAAATCGGAAAACCAAAGACGGAAAGCCAGGAGAATTCTTCCCACACAGTCACCCATTCCTTTTTTCTATTGCTAAAACCTACCAGTGTAAACAAACAGCGTTTCGAAGGGGGAAATCGGAAAACAAAAGACGGAAAGTCAGGAGAATTCTTCCCGCACAGTCACCCATTCCTTTTTTCTATTGCTAAAACCTACCAGTGTAAACAAACAGCGTTTCGAAGGGGGAAATCGGAAAACAAAAGACGGAAAGTCAGGAGAATTCTTCCCACACAGTCACCCATTCCTTTTTTCTATTGCTAAAAGCTACCAGTGTAAACAAACAACGTTTCGAAGGGGGAAATCGGAAAACCAAAGACGGAAAGTCAGGAGAATTCTTCCCACACAGTCACCCATTCCTTTTTTCTATTGCTAAAAGCTACCAGTGTAAACAAACAGCGTTTCGAAGGGGGAAATCGGAAAACCAAAGACGGAAAGTGAGGAGAATTCTTCCCACACAGTCACCCATTCCTTTTTTCTATTGCTAAAAGCTACCAGTGTAAACAAACAGCGTTTCGAAGGGAGAAATCGGAAAACAAAAGACGGAAAGCCAGGAGAATTCTTCCCACACAGTCACCCATTCCTTTTTTCTATTGCTAAAAGCTACCAGTGTAAACAAACAGCGTTTCGAAGGGAGAAATCGGAAAACCAAAGACGGAAAGCCAGGAGAATTCTTCCCACACAGTCACCCATTCCTTTTTTCTATTGCTAAAACCTACCAGTGAAAACAAACAGCGTTTCGAAGGGAGAAATCGGAAAACCAAAGACGGAAAGCCAGGAGAATTCTTCCCACACAGTCACCCATTCCTTTTTTCTATTGCTAAAAGCTACCAGTGTAAACAAACAGCGTTTCGAAGGGGGAAATCGGAAAACAAAAGACGGAAAGTCAGGAGAATTCTTCCCACACAGTCACCCATTCCTTTTTTCTATTCCTAAAACCTACGAGTGTAAACAAACAGCGTTTCGAAGGGGGAAATCGGAAAACCAAAGACGGAAAGTCAGGAGAATTCTTCCCACACAGTCCCCCATTCCTTTTTTCTATTGCTAAAACCTACCAGTGTAAACAAACAGCGTTTCGAAGGGGGAAATCGGAAAACCAAAGACGGAAAGCCAGGAGAATTCTTCCCACACAGTCACCCATTCCTTTTTTCTATTCCTAAAACCTACCAGTGTAAACAAACAGCGTTTCGAAGGGGGAAATCGGAAAACCAAAGACGGAAAGCCAGGAGAATTCTTCCCACACAGTCACCCATTCCTTTTTTCTATTCCTAAAACCTATCAGTGTAAACAAACAGCGTTTCGAAGGGGGAAATCGGAAAACAAAAGACGGAAAGTCAGGAGAATTCTTCCCACACAGTCACCCATTCCTTTTTTCTATTGCTAAAACCTACCAGTGTAAACAAACAGCGTTTCGAAGGGGGAAATCGGAAAACAAAAGACGGAAAGTCAGGAGAATTCTTCCCACACAGTCACCCATTCCTTTTTTCTATTGCTAAAACCTACCAGTGTAAACAAACAGCGTTTCGAAGGGGGAAATCGGAAAACAAAAGACGGAAAGTCAGGAGAATTCTTCCCACACAGTCACCCATTCCTTTTTTCTATTGCTAAAACCTACCAGTGTAAACAAACAGCGTTTCGAAGGGGGAAATCGGAAAACAAAAGACGGAAAGTCAGGAGAATTCTTCCCACACAGTCACCCATTCCTTTTTTCTATTGCTAAAACCTACCAGTGTAAACAAACAGCGTTTCGAAGGGGGAAATCGGAAAACAAAAGACGGAAAGTCAGGAGAATTCTTCCCACACAGTCACCCATTCCTTTTTTCTATTGCTAAAACCTACCAGTGTAAACAAACAGCGTTTCGAAGGGGGAAATCGGAAAACAAAAGACGGAAAGTCAGGAGAATTCTTCCCACACAGTCACCCATTCCTTTTTTCTATTGCTAAAAGCTACCAGTGTAAACAAACAACGTTTCGAAGGGGGAAATCGGAAAACCAAAGACGGAAAGTCAGGAGAATTCTTCCCACACAGTCACCCATTCCTTTTTTCTATTGCTAAAAGCTACCAGTGTAAACAAACAGCGTTTCGAAGGGGGAAATCGGAAAACCAAAGACGGAAAGTCAGGAGAATTCTTCCCACACAGTCACCCATTCCTTTTTTCTATTGCTAAAAGCTACCAGTGTAAACAAACAGCGTTTCGAAGGGAGAAATCGGAAAACAAAAGACGGAAAGCCAGGAGAATTCTTCCCACACAGTCACCCATTCCTTTTTTCTATTGCTAAAAGCTACCAGTGTAAACAAACAGCGTTTCGAAGGGAGAAATCGGAAAACCAAAGACGGAAAGCCAGGAGAATTCTTCCCACACAGTCACCCATTCCTTTTTTCTATTGCTAAAACCTACCAGTGAAAACAAACAGCGTTTCGAAGGGAGAAATCGGAAAACCAAAGACGGAAAGCCAGGAGAATTCTTCCCACACAGTCACCCATTCCTTTTTTCTATTGCTAAAAGCTACCAGTGTAAACAAACAGCGTTTCGAAGGGGGAAATCGGAAAACAAAAGACGGAAAGCCAGGAGAGTTCTTCCCACACAGTCACCCATTCCTTTTTTCTATTGCTAAAACCTACCAGTGTAAACAAACAACGTTTCGAAGGGGGAAATCGGAAAACCAAAGACGGAAAGCCAGGAGAGTTCTTCCCACACAGTCACCCATTCCTTTTTTCTATTGCTAAAACCTACCAGTGTAAACAAACAGCGTTTCGAAGGGGGAAATCGGAAAACCAAAGACGGAAAGCCAGGAGAATTCTTCCCACACAGTCACCCATTCCTTTTTTCTATTGCTAAAACCTACCAGTGTAAACAAACAGCGTTTCGAAGGGGGAAATCGGAAAACAAAAGACGGAAAGTCAGGAGAATTCTTCCCACACAGTCCCCCATTCCTTTTTTCTATTGCTAAAACCTACCAGTGTAAACAAACAGCGTTTCGAAGGGGGAAATCGGAAAACCAAAGACGGAAAGCCAGGAGAATTCTTCCCACACAGTCACCCATTCCTTTTTTCTATTGCTAAAACCTACCAGTGTAAACAAACAGCGTTTCGAAGGGGGAAATCGGAAAACAAAAGACGGAAAGCCAGGAGAATTCTTCCCACACAGTCACCCATTCCTTTTTTCTATTGCTAAAACCTACCAGTGTAAACAAACAGCGTTTCGAAGGGGGAAATCGGAAAACCAAAGACGGAAAGCCAGGAGAGTTCTTCCCACACAGTCACCCATTCCTTTTTTCTATTGCTAAAACCTACCAGTGTAAACAAACAGCGTTTCGAAGGGGGAAATCGGAAAACCAAAGACGGAAAGCCAGGAGAATTCTTCCCACACAGTCACCCATTCCTTTTTTCTATTGCTAAAACCTACCAGTGTAAACAAACAGCGTTTCGAAGGGGGAAATCGGAAAACAAAAGACGGAAAGTCAGGAGAATTCTTCCCACACAGTCCCCCATTCCTTTTTTCTATTGCTAAAACCTACCAGTGTAAACAAACAGCGTTTCGAAGGGGGAAATCGGAAAACCAAAGACGGAAAGCCAGGAGAATTCTTCCCACACAGTCAACCATTCCTTTTTTCTATTGCTAAAACCTACCAGTGTAAACAAACAGCGTTTCGAAGGGGGAAATCGGAAAACAAAAGACGGAAAGCCAGGAGAATTCTTCCCACACAGTCACCCATTCCTTTTTTCTATTGCTAAAACCTACCAGTGTAAACAAACAGCGTTTCGAAGGGGGAAATCGGAAAACAAAAGACGGAAAGCCAGGAGAATTCTCCCCACACAGTCACCCATTCCTTTTTTCTATTGCTAAAACCTACCAGTGTAAACAAACAGCGTTTCGAAGGGGGAAATCGGAAAACAAAAGACGGAAAGTCAGGAGAATTCTTCCCACACAGTCACCCATTCCTTTTTTCTATTGCTAAAACCTACCAGTGTAAACAAACAGCGTTTCGAAGGGGGAAATCGGAAAACAAAAGACGGAAAGTCAGGAGAATTCTTCCCACACAGTCACCCATTCCTTTTTTCTATTGCTAAAACCTACCAGTGTAAAGAAACAGCGTTTCGAAGGGGGAAATCGGAAAACAAAAGACGGAAAGTCAGGAGAATTCTTCCCACACAGTCACCCATTCCTTTTTTCTATTGCTAAAACCTACCAGTGTAAACAAACAGCGTTTCGAAGGGGGAAATCGGAAAACCAAAGACGGAAAGCCAGGAGAATTCTTCCCACACAGTCACCCATTCCTTTTTTCTATTGCTAAAACCTACCAGTGTAAACAAACAGCGTTTCGAAGGGGGAAATCGGAAAACCAAAGACGGAAAGCCAGGAGAATTCTTCCCACACAGTCACCCATTCCTTTTTTCTATTGCTAAAACCTACCAGTGTAAACAAACAGCGTTTCGAAGGGGGAAATCGGAAAACAAAAGACGGAAAGCCAGGAGAGTTCTTCCCACACAGTCACCCATTCCTTTTTTCTATTGCTAAAACCTACCAGTGTAAACAAACAACGTTTTGAAGGGGGAAATCGGAAAACCAAAGACGGAAAGCCAGGAGAGTTCTTCCCACACAGTCACCCATTCCTTTTTTCTATTGCTAAAACCTACCAGTGTAAACAAACAGCGTTTCGAAGGGGGAAATCGGAAAACCAAAGACGGAAAGCCAGGAGAATTCTTCCCACACAGTCACCCATTCCTTTTTTCTATTGCTAAAACCTACCAGTGTAAACAAACAGCGTTTCGAAGGGGGAAATCGGAAAACCAAAGACGGAAAGTCAGGAGAATTCTTCCCACACAGTCCCCCATTCCTTTTTTCTATTGCTAAAACCTACCAGTGTAAACAAACAGCGTTTCGAAGGGGGAAATCGGAAAACCAAAGACGGAAAGCCAGGAGAATTCTTCCCACACAGTCACCCATTCCTTTTTTCTATTGCTAAAACCTACCAGTGTAAACAAACAGCGTTTCGAAGGGGGAAATCGGAAAACAAAAGACGGAAAGCCAGGAGAATTCTTCCCACACAGTCACCCATTCCTTTTTTCTATTGCTAAAACCTACCAGTGTAAACAAACAGCGTTTCGAAGGGGGAAATCGGAAAACAAAAGACGGAAAGCCAGGAGAATTCTTCCCACACAGTCACCCATTCCTTTTTTCTATTGCTAAAACCTACCAGTGTAAACAAACAGCGTTTCGAAGGGGGAAATCGGAAAACAAAAGACGGAAAGTCAGGAGAATTCTTCCCACACAGTCACCCATTCCTTTTTTCTATTGCTAAAACCTACCAGTGTAAACAAACAGCGTTTCGAAGGGGGAAATCGGAAAACAAAAGACGGAAAGTCAGGAGAATTCTTCCCACACAGTCACCCATTCCTTTTTTCTATTGCTAAAACCTACCAGTGTAAACAAACAGCGTTTCGAAGGGGGAAATCGGAAAACAAAAGACGGAAAGTCAGGAGAATTCTTCCCACACAGTCACCCATTCCTTTTTTCTATTGCTAAAACCTACCAGTGTAAACAAACAGCGTTTCGAAGGGGGAAATCGGAAAACCAAAGACGGAAAGCCAGGAGAATTCTTCCCACACAGTCACCCATTCCTTTTTTCTATTCCTAAAACCTACCAGTGTAAACAAACAGCGTTTCGAAGGGGGAAATCGGAAAACCAAAGACGGAAAGCCAGGAGAATTCTTCCCACACAGTCACCCATTCCTTTTTTCTATTCCTAAAACCTACCAGTGTAAACAAACAGCGTTTCGAAGGGGGAAATCGGAAAACCAAAGACGGAAAGCCAGGAGAATTCTTCCCACACAGTCACCCATTCCTTTTTTCTATTCCTAAAACCTACCAGTGTAAACAAACAGCGTTTCGAAGGGGGAAATCGGAAAACCAAAGACGGAAAGCCAGGAGAATTCTTCCCACACAGTCACCCATTCCTTTTTTCTATTGCTAAAACCTACCAGTGTAAACAAACAGCGTTTCGAAGGGGGAAATCGGAAAACAAAAGACGGAAAGTCAGGAGAATTCTTCCCACACAGTCACCCATTCCTTTTTTCTACTGCTAAAACCTACCAGTGTAAACAAACAGCGTTTCGAAGGGGGAAATCGGAAAACAAAAGACGGAAAGTCAGGAGAATTCTTCCCGCACAGTCACCCATTCCTTTTTTCTATTGCTAAAACCTACCAGTGTAAACAAACAGCGTTTCGAAGGGGGAAATCGGAAAACAAAAGACGGAAAGTCAGGAGAATTCTTCCCACACAGTCACCCATTCCTTTTTTCTATTGCTAAAAGCTACCAGTGTAAACAAACAACGTTTCGAAGGGGGAAATCGGAAAACCAAAGACGGAAAGTCAGGAGAATTCTTCCCACACAGTCACCCATTCCTTTTTTCTATTCCTAAAACCTACCAGTGTAAACAAACAGCGTTTCGAAGGGGGAAATCGGAAAACCAAAGACGGAAAGTCAGGAGAATTCTTCCCACACAGTCACCCATTCCTTTTTTCTATTGCTAAAAGCTACCAGTGTAAACAAACAGCGTTTCGAAGGGAGAAATCGGAAAACAAAAGACGGAAAGCCAGGAGAATTCTTCCCACACAGTCACCCATTCCTTTTTTCTATTGCTAAAAGCTACCAGTGTAAACAAACAGCATTTCGAAGGGAGAAATCGGAAAACCAAAGACGGAAAGCCAGGAGAATTCTTCCCACACAGTCACCCATTCCTTTTTTCTATTGCTAAAACCTACCAGTGAAAACAAACAGCGTTTCGAAGGGAGAAATCGGAAAACCAAAGACGGAAAGCCAGGAGAATTCTTCCCACACAGTCACCCATTCCTTTTTTCTATTGCTAAAAGCTACCAGTGTAAACAAACAGCGTTTCGAAGGGGGAAATCGGAAAACAAAAGACGGAAAGTCAGGAGAATTCTTCCCACACAGTCACCCATTCCTTTTTTCTATTCCTAAAACCTACCAGTGTAAACAAACAGCGTTTCGAAGGGGGAAATCGGAAAACCAAAGACGGAAAGTCAGGAGAATTCTTCCCACACAGTCCCCCATTCCTTTTTTCTATTGCTAAAACCTACCAGTGTAAACAAACAGCGTTTCGAAGGGGGAAATCGGAAAACCAAAGACGGAAAGCCAGGAGAATTCTTCCCACACAGTCACCCATTCCTTTTTTCTATTGCTAAAACCTACCAGTGTAAACAAACAGCGTTTCGAAGGGGGAAATCGGAAAACAAAAGACGGAAAGCCAGGAGAATTCTTCCCACACAGTCACCCATTCCTTTTTTCTATTGCTAAAACCTACCAGTGTAAACAAACAGCGTTTCGAAGGGGGAAATCGGAAAACAAAAGACGGAAAGTCAGGAGAATTCTTCCCACACAGTCACCCATTCCTTTTTTCTATTGCTAAAACCTACCAGTGTAAACAAACAGCGTTTCGAAGGGGGAAATCGGAAAACAAAAGACGGAAAGTCAGGAGAATTCTTCCCACACAGTCACCCATTCATTTTTTCTATTGCTAAAACCTACCAGTGTAAACAAACAGCGTTTCGAAGGGGGAAATCGGAAAACAAAAGACGGAAAGTCAGGAGAATTCTTCCCACACAGTCACCCATTCCTTTTTTCTATTGCTAAAACCTACCAGTGTAAACAAACAGCGTTTCGAAAGGGGAAATCGGAAAACCAAAGACGGAAAGTCAGGAGAATTCTTCCCACACAGTCACCCATTCCTTTTTTCTATTGCTAAAACCTACCAGTGTAAACAAACAGCGTTTCGAAGGGGGAAATCGGAAAACAAAAGACGGAAAGTCAGGAGAATTCTTCCCACACAGTCACCCATTCCTTTTTTCTATTGCTAAAACCTACCAGTGTAAACAAACAGCGTTTCGAAGGGGGAAATCGGAAAACAAAAGACGGAAAGTCAGGAGAATTCTTCCCACACAGTCACCCATTCCTTTTTTCTATTGCTAAAAGCTACCAGTGTAAACAAACAACGTTTCGAAGGGGGAAATCGGAAAACCAAAGACGGAAAGTCAGGAGAATTCTTCCCACACAGTCACCCATTCCTTTTTTCTATTGCTAAAAGCTACCAGTGTAAACAAACAGCGTTTCGAAGGGGGAAATCGGAAAACCAAAGACGGAAAGTCAGGAGAATTCTTCCCACACAGTCACCCATTCCTTTTTTCTATTGCTAAAAGCTACCAGTGTAAACAAACAGCGTTTCGAAGGGAGAAATCGGAAAACAAAAGACGGAAAGCCAGGAGAATTCTTCCCACACAGTCACCCATTCCTTTTTTCTATTGCTAAAAGCTACCAGTGTAAACAAACAGCGTTTCCAAGGGAGAAATCGGAAAAGCAAAGACGGAAAGCCAGGAGAATTCTTCCCACACAGTCACCCATTCCTTTTTTCTATTGCTAAAACCTATCAGTGAAAACAAACAGCGTTTCGAAGGGAGAAATCGGAAAACCAAAGACGGAAAGCCAGGAGAATTCTTCCCACACAGTCACCCATTCCTTTTTTCTATTGCTAAAAGCTACCAGTGTAAACAAACAGCGTTTCGAAGGGGGAAATCGGAAAACAAAAGACGGAAAGTCAGGAGAATTCTTCCCACACAGTCACCCATTCCTTTTTTCTATTCCTAAAACCTACCAGTGTAAACAAACAGCGTTTCGAAGGGAGAAATCGGAAAACCAAAGACGGAAAGCCAGGAGAATTCTTCCCACACAGTCACCCATTCCTTTTTTCTATTGCTAAAAGCTACCAGTGTAAACAAACAGCGTTTCGAAGGGAGAAATCGGAAAACAAAAGACGGAAAGCCAGGAGAATTCTTCCCACACAGTCACCCATTCCTTTTTTCTATTGCTAAAACCTACCAGTGAAAACAAACAGCGTTTCGAAGGGAGAAATCGGAAAACAAAAGACGGAAAGCCAGGAGAATTCTTCCCACACAGTCACCCATTCCTTTTTTCTATTGCTAAAAGCTACCAGTGTAAACAAACAGCGTTTCGAAGGGGGAAATCGGAAAACAAAAGACGGAAAGTCAGGAGAATTCTTCCCACACAGTCACCCATTCCTTTTTTCTATTCCTAAAACCTACCAGTGTAAACAAACAGCGTTTCGAAGGGAGAAATCGGAAAACCAAAGACGGAAAGCCAGGAGAATTCTTCCCACACAGTCACCCATTCCTTTTTTCTATTCCTAAAAGCTACCAGTGTAAACAAACAGCGTTTCGAAGGGAGAAATCGGAAAACAAAAGACGGAAAGCCAGGAGAATTCTTCCCACACAGTCACCCATTCCTTTTTTCTATTGCTAAAAGCTACCAGTGTAAACCAACAGCGTTTCGAAGGGAGAAATCGGAAAACCAAAGACGGAAAGCCAGGAGAATTCTTCCCACACAGTCACCGATTCCTTTTTTCTATTCCTAAAACCTACCAGTGTAAACAAACAGCGTTTCGAAGGGAGAAATCGGAAAACCAAAGACGGAAAGTCAGGAGAATTCTTCCCACACAGTCACCCATTCCTTTTTTCTATTGCTAAAACCTACCAGTGTAAACAAACAGCGTTTCGAAGGGAGAAATCGGAAAACCAAAGACGGAAAGCCAGGAGAATTCTTCCCACACAGTCACCCATTCCTTTTTTCTATTGCTAAAAGCTACCAGTGTAAACAAACAGCGTTTCGAAGGGAGAAATCGGAAAACCAAAGACGGAAAGCCAGGAGAATTCTTCCCACACAGTCACCCATTCCTTTTTTCTATTGCTAAAACCTACCAGTGAAAACAAACAGCGTTTCGAAGGGAGAAATCGGAAAACCAAAGACGGAAAGCCAGGAGAATTCTTCCCACACAGTCACCCATTCCTTTTTTCTATTGCTAAAACCTACCATTGTAAACAAACAGCGTTTCGAAGGGGGAAATCGGAAAACAAAAGACGGAAAGTCAGGAGAATTCTTCCCACACAGTCACCCATTCCTTTTTTCTATTCCTAAAACCTACCAGTGTAAACAAACAGCGTTTCGAAGGGAGAAATCGGAAAACCAAAGACGGAAAGCCAGGAGAATTCTTCCCACACAGTCACCCATTCCTTTTTTCTATTGCTAAAAGCTACCAGTGTAAACAAACAGCGTTTCGAAGGGAGAAATCGGAAAACAAAAGACGGAAAGCCAGGAGAATTCTTCCCACACAGTCACCCATTCCTTTTTTCTATTGCTAAAACCTACCAGTGAAAACAAACAGCGTTTCGAAGGGAGAAATCGGAAAACCAAAGACGGAAAGCCAGGAGAATTCTTCCCACACAGTCACCCATTCCTTTTTTCTATTGCTAAAAGCTACCAGTGTAAACAAACAGCGTTTCGAAGGGGGAAATCGGAAAACAAAAGACGGAAAGTCAGGAGAATTCTTCCCACACAGTCACCCATTCCTTTTTTCTATTCCTAAAACCTACCAGTGTAAACAAACAGCGTTTCGAAGGGAGAAATCGGAAAACCAAAGACGGAAAGCCAGGAGAATTCTTCCCACACAGTCACCCATTCCTTTTTTCTATTGCTAAAAGCTACCAGTGTAAACAAACAGCGTTTCGAAGGGAGAAATCGGAAAACAAAAGACGGAAAGCCAGGAGAATTCTTCCCACACAGTCACCCATTCCTTTTTTCTATTGCTAAAACCTACCAGTGTAAACAAACAGCGTTTCGAAGGGGGAAATCGGAAAACAAAAGACGGAAAGTCAGGAGAATTCTTCCCACACAGTCACCCATTCCTTTTTTCTATTGCTAAATCCTACCAGTGTAAACAAACAGCGTTTCGAAGGGAGAAATCGGAAAACCAAAGACGGAAAGTCAGGAGAATTCTTCCCACACAGTCACCGATTCCTTTTTTCTATTGCTAAAACCTACCAGTGTAAACAAACAGCGTTTCGAAGGGGGAAATCAGAAAACCAAAGACGGAAAGCCAGGAGAATTCTTCCCACACAGTCACCCATTCCTTTTTTCTATTGCTAAAACCTACCAGTGTAAACAAACAGCGTTTCGAAGGGAGAAATCAGAAAACCAAAGACGGAAAGCCAGGAGAATTCTTCCCACACAGTCACCCATTCCTTTTTTCTATTCCTAAAACCTACCAGTGTAAACAAACAGCGTTTCGAAGGGAGAAATCAGAAAACCAAAGACGGAAAGTCAGGAGAATTCTTCCCACACAGTCACCCATTCCTTTTTTCTATTGCTAAAACCTACCAGTGTAAACAAACAGCGTTTCGAAGGGAGAAATCAGAAAACCAAAGACGGAAAGTCAGGAGAATTCTTCCCACACAGTCACCGATTCTTTTTTTCTATTGCTAAAACCTACCAGTGTAAACAAACAGCGTTTCGAAGGGGGAAATCAGAAAACCAAAGACGGAAAGCCAGGAGAGTTCTTCCCACACAGTCACCCATTCCTTTTTTCTATTGCTAAAACCTACCAGTGTAAACAAACAGCGTTTCGAAGGGGGAAATCGGAAAACCAAAGACGGAAAGCCAGGAGAATTCTTCCCACACAGTCACCCATTCCTTTTTTCTATTGCTAAAACCTACCAGTGTAAACAAACAACGTTTCGAAGGGGGAAATCGGAAAACCAAAGACGGAAAGCCAGGAGAATTCTTCCCACACAGTCACCCATTCCTTTTTTCTATTCCTAAAACCTACCAGTGTAAACAAACAGCGTTTCGAAGGGCGAAATCGGAAAACAAAAGACGGAAAGCCAGGAGAATTCTTCCCACACAGTCACCCATTCCTTTTTTCTATTGCTAAAAGCTACCAGTGTAAACAAACAACGTTTCGAAGGGGGAAATCAGAAAACAAAAGACGGAAAGTCAGGAGAATTCTTCCCACACAGTCACCCATTCCTTTTTTCTATTGCTAAAACCTACCAGTGTAAACAAACAGCGTTTCGAAGGGGGAAATCAGAAAACAAAAGACGGAAAGCCAGGAGAATTCTTCCCACACAGTCACCCATTCCTTTTTTCTATTCCTAAAACCTACCAGTGTAAACAAACAGCGTTTCGAAGGCGGAAATCAGAAAACAAAAGACGGAAAGCCAGGAGAGTTCTTCCCACACAGTCACCCATTCCTTTTTTCTATTGCTAAAACCTACCAGTGTAAACAAACAGCGTTTCGAAGGGGGAAATCAGAAAACAAAAGACGGAAAGCCAGGAGAGTTCTTCCCACACAGTCACCCATTCCTTTTTTCTATTGCTAAAACCTACCAGTGTAAACAAACAGCGTTTCGAAGGGGGAAATCGGAAAACCAAAGACGGAAAGCCAGGAGAATTCTTCCCACACAGTCACCCATTCCTTTTTTCTATTGCTAAAACCTACCAGTGTAAACAAACAACGTTTCGAAGGGGGAAATCAGAAAACAAAAGACGGAAAGTCAGGAGAATTCTTCCCACACAGTCACCCATTCCTTTTTTCTATTGCTAAAACCTACCAGTGTAAACAAACAGCGTTTCGAAGGGGGAAATCAGAAAACAAAAGACGGAAAGCCAGGAGAATTCTTCCCACACAGTCACCCATTCCTTTTTTCTATTGCTAAAACCTACCAGTGTAAACAAACAGCGTTTCGAAGGGGGAAATCAGAAAACAAAAGACGGAAAGCCAAGAGAATTCTTCCCACACAGTCACCCATTCCTTTTTTCTATTCCTAAAACCTACCAGTGTAAACAAACAGCGTTTCGAAGGGGGAAATCAGAAAACAAAAGACGGAAAGCCAGGAGAATTCTTCCCACACAGTCACCCATTCCTTTTTTCTATTGCTAAAACCTACCAGTGTAAACAAACAGCGTTTCGAAGGGGGAAATCGGAAAACAAAAGACGGAAAGCCAGGAGAATTCTTCCCACACAGTCACCCATTCCTTTTTTCTATTGCTAAAACCTACCAGTGTAAACAAACAGCGTTTCGAAGGGAGAAATCGGAAAACAAAAGACGGAAAGTCAGGAGAATTCTTCCCACACAGTCACCCATTCCTTTTTTCTATTGCTAAAACCTACCAGTGTAAACAAACAGCGTTTCGAAGGGAGAAATCAGAAAACCAAAGACGGAAAGTCAGGAGAATTCTTCCCACACAGTCACCCATTCCTTTTTTCTATTGCTAAAACCTACCAGTGTAAACAAACAGCGTTTCGAAGGGAGAAATCAGAAAACCAAAGACGGAAAGTCAGGAGAATTCTTCCCACACAGTCACCGATTCCTTTTTTCTATTGCTAAAACCTACCAGTGTAAACAAACAGCGTTTCGAAGGGGGAAATCAGAAAACCAAAGACGGAAAGCCAGGAGAGTTCTTCCCACACAGTCACCCATTCCTTTTTTCTATTGCTAAAACCTACCAGTGTAAAAAAACAGCGTTTCGAAGGGGGAAATCGGAAAACCAAAGACGGAAAGCCAGGAGAATTCTTCCCACACAGTCACCCATTCCTTTTTTCTATTGCTAAAACCTACCAGTGTAAACAAACAACGTTTCGAAGGGGGAAATCGGAAAACCAAAGACGGAAAGCCAGGAGAATTCTTCCCACACAGTCACCCATTCCTTTTTTCTATTGCTAAAACCTACCAGTGTAAACAAACAGCGTTTCGAAGGGCGAAATCGGAAAACAAAAGACGGAAAGCCAGGAGAATTCTTCCCACACAGTCACCCATTCCTTTTTTCTATTGCTAAAACCTACCAGTGTAAACAAACAACGTTTCGAAGGGGGAAATCGGAAAA
Source organism: Onchidella celtica (assembly GCA_963931925.1). Classification (NCBI taxonomy): domain Eukaryota; kingdom Metazoa; phylum Mollusca; class Gastropoda; order Systellommatophora; family Onchidiidae; genus Onchidella; species Onchidella celtica. The sequence goes on from OZ007577.1 coordinate 12,025,089, forward strand.
CCAAAGACGGAAAGCCAGGAGAATTCTTCCCACACAGTCACCCATTCCTTTTTTCTATTCCTAAAACCTACCAGTGTAAACAAACAGCGTTTCGAAGGGAGAAATCAGAAAACCAAAGACGGAAAGTCAGGAGAATTCTTCCCACACAGTCACCCATTCCTTTTTTCTATTGCTAAAACCTACCAGTGTAAACAAACAGCGTTTCGAAGGGAGAAATCAGAAAACCAAAGACGGAAAGTCAGGAGAATTCTTCCCACACAGTCACCGATTCTTTTTTTCTATTGCTAAAACCTACCAGTGTAAACAAACAGCGTTTCGAAGGGGGAAATCAGAAAACCAAAGACGGAAAGCCAGGAGAGTTCTTCCCACACAGTCACCCATTCCTTTTTTCTATTGCTAAAACCTACCAGTGTAAACAAACAGCGTTTCGAAGGGGGAAATCGGAAAACCAAAGACGGAAAGCCAGGAGAATTCTTCCCACACAGTCACCCATTCCTTTTTTCTATTGCTAAAACCTACCAGTGTAAACAAACAACGTTTCGAAGGGGGAAATCGGAAAACCAAAGACGGAAAGCCAGGAGAATTCTTCCCACACAGTCACCCATTCCTTTTTTCTATTCCTAAAACCTACCAGTGTAAACAAACAGCGTTTCGAAGGGCGAAATCGGAAAACAAAAGACGGAAAGCCAGGAGAATTCTTCCCACACAGTCACCCATTCCTTTTTTCTATTGCTAAAAGCTACCAGTGTAAACAAACAACGTTTCGAAGGGGGAAATCAGAAAACAAAAGACGGAAAGTCAGGAGAATTCTTCCCACACAGTCACCCATTCCTTTTTTCTATTGCTAAAACCTACCAGTGTAAACAAACAGCGTTTCGAAGGGGGAAATCAGAAAACAAAAGACGGAAAGCCAGGAGAATTCTTCCCACACAGTCACCCATTCCTTTTTTCTATTCCTAAAACCTACCAGTGTAAACAAACAGCGTTTCGAAGGCGGAAATCAGAAAACAAAAGACGGAAAGCCAGGAGAGTTCTTCCCACACAGTCACCCATTCCTTTTTTCTATTGCTAAAACCTACCAGTGTAAACAAACAGCGTTTCGAAGGGGGAAATCAGAAAACAAAAGACGGAAAGCCAGGAGAGTTCTTCCCACACAGTCACCCATTCCTTTTTTCTATTGCTAAAACCTACCAGTGTAAACAAACAGCGTTTCGAAGGGGGAAATCGGAAAACCAAAGACGGAAAGCCAGGAGAATTCTTCCCACACAGTCACCCATTCCTTTTTTCTATTGCTAAAACCTACCAGTGTAAACAAACAACGTTTCGAAGGAGGAAATCAGAAAACAAAAGACGGAAAGTCAGGAGAATTCTTCCCACACAGTCACCCATTCCTTTTTTCTATTGCTAAAACCTACCAGTGTAAACAAACAGCGTTTCGAAGGGGGAAATCAGAAAACAAAAGACGGAAAGCCAGGAGAATTCTTCCCACACAGTCACCCATTCCTTTTTTCTATTGCTAAAACCTACCAGTGTAAACAAACAGCGTTTCGAAGGGGGAAATCAGAAAACAAAAGACGGAAAGCCAAGAGAATTCTTCCCACACAGTCACCCATTCCTTTTTTCTATTCCTAAAACCTACCAGTGTAAACAAACAGCGTTTCGAAGGGGGAAATCAGAAAACAAAAGACGGAAAGCCAGGAGAATTCTTCCCACACAGTCACCCATTCCTTTTTTCTATTGCTAAAACCTACCAGTGTAAACAAACAGCGTTTCGAAGGGGGAAATCGGAAAACAAAAGACGGAAAGCCAGGAGAATTCTTCCCACACAGTCACCCATTCCTTTTTTCTATTGCTAAAACCTACCAGTGTAAACAAACAGCGTTTCGAAGGGAGAAATCGGAAAACAAAAGACGGAAAGTCAGGAGAATTCTTCCCACACAGTCACCCATTCCTTTTTTCTATTGCTAAAACCTACCAGTGTAAACAAACAGCGTTTCGAAGGGAGAAATCAGAAAACCAAAGACGGAAAGTCAGGAGAATTCTTCCCACACAGTCACCCATTCCCTTTTTCTATTGCTAAAACCTACCAGTGTAAACAAACAGCGTTTCGAAGGGAGAAATCAGAAAACCAAAGACGGAAAGTCAGGAGAATTCTTCCCACACAGTCACCGATTCCTTTTTTCTATTGCTAAAACCTACCAGTGTAAACAAACAGCGTTTCGAAGGGGGAAATCAGAAAACCAAAGACGGAAAGCCAGGAGAGTTCTTCCCACACAGTCACCCATTCCTTTTTTCTATTGCTAAAACCTACCAGTGTAAACAAACAGCGTTTCGAAGGGGGAAATCGGAAAACCAAAGACGGAAAGCCAGGAGAATTCTTCCCACACAGTCACCCATTCCTTTTTTCTATTGCTAAAACCTACCAGTGTAAACAAACAACGTTTCGAAGGGGGAAATCGGAAAACCAAAGACGGAAAGCCAGGAGAATTCTTCCCACACAGTCACCCATTCCTTTTTTCTATTGCTAAAACCTACCAGTGTAAACAAACAGCGTTTCGAAGGGCGAAATCGGAAAACAAAAGACGGAAAGCCAGGAGAATTCTTCCCACACAGTCACCCATTCCTTTTTTCTATTGCTAAAAGCTACCAGTGTAAACAAACAACGTTTCGAAGGGGGAAATCAGAAAACAAAAGACGGAAAGTCAGGAGAATTCTTCCCACACAGTCACCCATTCCTTTTTTCTATTGCTAAAACCTACCAGTGTAAACAAACAGCGTTTCGAAGGGGGAAATCAGAAAACAAAAGACGGAAAGCCAGGAGAATTCTTCCCACACAGTCACCCATTCCTTTTTTCTATTCCTAAAACCTACCAGTGTAAACAAACAGCGTTTCGAAGGGGGAAATCAGAAAACAAAAGACGGAAAGCCAGGAGAGTTCTTCCCACACAGTCACCCATTCCTTTTTTCTATTGCTAAAACCTACCAGTGTAAACAAACAGCGTTTCGAAGGGGGAAATCAGAAAACAAAAGACGGAAAGCCAGGAGAGTTCTTCCCACACAGTCACCCATTCCTTTTTTCTATTGCTAAAACCTACCAGTGTAAACAAACAGCGTTTCGAAGGGGGAAATCGGAAAACCAAAGACGGAAAGCCAGGAGAATTCTTCCCACACAGTCACCCATTCCTTTTTTCTATTGCTAAAACCTACCAGTGTAAACAAACAACGTTTCGAAGGGGGAAATCGGAAAACCAAAGACGGAAAGCCAGGAGAATTCTTCCCACACAGTCACCCATTCCTTTTTTCTATTGCTAAAACCTACCAGTGTAAACAAACAACGTTTCGAAGGGGGAAATCAGAAAACAAAAGACGGAAAGTCAGGAGAATTCTTCCCACACAGTCACCCATTCCTTTTTTCTATTGCTAAAACCTACCAGTGTAAACAAACAGCGTTTCGAAGGGGGAAATCAGAAAACAAAAGACGGAAAGCCAGGAGAATTCTTCCCACACAGTCACCCATTCCTTTTTTCTATTGCTAAAACCTACCAGTGTAAACAAACAGCGTTTCGAAGGGGGAAATCGGAAAACAAAAGACGGAAAGCCAGGAGAATTCTTCCCACACAGTCACCCATTCCTTTTTTCTATTGCTAAAACCTACCAGTGTAAACAAACAGCGTTTCGAAGGGAGAAATCGGAAAACCAAAGACGGAAAGCCAGGAGAATTCTTCCCACACAGTCACCCATTCCTTTTTTCTATTCCTAAAAGCTACCAGTGTAAACAAACAGCGTTTCGAAGGGAGAAATCGGAAAACAAAAGACGGAAAGCCAGGAGAATTCTTCCCACACAGTCACCCATTCCTTTTTTCTATTGCTAAAACCTACCAGTGTAAACAAACAGCGTTTCGAAGGGAGAAATCGGAAAACAAAAGACGGAAAGCCAGGAGAATTCTTCCTACACAGTCACCCATTCCTTTTTTCTATTCCTAAAACCTACCAGTGTAAACAAACAGCGTTTCGAAGGGAGAAATCGGAAAACAAAAGACGGAAAGCCAGGAGAATTCTTCCCACACAGTCACCGATTCCTTTTTTCTATTGCTAAAACCTACCAGTGTAAACAAACAGCGTTTCGAAGGGGGAAATCGGAAAACAAAAGACGGAAAGCCAGGAGAATTCTTCCCACACAGTCACCCATTCCTTTTTTCTATTGCTAAAACCTACCAGTGTAAACAAACAGCGTTTCGAAGGGAGAAATCGGAAAACAAAAGACGGAAAGTCAGGAGAATTCTTCCCACACAGTCACCCATTCCTTTTTTCTATTGCTAAAACCTACCAGTGTAAACAAACAGCGTTTCGAAGGGAGAAATCAGAAAACCAAAGACGGAAAGTCAGGAGAATTCTTCCCACACAGTCACCCATTCCTTTTTTCTATTGCTAAAACCTACCAGTGTAAACAAACAGCGTTTCGAAGGGAGAAATCAGAAAACCAAAGACGGAAAGTCAGGAGAATTCTTCCCACACAGTCACCGATTCCTTTTTTCTATTGCTAAAACCTACCAGTGTAAACAAACAGCGTTTCGAAGGGGGAAATCAGAAAACCAAAGACGGAAAGCCAGGAGAGTTCTTCCCACACAGTCACCCATTCCTTTTTTCTATTGCTAAAACCTACCAGTGTAAACAAACAGCGTTTCGAAGGGGGAAATCGGAAAATCAAAGACGGAAAGCCAGGAGAATTCTTCCCACACAGTCACCCATTCCTTTTTTCTATTGCTAAAACCTACCAGTGTAAACAAACAACGTTTCGAAGGGGGAAATCGGAAAACCAAAGACGGAAAGCCAGGAGAATTCTTCCCACACAGTCACCCATTCCTTTTTTCTATTGCTAAAACCTACCAGTGTAAACAAACAGCGTTTCGAAGGGCGAAATCGGAAAACAAAAGACGGAAAGCCAGGAGAATTCTTCCCACACAGTCACCCATTCCTTTTTTCTATTGCTAAAAGCTACCAGTGTAAACAAACAACGTTTCGAAGGGGGAAATCAGAAAACAAAAGACGGAAAGTCAGGAGAATTCTTCCCACACAGTCACCCATTCCTTTTTTCTATTGCTAAAACCTACCAGTGTAAACAAACAGCGTTTCGAAGGGGGAAATCAGAAAACAAAAGACGGAAAGCCAGGAGAATTCTTCCCACACAGTCACCCATTCCTTTTTTCTATTCCTCAAACCTACCAGTGTAAACAAACAGCGTTTCGAAGGGGGAAATCAGAAAACAAAAGACGGAAAGCCAGGAGAGTTCTTCCCACACAGTCACCCATTCCTTTTTTCTATTGCTAAAACCTACCAGTGTAAACAAACAGCGTTTCGAAGGGGGAAATCAGAAAACAAAAGACGGAAAGCCAGGAGAGTTCTTCCCACACAGTCACCCATTCCTTTTTTCTATTGCTAAAACCTACCAGTGTAAACAAACAGCGTTTCGAAGGGGGAAATCGGAAAACCAAAGACGGAAAGCCAGGAGAATTCTTCCCACACAGTCACCCATTCCTTTTTTCTATTGCTAAAACCTACCAGTGTAAACAAACAACGTTTCGAAGGGGGAAATCGGAAAACCAAAGACGGAAAGCCAGGAGAATTCTTCCCACACAGTCACCCATTCCTTTTTTCTATTGCTAAAACCTACCAGTGTAAACAAACAGCGTTTCGAAGGGCGAAATCGGAAAACAAAAGACGGAAAGCCAGGAGAATTCTTCCCACACAGTCACCCATTCCTTTTTTCTATTGCTAAAAGCTACCAGTGTAAACAAACAACGTTTCGAAGGGAGAAATCGGAAAACCAAAGACGGAAAGTCAGGAGAATTCTTCCCACACAGTCACCCATTCCTTATTTCTATTCCTAAAACCTACCAGTGTAAACAAACAGCGTTTCGAAGGGAGAAATCGGAAAACCAAAGACGGAAAGCCAGGAGAATTCTTCCCACACAGTCACCCATTCCTTATTTCTATTCCTAAAACCTACCAGTGTAAACAAACAGCGTTTCGAAGGGAGAAATCGGAAAACCAAAGACGGAAAGTCAGGAGAATTCTTCCCACACAGTCACCCATTCCTTTTTTCTATTGCTAAAAGCTACCAGTGTAAACAAACAACGTTTCGAAGGGGGAAATCAGAAAACAAAAGACGGAAAGTCAGGAGAATTCTTCCCACACAGTCACCCATTCCTTTTTTCTATTGCTAAAACCTACCAGTGTAAACAAACAGCGTTTCGAAGGGGGAAATCAGAAAACAAAAGACGGAAAGCCAGGAGAATTCTTCCCACACAGTCACCCATTCCTTTTTTCTATTCCTAAAACCTACCAGTGTAAACAAACAGCGTTTCGAAGGGGGAAATCAGAAAACAAAAGACGGAAAGCCAGGAGAGTTCTTCCCACACAGTCACCCATTCCTTTTTTCTATTGCTAAAACCTACCAGTGTAAACAAACAGCGTTTCGAAGGGGGAAATCAGAAAACAAAAGACGGAAAGCCAGGAGAGTTCTTCCCACACAGTCACCCATTCCTTTTTTCTATTGCTAAAACCTACCAGTGTAAACAAACAGCGTTTCGAAGGGGGAAATCGGAAAACCAAAGACGGAAAGCCAGGAGAATTCTTCCCACACAGTCACCCATTCCTTTTTTCTATTGCTAAAACCTACCAGTGTAAACAAACAACGTTTCGAAGGGGGAAATCGGAAAACCAAAGACGGAAAGCCAGGAGAATTCTTCCCACACAGTCACCCATTCCTTTTTTCTATTGCTAAAACCTACCAGTGTAAACAAACAACGTTTCGAAGGGGGAAATCAGAAAACAAAAGACGGAAAGTCAGGAGAATTCTTCCCACACAGTCACCCATTCCTTTTTTCTATTGCTAAAACCTACCAGTGTAAACAAACAGCGTTTCGAAGGGGGAAATCAGAAAACAAAAGACGGAAAGCCAGGAGAATTCTTCCCACACAGTCACCCATTCCTTTTTTCTATTGCTAAAACCTACCAGTGTAAACAAACAGCGTTTCGAAGGGGGAAATCGGAAAACAAAAGACGGAAAGCCAGGAGAATTCTTCCCACACAGTCACCCATTCCTTTTTTCTATTGCTAAAACCTACCAGTGTAAACAAACAGCGTTTCGAAGGGAGAAATCGGAAAACCAAAGACGGAAAGCCAGGAGAATTCTTCCCACACAGTCACCCATTCCTTTTTTCTATTCCTAAAAGCTACCAATGTAAACAAACAGCGTTTCGAAGGGAGAAATCGGAAAACAAAAGACGGAAAGCCAGGAGAATTCTTCCCACACAGTCACCCATTCCTTTTTTCTATTGCTAAAACCTACCAGTGTAAACAAACAGCGTTTCGAAGGGAGAAATCGGAAAACAAAAGACGGAAAGCCAGGAGAATTCTTCCTACACAGTCACCCATTCCTTTTTTCTATTCCTAAAACCTACCAGTGTAAACAAACAGCGTTTCGAAGGGAGAAATCGGAAAACAAAAGACGGAAAGCCAGGAGAATTCTTCCCACACAGTCACCGATTCCTTTTTTCTATTGCTAAAACCTACCAGTGTAAACAAACAGCGTTTCGAAGGGGGAAATCGGAAAACAAAAGACGGAAAGCCAGGAGAATTCTTCCCACACAGTCACCCATTCCTTTTTTCTATTGCTAAAACCTACCAGTGTAAACAAACAGCGTTTCGAAGGGAGAAATCGGAAAACAAAAGACGGAAAGTCAGGAGAATTCTTCCCACACAGTCACCCATTCCTTTTTTCTATTGCTAAAACCTACCAGTGTAAACAAACAGCGTTTCGAAGGGAGAAATCAGAAAACCAAAGACGGAAAGTCAGGAGAATTCTTCCCACACAGTCACCCATTCCTTTTTTCTATTGCTAAAACCTACCAGTGTAAACAAACAGCGTTTCGAAGGGAGAAATCAGAAAACCAAAGACGGAAAGTCAGGAGAATTCTTCCCACACAGTCACCGATTCCTTTTTTCTATTGCTAAAACCTACCAGTGTAAACAAACAGCGTTTCGAAGGGGGAAATCAGAAAACCAAAGACGGAAAGCCAGGAGAGTTCTTCCCACACAGTCACCCATTCCTTTTTTCTATTGCTAAAACCTACCAGTGTAAACAAACAGCGTTTCGAAGGGGGAAATCGGAAAATCAAAGACGGAAAGCCAGGAGAATTCTTCCCACACAGTCACCCATTCCTTTTTTCTATTGCTAAAACCTACCAATGTAAACAAACAACGTTTCGAAGGGGGAAATCGGAAAACCAAAGACGGAAAGCCAGGAGAATTCTTCCCACACAGTCACCCATTCCTTTTTTCTATTGCTAAAACCTACCAGTGTAAACAAACAGCGTTTCGAAGGGCGAAATCGGAAAACAAAAGACGGAAAGCCAGGAGAATTCTTCCCACACAGTCACCCATTCCTTTTTTCTATTGCTAAAAGCTACCAGTGTAAACAAACAACGTTTCGAAGGGGGAAATCAGAAAACAAAAGACGGAAAGTCAGGAGAATTCTTCCCACACAGTCACCCATTCCTTTTTTCTATTGCTAAAACCTACCAGTGTAAACAAACAGCGTTTCGAAGGGGGAAATCAGAAAACAAAAGACGGAAAGCCAGGAGAATTCTTCCCACACAGTCACCCATTCCTTTTTTCTATTGCTAAAACCTACCAGTGTAAACAAACAGCGTTTCGAAGGGGGAAATCAGAAAACAAAAGACGGAAAGCCAGGAGAGTTCTTCCCACACAGTCACCCATTCCTTTTTTCTATTGCTAAAACCTACCAGTGTAAACAAACAGCGTTTCGAAGGGGGAAATCAGAAAACAAAAGACGGAAAGCCAGGAGAGTTCTTCCCACACAGTCACCCATTCCTTTTTTCTATTGCTAAAACCTACCAGTGTAAACAAACAGCGTTTCGAAGGGGGAAATCGGAAAACCAAAGACGGAAAGCCAGGAGAATTCTTCCCACACAGTCACCCATTCCTTTTTTCTATTGCTAAAACCTACCAGTGTAAACAAACAGCGTTTCGAAGGGCGAAATCGGAAAACAAAAGACGGAAAGCCAGGAGAATTCTTCCCACACAGTCACCCATTCCTTTTTTCTATTGCTAAAAGCTACCAGTGTAAACAAACAACGTTTCGAAGGGAGAAATCGGAAAACCAAAGACGGAAAGTCAGGAGAATTCTTCCCACACAGTCACCCATTCCTTATTTCTATTCCTAAAACCTACCAGTGTAAACAAACAGCGTTTCGAAGGGAGAAATCGGAAAACCAAAGACGGAAAGCCAGGAGAATTCTTCCCACACAGTCACCCATTCCTTATTTCTATTCCTAAAACCTACCAGTGTAAACAAACAGCGTTTCGAAGGGAGAAATCGGAAAACCAAAGACGGAAAGTCAGGAGAATTCTTCCCACACAGTCACCCATTCCTTTTTTCTATTGCTAAAACCTACTAGTGTAAACAAACAGCGTTTCGAAGGGGGAAATCGGAAAACAAAAGACGGAAAGCCAGGAGAATTCTTCCCACACAGTCACCCATTCCTTTTTTCTATTGCTAAAATCTACCAGTGTAAACAAACAGCGTTTCGAAGGGGGAAATCGGAAAACAAAAGACGGAAAGCCAGGAGAATTCTTCCCACACAGTCACCCATTCCTTTTTTCTATTGCTAAAACCTACCAGTGTAAACAAACAGCGTTTCGAAGGGGGAAATCAGAAAACAAAAGACGGAAAGTCAGGAGAATTCTTCCCACACAGTCACCGATTCCTTATTTCTATTGCTAAAACCTACCAGTGTAAACAAACAGCGTTTCGAAGGGGGAAATCAGAAAACCAAAGACGGAAAGTCAGGAGAATTCTTCCCACACAGTCACCCATTCCTTTTTTCTATTGCTAAAACCTACCAGTGAAAACAAACAGCGTTTCGAAGGGGGAAATCAGAAAACAAAAGACGGAAAGTCAGGAGAATTCTTCCCACACAGTCACCCATTCCTTTTTTCTATTGCTAAAACCTACCAGTGAAAACAAACAGCGTTTCGAAGGGGGAAATCGGAAAACAAAAGACGGAAAGTCAGGAGAATTCTTCCCACACAGTCACCCATTCCTTTTTTCTATTGCTAAAACCTACCAGTGTAAACAAACAGCGTTTCGAAGGGGGAAATCAGAAAACAAAAGACGGAAAGTCAGGAGAATTCTTCCCACACAGTCACCCATTCCTTTTTTCTATTGCTAAAACCTACCAGTGAAAACAAACAGCGTTTCGAAGGGGGAAATCGGAAAACAAAAGACGGAAAGTCAGGAGAATTCTTCCCACACAGTCACCCATTCCTTTTTTCTATTGCTAAAACCTACCAGTGTAAACAAACAGCGTTTCGAAGGGGGAAATCAGAAAACAAAAGACGGAAAGTCAGGAGAGTTCTTCCCACACAGTCACCCATTCCTTTTTTCTATTGCTAAAACCTACCAGTGTAAACAAACAGCGTTTCGAAGGGGGAAATCGGAAAACAAAAGACGGAAAGTCAGGAGAATTCTTCCCACACAGTCACCCATTCCTTTTTTCTATTGCTAAAACCTACCAGTGTAAACAAACAGCGTTTCGAAGGGGGAAATCAGAAAACAAAAGACGGAAAGTCAGGAGAATTCTTCCCACACAGTCACCCATTCCTTTTTTCTATTGCTAAAACCTACCAGTGAAAACAAACAGCGTTTCGAAGGGGGAAATCAGAAAACAAAAGACGGAAAGTCAGGAGAATTCTTCCCACACAGTCACCCATTCCTTTTTTCTATTGCTAAAACCTACCAGTGTAAACAAACAGCGTTTCGAAGGGGGAAATCAGAAAACAAAAGACGGAAAGCCAGGAGAATTCTTCCCACACAGTCACCCATTCCTTTTTTCTATTCCTAAAACCTACCAGTGTAAACAAACAGCGTTTCGAAGGGGGAAATCGGAAAACAAAAGACGGAAAGCCAGGAGAATTCTTCCCACACAGTCACCCATTCCTTTTTTCTATTGCTAAAACCTACCAGTGTAAACAAACAGCGTTTCGAAGGGGGAAATCGGAAAACCAAAGACGGAAAGCCAGGAGAATTCTTCCCACACAGTCACCCATTCCTTTTTTCTATTGCTAAAAGCTACCAGTGTAAACAAACAGCGTTTCGAAGGGAGAAATCGGAAAACAAAAGACGGAAAGTCAGGAGAATTCTTCCCACACAGTCACCCATTCCTTTTTTCTATTCCTAAAACCTACCAGTGTAAACAAACAGCGTTTCGAAGGGAGAAATCGGAAAACCAAAGACGGAAAGTCAGGAGAATTCTTCCCACACAGTCACCCATTCCTTATTTCTATTCCTAAAACCTACCAGTGTAAACAAACAGCGTTTCGAAGGGAGAAATCGGAAAACCAAAGACGGAAAGCCAGGAGAATTCTTCCCACACAGTCACCCATTCCTTATTTCTATTCCTAAAACCTACCAGTGTAAACAAACAGCGTTTCGAAGGGAGAAATCGGAAAACCAAAGACGGAAAGTCAGGAGAATTCTTCCCACACAGTCACCCATTCCTTTTTTCTATTGCTAAAACCTACCAGTGTAAACAAACAGCGTTTCGAAGGGGGAAATCGGAAAACAAAAGACGGAAAGCCAGGAGAATTCTTCCCACACAGTCACCCATTCCTTTTTTCTATTGCTAAAACCTACCAGTGTAAACAAACAGCGTTTCGAAGGGGGAAATCGGAAAACAAAAGACGGAAAGCCAGGAGAATTCTTCCCACACAGTCACCCATTCCTTTTTTCTATTGCTAAAACCTACCAGTGTAAACAAACAGCGTTTCGAAGGGGGAAATCAGAAAACAAAAGACGGAAAGTCAGGAGAATTCTTCCCACACAGTCACCGATTCCTTATTTCTATTGCTAAAACCTACCAGTGTAAACAAACAGCGTTTCGAAGGGGGAAATCAGAAAACCAAAGACGGAAAGTCAGGAGAATTCTTCCCACACAGTCACCCATTCCTTTTTTCTATTGCTAAAACCTACCAGTGAAAACAAACAGCGTTTCGAAGGGGGAAATCAGAAAACAAAAGACGGAAAGTCAGGAGAATTCTTCCCACACAGTCACCCATTCCTTTTTTCTATTGCTAAAACCTACCAGTGTAAACAAACAGCGTTTCGAAGGGGGAAATCGGAAAACAAAAGACGGAAAGCCAGGAGAATTCTTCCCACACAGTCACCCATTCCTTTTTTCTATTGCTAAAAGCTACCAGTGTAAACAAACAGCGTTTCGAAGGGAGAAATCGGAAAACAAAAGACGGAAAGTCAGGAGAATTCTTCCCACACAGTCACCCATTCCTTTTTTCTATTCCTAAAACCTACCATTGTAAACAAACAGCGTTTCGAAGGGAGAAATCGGAAAACCAAAGACGGAAAGTCAGGAGAATTCTTCCCACACAGTCACCCATTCCTTATTTCTATTCCTAAAACCTACCAGTGTAAACAAACAGCGTTTCGAAGGGAGAAATCGGAAAACCAAAGACGGAAAGCCAGGAGAATTCTTCCCACACAGTCACCCATTCCTTATTTCTATTCCTAAAACCTACCAGTGTAAACAAACAGCGTTTCGAAGGGAGAAATCGGAAAATCAAAGACGGAAAGTCAGGAGAATTCTTCCCACACAGTCACCCATTCCTTTTTTCTATTGCTAAAACCTACCAGTGTAAACAAACAGCGTTTCGAAGGGGGAAATCGGAAAACAAAAGACGGAAAGCCAGGAGAATTCTTCCCACACAGTCACCCATTCCTTTTTTCTATTGCTAAAACCTACCAGTGTAAACAAACAGCGTTTCGAAGGGGGAAATCGGAAAACAAAAGACGGAAAGCCAGGAGAATTCTTCCCACACAGTCACCCATTCCTTTTTTCTATTGCTAAAACCTACCAGTGTAAACAAACAGCGTTTCGAAGGGGGAAATCAGAAAACAAAAGACGGAAAGTCAGGAGAATTCTTCCCACACAGTCACCGATTCCTTATTTCTATTGCTAAAACCTACCAGTGTAAACAAACAGCGTTTCGAAGGGGGAAATCAGAAAACCAAAGACGGAAAGTCAGGAGAATTCTTCCCACACAGTCACCCATTCCTTTTTTCTATTGCTAAAACCTACCAGTGAAAACAAACAGCGTTTCGAAGGGGGAAATCAGAAAACAAAAGACGGAAAGTCAGGAGAATTCTTCCCACACAGTCACCCATTCCTTTTTTCTATTGCTAAAACCTACCAGTGAAAACAAACAGCGTTTCGAAGGGGGAAATCGGAAAACAAAAGACGGAAAGTCAGGAGAATTCTTCCCACACAGTCACCCATTCCTTTTTTCTATTGCTAAAACCTACCAGTGTAAACAAACAGCGTTTCGAAGGGGGAAATCAGAAAACAAAAGACGGAAAGTCAGGAGAATTCTTCCCACACAGTCACCCATTCCTTTTTTCTATTGCTAAAACCTACCAGTGAAAACAAACAGCGTTTCGAAGGGGGAAATCGGAAAACAAAAGACGGAAAGTCAGGAGAATTCTTCCCACACAGTCACCCATTCCTTTTTTCTATTGCTAAAACCTACCAGTGTAAACAAACAGCGTTTCGAAGGGGGAAATCAGAAAACAAAAGACGGAAAGTCAGGAGAGTTCTTCCCACACAGTCACCCATTCCTTTTTTCTATTGCTAAAACCTACCAGTGTAAACAAACAGCGTTTCGAAGGGGGAAATCGGAAAACAAAAGACGGAAAGTCAGGAGAATTCTTCCCACACAGTCACCCATTCCTTTTTTCTATTGCTAAAACCTACCAGTGTAAACAAACAGCGTTTCGAAGGGGGAAATCAGAAAACAAAAGACGGAAAGTCAGGAGAATTCTTCCCACACAGTCACCCATTCCTTTTTTCTATTCCTAAAACCTACCAGTGTAAACAAACAGCGTTTCGAAGGGGGAAATCGGAAAACAAAAGACGGAAAGCCAGGAGAATTCTTCCCACACAGTCACCCATTCCTTTTTTCTATTGCTAAAACCTACCAGTGTAAACAAACAGCGTTTCGAAGGGGGAAATCGGAAAACAAAAGACGGAAAGCCAGGAGAATTCTTCCCACACAGTCACCCATTCCTTTTTTCTATTGCTAAAAGCTACCAGTGTAAACAAACAGCGTTTCGAAGGGAGAAATCGGAAAACAAAAGACGGAAAGTCAGGAGAATTCTTCCCACACAGTCACCCATTCCTTTTTTCTATTCCTAAAACCTACCAGTGTAAACAAACAGCGTTTCGAAGGGAGAAATCGGAAAACCAAAGACGGAAAGTCAGGAGAATTCTTCCCACACAGTCACCCATTCCTTATTTCTATTCCTAAAACCTACCAGTGTAAACAAACAGCGTTTCGAAGGGAGAAATCGGAAAACCAAAGACGGAAAGCCAGGAGAATTCTTCCCACACAGTCACCCATTCCTTATTTCTATTCCTAAAACCTACCAGTGTAAACAAACAGCGTTTCGAAGGGAGAAATCGGAAAACCAAAGACGGAAAGTCAGGAGAATTCTTCCCACACAGTCACCCATTCCTTTTTTCTATTGCTAAAACCTACCAGTGTAAACAAACAGCGTTTCGAAGGGGGAAATCGGAAAACAAAAGACGGAAAGCCAGGAGAATTCTTCCCACACAGTCACCCATTCCTTTTTTCTATTGCTAAAAGCTACCAGTGTAAACAAACAGCGTTTCGAAGGGGGAAATCGGAAAACAAAAGACGGAAAGCCAGGAGAATTCTTCCCACACAGTCACCCATTCCTTTTTTCTATTGCTAAAACCTACCAGTGTAAACAAACAGCGTTTCGAAGGGGGAAATCAGAAAACAAAAGACGGAAAGTCAGGAGAATTCTTCCCACACAGTCACCGATTCCTTATTTCTATTGCTAAAACCTACCAGTGTAAACAAACAGCGTTTCGAAGGGGGAAATCAGAAAACCAAAGACGGAAAGTCAGGAGAATTCTTCCCACACAGTCACCCATTCCTTTTTTCTATTGCTAAAACCTACCAGTGAAAACAAACAGCGTTTCGAAGGGGGAAATCAGAAAACAAAAGACGGAAAGTCAGGAGAATTCTTCCCACACAGTCACCCATTCCTTTTTTCTATTGCTAAAACCTACCAGTGTAAACAAACAGCGTTTCGAAGGGGGAAATCAGAAAACAAAAGACGGAAAGTCAGGAGAATTCTTCCCACACAGTCACCCATTCCTTTTTTCTATTGCTAAAACCTACCAGTGTAAACAAACAGCGTTTCGAAGGGGGAAATCAGAAAACCAAAGACGGAAAGCCAGGAGAATTCTTCCCACACAGTCACCCATTCCTTTTTTCTATTGCTAAAACCTACCAGTGTAAACAAACAGCGTTTCGAAGGGGGAAATCAGAAAACCAAAGACGGAAAGCCAGGAGAATTCTTCCCACACAGTCACCCATTCCTTTTTTCTATTGCTAAAACCTACCAGTGTAAACAAACAGCGTTTCGAAGGGGGAAATCAGAAAACCAAAGACGGAAAGCCAGGAGAATTCTTCCCACACAGTCACCCATTCCTTTTTTCTATTGCTAAAACCTACCAGTGTAAACAAACAGCGTTTCGAAGGGAGAAATCGGAAAACCAAAGACGGAAAGCCAGGAGAATTCTTCCCACACAGTCACCGATTCCTTATTTCTATTGCTAAAACCTACCAGTGTAAACAAACAGCGTTTCGAAGGGGGAAATCAGAAAACCAAAGACGGAAAGCCAGGAGAATTCTTCCCACACAGTCCCCCATTCCTTATTTCTATTGCTAAAACCTACCAGTGTAAACAAACAGCGTTTCGAAGGGGGAAATCAGAAAACCAAAGACGGAAAGCCAGGAGAATTCTTCCCACACAGTCACCCATTCCTTTTTTCTATTGCTAAAACCTACCAGTGTAAACAAACAGCGTTTCGAAGGGGGAAATCGGAAAACAAAAGACGGAAATCCAGGAGAATTCTTCCCACACAGTCACCCATTCCTTTTTTCTATTGCTAAAACCTACCAGTGTAAACAAACAGCGTTTCGAAGGGGGAAATCGGAAAACAAAAGACGGAAAGCCAGGAGAATTCTTCCCACACAGTCACCCATTCCTTTTTTCTATTGCTAAAACCTACCAGTGTAAACAAACAGCGTTTCGAAGGGGGAAATCGGAAAACAAAAGACGGAAATCCAGGAGAATTCTTCCCACACAGTCACCCATTCCTTTTTTCTATTGCTAAAACCTACCAGTGTAAACAAACAGCGTTTCGA
Organism: Onchidella celtica; assembly: GCA_963931925.1. Taxonomy (NCBI): domain Eukaryota; kingdom Metazoa; phylum Mollusca; class Gastropoda; order Systellommatophora; family Onchidiidae; genus Onchidella; species Onchidella celtica. The sequence goes on from OZ007577.1 coordinate 12,041,424, forward strand.
AGGGAGAAATCAGAAAACCAAAGACGGAAAGCCAGGAGAATTCTTCCCACACAGTCACCCATTCCTTTTTTCTATTGCTAAAACCTACCAGTGTAAACAAACAGCGTTTCGAAGGGGGAAATCGGAAAACAAAAGACGGAAAGCCAGGAGAATTCTTCCCACACAGTCACCCATTCCTTTTTTCTATTGCTAAAACCTACCAGTGTAAACAAACAGCGTTTCGAAGGGAGAAATCAGAAAACCAAAGACGGAAAGCCAGGAGAATTCTTCCCACACAGTCACCCATTCCTTTTTTCTATTGCTAAAACCTACCAGTGTAAACAAACAACGTTTTGAAGGGGGAAATCGGAAAACCAAAGACGGAAAGTCAGGAGAGTTCTTCCCACACAGTCACCCATTCCTTATTTCTATTGCTAAAACCTACCAGTGAAAACAGGCCATTAGGTCTCTATGTTTGCAGGTTCGCTGTTGGCATTTACCTCTCACTTTTCTTGTTGTTTTTTTATGTTTCTTTTTTTGGTAGGAATTTTTTTTTTCTTTTTAGAATTTTGCCCGGGCAGCGGCCTGGCCAGCTTAGCTAGATCCTTTCGATTTCCAACCTGTCAAGGGATCTTTAACGTGTGCAACGTGCACACGGGACCTCCGAGTTTTCTGTCCTTACCCTAGAAGACTAGGTGCTCCATCTTACCTACCATAGGACCAGGGACAGGAATTTTTACCCCAAAATTCCAACATGCCTGCACCGACCGAAAATCGAACCCAGCACCTTCGGCATGAGAGGCGAGCACATTGCCTCTAGACCAACGTGCCAACCTACCCCCTACCCCCCCCCCTTCTCCCTAAACACACGCCCATAGGATAGTCCGTACAGATAGCAATGTATTTATTTACCTGTGTATCGACGTACTTTCATACGTATCTATTCGTTTATCCATTTATTCTCTCTGAATTCCTGTATTTATCTACATAAGAACATAGCTATGCTATATAGGTGTCTATCTACCTATTGAAATTGTTTCTACCTGTTCGTTTAATTGTGTACGAACTTATTTATCTAATTAATTATTTTTTTCAATGTGTCATGCACAGAATGAATACATTCTGAGTCCCATTTCAATCTGGGCTCCAAAAAAAATAAAATTGGATGACCCTACGCATCTCGGCATCTGAGATAATAAAATAATCTATTATAAAAAAAACAACTCGCTTTTTTTGTAAAAGCCGTAGCTCGGCTATCTGTGCACCAATCGAGCTCAAATTTTGCATACAAATTTCTTTTGGTCTGAAGTTGATTCCTTGCTACACTCATTGCTGAACACTCTCCGTAAGTATTTTTTTGAACTACGCAAATTTGCATTTGTTCCAAATAAATACCATCCGGGCGTGAGTTTTTATGTGGCATGACGTCACTGAATTTGCGGTCCACCGTGCGATCTCAACGTCCGAAATCGTGCTTCCGAGTCCATTCATAACATTCGTGGTTCTTGCTGCACTTTGCTGTGCCAACGGTCAAGTAATGCTCCCTCCATTGCAGCCACCCCCAGACCTACTCACAACACTTTTCACTTCCCCCCCCCCCCCCCGCGAATTTCGCGGGTTCAATACTTGTAATAAAAATAAATGAAAGAACATCGGTCTGATCTAGGTTCACTTTACACCCACACACTAGATATCTGTGAAATGATAGCATTGTCACAGCCAGCCACAGAAACAGAAAGGTAGGCAAGTGGAGGGGGCAAAATCGTAGTAAATTTTGATCATTTAATTGATTGGCATTGGCAAAATGGAAGAAAAAAGCAAACAAATAAACAAACATACAGTATCATTAGGGAGACTTTTTTATTTTTACCATGGAACACCCCCCCCCCCCTCACTATCCGTCTGTCTCTCTCTCTGTTTGTCTCTGTCTGTCTGTCTGTCTGTCTGTTTGTCTGTCTGTCTGTCTGTCTCTTTCTCTCTTCTCTCTCTCTCTCTGTCTCATTCTCTCTCTCTCTTTCTCTCTCTCTCTCTCTCTCTCTCTCTCTCTCTCTCTCTCTCTCTCTCTCTCTCTCTCTCTCTCTCTCTCTCTCAAAGATTAATGACAGCAGGTGAACAAAAACAAGCACCACTACTACAACCTGCTGTAGTTTAACCTGTCTGTCACAGAATGGCAACAAAAACGAACCCTCACATAAAAAAAAATAAATCAAATAAACATTAAACAATCTGTTTTCACGACTTTCTTCTCATCTATTCTTTTATTTTTATACGGGAATCGATCAGGGCATGCCACGCAGAATCAAAGAAAAAAAAATAGTTCAAGAAAAATGAGTTTGAAAATGCAACAAATATCTAACTAAGTATTAGAAAAGCAGTCTTCTTTCAAAGTGTCTCCTTACAACAGCTTTACAAACGGAGCTAGCATAATAATGGATGTTGTTACAAGTACGTACGTCCCGAGCCCAGTTTTTTTGCGCTAGGGGTACGTACTTAAAGCCTTTTGTGACTCCAGAGCTAGAGAGCGCCTGCCGAAATACACCTAACAACAGCCTTAATTAATTACTCTTTCAGATTTTCTTTTTGTTTTCCTCCTGTTTTTTTGGTTGAATGGGTAGAGAGCAGGGTCAGGGATTCGATAAGATTTAAGGTTCAGGCTAAGGACAGGGTTAGGGATAGGTTATATGTATGTGCCGCTTGCGCAAAAAAGCTTGGGGTGAGTACATACTTATAACAATAGCCTAATATTATATTTCCAGGCCTATATTAATTGCCCGACTGCCTATTTTGAGGAAAACTGGGGTCAGCTTTGGATTATGGATCAACATACAGTTGAGTTCTCATGCTTCCACCAGTAAACTTCTGCCTGTCTCAAAGACTAACATTCTCCAACATATTAAAATTTAACTTAGTATAAAATAGTGGGAGGACCAGAAGAGACAAAAAATGAAAGCAAATGAGTTGAAAGTTGAAGGGTTAACAGCAGTGATTTTCAAAGTGGGGTGTGGGACTCCAGAACGGGACGTAGGGATCTTTATATATATATATATATATAAATAAATAAATCTTAAATAAAAAATTCATAGTGATTTTTAACTTGACTACATAGATAAACTCTTGTTTGTTTATGAAATAAAATTTCTTTTGAATGTATGCATATGAATATATAAATATATATTTTTTTAAAATTTGTATACACTATGAGCTAACTTTGTCCAACCATGGTGTGGGTGGGGGGTGGGGGGTGGGGGGGGGGGTTCTGTTTAAAGTGAAGTGAAACACGGGACATCAATGTTGAGAAAGACTGGTTTAGCGTCTTGGTGCCACTGTTTTTCTTGCGATATTTCTATCAGCACCCGCAGCTTCTTCTCCCCTGTACTTTTTTCCCCGGGTGGCCTTCACACCACTGAAATGATCTAGATCTAAAATATATATTTTTTGTTTAGTCTACCCGCTCTCGTGTTTGCCACCTCTTGAGGATCTTATTCTACACCTAGAGCTGTGTACTGTTTAACTCTAGAGATCAGGTCTAGATCTAAGCACAACATCTAGATCTAGATCTTGGAAGTTAAAAAATCTATTTTAAAAAAACTAAAAATAAAAAAACAATGATAAATATTTATGTTATCTAGAGTTTCGGCAGTTAATAGCAGCACGCTGTTGCCTCTTGTCCCGTTTTGTTCAATATTTTTCTCATATGGACGCCCGGATTCTGAGCACTGCATTATGTTTTTCAAACATGAGGTAGAAACGGCAGTGAAACCAGAACAAGGTAAGCACTAAATCTTCTGCGCACCTTTCACATTCCGGTCAAAAACAAAGGGGACGTTGTCCATCATCGATGGCGCGTATTCAGGGAATCACCTGTCTTGTTTTGCCAGTATCTTTGAACTGACTCACCACAAATACCGCTTGAATGTAAGTTTCAAAAGCACTCGAACTCATCTGTTTGAAACTCAGAATCCATGAAATGGACATGCACACAATCATAAAATGAACACAGTCATGACTAGAAATTTTGTACCGCTGTTCTTTAATTCTCTCATATCTGTATGTTACTTGAAAACAAGAGGTTGTTCATTTTTTCTACGTTCTTGCAAACGAATGTCGAATTGTCGAGTTGGCTTTGGCCTCCTTGCTCACGGTAAATGTAGCTTCCCGGGTTATACTGAGAATGTATAATGAAAAAAAACAACAAAGGATTAGCAAACGATCGCGTTAAGACGCTTTATTTGCCATTTAAAATGAAACTGATGTGTCGGTGTGACAATGTATTTGGTCCCCCGTAGTGGAAGTTCCCCCGGATCAAATACTTCGTAGTGAAAAGGTCACCCGGAACAAATACTTCAGAGTAAAAGTTCCCCGTTGCTATTTTGCAAAAAATAAAGATTTTTGATAATTTGCACATACAACCTTGAAAACTCGATGAATTGTCGGAATAAAAACCCTTGAAATCCTAATTCTGTATCAAAAGCGATTTTTGTCAGTTTTTTTTAAAAGAGCAGGGTTTTTTTTGGAGGGGGGGGGGGTAGGGTGACGTTTTTCTTCGTCCGGGGGAACGTTTACTGCGAAGTAAAAGGTCCGGGGGAACAAATACTTCATAGCACTTTATCCCCCCCCCCCGGGACCAAATACTATGAAGTAACCGCCCCCCCCCCCGGAACTTTGACTTCACAGCAGACGTCCCCCTAGAAAATAATTACATGTACATCGAAGTGAACGTTTCTCCCGACCAGATACATGTACTGCAAACGCAATGTGTAAATTTATGAAGCCAATAAAAATAAGGAAACGCATTTTATACTGCAGCCTAATTACCCCACAATTTCAGGTTAAAGCAGACTAAGAGAGAAACAAGAACAGCAAAGGAAGGTCCATGTAAACAATACTCTACTGACATGGTGGTTGTTTGTTTTCTTCCTTTCTTTTTTCCTTCCTGTCTTTCCCGTTCTCTTTCCGTTTCTATCAGCCTTACTTCTTCTTTTTGTTGTTCTATTTTTTAATATCTATTTGTTTTTGTTGCAGGGCTTATGTTAAATTTGTACACTTTTTGTTTGATCGTTTTTAAAAAAAAAATTTTTTAAAGAATTTTATTTGTTGATATACATCTGTTTATTTCGTTGCTTTTGTCGTAATATTTACCTGTCGTTCTTATATTATATGTATGTATGGGCGTGCATGCATATGTGTTTGTATGTGGTGAAGATAACAGACAGACAAACAGAATGAAATCGCTGGGAATGGTCAGTTCCTGTCGGGTGTCATTGAGTTGGTCCTACCTGGACCAGAAAAGGTAGAGAACGTCATTGGTCGTATGGCCGTCAGGAACAGATGATAAACTGATGCGAAGAGAAAACACCGCATGTTCGTTCTGCCATTTGCAGCAATGGGGTGGGGGCTAGGGAGGTGGGGGGGGGGGGTTAAAAAAAATCGTGCCATACTTGGGAAGTTGAGACTGTCGCGATCATCACATCACCCCCAGTGCCAGCAGACTTTCTCTTCTTCAAGAGCGGATGCAGCGTCTCGACGAAGGACTTTAGTTTTGAAGCATTGAAGATTGACCATCAAGCTTGTGTGCTCTTTTTCCGGGCACATTTTTAACTCTTCTTGGTCCAAACGAATTTTGGAATTTGTCTTGCCAGAGTGTCGAATCAAATACTACGAAATAAACATGCCCCCCGTTATCAGCAGCCAGAGTGATGAATCAAATTTTTGTGATATCTCGCTGCCATGGGTCATAATTGAAAACTTGATGCATACAGGGTGGCATTTTGCACCGACAGGTAAGGCCTACACCAGTTGCGGCCAATTCATGCATGCGGTCAATGGCCTAAATACCTTTGTATAGTACGCAATCTTCTTACCTTTATATTGTGGTACTTGTTATCAGATGAGGTCCATACCTTGAGCGTACACAAGCCACTAATCTCACTGTCCCTAGGTGGACAAGGCCAGCATGAAGAGATCAGCACAGCCAGACACAGTAGTTGTGGTAACAAGACGCTTCTCATCTTTTCACAGTTCTGTATTCTTGTTTAACTATAGTCTTTGTGTTCCGCAGTAAGCTCACTCCGACGTCTACCAAGTACCATACTCGACTGGTCCGTCTGTAGATACTGGAAGGGCTTAGTGAGGTAATGCTGCAACAGGTGGGGAAATCCTCGAGCCTTAACTGTCATCTTTAAATCTTCAGAAATACATTATCTCCGCAGCACGTTTGCAATGGGATATCGATTTTGTTATTCCTGTTTCGTTGCCATCCTAAATTTAAGATTTTCAGTGTTTACGTTTGGATTTCTACTTAAGCGTATTGTATTCTCTTTCTGGTCTCAAAAATATGTTGTTGTTGTTTTTTTTTAACGAAAAATTAGAGATCCTGCCGTCTTCCAATGTTTCTCGTTCATTTTGAGCAAGTATAGTTTAAAACTTTGGAGAAGCAGATGCTTTTAAAGGTGAAACGACACTAAGTATAATTTATTATGTACTGTCAATTTAAAATAAAGTCTTTTTTTTTTGCCTTTTCACCTATGTTGTGTTTTGTTACAAAAATTTCCGCAGGTGAAGATGTTGGGAAATCGTCAGTCAGAGAGATTCACTGTGTTTAGAATGCACGTGTCTTTGACTGGTGTCTGTGTCACCTGCGCCATGTTCCCCTTCCCACTTCCGCCGCTGCTAGACATCATAGCCTGGATTCGATTTCATTAATCAAAGTCAAAATTGGGCAAAAAGAAAAGGTTGTATGTTGCAAAACCGCGCGTGAGAAATAAAACCCAAACAATACAAAGCAAACTAAAGAGAAGACAGAAAATACACAAAATGTTCGGCTTTCGCCTTTTTCAAGTGAAAAAAAAAAAAGAACAATAAAAGACTTGAACAGGAACGAAGTGAAACATTTTGTACAACTATCAAAATACAAGGAAACAGAGAAGTACAATACAGCACAAAGAGAGATGCGACCAGTAGTAAGAAATTCACGAAATATCATAAAAACCACAGAAAAACTGTGGGGTCGCAGCAGTTTTTCTGTGGTTTTTATGATATTTCGTCACTTTCATTTATGCAAAGTAACTGTTTACGTTCATGAATGCACTAGCAAAACAGAATTAAACAAAAAAACTGCTGGTCCGCGGTTTCCGTATGGAGAGTTACTGTATTGAGAATGAATGTCTATGACTGTAGAGTATGGTTATCCTTTAAGATCCCAAGTTAGTGATACCATAAAGCTGTGTTTCCATGTGTACGGAAACGGAAAGGGAAACGAAAATGACATGCGGAAATAAAATTTTGTGTTTCCATGTGTACGGAAACGGAAAGGGAAACGAAAATGACATGCGGAAATAAAATTTTGTGTTTCCATTTGTACGGAAACGGAAAGGGAAACGAAAATGACATGCGGAAATAAAATTTTGTGTCTCCACGTGTACGGAAACGGAAACGGCCAAAATAAAGGAAAATATCACTTTTGTTTCTCTAGACCTGAGATTCGTTCTTTGCAGTCTGCTAATTTTTCTCTCTCTACCGCCATGGCACCTGTTTCGCCCAGAGCCGAATGCAGTTTCATACTTTGCGAGGATGAGGAGGAGGTGATTTTAATGTCACTCCTCCATCACAGATGTATTTAAAAAAAAAAAAAAAACGTCGTCGAGAGCTCCGGTGGTGGGTCCACGATTACTTCTCCATTCTTTCTTCCTGTTCTCCACTGAAACTGATATGCTGCAGCGTAAAATGTGTGAGAAATTGAGAAAGAGCACTGAAATTAATTCTAAATGATTGCTTGCACCTCTTGTTCCATCAGACAGTCGGATCCCAAAGAAGTGGACAAATACTGTACTTAAAAACAAACAGAAAGCTTTAAAGGCGCCATTCACAGCAGTAATGTTTCCTAATGTGGTACATATATTCTGTTGTGAGTTTTCCAAATCGATTGTTCTGACAGTGTGTCAGGGTAATGTTTTTATGTTGTTTTTTTTTGCTGTTAATATGTGAACAATGTGCATGTGTGCGGTATGCATTAGGGACTTGTCTGCCTTTGATACTGTTTTCAGTGTAGTACTACTACTGATGCTGTGACAACAAATTTCCTAACAATTACAGGGTAATAAAGTTATATCTTACCTTATCTTATATTGTTTATCACAAGAATTACAATGGTTAACAATGCAACAAATGTTAACTGTTTTATTACAGACAGCTCCTTTTTTCCATTTTTTAAACGAACCTGTCTTTGCCTTGGTAGTGATGGAATTTGCAAAGAGTTCTGATTTCTCATCTGTATTGGAAAATATCAGTACTTTCAGCCCTTAAGTTTTTCTTCTTTTTAATGCACTGTTCTCAAAGACTCCACAATTAAAGCAGTCAATTCAATCATATTATGATACAGATATGTACATGTTTATTATATACTAGCCGACCCGCGCAAGATATATCTTGCAAATTTTCCATGTAGCCTACTAAGCGCAACCGTATATCTAGATCTAGGCTACATTAAAACGGCATTTGGATTCCATTCTATGACTAATAGAACTTAATGTTACACCACAATTTCACACAGATTATTTTATTTAATTACCCGTTCTACGAACGGTTTCGTTTCTTGATGCGGAACCAAACTTTCGCGTTCAGGCGGCGCGTCAAAATGGTATCATTCTTCCGGTTCACTCAAAATGGTGAATTAAAATGGAATGACCGAAAAAATCTATGTCGATAAATTCGGGGACAGGAGTTGGCTCAAAAATTTTGACAAGTCCGACACACAAATCCGAGAAGTTATCAAAAAAATTCCGGGAAGTCTGATGCACCAGTCCAAAGGTTTCCCGAAACATTCTGACAAATCTCATGCACAAGTCTAACAAGTTGGCGGAAAAATCCAACAAATCCGATGTGGAAGTACAACAAGTTGGCCGAAAAATTACGACAAGTCTGCCGCACAAAGGATGAGTTAACCAAAAAATCTGACAAACAGGTCTGACAAGTTGGCCAAGAAATGCCGACAAGTCTGACGCACAAGTCCAACAAGTTGGCCAAAAAATGTTAGTAAGTCTAACAAATTTGCTGGAAAATTCCGAAAGTTTGATGCACAAATCTGACAGGTCGGACTTCCAAGTGAAACAAGTTTGCGAAAAAATTCCAACATGTAGTCCAACAAGTTTCTTTAAAAATTTTGACAAGTCTGTCGCACAAATCCAACAACTTTTCCCGAAAAATCCGACAAATACAAGGTGTCGGCCGTAAAATTAAGATCCGTCTGAAGCAGAAGTCCGACGAGTTGCCCTCAAAATCTGGCAAGACTGGTGCACAAGTCCGAAAAGTTGGCCGAAAATATTCTTACAAATCCGACATGCAAGTTCAACAAATTGGCCAAAAAGTTAAAACAAGTGTGACGCACAAGTCCGACGACTTTGCCCAAAAATCTGACAAGACTGACGCACAAGTCCTACAAGTTGTTCGAAAAATCCGATAAGTCTGAAATACAAGCTTAACAAGGTGGCTGAAACAGTCTGACAAGTCTGATGCACTCCGACAAGTTGGCCAAAAAATTCCGAAAACTTTGAGTCACAAATCCAACAAGTTGGTCGAAAAATCTCACAAGTCCAATGTGGAAGTCCAACAAGTTGGCCGAAAAATTATTACAATTCTGATACACAAGTCCAACAAGTTGGCCAAAACATTTTGACAAGTCTGACGCACAAGTCTTACAAGTTTTCCCAAAAATTCCAAAAAGTCTGAGGCACAAATCCAACAAGTTGGCCAAAAAATTTGACAAGTCCATCGTGAAAGTCCAAAAAGTTGTTACGGCTAGTCTGACGCACAAGCCCGACGAGTTGGACAAAAAGTCTTACAAGACTGACGCACAAGTTTGACATGTTGGTAGAAAAATCTGAAAAATCTGAAACACAAGCCCGACAAGTTGGCCGAAAAACTGCAACAAATCTGTTGCACAAATAAAACAAGTTGGCAAAAAAATCAGACAATTCCGAAGCACAAGTCCAATAAGTTGGCCAAAAAAATTTTGACAAATATGACGCTCAAGTCCACCAAGTTGGGTGAAAAGTTATGATAAGACCGACGCACAACTTCGACGGGTTGGCCAAAAAATCTGACAAGACTGACGCATAAGTCGTACAAGTTGGCCGAAAAATCCGATGTCTGACATACAAATCCGACAAATTGGCCTGAGAATCTACCAGTCCGTGTTACAAGTCTAAGAAGTTGGCCAAAAAATTATGACAAATCTGTTGCACAAATAAAAAAAATTGGCCGAAAAATCCAACAAATCCAACGTTCAAGTCCAACAAGTTGGTCAAAAAATTTTGACAAATCTGAGGCACAAGTCTTACAAGTTTTCCGAAAATTCCAAAAAGTCTGAGCACAAATCCAACAAGTTGGCCGAAAAATCCAACAAGTCCAACAGGTTGGCCGAAAAGTTACGATAAGTCTGACGCACAAGTTTGACAAGTTGTCCAAGAAATGTGACAAGACTGATGCATAAGTCAGACAAGTTGGCCAAAAAGTCCGATAAACCTGACACAAAAGTTCAACAAGATGGTCAAAAACTCTGGGAAATGTCTGACAAGTTGGCCAAAAACTTCCGACAACTTTGATGCACAAGTCTAACAAGTCGGCCGAAAAATCTGACAAGTCCTATTTACAGGTCAAAAACTCTGGGAAATGTCTGACAAGTTGGCCAAAAACTTCCGACAACTTTGATGCACAAGTCTAACAAGTCGGCCGAAAAATCTGACAAGTCCTATTTACAGGTCCAACAGGTCTGTACAAAAATTTTGACAAGACTGTCGCAGAAGTCCAACAAGTTGGAAAAAAAATTTTGAGAAGTCTGACGTATAAGTCCAACAAGTTGGCCGAAAAATTAAGATAAGTCTGACGAGTTGCCCTCAAAATCTGGCAAGACTGACGCACAAATCCGAAAAGTTGGCCGAAAAATTCTTGCTAGTCCGACATGGAGGTCCAACTAATTGGCCAAAAAGTTACGACAAGTCTGTTTGCCAAAAAGTCTGACAAGACTGACGCGTAAGTTTAACATGCTGGTCGAAAAAGCCGATAAGTCTGAAACACAAGCCTAACAAGTTGGCTGAAAAATTCTGACAAGTCAGAAGCACAAGTCCGACAAGTTGGCCAAAAAGTTACAACAATTCTGACGTGCAAGTCCAACAAGCTGGCCAAAATTTTTTGAAAAATTTGATGCTCAAGTCCACTAAGTTGGCCAAAAAATATGACAAGTCTTACGCACAAGGCCAACAAGTTGGCTGAAAAATTCTGGCACGTCCGACATGAAGATCCAACAAGTTGGGTGAAAAGTTACAATAAGCCTGACGCACAAGTTCGACGAGTTGGCCAAAAAATCTGAACCAGTCCGTGAATCGTACAAGTTGGCAGAAAAATCCGATAAGTCTGACGCACAAATCCGGCAAGTTGGCCAAAGAATCTAACCAGTCCGTGTTAGAAGTCCAACAAGTTGGGCAAAAAATTATGACAAATCTGTTGCACAAATAAAACCAGTTGGTAGAAAAATCCGAAAAATCTGACATGCAAGCCCAATAACTTGGTCAAAACATTTTGACAAATCTGAGGCACAAGTCTTACAAGTTTTCCGAAAAATTCCAAAAAGTCTGACGCAGAAATCCAACAAGTTGTCCAAAAAATCCGTTAAGTCCAACAGGTTGGCAGAAAAATTGCAACAATTCTGACGTGCAAGTCCAACAAGTTGGCCAAAAGATTTTGACAAATGTGGCCCTCAAGTCCGCCAACTTGGCCAAAAAATCCGATAAGTCTGACGCACAAAGCCAACAAGCTGGCTGAAAAATTCTGGCATGTGCAACATGAAGGTCCAACAAGTTGGGTGAAAAATTATGATAAGTCTGACACACAAGTTCGACGAGTTATCCAAGAAATCTGAACAGACTGATGCACAAATCCGAAAAGTTGGCCAAAAAATCCGATAAATCTGACACAAAAGTCCAACAAGTTGGTCGAAAAATTCTGGAAAATGTCTGACAAGTTGGCCAAAAAATTCCAACAAGTTTGATGCACAAGTCTAACAAGTTGGCCAAAAAATCTGACAAATCCGATTTACAAGTCCAACAAGTTGGTCAAAAAAATTTTGAGAAGTCTGATGCCCAAGTCCAATAAGTTGGCTAAAAAATTAAGATAAGTCTGACGAGTTGCCCTCAAAATCTGGCAAGATTGACGCACAAATCCGACAAGTTGGCCGAAAAGATTCTTACAAATCCGACGTGCAAGTCCAACAAATTGGCCCAAAAGTTACGACAAATCTGACACACAAGTCCAACGAGTTGACCAAAAAATCCAATAAGTCTCACGCAGAAATCAAACATGTTGGCCGAGAAATTCTGGCAAGTCCGAAGCACAAGTCCAATGAGTTGACCAAAAATTCTGGTGAACAAGTCTGACAAGTTAACCAAAAATTCCGACAAGTCTGATGCAGAAATCCAACAAGTTGGCCAAAAAATCTAACAAGTCCGACTTACAAGTCCAACAAGTTGGTAAAAAAAATTGACAAGTGCGACGCAGATGTCGAAGAGGTTGGCCGAAAGACTTTGAGAAGTCTGACACACAGTGTCCGACAAGCTGGCTGGAAAAATTCTGACAAGTCTGACATATTGGACGAAAAATTCCGAAAGTCTGACGCACAAATCCAACAAGTTGGCAAAAAAATCTGACGTCCAACAAGTTGGCCAAAAAATTACGACAAGTCTTACGAGTTGGCCAAAGATCTGACAAGAATGGCGCACAAGTCCAACACGTTGGCCCAAAAATCCTATAAGTCTGATGCACAAGTCCAAAAAGTTGCTAAAAACATTCTGGCAAGTAAGACATACAAAAGTCCAACAAGTTGGCCAAAAAGTTACAACAAGTCTGATGCGCTAATATGATGAGTTGGCCAAAAAATCTGACAAGACTCATGCACAAGTTCGGCAAGTTTGCCAAAAAATCTGATAAGTCTGAAGCACAAGTCCAACAAGTTGGCAGAAAAATTCCAAGAAGTCTGATGCACAAGTCCAATGAGTTGGCTGAAAAATTGCGACAAATGTGTTGCATAAATAAAGCAAGCTGGCCGAAAAATCCGACAAGTCCGACATCCGAGTCCAACAAGTTGGCTAAAAAATTACGACAAGTCTGAACTACCGGCCAAAAAAGTCTGACAACGAGTTTGCCAAAAATGTCTGATAAGCCCAAGACGCAATCTGACAAGTACAAAAAGTTTGACACACAAATTCGACAAATCCGACAAGTCATCCACACAAATGTGATAAATCTGCCGCCCAGATTCGACAAATCCGCTGGACAAACCTGAAAAGCCCAATAAGTTTGCCGAATAAGTTCGTCAAGCCTGATAAGTAGGACAAACCCAACAAGTCATCTGCACCAGTCTGACAAGTCCACTGCACAAAACCCAGAAATTTGACATGCCTGACATGCCGGCTGCACAATTGTGACAAATCTGAAAAATCCACCTCACAATCCCAACAAAGTTCGCCAAACAAGTCCGACATAATTATCTGATAAGTCCACCGCAGACATCCATAAGTCCGTCACAAGTCCAATAGGCCTGCAGCGTAAGTATGACCAGCCGGGAGCACTAGTCTGATGAGGCTGACTAGTCCGCCGCACAAGTTTGACAAGTCCCCAGGACTAGCCAGACAAGTTCACCGCAGAAGTCCGACAAGTGCAAGAAGTCTACTGCACAGGTTTGACAAATAAGACAAGTTTACCGGTCAAGCCGGTCAAGTCTGCCGCACATGCCCAACAACCCCAGGGCACGTCTCATAACTCCAACAAAAAGTAAAAAAAATCTGATATTTTTAGCAATCCCGACATGTTCAACGAGTCCGCTGTACAGGTTCAATAAATCCGACAACTCCACCGCTCAGTTTCGACAAATCCCACAAGGCTGCCACTCAGATTTGACAAGTCTGACAAATCCGACAAACCCAAAAAATCAGCAACACAAATCCAACAATCTGAGGCAGAAGTCCAACAAACTCGTCGAGTCTGTAACACAAGTCCGACAAGTCCAAAAAATCTGTCACACAAGTCCAACAAGTTCACCGGGCAAGTCCAACAACACCGACAAAGTCAACAAGTTCATTGAACAAGTCTAACAAATCTGACAAATCTTTCGTAAAACTTTGTTTCCATGAGTTAAGTGATTTGACCACGACATCGACGTTATTTATGATAATTTAGAGTTTATACGATTTTTAGTGTTAAAGAGGTTGAGGTATGGCCAATCCAACGTTTTTCCCTTTTAGTGTACAATTTTGTCACCATGAGATGGGCAGTTTGGCCTTGACACCAACAATGAATATCATAATTTAGAAGTTACGGGATTTTTAGTGGTAATGGTGGAGAGGCCATCTCTTTGGTAATGGATGTGTCAATTTGGTATCGAATTTCGAATCCTAAATAGGAACTTTCTTATAATGTCGTACATAAAACTATTGTGAAATTATTTTAATGTTTTGTTAGACCTATTTATTTTTATTCAAAATTGTAAACCCTAATGTAAATGCAAGTGCAAAGTTTCACATGTTCGAGAAAGTAAGAGAAAGTATTCAATGGGTAGTGACATGCACTTGAATGAGAATATATAATGGTATCGATTCCCACTTCTGTTTCCAATTTGTAGATACAAGTCAAGAAGATGTCAAGGGCAAAGTGAGGTAATCATGTGTGTAGTTTACACTTTTGGCAAAAAAGAATATTTATGCCCTATTTCCAATAGAAGGCTTATATTTTTGGCATATAGTGTTAATCGAACGTGTTTGAGTGACAACCATATATTTTAAGTAAGGTTTGTAAAGAAATGGATTTAATATGTGAGTTTATGCATAATGAGCTCAAGCCCATAACGGCAGACAATGTATGGATTCGGTGTCATATAAGAAAAACCCAAATTTATTTATAGTACAGAACAGCCACTTTGGGGAAACCCGGGCGGCCACTGGCTCCTGCTTCCATGTAGCGTCGAGGTCGGCGGTCGACCAAGGTACTCGCACGGCTAATCATGCCCAACTAGTCTGTCAAGCTTAGGGTCTGGCGAGATTTCCTCCCTTAAGGCGCTACTGAGGGACTGAGAGTTGGGGTGGAGTTTGGTCGGGGGTAGGCCGGACAAAACATACGGATTAGAACCTACTTCCTTAGATCTTAAGGGGCAACTGGTACTTTAGTGTATTAGACTTAGGATCGTCCATGTCATGGGAAAAGTGCTCTCGCAACCACATAGTCACACGGCATATCCGTGCTAGGTAGGGTAGTGTGTGCTGGAGTCCCCATGCCACTATTTTTTGTTTGTTTTTAATTCACTTATTTTTTTCTCTAAACAGAATTCAATGCACAACAACAATAACAACAATAACTGCTGAGCATTTGCAAAGTTCACGAGAGAGTGGGATGTATTTTTTGATATTGTCTCTGTTAGGGGATTTCTTATTGCTGCAGCAAATAAAAATTTAATGTTTGAATTGTGAAACGCCATGTTTTGTTTATTGACTTGTCGAACGCAGCGTGTCAAAACACATATTGTGGACTGCAGGATTGGTTGTATAAAAGATGGAAGGAAGTGTAGCGGAATAGGATCGCCCTGTGCTCTTGATTTATACAAGAGTAAAATTACAACTATTACATACGGATTAGAACCTACTTTTTTAGATCTTAAGGGGCAACTGGTACTTTAGTGTATTAGACTTAGGATCGTCCATGTCATGGGAAAAGTGCTCTCGCAACCACATAGTCACACGGCATATCTGTGCTAGGTAGGGTAGTGTGTGCTGGAGTCCCCGTGCCACTATTTTTTGTTTGTTTTTGATTCACTTATTTTAATTTCTCTAAACAGAATTCAATGCACAACAATAACAACAATAACTGCTGATGAGTATTTGCAAAGTTCACGAGAGAGTGGGATTTTTAAATTTTTTTTTTTTTATATGGTCTCTTATTGCTGTATCAGATAAAAATTTAATATTTCAATAGTGAAACGTCGGGTTTTGTTTATTGACTTGTTAAAACAGAACGTGTCAAAACACATTGTCACAAATCCCAGACTGGGAGATGTAATAAGTATGACAGGACAACAATCACGAACAAACAAGTTTAACACTTAACAGAACAACCCATCAGACTCACACATTTATTAAACATAATTATACATATAATAGCGCAATTACATACATTATATTATTGAAATGCACTGCCGTACAACGGCCTTATTCTCACACACACTCTCCCTCGGATCCACAATCCGGTAGTTACTCCTAAAGGCACTTCGGCCTCAGCCTCTCCCTCCTGGGTCTTAATAGCACATTAATAATTTACTGGCACCGCAGTCTCTCAATATCACCTTCCTATTGTCATACACCTTAGCACTCCCCTAGCACCTCAGCAGGGCAATAACACATTATTATTTCCATAGCCATCAACATGGCAACAACATAATATCAGTTCACTAGCCTATCAACATGGCAACAATATAGTATCTCATTCACTCTCATATCTACGTCCCTGTCCGTGGCCTGACTGCCACGACTTTATGTGCCTCTACTGTCCTGCACTGACAGCCTCACTTCTGGCCCATGTGTGGCCTCCGGCCCTATGCTGGCCTATCCCCTGTGCTCATCGAGGTGGCTCTGCGGCCCGTCCCCGACACCTACAAGAATAATATTACATTGGTATAATACCCTACCATTTCTATTCACTCCACCTCTCCTTACAACCCATGAAACGTACACACACTAGTTCACCTTTCACTCACCACACATCTTACGGTAACACACTTCCATCGGAGTACACACTACTCACTCGCGCTACAAATCCATGAACTCACTTTCATCTATCGCTCGTGGCGCACATTGCTATATCCAATATCAAGGACTTCCACATTCCTCACATATACTTATTCACATCATGGTAATAGACGAATATAATATAATACATCAATCATAATAATCAATCAACGTTCTACATACCAGTCATAACTGGAAAGACTCTCACTAGTCTTCTCGACTGCTTCCCTTTATGTCCGCCCGATGGGCTCTTATTCACAGGTCCGATCCGTAGGACCTTCTAACTTGCAGTGATAGTAATCCAGCGCTTTCGCCTCATTCAGACTTCCACACCACTCATACACGCACGCTTTTCCCACTTGTCTGCATGAGTTATTTTTACTCTTCCCCTTTCACGTCTTTTCCTATCCGTCTGTCGTGAGCTCTTCTTATTCCACACCCGCTCTTTAGCAATCCCCTTAATTGCACTCACTCCACTCGTGACACACATATTGTTGACAGCAGGATTGGTTGTATAAAAAGATGGCAGAAAGTGTAGATTTTGAGTTATTACTCATTGTAGCGGAATAGGATCGGTCCTGTGCTCTTGATTTATACAAGAGTGGAATCACAATTGTCTTTCGGGAGAAAGCATCGAGAACGCTTGAAGCGCGAGAAAGCTGGAACCTTAAGACAGTGCTTAAATACAGCTTCGTGAAGTATTCCATTCAAACCCTTTTGACACACATAGAAAACGCAAGTATCGTAAAGCTTACTTCGTAGAGCGCCGCTTGTAAAATCAAGCGTGTTTTGAAATATTGAAAGTGAATTCTTTTTCAGGCTTTGGAGCGACTTGCTGTGTAGTGTAGTGTGTCTTTCCTTCTACTTTTCGAATTTCTGGTGCAACAAAACGGATGTGGACCCACGTCTTAAAACACGAGCGGGTGTGTTGTGATTGGTGAAGCGCTTGCTTTTTCCGGGCTTCATCCATGTGTACCCTCGGCAACAACAGGCGCTTCCTCAAAAAAGAGCTTGTCTGGGGGCGCTAACTTCCTTGCGCTTGAAGCTTTCTCTTTGTTCTCTCCCTTACGTACAGTGGAGTAGTATGGCTTGCCAGCGCCCGGGGAAAGGCAGAGATAGCGCGAGAAAGTTAACACCTCCAGACACGTGCCTTTTAACGGAGCGTCTGTTACTGCCGAGGATGCACATGGGTAAAGACCGAGGCCTACCATAGTACTCTGACTGCCTAGGTAAAGACCGAACAAGCGAACGCTTCACCAGTCACAGCTAGCACTCTCTCGTGCTTTAACATGGTGTCTTCTTCAGACGAAGAATAGATCTATTTCTTGTTGGATAGTATTTTACCAAAACTTAAATGCTTGGAGCAAGGAGATGAGTCGGTGTCTATGACATAAAGAAAGAAAGAAGAGATGTTGGTGAATACCATCACTTTTTTAGTCGGTTGAAACATCATCCTGACAGATTTCCCTCTTACATCAGGATGGGTCTTTATACATTCAGTTATATAATAAGTAAAGTGAAATCCAGGCTGACCAAGTCATGATGTAACTGGCGCATACCTATCCTGCCAGAAGTTCGAAAAGTACTTAAGTAACTACACACTATAGAGCAAGTCACCTCAACGCCTGCAAAAGCATTCACTTTTAATATGTGCGTCAAAAGGGTTTGGGGGGTGTTACCCATAAATCTTGCGAGGCCCTTTGCCCGCCACGAGTCAGCAGAGATGTACTTAATGGGGGTGGGACGAATTTGTTGCACGAGGCCTAACGTGAGTTAAATGCTGACGGCTCTCTATATTTTGTAAATGAATAGAAAAACATGTGTCTGCCCCCAGCAGAAGAATGATGACAGTTGCTGGCAATTATCAGTCAAGTTATATTTTATAGCTATTGTATATTATTCTAAGTAAATGTATAAACTGTAGTAAGCAGAAAGGAGCGGAGAGAATGAATAACCGTGGCGTTCTGTTTGTAATGTTTGTTTATATTCTGTTTGCATGATTCTTCTGTACATTTTGAATTGGCCGTCAAGGCCTACAGTAAACTTGAACTGACCGTCAAGGCCTACAGTAAACTTGAACTGACCGTCAAGGCCTACAGTAAACTTGAAGTGGCCGCCAAGGCCTACAGTAAACTTGAACTGACCGTCAAGGCCTACAGTAAACTTGAACTGACCGTCAAGGCTTGCAGTAAACTTGAACTGACCGTCAAGGCCTACAGTAAACTTGAACTGACCGTCAAGGCCTACAGTAAACTTGAACTGACCTGAGCTGGACTGAGCTTAAATGCGGTCATTATTTCATTGATGCTGAGATAGTTTCTTCATGCTGGCACTCTTGCCTCTGTTGGTGATTATGATGTTGGTGTTTTCTCTAACCGGCTTTGTAATTAGTCTGCGATCACCTGACAACATTAGGAACAGAAATCTTGTGTCATATATTAAATTTTCATTTGTAATCCAGATATTTTTCACCTAGACATTGTCCATCCATTGCAGGATGTGGCCCTCCAACGATGCCTTCCATTCCTTTCTGTCTGATCTGATGTCTTCCTCATCCACCTTGCCCCCTCTCTTTTTAATGTCATCCTGCCATCTTCGTCCTGGTCGTCTTCATGTTCTTTTTCCTGTCCCTGATTGCCATTCAGTGCAGGGTTTTGCCCATCTATTGTCATTCATCCTTCCCACCTGTCCATATACACTTTTTTAAGAAAATGTTTTGTTTTGTATTGTTGGTATTGTTGTTGTTGCTGCTGTTTTTTGTTTTTTGTTTTATTTGTTATGTTGTTTGTTGCTAACCACAACCTTTTTTTTTTTGTTTCTTTTTCTTAATCTCATTTCAACTTAAAAAAAAAACATATGAACGTGACCAGTTTATTATCAGATGTAATTCCACACCGTATGCAAAAAAAAAAATTAGTTTTCTTATTAAATGTAAAATTTTCAAATCTGTTATTTAAAACTGAATAGATTTGTTATTGCTGCCGTTCATCAGTTTTGAGTGGACAATATATTCATGAATTTAGTTCCCTGAAGATCACACATCGTTCCATTTACCCATCCACCAAATTTCTATCAGTTTAAAGGGCAACGGCATGTCAAGAGCTACTCATAGGATCTTATAAAAAATTTGACTGTAATTTTCTAAAAAATCTGGCAAGTTATTGGCTTTACGAGCCATCCCATTGGTTGAAGTTTTCAATACTGGTGGAGTAATTTCAAACTAGCCCGAGGTTGCCTTCTTGAGTGAAGGCAGAAGATAGCAGTTTGGAACACATATTCACTCACACACATACATACATACATACATACACACACACGTAAACACAACGCAAACACACACGCACATCCTAACCCACGCAGAGACACACATCTGTACATACGTAGAGAAAGAGAGGAGAGAGGGAAAGGGGAGGGCAAAGAGAGAGAGGGAGAAAGAGTGAAAGAGATAGGAAGGGGGACAGAGAGAAGGAGAGAGATCGAGAGAAAGATAAGAGAGAGAAAATTAATATAAATAAAGAGGGAAAGAGAGGGAGAGAAGCTGGGAGAGAGAGAGAGACAGAGAGATCGAGAGAAAGATAAGAGAGAGAAATATAAAAAGAGAGGGAAAGTCGCTGGGAGAGAGAGAGAGAGACAGAGAGAGCGAGAAAAAGAAAGAAAAGCTAGGAGGATATATGAAAATGAGAGAGGGGGAAAAAAGCGAAAAATCTTTTCATTTGTGGGATGCGTAATGCCAATTTTTTGTTTTTCCAAACGACTGCAGACAAAGGAAGATCAATCCCTTGCGCCATATTTATTAAACAAGTGAATGATATCACTGTGCCCCCAACCAATGGCGACATCCTAGCCCGTGATGACGTTACAAAATGTGCTAATGGAAGATAATCACACAACTACCCTTTACAGCAATGGCGCCGACTTCATTAAGATAGCGCACTTAGCAAACAGACTAACGACTGTTGCTGTCGACACATTTAATTTAATATTTCGCGGGTCCCACGGTAAACTATTTTAACTCGACTTTTTTTTTTTAAAATTGAGATATTTGGCACGCTTTAACCCTTGGAGACGATAGGGCCGATCTATCGGCCGAGGAGTCGAAGTATGAAAAAGACGACGAGGCCGATCCATCGGCCGGTCAATACAACCCTCGCCATTAGCTCCGTCTTCTTGGCACAGAAACCCCAATTTAGGCTCTGTCTCCAAAGTATTAAGCCCTTGTCAACCAGCAGGTTATGTTGTAAGTTGAGCCAACCCGACGTTATGGTGAAGCAACCGTTTCAGTATTATTTCTTACGCGAGACTTTGCTACATATGGCTTTCTCTTTTTGCCAGACTTGACTATCCATGAAGAATGTAATCCACATTAATTTGATAATTTTATTTTACCCCCCCCCCCTTTCATCTGCACGTTTCATACACTTGTTTAGGGGACCGTGGCATGTTACAGGGTAAACTGTAGACGAGCAGTGAACACTACTCACTGTGATCTCTATAACTGCTTAGTGATTAGACTACGGTCTCCTAACAGCAATCACTCCAATATTACTTGGTCAATTAGCTATTGCCACTTATAGAATTAAATGCCGTTTTCTCAAAATCTTGTTTTAGGGGGATCACTGACTTCAATTTATCAGAAATGTCTTGTCTTTTATTATATGTACAGAACTCAAAATGTCATGTTGCCGACTTATGCCGGGTTTTCCCATGCACACTCACAGAATCACAAATCCCGCCTATGGAAAAAAAAAAGACGCATTTCCTTCGAGTAGAATCAAAAAGTATGACAGAAAATTTCGTTCTGCGCCTCAATTTACACATTGGCGATCGATACTCAACTTCAAAAATGACATCTGTGTATTTCCGAGACTAGAACTAACAATTTTTAAAGTTTAATCAGAAAACTGCACAGCAGAGTTTCTCCAACCAGGATGGTGTAGTGATGGAGTACAGCAGTTTGCGTATGCTACGGATGGTTTTTTACAAGGCATAGGGGGTGAAAGACCGAGGCTGAGCTAGGCGCCAGATTGGTGGCTAGCCGCCCATGAATATATTAATTTTCCTTCACACAAGCACAGCAAGCGCGCAGTCCACACCTCGACCAAGCGGGATGCAGCAGGCTATGCCTATTTTGCCAGTATGAAGCAAAATTTACGGGGCACAGAACCACCGCTCTAGCACCTACATCAGCTTTAGTCTGTTTCACCCCTGTGGACGGGAACTGAAAAAAACAAAATGAAAAAGAAACGCTACAGGAATTAGAAGAAGCGTGACGGTAAAAAGTAAACACGTTCAGAGTGTAGGAATGAAATGAAACATTTAGAATTAGAAAGTAAAGAGCTCCGGGTAGGCCTAATGAACTAATGATGTGTACCTACTTCCGCGTCTGTCGTGTGTATTTTGCTCACTCTGAACTGTTTGCGCGACTAACTAGCACTCGAAACGCTGTTTAAACACTGGTTGTAATGAGGGAATTTTTTTGGCGTAACATGAGGATGAAAGGCAGGAAGGAAGTGGAGAGAGGGACAGAACTAGAGCGGCCCAAGCAGTGTAACCCGGAAGTTTCGAATTCTATCTATCTATCTATCTATCTATCTATCTATCTATCTATCTATCTATCTATCTATCTATCTATCTATCTATCTATCTATCTATCTATCTATCTATGCATGTATGTCTGTCTGTCTGTCTGTCTGTCTGTCTATCTATCAGCCCGTCATTCTGTATGTCTGTCAGTGCGTCTGTCATCTCTGCATCATTCTGTCTGTCCATCTCTCTGTCTGTCCTTCTATCTAATCCACAACTCAGGTGCATAAATAATCAATATATGAAAGACAAAAAAATCATTACAGACAGCAACAAAATATAAAACAATACAAAAATATCCTATCAAATGGACAGTGACATCATTTAGAACGCTACACAAAAAGACAATAAATCACGCTCTTCTGCCCTTGAATCAGACAAGGTACTTTCATAAATGTTGTAACCTGAGACTTGAGATACACCTGAAAGCTTTGCTGGAAATTGCAGACAAAACTGGAGCCATTTTATTTTATGCTTAGTGTAGCAAAGGGAGACAATTGCTCCTGGTTAGCACCGTGAAATGGGAAGGGAGATCATTTTACACGTGCTTCATTATGCTTGAGAAATTTATACTGTGCCATTATTAATTTTTTTTGAATTTTGCAGTAGTGCAAAGAAACAAACGCAAAGTAATCTATGTTCCAGTGATGGGCCTCATCCTCCACACACCCCTCCCTCCCCCTATGGCAAGCTTTCAGTTTCATTCCTCATAGGTGTTTTTTTCTTCTCAGTCATCTACAGATCCTCCTCCCCCCCCCCCCCCAAATGTGCATTAGATAAAATAATTATGAGATTGGGGGTGGGTACATGGGTAGGTTAGAGAAGGAATGATAAGGGGATGGGGTATTGTGATCTAATCAAACTTTGGGGTGGGAGTTGGGGGAAGGGGAGATAGAAAACATTTCGCTTATAATAATAATCAAGGTCTAGTAGCAGCGCAGAACTGTCGCAATTGGCACGGGGCTCTTCCTCCTCTCCTGGGTATCACCACCGCTGGCGGTCGACGGCACCCAGGCACGGCGCAACCAAACACATCCACCAAACACCAGTTCAGGTCGACCCGAAGGGACCTGAAGTCATGGCCAGGTGGAGCGAATCCCCGGCCTGAATATGTAGAAAAAGCAGTTCTGGGGGGCGATCACTAATGTCAGTATTGGGCGAGCTTAGCTTTGGTTTGTTCTACCTCCATTTTCTGAAAGAAAAAGTAGAGATCTTTTAGTATGCAGGGGAGGTATAGCAATTGCACACGTTGACACTTGTTTGAAATGAGTCATAGCACTTATCAAGCTGTTCGGAGTTCTGATTTGATATATTCTACTTCCTTATCATAATTACTAAAAGGTACAAACGTTTGGCGTCGAATTTCTCCATTGTGCAAAAAGTGGAGTTGGAACAAAAAAAGGACTAAGGGCGTGATACGTCATCACTTGTGGTTTATTTGTCACCTACAGACTATCAGACTGCTGACATGAGGAGGCTGAGGCTTATCCTCAGTGTTATGTAGACGCCAAGATGATCATTGAAGGACTAGTCAGTATGTCTGCTTGTAAATTTGATCTGTTTGTGCATATAGCCATTTTTGCAAGGCTGATTTCGGGGGGGAGGGTATCATACTAAGCCTGGTCAGACACAGTCAGCTGCTGGCAGACAAGAAGTGGCACATCATGATTTCCTATGTTTTCTTAATAGATCCGGGAATAACTATCACACTAAGCCCGGAACTGCACAGTCAGCTGCTAGCAGACAAGAAGTGCACACGATAATTTCGTACATTTTCTTAGTAAAGCCCGGAAGACCCTATCATACTAAACTCGACCAGACAGTCACTTCTGCCATTATTTCTTGGGTGTAAATTTTGCTGGCAGCAACCGGCTATGACCATCCGGGCTAAGTACGATATCCTTCTCTCCTAAACCAGCAAAGCCAATAACGTAGAAGTACTGATGATAAATTTACTTGCCAGCTATCTGAATGTCTTTTACGAGGACTCTTTTAGTGCACAAAATGTATGAGTTGAGTTACACTGGTTTTCCACTATTGTAATATAATATAGCGCCATTATGCGAGCAATATGTTTTAATTTCCACTTCGGTCTGATGAAAATATTACAGCGAGAAAAGACAATGTCATAAAATTGTCTGTTGTTCACGACTCTTTATTGAGAAACCTGATGGACAAGAAAATTAATGATTCGTGAAAAATGCCGTCCGGTATGAATATGAAAATTTTATCATTATGAAGAAGTGGATTTAGTTTGAAAATTGCAGCACACTCGATGGCTGGGTTACTCGATTTCAGTAGGTATAAACGCATGAATCAATCTCCGTTTGAACAATATAATAATAAAAAATGACACAAAGTCCCAGTAACAAGTGTGCAATAATAATCGGTTTCATGATCATGTGTGGGACCAGGATTGGAATCAATCAACGTGGATACAATGCATACCTATATCCCTGAAACACCGGTTAACCCTTTGAATTGCACATTATATGAACCTGTAGAAAAAGAGAAGCCATTTTTGTTAGTGCATTCAGGGGTATCAAGGTCTGCTAGAGTCAATAGCCCACGGAGTCACGTGTTTAGGTCTTTACTGTAGGAGTTTCGCTGCCCTTGGCATTTACACCTCACTTTTCTTCTTTTTATTTTTCTTGCTGTGGTAGGAAATTGTTATTTTGTTGTTTTTTTAGAACTTTTGCCCGGGCAGCGGCCTTTTCGGCCTGCGCTTTTCGATTTCCAACTGTCAAGGTATCTTTAACAGCGCAACGTACACACGAGCCCTCCGAAGTTTCCGTCCTTTTCTGAGAAGTCTAGGTGCTCGATCCCACCTACCATAGTATCAGCGACAGGAAAATATTTTTAAAATCCCAAAATTCCAACATGTCTGCACCGACTGGGATTCGAACCCTGGTACCCTAGGCATGCGAGGCGAGCACCTTGCCTCTAGACCACCGTGTCCCCACCCGCGGAGTCAAGTGTATTTTGCCACTGCATTGGTACACACATCTAAGGCCTCATCACATAAATATAATTATCATAACTCACTAAACAATAGGCTTCTTCCAAAGAGCAGCATGGCATGGAACCTCACTCACTAGCTAGTCCCAGATAAGTCTGTTTCTCTAGAATTGATTGAAAGTTGATTTAAAGCCGATGCAAAACAGACTTGATCCAGTGTGCTACTAGGCTAAGGAAGGTATCACACTAAGCCCGGCCAGACACGGTCAGCTGCTACCAGCAAAATATATACCCAAGAAATAATGGCAGAAGCTGACTGTGTCTGACACGGCTTAATGTGATATGGTATTCCCGGATGTACTAAGAAAAGAAAATGTACGAAAGTATGGTGTGCACTTCTTGTCTGCTAATAGCTGACTGTGTCTGACCGGGCTTAGTATGGTACCTTCCTTAGTCATCACAAGAAAATGTCCACAACTGCGAGTTTGATGTCAGTTCTCACTAACCAGTGACTCAGTTCGAGCCGGAGAACGGTATTGACTTCCAGCGTGACGTGGTGTGTGAGTCATCTGCTATTCCTTGGTAAACTGTATCACATGCACTTTGGCTTCAAATAGTGTTGCTTTTTATTATTTTTTTTTTAAAGATACGGTCTAAAACCTGATGTAAAAATCGATTAGATCAACTGAGATCCCGCATGTCAAGCAAACGAAGTTTTTTAGAGAAAATGCGGCAAAAAGAAAAAAGTTGTATGCAGCAAAGCCTGGCGTAAGAAGAAAAAAACAACAGAAACGATTCAATTAAACGCGGAGGAAAAGGAAGACACACCAAGCTTTTGACATATTAAACAATTGATCAAATAAAAACATTTGTAGAATGTGAAATCAATACGAGAACTTTAGCTACGAGTCCAGACTGACAGACGCGCAACGCTCTGAAAACTCCCACAGCTTTTTTTTGTGTGGTTTTTCTGACATTTCGTCAAAGAATTTTTTTACTACATGTGAACATCCCTTAGAATGTAGGCTGCCTAAATATAAGAGTATCGATTTTTATTGTCAGAAGTTAATTGTTTATTTATTCTGTTTTTTAATCTTTAATCACTTTTTCGGTGGATAATGATCCGAGAAGTTATAAAGTTATCTTTGAAGTTTTTTAATGTCCGGCATTTCTTGATACATAGAAGTTTCTCAGCGGTCTCGTCTGTAGCCGATGGCAGAACTGAGACTGGTACTCTCTCGGATTTTGTTAGAGGCAAATATTCTCACTGTGTCAGTTTTCTCTTTTCTTGTGTTTTTTTTTTTTGTTTGCTTTGTTTTGTTTGTTTTGTTTTGTTGTGTTTTGTTTTGTTTTGTTTTGTTTTGTTGTGTTGTGTTTTGTTTTGTTTTGTTTTGTTGTGTTTTGTTTTGTTTTGTTTTGTTTGTTTTGTTTTGTTGTGTTGTGTTTTGTTTTGTTTTGTTTTGTTGTGTTTTGTTTTGTTTTGTTTTGTTTTGTTTTGTTTTGTTTTGTTTTGTTTTGTTTGTTTTGTTTGTTTTGTTTTGTTGTGTTTTGTTTTGTTTTGTTTTGTTGTGTTTTGTTTTGTTTTGTTTTGTTTTGTTTTGTTTTGTTTTGTTTGTTTTGTTTTGTTTTGTTGTGTTTTGTTTTGTTTTGTTTTGTTTTGTTTTGTTGTGTTTTGTTTTGTTTTGTCCCCCATGAAAATATTGAAACTGGAGATTTTCATATCGCAACTTTATTTCTTGTTTGTTCTGTTTCCATTTTCTGAAAACCTGGGGATCTTTTTGGTAAGTAGAAGAGATGTAATAAATGCACACTTTGACACTTGTTTAAAATGCGTTGCGGCACTTACAAGCTGTTTCATGGCTTTGATTTGTTCTTACTTCTTATCATAATACTAAACCCGCAAAACGTTTAACGTCGAATTTCTCAGTTGCGCAAAAAGTGGAGCTGGAACAAACAAGGTCGCGATATTTTCAAGAGGGCAGGGACTTTTGCAGTCAATGACCGTGTAAAGTCATTCTTAGCCTTGAGCACTGGGCTTAATCTGGGCTTAATCAGTCAGAAAAACGGTTATTACTTTCTGTTGTTATTGTTGTTTTTTGAGGTAGGGGTGAAGGAAGAGGGTTACAAAATTTAAAAATATAAAGAAACTGTTTATCGAAAGGGCTGTCATTTTCTCTTGAGAATGAAAAGATAACTGTTATCATTTTTTAAACTTGTGTGTGTGTGTGTGTGTGTGTGGTGTGTGTGTGTGTGTGAGTGTTTGTGTGTGTGTGATCAGAATCTTGTAAAATCTGTTATCCTAGAATGTTATTTAAACTTTTTGGGAGTCATTAGACTAAGCTCTGTCAGACACAGGCAGTTGCTGTTAGCAAAAGGAAATCATGGCAGAAGCTGAATGTGTCTGACCGGGCTTAGTATGATAGGGTTTTCCCGCATTTACTAAGACAATATATCTGAAATTATGATAAGCACTTCTAGCCTCCCGGCAGCTGACCGTATATGACCGGAATTAGTATGATACCTCCATACCTTCCGGGTTCGGTAATTCCACAGCTGGTGACAGAAAA
The DNA here is from genome assembly GCA_963931925.1 of Onchidella celtica. Lineage (NCBI taxonomy): Eukaryota > Metazoa > Mollusca > Gastropoda > Systellommatophora > Onchidiidae > Onchidella > Onchidella celtica. Next base: position 12,069,328 of record OZ007577.1, read on the forward strand.
AGCCATAATGGTAGTGAGCAATTATTGTGATTAAAATGCCAGGGGTTGATACTAAAACATTTAAGAGATAATCATTAGTACTCCACAGTACCAAAATTTGGTAATCCTTTTTACTTTTTCCTGTTTACACCAATGATGAATTGGTTCTGTCTCTTCTCTGTCTCTGTCTGTCTGTCTCTGTGTGTGTGTTTGTGTGTGTTTCTCTCTGTGTCTCTCTCTTTCTCTGTCTCCCACTCTCTGTCTGTCTGTCTGTCTCACTCTCTCTCTCTCTCTCTCTCGCTGTTCTATCAATCTTACTCTCTCTGTGTTCTATCTTGCTCTCTCTCTTCTGTCTCGCTCTCCCTGTCTCTCTCCTCTCTCTCTCTTTTCTCTCATTCTCTCTCATTCTCTCTCTGTCTCTGTCTGTCTCTCTCCTTTCTCTCTCTTCTCTCTCTCTCTCTCTCTCCTAACTCTCTCATCGCTGTCTCTTTCTCACATATTTCTGAAGGAGGCCGAACTCTACAACTTGATTTAACAGATTTATATCATATTTACAAGATTCAAATAGACAACCTTTACAGAACGGGTCTTCTCCTGTTAGTTAAATAGATTTTTAACTTCACTTTTATTTGATCTCTTACTTAAAAGAATCCGCGGGCTCAAAGCTAGACGGACCAAAGCAAGATAAAGAAAAAATCGTGGAAGACTCAATTTGGCCGTTATCGTACCGACACACAGCTAAACCCAAACTCAAACTCCATCGCACACATAAACACACACTCACACACACAAAGCAGACAAAAAACATATACACACACACAATTCAAACAGTTAGTACCTAGAAGATTATAGTGATTTACAATGAAAACTTTCCAGTAGATCCTGAATAGCTGCAGTCTGAGTCTCGGCTTCCAATTATGAAATTCTCTTTCCAGGAAAAAAATGCTGTGACGGGACAAGTTGGTCTAGGGATAAAGTGTTTGCCTCTCATGCCGAAAGTACCGGGTTCGATTACCGGTCAGCGCAGGAATGTTGGAATTTTTAGGATTTTCCTCATATTTTCCTGTCCCTGGCCCTATGGTAGGTAGGATCGAACACCTAGTCTTCTCGGATAAGGACGAAAAACTCGGAGGCCTCATGTGTACGGTGCGCAGTTTAAAGATATCTTGTCAGTTGAAGTGGAAAACGAGCAGGCCCAAGAATGCTGGCTGCAGCGGGCAAAATTAAAAAGACGAATTCACTACCACATTTCCTCCTCCAGAGCTTGGCTTACCTAGGAGTGTATCATACTAAGCCCGGAGCAGCACAGTCAGGTGCTATGAGACAAGAAGTGCACACCGTAATTTCCTATATTTTCTTAGTAAATCCGGAAAGACCCTATCATACTAAGCCCGGTCAGACACATGCATTGCTGGTAGACAAGAAGTGCACACCATAATTTCCTGTGTTTTCTTAGTAAATCCGGGAAAACCCTGTCATACTAATCCCGGTCAGACACAGTCAGATGTTGGTAGACAAGAAGTGCATACCATAATTTCCTGTGTTTTCTTAGTAAATCCGGGAAAACCCTATCATACTAATCCCGGTCAGACACAGTCAGATGCTGGTAGACAAGAAGTGCATACCATAATTTCCTGTATTTTCTGAGTAAATCCGGGACAACCCTATCATGCATACTAATCCCGGTCAGACACAGTCACCTTCTGCCATTATTTCTTCGGTGAACATTTTGCCGGCAGCATCTGACTGTGACGTTCCGTGCTTAGTATGATACTCGCCTCACTATGAGCAAGACTGATATTAAGGCAGGGCTCGCTTCCAAAAACAAAGGGGAACTGCTGCGGTGTGTAACAGGATCATTGGTTTAGTGATGTTTATTTTGGAAAAATTCTTCACAATTATACAGGGTCCCCAATTGAGTAGTGGTTTGCATCTTCGTCCGTCAATAGGGTGACCGCGGGTCGATTCTCAGCCGGGTATTTTTTTTTTTAATAATAAAAGGTTGTTTTTTTTATTATTAGGAATCAATCTATTTAATTTTTTTTTTAATTCAACCACAATAATAGGGAATAAATCCAGTTGTATAGGTATTTAGTCAACACCGATAATGGCGGATAAACCCGGGCCAATGTTGTTGGTGGATAAACCCGGGTAGTATCCACCGATAATGTTGGCGGATAATGGCAGCCTATCAGAAATGAGGCCGGAATGTGTCCAGAATGTGTGGGGTGGGGCGCCTTTATTGGTTAATTTCATTGACGCTAGCTTGAATAATTAATGGTAAATAGAGTCGGGGGTGGGCGAGCGTGGGAGAAATTAATCACAAGTTGGCATAATATATTTTGGAGGTTACTTCCTCCCTCCCAAAAATAGTGTCCCTGGTGCAAAATAAGACCACAATGGTAGTGATTTTAAAGTGGGAGATAATACTTCGAGTTTTCGAGTTTGAGTTTGGATTTAACAAAGCGTTTACACGATAACAGCCACTCTGCGTCTTAATTTTTTTTTTTTCCAGTTATCTCACTTTGGGTTAGTTTTTAGCTCTCAGATTCTTATAAAAAGAGATCCAATGAAAGTGAAGTTAAAAATCCATCGGGAAAAGGCCCGTACTGTAAAATATGTCTATCTGTAATATGAACTTTGTAAATATGAAAAAAGGCTGTTAAATCAACTTGCAGATTTCGACCTCCTTCAGAAACGACAAGATGCGCTGCTGAGCAGTGTCGGGAAACTAAACGGGTGCATCAATGTCACGTACGTCACTGGATTGGAATGAGGCTGATGGCGGACGCTGCCAAGTCTGTCTTGTCTTGGTTTTAGTGTGAGGTATGAACCGTGGGGTTTGTATTTGTATTTGTATTTGTATTTGTATAACTCTTTAATCCCATTTGGGAAATTTTGCCTTTGTGCCATTGCACCCCAGTTACAACTGGAGCAGGCACGTCGTCGCCACAGTGCAGCGCCGGTCGGCGTTTTTTTTTTTTTTTTTTTGTGGTGGGGGGATGAGGGGGAGTGGGTGGTAGGGATGAATTTTATTTAATTTTGCCCGGGCAGCGGCCTGTTCGGCCTGCTCTTTACGATTTCCAACTGCCAAGGTATCTTTAACGTGCGCAACGTGCACACGGGCCCTCCGAATTTTTTCGTCCTTATCCGAGAAGACTAGGTACTCGATCCTACCCCTCAATAGGATCAGGGACATGAAAATATGAGAAAAATCCCAAACTTCCAACATGCCTGCACCGGCCGGGTTTAGAACCCGGGACCCTTGGCATGAGAGGCGAGCACCTTGCCTCTAGACCACCTTGTCCCCACGATCTCGAGCATTGGCGAGACTAAAATAAATCTATGCCATATTTCACTATTTGGGGGCGTCAAAACTTGAGTTAGCTGTTGAAGATAAGATAAGATAAGATATGATAAGACTCCCTTGATTACCCCATGAGAGAAATGCACTTTCACAGCGTGTTTAATAGCACACACATGGGCCGTCATTATCTAACGCATCATATTTTTTTGTTTGTATTTTGTATACTTCTTTAATCCCATTTGGAAAATTTGCCTTTGTGTCACTGTAGCCCAGTTACAACTGGAGCAGGCACGTCGTAGCCACAGTGCAGCGCCGGTTGGCGGATTGTTTTTTTTGGGGGGTGGGGGGGGGGGGCTGGGAGAGGGAGATGAGGGAGAAGAAGGGGGTGGGGAGTGGTAGGGATGAATTTCATTTAAATTTGCCCTGGCAGCGGTCTGCTCGGCCTACTCTTTTCGATTTCCAACTGCCAAGGTTTCTTTAACTTGCGCAACGTGTACACTTGCCCTCGTAAATTTTCGTCCTTATCCGAGAAGACTAGGTGCTTGATCCTACTTCCCATAGGATCAGGGGCAGAAAAAAAATAGAAAAAATCCTAAAATTCCAACATGCCTGCACACACCGGGATTTGAAGCCGGTACCATCGGCATGAGCGGCGAGCACCTTGCCTCTGGACCACTGTGTCCCCGTGGACACATATTACATAAATATAATTATCATAAAACTCAACAACAGGTTTCTTTCATAGAGTAGCATGACATGGAACCGTAGTAAAATATGGCACACATTTAGCTATGACTTGTTGGCGTGAATTACGGAGATCTAGCTCTAGCGACCTCGTGCACTGAATCAACACAGACTCAAAAAAAAAGCTCTGACATTGCGCTACACCAGCCTTACAGGAGTGCAAAAATGTGTCGTAGGTAACGATTTGACGTCACTGAAATCGGACTTCGGATGAAATTTTTTAACTCTTTAAAAATCAAAATAAAATGTTTCTGGGACGATTTCAAGCAAAATATTTTAGGTGAACGCAGAAAAATGGCTAATCGTTCATTTAATGAGCAGAACTCAATTTCCATGGAAAAATTTTCCCCTTCGGAGGGATTTTCTCAAGAATTTGGTGGATCTATGAAATGGTGAATTAGGCGAAAACCGCAGGCCCGATTTCGCCAGATCCACCTACACATTATTGTAATTTAACTAGAACACGCTACAGAAATTGATCAGGACAAAATTCTAAAAGTATTTTTCCAATTCCTGTCTTGTCTCCGCTTTTTCAAAATGGAAAGTGGTCTGGAATTTTCCAGCATCGCTTTTATTTTCATGCTTACTAAGGCTAGGGGCACACATGGAACCTTGTTACGTTGCAGTCTCGTCGCACTTTTTTTTTTTTTTTTGAATCAAGGCGAAGCAATGGAGATGAGCAGACATATTAGACACGGGCAAACTGCAGAGTCAGTGAACATGTGAAACTGAGACACGATTGGGACACGACAGCAAATCGCAAATGTGCGCTTAGTCTTATGAATCAAGTCTTTTTTTTTTTTTTTTCATCAAAAAAAAATTAATATGGCAACATAGAGGAACACAACAATGTGATAATGATTTTATGTTATAATTGATGGTGGGTGCTTTGAACAAACCAAATAAATGGACATCATGAATGAGATATGAAATGAAAACAGTTCTCATGGGTGGCGAAACAAGAATCACTCCATCTCCTCATACAAGCAACATCGTAACTGTTCTTATTTGTTGTCTTGAAAATCTCGTAAGTTTCTCCATCAATCACTGGAGTGGTAACTGTCTCTTCCACATCTTCAAGAATCATGTTGAGATGCTGATCATAAGCATGAAGGGGCTCAGGCAGTTACGATCAGTCCTCATTTTAACATACATTTATTCTTTCATCTAAGCTGAGACGCACCAGGTCCAGAGATTCCTCGACTGTCTGGGCTGGTATTGCCTGATCTTGATTGTCCGCCATCTTTTAACCATGAATCAAGTCTTGTGACCACTTTGCTGAAATTGTTTAATTAAAGGTTGTTGTTAGGGGGGCATAGTGGTTTACACAGAAAGTTAAAGCTGAACAGTTCAACGCGACTTGATATTTTCTCTGCTTGGCTTTGTAATTACACCACGTCCCCCTAACAAAATCCTTAATTAAAAGTTAAAAAACGAACTATCGCACTTTTTGTAATATTTTGATTAGGAAAATGAGTTTTGTTAAGGCTGACTTGTATTGCAGTCATCCCTTTTGTCACTGTACCACGAAACTTTACAGCAACTTGAGGAAATAGTCCTTCCCTGCTCACGACAGCAGAAAGGCGATTCTAATCAACGCGGCTTGATGCCCCGCGCCGGATGTGCGAGTCGGTCTCTTTTTTTCTCGCGCTCAATTCTGCTTAATTGAAAAGATCCAATATCAATAATGTATTCTTGCGCCACTGCGCGTGTCGGTTCCATTGACTGTCGCCGGTGAAACTCATTCCTGAACTGTGCGGATGTGCGTGAACAGAGAGAGAGGGGGGGGGGGGGGGAGATGTAGGGATTTTTCCGTGTCGCCCCACAGCGCGCGAGAATTTTGCATGCGTCCGCGGTTCCTATATAGTGCTGTCATTATCACGCGCTTTGCATTTGGTTAAGGGACACCTTTACAGACTTCCAAACTGAAGAGTAGCAGATCTTACTAATAGAAGAGTTTAGAGCGTAGAATTCACGTTTCCGCTGATAGGCTTAGACACGACAAAAGCACTTTCCTAAAGGACCAAGGTTTTGCTCTCTCAGTTTCCGAAGCATCCTAAGAAAGTGAAAATATCGAGGTGAGTGTTGTGTATTTATTTATTTTTAATTTGCTTTTATTTTAATTTTCGATTCCTGTTTTTTCGTGATAAATGGCAGAGCCAGAATATTTTTTTTCATACAAATGTCCAGTTTTAGTTTTTGTTTTACTTGTATACTGCTTACGTTGTTGTAAAAAGCAATTTCAGAGATTTTTATTTTTGTATGTACTTTTTATTTTCTTGACTGCGTATTTTAGTAGTTGTTGTTGATCTTTTTCTTTTTCTTAACTTCCTTCGGGGGAAAAAGGGGCAGATCGGACTGTGATAATGTTACAATGATCGATAGGTTATGGGTTGATATATACGAAAAGTTGTCGTTGCTGTTGTTTTTTTGTAGTTGTTGTTGCCGTTGTTGTTGTTCGTCTTCTTCTTCTTCTTCCTTCGGCAAGGATGGGCAGTTATGACTGACAGTGATATGTTCCAGTGATCGATACGTTGTGGGGCTGATACATATATATGATATAAGATATGATATATATATATATATATATATATATATATATATATATATATTCCCTTTCCATATATATAGGGGAAAGTTTCAACAATATTTAACAACGAATCTGAGATTTTCACAATTGGGAATAAACATCTAGCAAAATTGGAGAACACTCCCGTGAAAAGCTCAAGTGTTCTGCGTAATTGTCTTGTAAGGGTTGACAATCGATTGGCTCATCCACTCGTAACCGTGATAGCGTTTTGCCGTGCATTTTAACCCTTTAGGCATTATCAAGTCGAGTGTAGGCTTTGCGTGGGCGCCAGCAATCTGAGTTATAGATTGTTTGTGTAAATAATCTACTTTTTTTTCCCCCTGAAATACCTGTCTCAATTCCCCTGTATTTTTTATTGCTTTGTATTCCATCTCTGAAATACCTGTCTCTATTTTCTTTGCACTTTTTGTTGTTCCATCTGTGAAATGCCTGCTCTATTCCCTTTGCATTTTGTAAAATTGTTTTGAATTCCATCTCTGAAATACCTGTCTCTATTCCTTTTGCATTTTAAAAAAAAATTTTGTTTTGAGTTCCATCTATGAAATACCTGTCTCTATTCCCTTTCTATTTTTTGTTGTTGTTGAATTCCATCTCTAAAATGTCTGTCTCTATTTCCTTTGCATTTTTGGCTGTTTTGCGAGTTCCATCTCTGAAATACCCGTCGCTGTTCCTTTTGCATTTTCCCCTTATTTTGAGTTTCACCACTGAAAAACTTGTTTCTATTCCCTTGGCATTTTCTGTTAGTTTGAATTCCACTTCAGAATTACCTGTCTCTATTCCCTTTGCATTTTTTTGTTGTTGTTTTGAGTTCCATCTCTGGAATACCTGTTTCTATTCTCTTTGCATTGTTTTTTGTAAATTTTGAGTTCCATCTCTGGAATACTTATCCCTATTCCCTTTGCATTTTTTTTTTATTGTTTTGAATTCCATCTCTGAAATACCTGTCTCTATTCCCTTTGAGCGCGATGCAATCTACCTCGTATGTGGATTAATTTGACCCTGCAGCTATCCGTCTCTAACTTTTTATATGATCAATAGATTATTTATGAATCAATGAAATGCCACTTTCATTTCCTCAGGGGAAGATGTTATCAATGTTTCCTGAGCGCGATTCAGACTTCTCTATTTTGTATTGTGTTCATCACTGTAAATTTGATTTGCATCCAAGTACTTAAGTACTCCTAGTCTGGTTATTTCTTAAAGTCACACGCTTGCCTGGGTCCGCTCAGACTTATTGAACATAATACATGTAATAACAATAATAATAATAATAATAATAATGTAGATCATATAACGCGCCCAATCCCAAACATTGCTCTAGACGCTTTACAGAAAGTCTTGTTTTCTCCATTTGCAACTCGCCCTCTCTTTCTCTCTCTCTCTCTCTCTCTCTCTCTCTCTCTCTCTCTCTCTCTTTCTCTCAGGCAAAATTTATTGCATACATTCTTATGCTAAACATACATACATACACACACACAAACACACACACTCAACATTGACACATAGCGAGAAATAAGGCAGAAATTAAACAACAAAACGGCGAAATTAAAATGAATTGAGAAAATAAATATTAATGGAAGGGAATGAGACGTCAGAACTGAAAGTGTTTTTAGAAAAAGTGGACCCTTGGCGACCCTTGGCCTTAGGCCAGTTTTGAATTTTGTCTCGGTAGATCCCGCTCGCAATGGTTCTGTGCGACAAATGCGACAAAAGAGCGTTTGTATTTCTGAAGTGTGAGACTTGGAATTTTTACTTAGTGATCATATGAATTGTTTGAGAGATACACACCGAAGAAAGTGTCAAAATATCTCCCCAAAAAGCAGCAAAACAAACGTATTATTCTTTTTAACCCGCGTTTCCATGTGTACAGAAACGGCAACGGAAACGTCAAAAATCCGCCAAGTAGTATACAGAAAGAATGTCTCTATGTGTACGGAAACTAACTATTCTCTCTATTTCACTTCTTGTAAAGTTTTTGCCGTTTCTGTTTCGGTACACATGAAAACTCAGCTTTAACCCCTATTTTACACTCTGGGTCTGAAAGACCCCAGACACTCACTCTTTTCACCATAGCGCCCGTCAAAATAGTCAAATTCTCTCAAAATTTCACAAATGCCTCAAGAACATTATTCCCCACCACTTCGTGACATTCCCATGACTTATTTGTTGTATTTATGTGCTCACATATGCACCTGCATTTTGAATACCCAAATTGAACCATAGGGGGGGGGGGCTTATAGGCCTCCTACTTGAGAAAATACGTTAGTCCTATTTTACACGGAGGTGGGGGGGGGGGGATGTGACAACAGACCCCATACATTCACGTAGAAAAAAAAAAGGGAAGCTGTTTTTTACTTTCCGGTGGTCTGTCAGACTCCAAACTGAATGATATTACACGTATTGTTTTGATGGTTGACTCCGGAGCTTGGAGTCTGGGGATACCAGTTACAGGATTCACCCACCTTCGCGGCTGAGCAACAGGTTGAGTGTGGGGATCCCTCGTGGCGACGTGGCCTATGTCCTTTCGTCTTGCGCGTCCAGCCTTGCCACCCCAGTTGTAAGCATCGTTAGAGATGTGGGATTTCGTGAGAATATTCAGCCTGACCGGGCATTTTTAGTCAGCACAATGGTGAAGATAATCAGTAGAGAGTGGTAATTACTGCATGCAAACGATATGATATCAACAAAAAGCTAGAAAGGAAAAGGTGCAAATTTGACGTCTCTGTTACTTATCGGATTTTGGTAGGATTGCTGACTTGGGTAAGCTCTGCCCTGCTTGTCGTTTTGTTGTTTTGGGTTTTATTGTTGTTGTTGACTGTAGCTAGTCAGGCCATGTAAGCAAAATACTCACAACGGGGTTTTATTTCCAACTCGGCCCGATTTCCCAGAAACGTATTTAAGCCAAGGCGCCAATGCAAACTTTATTGTGGCCAGTTAGCCAAGCCTAAGCTTCGCTCTAGACCTAGACCTAGACTTTACCGTAACCAGTCCAAAACTTCCCCGTGCAAACAAAAATTAGGCCATGTCGAGACTTTAGTTTTTGTTTGTCCTGTTTCTATTTTCTGAAAAACTGGAGATCTTTTAGTATGTGTAACAAATGCACACTTTGACACGTGTTTAAGATGCCTTATGGCACTTATCAAGCTATTTCACAGTTCCGATATATCCTAACTCCTTATCATAGTAACTAAAGTCGCAAACGTTTAACGTCGAATTTCTCAATTGTGGAGTAAACGAGAGCTAAGGTCGCGGTATGACATTGATGATCACTTCGTACTGTTTCTGGTTTGTATTTTGTGTGTGTGTGTGTGTGTGTGTTTTAATCTTTGTATGAAATACGTTATACTTAACATAAAATCACAGCCAATAGAAGCTGTAAAAATCGATCAAGCAAAAAAAAAAAAAATACAACACCTCTACAAAACATTTTACAATATTTGATTTGCCCTTTCCCAGTGATGGAATGATCGATAGTTACTGTATTGGAAATCTGTCAGTAAACGTATTCCCTTTTAGCTGGCAATAATATTAAAAGGTTAGCCTCGGGCGTAGAATTTGTATTAATTTTGTACCGTTTAAACTCTTCACTTTGAAATGTTTAGGAACACTGATGACAATTCAGGGGAAATAGAAAATGGTCGAGGTTTCAGATGAATGAAGTGAGTGGACAATGCGGGATGCTCCTAACAATTTAAGGCTGTCTCATGTGGGGACACTACCAATAGAAGTTGTTTGGTTTTTTTTTGTAATGGTTCGTGAAATTTAATATGTACTGTAATTTAAACTCTATAGACATTTTTTTAAAACATAAATTGCACCGAACGATTCCAAAAAGGTCCCTATCAGGGGAGCTCATTGCATAATATTGCGCAATAATGTAGGTTTTTAAGCAATGTTCAAAATGCTTCAACTCAAAAACCAAAAAATATGTCAAGTTACTTTTTCTGCTTTAGAACCCGTGAAACCGGCACTGCAAACTCAAAAGAGCTTCTTGTGATATTTGCTTTTAAAGAGTTTTTGGCTTTTAGAAGTTCGAACAGTTGATAAAAAATTGAAAAATATAATCAAACTGAACACATTTTTGTTTTTGTTCATAAAAACTTTATGATTGATCAGAAAATGCTCTCTTGATATTTTAGACATATCCTCTGCCTATAACAATACATGTACTGCCAAACAACCAGCTCTATTGGGCATGTACCTTTTGAGTTACGATGTTTTGGAACGTTTTATAAGTTGGAACCGATAGGATGACACAGAGAAGCTTTAGAAATTAGTTCTTCTGTAAGGGTAATACTTTAATAATAAAAAAAAAAAGAAAGCCACTTTAGTTTCTGTTTTTGTAGACCTCTGTCGGTCAGGGGTGGCCATGGCATTTTGCATTCTGTTTTGATTGTTTGCTCTACTTGGTCAGCGTCGCTTGTGGTTGAAAGGCAGTGCAGGAGTGATAAGTTTGTATCGCAACGGTCGCATCTATAAGTGACCTCAGTTCTGGTTTGTTCTATCTCCATTTTCTGAAAGTACTAGTGATCTTTTGGTATGTAGAAGAGGTATGATAATTTCACACTTTGACATTTGTTTAAAATGCGTCGTGGCACTTGTCAAGCTGTTTCACAGTTTCGATTCATTCTAACGCCTTGTCATAACACTAAAGCTTCAAACATTTAACGTCGAATTTCTCAGTTGAGCAAATAGTGGAATTGGAACAAACAAGAACTGAGATCCCCTGTTGGAAATCTCAGACCTTTTTGGGGTTGTAGCGTTCTCTTCTGTGGGGACCGGCTTGTCTTCCACTGAGTTCAGTTCATCAGTTTCTTTTCCCATGTCTTGAGAAGTTGGCGCAAGATGCTTCTTTACTTAACACAGTCATAGGCAAGGTCTTCCTAAAGCTGTGTTTTCGTGTGTACGGAAAACGGAAACGGCAACGGAAACGTCAAAAACACTTCAAAAAGTGAAATGAAAATATGTTTTCATATCTATGGAAACGGCGTACACATGGAAACAGAGTTTCTTGTTACCACATGAAAGATTTTTGAAGTTTCCACTGCCGTTCCCATTTCTTTACACATGAAAACCCAGCTTAAGACTCGATACCTATAGCAATAGCAATAGACATCTATATATATATTATATAATTGGGTAAAATTGAACGGTTGTGCTCTATAGCTGAAAAAACTACTGAACGTAGAGCCATGAAAAAATTTCTGAAAGTAGTTCAAAGACTGAGCAAGGTTTGTATCAATTCATTTTGATGATGCAACAACCTTAAAAATTTAGAAAAATAGAAAACAAAATGGGCCGTTCAAGGTTTTCCGATTCGTCATTTTTACAGCTCAGACAGGGCCGAGTGTAGTAAGATATTTTGGTAACTCGAAACTTTGGTCACCTAAGGCTCAGGAACCCCGTCACACTCAGGCTTCAAACTTTGCACAACAGCATATTATCAATACGAAATTAACATGGGCTATATTAGAAATTATGAAATATTCAGGCTTCTACGTTTCATTTTTCATTGTTTCAGCATCATTTAGATCTATTTCGAGTCATGGTTCGCCATTTTAAGGTTTCGTTATCATTTCCTGCTATGTGTTCACTACCAAACACTAACCCGTGCGCAAATCATGCTACTGTACGGGACGCGCAAGGTGTCAACTCACAAAGGTAGAGCAGCAGTAAGACTTAATTAAAAACAAACAAACAAAAATAAAGTAAACAAATAGGAACAGGCAAGATGAGAGCAGGTCCATAAAAACCACCCAGAACTGAAACTAATATTCAAACCGAAATATCCCGGGCAGGGCCGGGGACCTCAGCTAGTTTAATAATAAAACAGAAAACAACCAAAAATGAATGCGGATATTATTATGGCTAAGTTTGAGATCCATCGGTCCACAGGGAACAATAAGGCCATTACATTTTGTAAAGCTCAAGTGTTGACCATTCGTGGGTAAGTTTAAAATGTTCGTCTCGCTGAGCATGCACGGAACGAGATTTGCCTCGCGCTGCCTGTGTGTGTGTGTGTGTATGTCTGTCTGTCTGTCTCTCTCTCTCCTTCTCTCTCTCTCTCTTTCTCTCACTCCCTGTCTCTGTGACTGTCTGTCTGTCAGTCTCTCTATCTCTTTCTCTGTACCTTTCTCTCTCTCTCTCTCTCTCTCTCTCTCTCTCTCTCTCTCTCTCTCTCTCTCTCTCTCTCTCTCTCTCTCTCTCTCTCTCTCTCTCTCTGGGCCTCGGCCGCACATTTACTCTAGACATCAGATTGAATGAAATGAGTTCTTTAACTCAATTTCGGAATCCAATCTGGTGCGAAATCCAAGCCATGCAAAATTTACGTGAAGTTGACAGATCTGAGCCGGGCTTTCTCTGGGCAGTGCTAACACACACACACACTCTCTCTTTCTTTCTTGCGTGCGCACACTACACACACACACACACACACACAAACTGACACCTCCCCCCAACCCCACCCCAAGCCACTCATCTAACACAAACTCTGTCTGGCCAATCACTGAGTGGACGCGAGGTGGGCCAACCAATGAAAACTTAGAGATTCGAAAACGATATTTCAGACATATTGAGGTTTCCCATCAAGAACCCTAGACACGCATCGCTTTTTTTAACAGCGATCTATTTCTTCCATGACACTTTGCATATTTGCTTGCTGAGATGTCCGTGGAGGTTAATTTATCATTCCAGAAACAATTTCAGGATCGACACAAAAAGGTACGTAATTCTGCAAAAAGGTTAATGACTGGGAGCAATCTGGATGCCAGTTTAAGGCTGGCGGTACACCAAGTCAAGTCTGTTTTGTCCCAGTTTTAGCATGTTTGAGTCTGAGTTTAAGGGCGCGTGGGCACGATAACGGCCACTTTGCGCCCTGCACGGTCTATTTAGGTACACGTTCTTTATTTATATTTAGTATTCAGAGCTGTTAGGTTTAACATAGAATTAAATACATTAATATAATTTTAACATATTGGTGAAATTCTAAAAAAAGTTATTTTGTATAGATCTGGAAAAAGTCTTGTAAACGAATATAAAAGTTATTAAATCACGTTGTAGATCTTAGCCTCTTTTAGCATGAGATGTGGATTATAGCGTCAAACATGACCCCGCGTGTGAGTGAAACAAGTTTGTCTCAGTAGTACTGGCGCGTCAGAGCTGTCCTGAGTCAGCTGTCAGAAAGAGAGAACTGGCACAATGAGTCAATACGAAAAGCAAAGCAGGACTTGGCAGACCGCTACCAGCCTAGATCCCAAGAACGTCAAAGGAAAAAAAAAAAAACAACTACAAAAATTGAACTTCGCTGAGAGGGAGGATACCGAAGCTCTTCAGAAAAAGAGAACCCACACTTGAGTTTTGGGTTCAGTGCGCAACAACGACAGCCACTGCGCCTTTCGCGGTTTTTTTTTTTTTTTCGTTACCTTACTTTGGGCTATTCAGCCCTTGGATATCTATAAATGAGATGAAAGTGGATTTAAAAATCTAACGGGAAAAGGCCCCGATTGTAATGTATGTCAGTATATAGTTTGTAAATATCAATAAACTCTATAAAATCAACTTGTAGATCTCGGCCTCCTCCAGAGGATGCAAGAAGCGCTGCGTGTCCACGTCGGAAAATAATTGTTTAAGATAAGAGACATTTTTCTCTTGTTCTTCATACTATCTTATCATAAGGCTATCTTAGTTCTTGTTTTGTTCTATCACCATTGAAAAACTGAAGATCTTTTAGTATGTAGACGAGATGTCACAAAATTAAAGAACACTTAAACATCTATTTTGTTTAAAATGCGTTGTGCACCTCTCAAGCTGGTTCGCAGTTCCGATTTATTCCAACTCCTCATCATAATACTAAAGCCACAAATTTAATATGGAATTCCTCAGTTGTGCAAAAAGTGAAATTGGAACAAACAAGAGCTAAGGTTGTGTTATATCAGTGGTTTTGAAGTCTCCACTTATTTTCCGATGAGATTAATCGGATCTGAGTTAGAATGTTTGAGTCTGTCCCGGTGGGACATATTTTTAATATAAAATTCATCCAGGCACGCAATGTTTCAGGGCTTTACTAAAGCATCAATGCATTTTTCTTTTTGATTTGCAATTTTATTTCATACTCCATGTACATGAATTTTTCATTTACTTTGAAAGCCCCATTGTAGTTGATCGAGCTCTGAGAATAAAGTACCCAAAAGACTATGAAGGGCGAATAGTTGCAGTTATCGTGCTGACATGTCGTTAACCCAAATTCAAGCTCAAAACGTAAAACCCGTATTTAAGTAGATTTCTTCTGGCTCTCCCCTTTTTACACGACAAGACTTTTTTTCCAGTGAACCATGCACAGCCCAAATGTAGCTGTTATCGAACTGACGCACTGTTAAACCCAAAGCGAAGGTCGAATTCTACATCTGAATGTCCGTTTCATTCATGAGTCATTGCCAAATAAGAGCAGGTGAAATTTCGACCGTGAAAGGACAGCAGTCAAAAGCACTAGTAGTGAAAATATACAAAAAGCGCCAGTTGGTTAGGGCATGCAAAAAGCACCAGTAAACATAGGAATAATTCTTATTAGCCAGTAATCGAATATACTGTATAGGATGAATTTGTTGAGGTTTTTGTTGATACTTTGCTGCTTAACGAACTGAAAACCTGGTTAAACATCTGGAAAAATCTTGACGGTCCATTTCGATAGCAAAATGAAGAATACACCTGGCTTGTAGTGGCCTACAAAGTGTGAAATAAAAGTGTAGACTTGACTGAAGAATTTTGGACATGATTTAAAAGTCACATGTGCTCAAAGAATTGTTGACTGCTTTACGCGCTTCAAGCCTTTTTATGTTGTAATCATTATAATCTACTCCTCCAAATCAACTTCAATGCCCAAAGAGGAATCAAGCTGCTGGAGGGTTTAGCATATTTCTTACAGACTAGACATTAATTTCGGTCTTTGCTTTCTGCTTTAGCGCCATATGGCCCTTCTAACTTATCCTAGATCAGCGATGTTTAAATGCGCCGTATTTTTGGTGTGTTAATTTCGATAGAACAGGTCGGAAGACTTATCCAGCTTTGCATATGAGCGCATTCGAAAATGTATTCGACTACTGCTGATGTTGTTGTTTTTTTATATGCCTCATCACTGGTGCTATTTGCATGTAAGTATTACGTCAGCTGGTTCTTTTTGCATATCCCCCGTCAAAGAGGATTACCTTACAGGAATTTAAATGAAGTTATTGAAATATCACTTGGCTCCATATATTTTGTTTTACATAACGAAGGAATAGCTTATCTGTGATCTCAACCAGCTTTCAAATTTATCTCTGTCTACTTTTGCTTCTCTTAGCGATTTTTTTTTTCTTTCGTCTCGTGTTACATACATTTTTGTCGTCAGATATATACAGAGATGAAAATAGGTTCCATCTGTTTTCTTTCATAGTAATTCAGTGTCAATTATACCTGTTTTTCTCAGCTCTGTAATCGTGAAGTAATATTTCCTTCGCGATATTCTGCGTAATAATTTAAAAAATCAGTTTTACCTTTTTGGACATTAGAACATTGTCGTCAACTCTTGCATGATAAGTGATGGATTGATGTAGCAAGGACAATAATTCCGCACACATTTGCAATGTGTCGTCAAAAACAATATACCTCTTCTACATACTAGAGGATCTCTAGTTTTTCAGAAAATGGAGATAGAACAAACAAGAACTAATGTCGCGAAGAAAGACTGTGTAAAATTTCAAGTTTCACTCATTCTTTGAACGATTGTTTGAATTATCAAACCCACTAACAAGGTGATCTGACATTATTTGTTTGATTCTCTCAGGCAAAATTACTGTAGTTCCGTTTGTTTATTCAAATTTGTTCCAGCCAGCTCTCAATTTATTATTTACTCTAGTTGGCCAGTTGTCTCGGGAAATACACGGATGTGATTTTTAACTTTGAGTTTCGATCACTAATGTGTAAACTGGATCACAGAACTAACTTTCCTGTCATAGTTTTTAATTTTCCTTGAAAAAAAATGTGTTGTTTTTTTTCCGGCCCAGAAGTTGGGAACAATTTCTTCTGTTCAACTCAGCTGTGGCTCAAAATCAATGAAAGTATTAAAAATATAGAGAAACCGCAAGACGTTTTAAAACATGTCCACGTACGCATTTACGTCTTTCTACGTAATGTGATCGTTTGCAGAAGTTAAGGCTCAGCGGTTAAAAAACCATTCATGATTACATTGAAGGCCTTACTTCCTTGATAATATGGGTTTGGCCACATCATGCTCAAAACGCACCCGACCCTTTCACACACTTCCTGGTTTGCCGTTGACATTAACAGCCGAAGAGCTGTGTAAATTTCAAGTTAAAGAGATATTGATGAAACTTGAAATGTTGTCCGGGGTCTCGAACTGGGTTTCCATTGAAGAGAAGGACGGGAGTTGGGACATTACATTCACAATGCGTTCGTTATCAATACTTGTGTTTCAGCTTTAATTGGTGTTGCTAATACGTTGCATGGCATTTCAGTTCTCTTAGGGCGGTGGCACACTGGGTCAGTTCCATCTGTTTCGCATCCGTTTTGACCCAGCTTGCGAAGTCTCTCTTTCCACCAGCCGACTTGACTGACAGCCATATTTTAACAGAATGTGTGGATTTGGTGCACATCCGAAGAAGGTATTATGCCTGTGGATGCACGAAAGAGTGATTTTCTAACGTGGATCCACAGCAGCGTATGCGGTCGTTTCTGAAGGAGGCCGAAATCTACAAGTGGGGGACAAGGTGGTCTAGAGGCAAGGTGCTCGCCTCTCATGCCAAGGGTCCCGGGTTCTAAACCCGGGCAGTGCAGGCATGTTGGAAATTGGATTTTTCTCATATTTTCAAGTCCCTGGTCCTATTGGGGGGTAGGATCGAGTACCTAGTCTTCTCGGATAAGGACGAAAAAATTCGGAGGGCCTGTGTGCACGTTGCGCACGTTAAAGATACCTTGGCAGTTGGAAATCGTAAAGAGCAGGCCGAAAGGCCGCTGCCCGGGCAAAATTGAAAATTGAAATTAATAGATTAAAATTTATCCAGATCATCCCCCCCTCCCCACCAGCAGCAACAAAATATATTATTCATTATTAAATATATATTGTTATTAATAAATATTCAAATATTATTTGAGTTGTGTGTTGTGAACTGATGTGAGTTGTGAACTGCTGTGAGTGTGAACTGTTGTGAGTTGTGAACTGCGCCTAACAGGCTGCGTTACAATTTGCTCTGAGATAGAGAGAGAGAGTGAGTGAGACAGGGAGAGAGAAAGAAGCAGTGCAGTGTGTTGAGCGCTTCGCAGGCAGCTCCATTCTGCTCTGTGGTTGACATGTTGTTTCTGTAAAGCGCATAGAGCATTTTAAATGGATATGCGCTATATAAATGCTATACATTATTATTATTATTATTAAGTTAATTTAATAGATTTTTGTCATATTTATGTTCCTTTTCCCGTTAAATTTTTAACTTTATTTGATCGTATTTATAGGAATCTGAGGGCTGAAAACTAGACCAAACTAAAGTTGCAAAACAAAAACATGCTTGACTCTATGCAACATCCGTCTCACAGTTCTGGCTGAAAGTGCGTGTTGCCATGGAAACGCTGAAATCAGCTATAGCAACAAAAAAAAAAAAAAATCCACCCAGCTCCTCAAATGCGCGACATTTTACGTCTAAAATATTCAGCACGAATGCATTCAACTCTGATATGTCACGTTTCTTGTTTCCCTTCATATGAATGGTCCAAAGGGAAATTCTTAATGGAACTTTTCGTCCTTGAAATCAAGAGCCTTCGAGAATTTATGAGACTTTGTCGTGCAGTGTTGATAGTTGTGAGTAAGCGACGGGCGGTCGGATGGGTGAGCACGTACATGCATGAGAGGCTGGAGAGGGGTTTACAATGCAGCGAGTATGGGAGAAGAGAATTGAAAAAAGATCGAATATCGATTGATTCTATTGAGCTGATGTGTATTTTCATTTCTTTTCATTTCGCCATTGTATATTATAGTACACACTTGTACTGACGTTTCCGGGTGAATTCATATGGAGACTCCACTGGGAAAATGGGCACAGTGACACTTTTTGATAATTTTAGTTAGTATTGTTTAAAATCTTTCTGACCATATGAGTTGAAATTGAGTTACTAGCGCCCAAAACAATTAATTTTTCATTTAAGGCAACAGCAAATTTCCCAGGAAAACGTCATTTGTACTGTGAATGTTCAAAGTTAAACATTCATTTTTCTCATTTGAACAGATTTGTGACAGTGTCTGTTGTTTGTTTTTTTTCCGGTGGAGCCTTCATTATTTTTATGGTAATCTAATATCTACTGTAATCCATGGTTAAAAGAACAAAAATCATTGACCTTTTCAGAAATGCTTAGATTTTTTGGTCTTGTTATTTATTTTGAGATTTTGAAAACAACAACCAAAAAAAATATAAATGAAAAGTTATTTTTTAAAAAAAATGTACATGTAAAATTTTTATTTGTTACTTTATGAAAAATTATGTAACATTTTGCCTGTGGAATCGATGACTTTTTCGCATATCTGCGACCTTTTGAGATATTTCATGCAGTTTTCCTTGTCCATGTAATATGCGATACAAAAATGGTTTTTAATCTTGGATTATACATATAATATGATATTTCGGTGTTATGGCATTTGAAGATTATGTTTCAAGAGCGGAATAAAACTGGTTAAACAAATGAAACCAAGCCAAAATACTGGAGCTTTCGTCGTTCACAAAGGACACCCAGTGGTTTAGAAAAAAAAAAATTGAACAAAAAAAAAACTTCTACAAAGAATTTGCCTGAGTAAAAAAAAAAAAGTAACAAGATTAATCTATTTTGCTATTGAAAATAGTTTGATACATAAACGATAGAGAAAGGTTGTTTTTTTTTCTTTTTATTCCCCCCCCCCTCCCCCCCCCCCCTTCTGTGTTCCTTGTGTGGCTGTCTGCTGTTGAATGAAGCTAAGTAAGTATATGATTGTAGACTCCACATTTTTTTTCATTTTTACTTCAGACTCTTTAGGGTCCTTTTAGCCCGAACAGGTCCTTAGTGTTTTTTTGGTTTGAAAGGGTAAGGGGGCAGGGTTAGCTTAGCGATTCGATAAGATTTAGGGTTGAGGATAAGGGTGGCGTTAGGGGTAGGTATGTATACGCATGCGCCCCTAACACAAAACGTTTGGGGCACGTACGCACAAGTAACAACAGTCTTCATGGAATGGCAATAATATGCACATCGAGCACTGTGTTTAATAGTGCACACATCGCAGGAAGTAATGGCGTCATGGGCTCATGTGTTCAATGGAAAAGAAAGGATTGGGAGGTGAAATCAGCGACGCAAAACAAACTCAAAAAATCGTTCCCACCATCTCAAGTCTCAGAACTTGAAAAAACAACAAAAAAACAACAACCTGCAAGTCAAAAGGGAGGCACCTTCAAATTTTCACGACAGTCCGAACTGTAGGTGCAGTGGTAGGTCTTGTCAAAAATCATTTGAGTTTTTTGTGTTTTTTTTTTTTATGTTATAATCAAAGGGTATTTGCCATATTGTTGTATGGGACATTTTGCCGATACTGAGGTTTTATCTTGAAAGTGGTTCTCTAACTCCCAATTTGATTATGTATAAGTGTCATATGGGTGTATTTTTCGCGGGCATTTTTATGCGAGTTTCACTTTCGAAACGTATTGAACAAAACCCTGATTTTACACAACTCTTCAAACTTTCAAGCCTCATTTTCTCGGAAAGGCAAAACTGCACATTCAACACTATGGAAAATACTTAAGGTAATATAGATGTTCTTGGTGAATGTCTTTGGGAAACCTTCTCTCTTCATACTTCAACAAGGAAATTCAGCTGGCTGGATCAGCTCAGCATTGTTTTGATTTCCCCTCAAGTTGTTTCGAGAAAAACCAATTGTGAGTTGACATGAAACTTTAATAACGAACCAAAATGAATTATGAAGATTGTAAAAAAAACAACAACTGTTACTGTACTTCAATGCAGCTTTAGATTTGTTTACGACGGTGGTCGTCAGCGTCTAATAGCTGCAGGTACCATGGAAATACGCCAAGTAGGAAAGCTGAGACAAAATGAAGTAGTTACCATTAAAGGAAATGGCTTTGAAACGGCCTTGATGGTATGCATATTTCAGAGCTGCTAGTTATCCGTGGAAGGGTTAAGTATTTTGGTTACGACTTCAAACTGCCGTTCTTGTGATGTAGCGAAGGTTGTTTTGTTTCAAGCTGCCCATTATCTGGTGTGTGTGTGTGTGTGTGTTAAGTTGATCTAAATATTTAAATACGTTGGGAGAAAAC
The DNA here is from genome assembly GCA_963931925.1 of Onchidella celtica. Classification (NCBI taxonomy): domain Eukaryota; kingdom Metazoa; phylum Mollusca; class Gastropoda; order Systellommatophora; family Onchidiidae; genus Onchidella; species Onchidella celtica. The sequence continues at coordinate 12,090,281 of OZ007577.1, forward strand.
ATCCTCTTGCCTTGCTTGACATTTATCTTTGTGGATCTGGGCGGAGGTGGAAAAGAGGGGGGTGAGGGGAGGGGAGGGGGGGGGTGAGGGTTGGGGGAGGGGGGGGGTGTATCGTAAAGGCAGAAATATGCTGGTAAGGATGAGAAATGTCTGTCTTCCATGGAATATGTAAGGCTAATGGTGCACTGAAACCAGTTTGTCTTATGCTTGTTTTCTTTTGTCTCAATGCGAGAAGTTTTTTGGTTCTTCTTTCCTCCAGTTGACCCAAGACAGATTTTGACACCCTCGAAACTGGTGAGATAGTATTGTTTCGGCCTCCCCACAGCGCAAGGTCTCATTTGAACATTTGAACAATTGAACATCAGCACGATAACGGCACTTTGGAACTCACACGGTCCATTTGGGTAGTTTATTTACTTTTGGTATTCAGAGCTTCCTCAATTTAAATTTCAAAACCAGAATTATATAATTCCGTATAAATGCATTGCTTTTGTAAAAGTCTCAAAACTGGGCTTGTAAACAAAGTCACATTCAACATTCAACGGATGTTTTATTGCGCTTCATGTAAAATTTCTCTCATAGCATATATACCGAGGTGTATTTGCCATATTATTGTACGCGACCGTGCACACAATTTGCGCGCTAACCGGGGACAGGGCCCATGGCGCATAGTACGAAAAGAATGTTTAATATAATGGTAAATTTATGATAAAAAATTGTGACAGTTCTAGTAAGACTACCAAAAAAATAAAAATAAACAATAGCCAGAGTTTCCCCACAGCGATTAAGGCTATAATTCCACGATAAGTGACGTCAATCAAGGCCTATAGCGATAGCTGAACAGTGAACAAAATTCAATATTTTCCCCACTTGGCTTTGTAAAATACGGCACTTTCGATGACTTCCACGCGTTTGCCGCTAGGTGGCGGTGCAAAATCAGTGCACGCTAAAAGCACTAACTGTCTTATCTTGCCAATTCTAGTATCTTTGATTTTACGCAGTAGACTATAGATGAACAACTCTGTATTTTCTCCATCTGGGTATTTTATACTACGATCCCCGAACAACAGGCAACTGAAGAACTATCCTGGGGCGAAACGAACTTAACGCTTCCGTAAGTTATTTGGCATTCCTTGGCCCTGGCCTGGCAGTCAGTCAGGTGACATTCTATTTGACACTGTCTGCTTATCTTAATAAACATCTGGGGGACGACCCAGGCGTGGGTTGACACAAATCTAAATGGACGAGACTATGAGAGGACGAAGGTCCTGGCTGCACTATGACAGTTTGACTCAAGTGGGGGCTTTTCCATCCCTTTATGTTACAATATCAGACTATGACTCATTGACTGCAATCAAAATTGGAATGTCACGAAACTACTGTAAGTTGCTCAGTATAATCTATTATATATTTCAGTAACTTGCAATCTTTGGCATGAGTCACTGACCAAACTATACACTCTTCAGGCCTTAAATTTGGCAGGAAGGTGGCAATTGAGATAAGGAAGATGGTGGCTATAATTAAAAGTTGTTTACTTCAAGCATGCATTTTTGAAAAATAACAATGTTTATTGCTATGTAACACCTGTATTTTTGCATGTTTGTCTCGTAATATATAGTACCGTGCATGTCATAAAAAGTAACCGTATCAAGCGTTCAGTTTGGTGTGTAATGTTCTGGCGCGCATGAGTTTTGAAGCAAGACTGTAGTTTATTACTTTTATTATATGAGAGAGAGAGGGGGGGGGGGGTAGCACATGATTGTTTATTCCGGGCAATGCCTGGTATGTCATCTAATATTCAAATATTTGGCAACTCTTTCTAAAGAGTGACTCGTAAACTTGAGTTTGAGTTTCGGTTTTATGAGGCATCGGCACGATTAAGGCATTTTGCACCTCACACGGTCTATGTGGGTAGTATTCAGAGCTTCATCAATTTAAATTTCAAAACTAGATTTATATAATTCCGTTATAAATGCATTGCATTGATACAAGTCTCAAAATTGGGCTTGTCAACAAAGTCACATTCAACATTCAAGGTGGTTTATAGAAGTTGCTGTTTTCTTGATTTAACGGGGAAAAAATCTGTTTGAAGGCGTGTTGTGAAGTCTTTATGGTTTTTTGGGTTTATCAGGCTGTTTGTTCTATCTATCTATCTATCTATCTATCTATCTATCTATCTATCTATCTATCTATCTATCTATCTATCTATCTATCTATCTATCTATCTATCTATCTATCTATCTATCTATCTATCTATCTATCTATCTATCTATCTATCTATCTATCTATCTATCTATCTATCTATCTATCTATCTATCTATCTATCTATCTATCTATCTATCTATCTATCTATCTATCTATCTATCTATCTATCTATCTATCTATCTATCTATCTATCTATCTATCTATCTATCTATCTATCTATCTATCTATCTATCTATCTATCTATCTATCTATCTATCCATCTTAATGCCTGCCTATCATCGGCATTCCTTCATTCCCTCCTTCTTGACCCATACATTTTCATTAATTATTTGTCTGTCATTCCTCATGACCATTTCTCCATCCATCTGTCTGTCCATTCCTCTCGTCTTTGTCTTCATCCATCCGTGCTTCTCGAGTGTTCCAAATGAATTTTAGATGACCTGCCAGGGACTGCCAATGCTGTGTCCGTGTGTGGGGGCACTCCGCAAGTGTTTGTGAGTGTGCATGTGTGTGTGTGCGTGAGAAAGAGAGAAAGTGTGTGTAAATGTGTATATTTGTGCATATGTGTGAAGGATCGGAGATGGACTACACTGGATAGGCCAGCTTGACCGTGGGAAGCTCGTCAACTCTGGGCCATTAGTGTGTGTGTGTGTGTGTGTTGGGCATTAGTGTGTGTATGTGTGTGTATTAGCGGTTTTGTCCACAGCCTCCGCTCCGCTCTGCTGTCCTACGGAAAACTGACGTAAGAAAAAGAAAAGCACTCTTGGCCTCTCTAGCGGTGAGGAGCGGGGCGGTGCGGTGCGGTGCGGATACTGTCGTCAAGTATCCAGAGGCGCTGTGGATAAGTACACAGAGGCAAAGAGTGTTTTACTTTCCCATACGTCATTGTCCGTAAAATAGCGGAGCGGAGCGGATGCTGTGGACAAACCCACTTAGTGTGTTTGTGTCCGTGTGTGGGTTTAGATGTGTATCTGTAAATGACCAAAGAAAGGATTACAGAAGAGAGGTCTCTTTGACCGCAGCGAAGCCGTAACTGCCTGAGCCATTAGTTATTGTTCCAGATTCCATTGTAAGATCTAGGCAGCTTAAACATGAGCCAGTAACAGGAAGCATTGATGAGAGAGAATATTGGTGACTGACTGGGGCACGGTCAACTCATAAAGAATGACATTTACTTAAAGATGGACGAGACAGAGCAAGGGTTTGTCAAGGCCGGATTATGGAAATTCTGTGTTCAATGCCGAGACGCAGAATAAAGGATTGAGAGAATCAACGGCAGAGAGAAAGAAAGAATGAAAGACGGAGGGAGAGAGTCACACGAGAGAGAGGGAGGGGAAAGGGGGTCCGGACGTCTGGCAGACAAAGAAAAACAGACAGGCAGAAATACAGACAGACTGACTGAAATAGAGACAGACAGGCAGACAGATAGACACACAGGAAGAGAAATAAAGAGAGAGAGAGAGGGGGGGGAAGGCAGGCAGACAGACAGTCAGAGAAACAGACATAGAAGCAAACAGTCAGACAGACAAGCAGCCATAAAACGTGAAAGAGAGAGACAGACAGGCTGGCAGATAGACAGACAAAGAGACAGAAAGATGAAAACCAAATCACGTATGACTTTATTAATTTGCCACTAGTTCAAGCCCGAGCCCCCTGACTTTAGTGCCATAACCAATTCAGACACACCAGAGTTAGGAAAAACCAATAATATTCATTCCCATGAGAACTTCCCTATCCCTGGCTCAGAAATTCTACCTAAAAAGTCTGGAAAAATTCCTGGAAATGACTTGTCACCGGGAATTTCCTAGGTATAATGAGAATTTCTTTATCTACAGATTTCCCCCCCCCCCTTCATTTCTTTCATTTTTCATTTTAATTCCATTTTCTTTTGAGGACTTTCTAAATCATTTAATATTCTTTTTTTTTTGGCCTTGTTTTTGCTTACCCGAGGGTAAATCCGGAAAGACTCCCCACAATGCCTTTCCTGCTGACGCTTCTTCTCACTTCCGTTATTCCGCCATTTTGGATGCCCCACAATTCCGCTCATTATTTCTCATTCACGTGCGGTGGCGAGAATAGAATTTCGGACAACAGGAGAGACAATCTTTCACGGAACATAGATAATAGCGACGTATTTAACGATAAGCTCTGTTTTTCAGTGGGAAGCCTTATTAAAAAATTGAAAGCTGACAGAGGGTTCGATTTTTTTTTTTGACGTTGTTGTGTCTTGCTGTCGTAGTTGTAGTGGCTGTTGTTCGCGAAACAGTTGTTACTGGTGCTCTTATTGTTATTGTTGCTACTGGCTGCTGCTGTTGTTGGTATTATTTGGGGGTTGGGGTATAGGGGGAGGGGGGATAAACTATTTATAGATACACGATTTATCGTACTATAATGGAGCTGGGCGTGAACATTCTAGTATTTAAAAACTTCCTGACTACAATGACATAGCTAAAAATGATGAAACTTTGTGCACTGCCTCAATTTTTGTCTATGAATTACGTGGACACATTCATTTTTGGACAAAATTCAGTCTACATTCTGTCTGTCTGTCTACCTGTCTGTCGGTTGTCTTTCACCCCACCACCCCCCCTCTCTCTCTCTCTCTCTCTCTCCCTCTCTCTCTCTCTTCCCGGCTTTCATTCTTTCTTTCGGTTTACTCCTATGTAGCTTAAAAAAAGAGAAACCGGGGGTTTTTTTTTTTGGGGGGGGGGGGAGAGTAAAATCGAGAAGTATGATCGGAAATTTAGTTACTGGCTTCGCTTTACACATTGCTGGCCGAAGGTAAACTTTATCACATCTGTGTATTCTGCAAAGGAATGTGTGGCATAACAGTAAGTTCTATTAGTACATGCATCGAATCCAAGTGCCGTTATAAATGTGACCTAGACCTAGATATAGTCTACAGTTAGGCTTGGTACAAAGAATTTGCAAGATTTTCCTTGCTCAGGTCAGCTACTTATCGTATTATAAAGGAAGTAAAATAAGATAAGATAAGATAATTATGACTTTATTATCCTGTTTCCAGGAAATTTGTTGTCACAGCATCAGTAACAGTACAAATACAATATCTAAGCCCCACAAGTCTTCAACGCACACCACACACACGCACATTGCTCACATAACATTACCAACAAGTAAGAACATTGCTCACACACTGTAAGAACAATCCATTAGGAAAAACTAACAACAGCAAAACACGTCAGGAAACACTGCTGCTCCAGTAAGGCCTTCAGTGTAATCATGAAAGGCTTTTTAACCGCTGGGCCTTAAATTCTACAATATGTCACATTACGCATGGAAAGACATAAAGGTGTAGGTGGGCATAAGTTAAACGGTCTTGAGGTTCGCTGTATTTTTAATACTTTCGTTGATTTTGAGCCCCAGCTGAGTTGAACAGAAGAAAGTGCTAGACATTTTGAGCCAAAAAAAAAAAAGAAGGGAGACATTTTCTTCGAATAGAATTAAAAAATTATGACAGGAAATTTCAGTTTACACGTTGGTGATCGAAACCAGAGAGTATGTATTTATAGAGAGACCTCACTTCCACCAAATCGAGAAACTAGGTGGCTGCGGTAACATGAATTGAAAGAGACCGCCTTCTCCAAAGATAGTGTGCATATCTGTTTGCTGTGGTTTGTTCATATTTTGGGGCTGATTAAAACTATTTAGAGCCGTTTGTAAATTCCTTCGCCCCGTGGAAATGCAGACGGGTATTGTTTACCGCAGCGACCTACTTTCCGCTCCATGCTAACAGTGGTTTCGCGGAGCCTCCCGTGTCTGGTATTGCAAATAGACCATAGTGAAACCTTTCTATACATACAGTACATACTCTCTATCAAAACTCAGCTTTAAAGATCAAATCTGTGTATTCCCCGAGTCAACGAGCCGACTAGTTTTAATAATACAAGAAAAGGCCCCTTTGTAATGAATAGACAGGACACTGCTGAACGGTTCTCTTTGAACTTTGCCATAAATAAGTGAATTAATGATTGCGGGTGTTCGTGGCTACATAAGATAAGATTAGATAAGATAAGAGAAGAGAAGATAAGAATCACTTTATGTGGGAAATTCCCTTTCACAGAGCGTTTAAGAGCACATCATTCTTGGTAAACACATCTTACGCATCATTACCTAAACATATCAAAGACATTATTTTATCAGACCAAAACTCTTATTGGAAAAAAAAAAAGTAGTGAAGATCCCATGGGTAAAACCGTAAACGTGCGTATAAATCTGTAAACTTTCCATTCTGAATGTAAACTTCGTAGTTGATAAATTTTCACCCATGTTGGTTGATTGGTTCACTGATTGGTTGTGTTGTTGTTTATTTAGTGTTCATTTTGTTGTTGCAAATGTGGTGTTTTATAGTTGTTGACAAACACAAAAACAACAAAACAATAGAATCAGGGCAGGTTTATAAACCGAAAAAGTATCGAACTCAAATTGCAGTGTTTGTATGTGTGTTTGGAATTATGAAGTACAGCAATTTTTTGCCTGACATTTGTACAGCGACAGACAATTAACAAACAGTAATTTTATCATCATTTTTTATATACATAAAAAGGGATAAGATCGATTTATTGTATAAACCAAGGGGAGATAAGGAGACGAAGGAGAGAGAGAGTCTGTAAATATCAGAGAGTATGTATGTATAGAGAGGTTTCACTCTTGGTCGATTTGCGCTGCGAGACACGGGAGGCTCCGTGAAACCACTGTTAGCATGGAGCGGAAAGTAGGTCGCTGCGGTAAACAATACCAGTTTGTGCATTTCCACGGGGCGAAGGAACTCGCAAGCGGCTCTAAATAGTTTCAATCACCCCAAAAATATGAACAAACCACAGTAAACATATGCACAGTATTTTTAATGAAGACGGTCTCTTTCAATTCATGTTACCGCAGCGACTTAGTTTCGCGAATTGGTGGAAGTGAGATCTCTCCATAAATACATACTCTCTGGTAAATACGTTTTATATATGAGTGTACATGAGAAAACCCACAATATGTCGACAGAGCTGATTTTGAGAAAAACGAGTTTGAAGTGAAAATATGGGTCCGACACAAACTTCCAACTTGGCTGTTGTTTAGGGGACCGTGGCAGGTTACAGGGTAAACTGTAGATGAGCAGTGAACACTACTCAGTATGATCTCTATAACGGCTTAGTTATTAGACTACTGTCTCCTAACAGCAATCGCTCCAATATTAATGGGCCAATTAGTTATTGCCACTTTTAGGATTAAATGCCGTTTTCTCAAAATCTTGTTTTAGGGGGGTCACTGACTTCAATTTATCAGAAATGTCTTGTCTTTTATTATGTGTACAGAACTCAAAATGTCATGTTTGCGACTTATTGTGGGTTTTCTCATGCACATTCACATATCTGTAAGCCTTGACTCTGTCTGCGATAATTTTACCTTCGTCTCAGCTTTGCCATTCAGACCCGATGTTTGTCTGAATTTGTTAGGTGTAAACAATTGCAGTGATATTGATTCTGGGAGACTGAATAGGAAGAAGGAAAACAAAATCTCCCCGGGGCAACAGGAGATTTTACTGAAAGATAACATTTTTCTTTCCTGTACAAAAGAGAGAGAGAGAGAGAGAGAATTGTCTCTCACAATTAAAAATCAATGTCAGACATAAAATTCCACTGCCATACCACTTGATTTTGTCCATGACATTTTCTTTTAAGTCTTAGTGCTCGCTGCAATTCCACGGTGGTGGAATCACTGTTTGTGGGGGACACGGTGATCTAGAGGACAGACGCTTGTCTCTCATGCCGAAGGTACTGGGTTCGAATCCCAGTCGGTACAGGCATGTTGGAATTGGTGGTTTTTTTTGGGTTTTTTTCTCTCATATTTTCGTTCCTGTCCCCGATCCTATAGTAGGTAGGATAGAGCACTTAGTCTCCTCGGATAAGAAGGAAAGGGCCCGTGTGCACGTTACGCACGTTAAAGATACCTTGGGGTAGGCTGAACAGTCCACTGTCCGGGCAAAAGTAAATAAAATTGATCCTTACCACTCACCCCCCCCCCTTCCAAAGATACTAGAATTGACAAGATAAGACAGCTAGTGCTTTTTGCGTGCACAGATTTCGCACCGCGCCACCTTGCGTCAAACGCCCGGAAGTCATGAAAAGTGCCGTATTTTACAAAACCAAACAGGGAAAATATTGACTTTAGTTCAATGTGCAGCTATCGCTATAGGCCTTGATTGACGTCACTTATTGTCGAATTATAACCTCAGTCGCTGTGGGGAAACTCTGGCTATTTTCTCTCTTTTTTTAGTGGCAGTAGCACTATCACAATTTTGTATCATAAATTTACAATTATATAATCAAGCATTCTTTTCATACTATGCGCCATGGGCCCCGCACAAGATCGGCGCGCAAATTGTGTGCACGGTTTTTTCAGTGGTGCGAAGTAAACAGTTTCTAGTATCTTTGATTTTTTCTAGCACAATGTGACCGTTATCGTGGCGACGTATTTTCTTCAAATTTAGACTCAAAAACTCAAAACTCGTGGTTAAGATTAGCTCTGAAAAATGCCAAAACTACCATTCGCATAGTAATACACACTTCAGTAAGGACAAAGTCAAAATTTGGCAAAAAGAAAAAGTCGTGTGTAGCAAAGCCTCGCGTAAGAAATAATACCCGAAACGACACATTGAAACGTAAATTAAAAGAGAAGACCCCATAGTTTTTCTGTGTTTTTTATAAAATACAGTAGGAACAACTGACGCTACCAAAGCACTCCTATAGAAACAGTTATGTTCAGGCATCATTCCGCCGTACATTACCCTAACCCTTATCCTGACCAGGACCTTAGATAGCAATGTAGTAATGGGTTGGAAATTGTGATGTTATATTATCACTTTTTCCTTCATTTATGCTTTACGGTGTTTCAAGATTTGACCTCCCATACACGGCTATCAATGTGTAGATCAGGATAATTTACCTGATCTGTTTCCTTTTGCTATAGGCCCATTGCGGATATCGGCCATTTTAGTTGTCAGGACCGACGCATAACCATGGCGATGGTAGCATTGATTTTCATTCGTTAGCTGATTTGCACTGCGAGCACTTCAGGCGTCGCGAACCAATCGGCGGCGAGCTAAAAAAAATAGTTCACTACAGTAAAAAATGGCACGTGTGTTCACGCACATGGGAGACGTTCGGTCAATTCTTTCACTTTCTTTCCTTTGTTTACACGGATGGTAGGGAATCTGACCAGCTTGGATCCATCCTTTCTACCCCTGACATAACAGTCAACTGCAATGCAACCAGCAGGCATTTTAACCGCTTAGACATATCTCGAAGTTACACTCGTCAGCTGATTCACCCGCCATTTTAGGTGTCGGAAGTACAAAACAAAACACTCTGTGACGTCATTCGCAATGGGCCTATTCGGAAGTTTTCTTGATTAAACAAAGTGATCTCTGCATAACGCCTCCAATTTACAAGTAGCCTGCTTTCAAATTCAGATTTGGCCATTCGTGAAACACAAAACACAAATTCCATGGGACTTCCCTGTCCTTTTTTTTTTTCTCGGCATTTTTGACACTTCTGAAAACTGACACATAATTTGACAATAAGAAACCTGTCTCAATTCACACGATAGCAGTGCAATCTGGCAAATGCTCCACGTCAGGCCAGGAAAAGTGAACACTCAGGTCTTGTCCAATAAGCTCGGCGACCGGAAATACCTAATATCCATGGTTACTTTCATTTCCGGCCTAGCTTCATCAAGCTGAGCCTACACGCGAGAGGTGGACCTTGACAACGGTATTACTTCAGTTCCCAGCAATTTTTTCCTCTTAAAGTAAGCAAAGGGCACCTGTTAGGGGGACGTAGACAACTCAAAGATACTAGAAACGATAAGATAAGACACTCCCAATGAAAAGTGCCGTATTTTCCAAAGCCAAATAGAGTAAATACTGAATTTTGTTCACTGATAAGCTATCGATATAGGCCTTGATTGACGTCACTTATTGTGGAATTATAATCTCATTGGCTGTGTGAAAACTCTGGCTATTTTTTCTTCTTTTTTTTTTCTGTCGCAGTAGCACCAGAGAGTATAGATTTAGAGAGAGGGGAAACTTCCTCGTGAATTCCGTGTCAGCAGTGGGCAGGCGAGCGTGATCAAAATAGAGTAGGTAAACATTGCCACGTGTTGTAAACCTATTTTAGGAAACCAACAGCTGGCACAGGAAGTCACGTGTCGTGAGAAAGATGGCGAAGTATGTAAGACTGATTGAAGCTCCGCTTGAATTGCACGACTTCTCTATCGTCAACATTATCTAGATTCTAGCTTGTGTATCTGACTCTAATGATTGTATCACTACTCTTTTTTAATTAGACTATGCCCTCTCCATGGTCTCAATGGGTTTATTAGTCGTAGTAATGATCACTGCTCTCATGTAAACAAACACCACCGTATCAGCGTCAACACACAGTCATGTCTGTCAGGCACGGAGGCAGTCGCAGTGTCTCAGTTGACAATTTCACAAAAATAAATTAAATAGTTGTAAAAAACAATATCACTTACCTTTCTGGGTCTGAAGGGAAATGAAAAAATGCGAGGTCTAGTCTTTTTAGCTTTGAATTCTGCGTGTTCTTTGGATCCGCCATGTTTCCAATTGTTTACCGCCTCTATTTTGGTTGCTAGGATCACCCGTAAAAGCGAAGCTTTCCCCTCTCTCTAAATCTATACTCTCTGGTAGCATTGTCACAATTCTGCAACATAAATTTACCATTATATCAAGTATTCGTTTGATGCTATGCGCCATGGGCCCCGCCCCCGATCAGCACGCAAAATTGTGTGCACCGTTTTTTTTTTTAGTGGTGCGAAGGAGACAATATCTCATCTGATCTTTGGGTTTACTATGAAACACGTGGCCCGAAAACAAACTTCGGGGAAACCCGGCTGAAACCAGTGCAGTGTGTGAGAATTAGTGTCATTAGGCTCAGCTTTGTTCATTTCGTAAAACTAATTAGTCAGTGGCGTGACTAAGGCGTGACAGTTGGGACACTCGCCCAGGTCACCAGATTTGGGTCAGACACATCCAGACTAAGACTTCCGCCCAGGATTTTAAAGATCTCAGGATTTTGTTTTTTTTATTAACCCGTATGGCCCCACCCCTATTTCTGCTTGTGGGAAAAATTCTGGTTTTGTGAGAATTTGTTCTTAGGGGCATAATTAAAGGATTTTAATGATCATTTGGTTGATTTAGTGTGTATACTGAATTCTTATAGGAAATGCAGCTGAGTGATAAATTTCTGTGCATCACTGATGATACATGATAATATCTAGAGGGTTTATGGGCATTATTTTATATAACTTGTTTTCCATCATCATACTCCCGCCCCCCCCCCTCCCTGCATTTCTCTCTTCTTCTCAATCTGTCCGTCAATCTATACCTTTGACTCCTTCACTCTGCCCATCTTTACTCTTTGTTCCATCCCCTTTTCGCTCCTTGAATGTAAACTTGACCTTCTCTATGACAATTACGGGTAAAACAAATCAATGGTTGGACTGTCGTGTTTGTGACTTGACATACAGATGCCAATAGGCTTAGGTGACATTTGGTTATTTCCACCTCACAAAGAAGGTCTGGTGGGAGTGGGGTTGGGGGGGGGGTGGGTTTTTATTAGCCCGACTCTCCTCCTTTTGGAACCTTCTGGCAAAGCAACAGATACTGTGATATATTTCCTTTAATCAGCGAGCATTTATCTTTCTGTATAGAGCATTTTTTCTCAAGGTGGGGTGTGGCAGTATTTCTGTGGGGCCTGGGACTTCAGAATGAGGGGGCTTAGGGATTCTTCATAGAACTCTTAATTTCATAGCGTATTTTAACTTAACTGTGTGGATAAACTGGTGTTTGTTTAAGTCGAGTTGATGGTTTCCTTATTTACCTCGGATTAAAGCATCGAATTTAACAGACGCACGACTTTATTAGTTATGAGCAAATGTCTTTTTTAATCTTTTTGTATAAACTGTATACTAGCTGTGCCCGATCATGGTGGGGCCCACGTTTTTTGTAGTAGTAGTTGTAGTTGTTGTTGTTGTTGTTGATGGTGGTGGTGGTGGTGGTGGGTTGTTGTTTTTTTTTTCTGTAGAAAACTGAATTGGGCTGTGGGACGAAAAAGGTGGAGAAACGGTGATGTAGCGAGTTGTGAGGCAGGAGAATATTTCTTCAGATTTGTTGGTTTCTGGGACGACAGAGAGAGGCTGTTACGCCTTTGTTCCACCGACACCGAACTTTATTTTCATGTGGGGGATGGGGTTGGGGGTGGCAGTGGAGAAAGGAGGTGTTAATTATAGGTAGCTGAATATTTTTTTTTTTTAATTATTATTTTTTTTTTGCTGATTGAAAAGTAAAGAATTGCATATTCCCCCTGCTCTGCTGAATTGTCATTAAAGACGAAGGGGGCGTTCAATCAAAGAAAGATATAATTCAGATGAGAGATAATGGATAGATAATGATGGTTCCTACAGTCTCAGGTTACCTCAAAACCTATTCTTAATCCTGGACTTATGTAAAGACACGGGGATGTGTCGCAATAAGCAAACTATGCTTAACTTTTCTCATCACAGGAACTAGGACAAATTAACTTCCATTTCCCATTTGAACAGAACGTGTTAGCTGGTTTATAAATTGCGGAATTCCAAAAGGAATTCTGCCGCTATTTGAATCATTTCTGGACAGGTGTGTGATTGTAGTCTGTATAAAGTCATTTTAAATAATAATTATTATCATAATAACAACAGTAGTAGTCAAATCATAATAAATATGATAAATACATAAACACATAAATAAAGTTAAATAAAAGAATACTCTAAAATAAAATGAACTTAAGTAAAAGACAATGACATAAACAAGACAAATAAAAATAAGATGAAATTATACAATAAAATAAAATGATAAAACTTAATATGAAATAAGATAGAAAAAAAAAAGAGATGAAATAAAATACGATAAGTATTAAATATTTATTTTTTTAAAAGTAAAAATTGAATAAAATAACACTGGAGCTTATTGCAATAGTTATCTGTTCATGGCCTGCACTGACATGAACAGTTCTGCCTTTATGACAAATTTGATGTGCATGACGTTGTTTTTGCATATTTATTGCGCACACGAGTTGTTGATGGGCGTTTCTATGGATCTCCGTCTGTCCTGTCATTCTGTTATAATTATTCTGTCTATCGCCTTCCTTCTTCTTAGCGCAATGTGTCCGTCAACTTGTCGACGTGCTTTCTGCAAACTCAAACTCTCTTGCAAGTGCATGATTTATGTCATACAAAACGTCCCATCAGGCTCTCATACAGTGTTTCTTAACCCGGATGGAAATATTTCCCCCATTGGGCAAAGGTCTAGGAAACTTCGGGAAGAAAAGTAAAAAAGAAAAAAAATGGGCCCCGCGTCCTGTCCACAACTGTATTATCAACTGACGAACGCGCTACACAGAAACACTGACAAAATAATTATTATAACAAGAAAAAAAACCACAGAAAAAAAGCCGTGGGATATCGCAGCAAGGCTTGAAACGAAGTCAGCGTGTGGCAGAAAGAAAAGTTGTGTCTAGCAAAGCATCGGTTAATAAATAATTGTATTGTTTCCGTATTACTTCTTACGAGAGACTTTGCTTCTTCTTCTTCTTCTTCAAGTGCCGGATCTGGAACAGATATCGACGATCATGGTTCGCCACTCATTCCTCCGCTCTGAAGCTTTCAAAAATCACATATGGTCCTGGTTTTCCCCTGTCGCCCACCTGTTCAAACTCTCTAGATAATGTTATTCTTTGTCTACCTCTGCTTTTTTTTTTTTTGCCTTCTATTTTTCCAGTTAGAACAAGGTGTTCAAGACCTTTGAGTCGATTCAGGTGTCCGATGAACTGCAATTTGCTACGTACGACTTTTTTTTTTTTTTTTTGAACACAGAAACATTGTCAAGTGTCGCGCCATGTCTAACTCCATACACAAACGTGCTCTGTCGGAATTCTGAAGTTTTACTTATTGTTTTGTTTTTGTTTGTTTTTTTAGGGGCAGCTGAAAGTGATATTTTTTATTTATGAAGCAAGGAAGCTGATACTGACCAGAAATAAGTGGGATCATACACTGTGAAGGGAAACAGTGTAAACGGGAATGGTGGGGGGGGGGGGGGGGCAAAGGGTTTAGAACCACTTCTATCCAGAAAATTCCAGAATTCTTGGGGGGGGGGGGGCAAAGGGTTTAGAACCGCTTCTATCCAGAAAATTCCAGAATTCTTGGGGGGGGATGGGGCAAAGGGTTTAGAACCGCTTCTATCCAGAAAATTCCAGAATTCTTGGGGGGGGGGGGGGGGCAAAGGGTTTAGAACCGCTTCTATCCAGAAAATTCCAGAATTCTTGGGGGGGGGGGGCAAAGGGTTTAGAACCGCTTCTATCCAGAAAATTCCAGAATTCTTGGGGGGGGGGGCAAAGGGTTTAGAACCGCTTCTATCCAGAAAGTTCCAGAATTCTTGGGGGGGGGGGGGGCAAAGGGTTTAGAACCGCTTCTATCCAGAAAATTCCAGAATTCTTGGGGGGGGGGGCAAAGGGTTTAGAACCGCTTCTATCCAGAAAATTCCAGAATTCTGGGGGGGGGGGTAATTCTGGGGGGGGCAAAGGGTTTAGAACCGCTTCTATCCAGAAAATTCCAGAATTCTGGGGGGGGGGGAATTCTGGGGGGGGGGGGGCAAAGGGTTTAAAACCGCTTCTATCCAGAAAATTCCAGAATTCTGGGGGGCGGGGGAATTCTGGGGGGGGGGCAAAGGGTTTAAGAACCGCTTCTATCCAGAAAATTCCAGAAGGTCCTCAAAATATTGTCCCTCTGAGTGACCTTGACAAGGCGGCAGGTTACGGGTGTTCCTATAAATGTTGAAACTTGCCTGTGAAAAACCCCCACGCCTCCATTTTGAAATCCCACACCCCACCAAAACATTGCTAGCCCCACCGGTGGGTCGTGTGCTCCATCTTGAGAAACACTGGACTGGAGGGAATTGTTTACTGTATATCAGCCGGTCATTTCCGTGGGTGTCTACGGTCAGGTAGGTCACATGTGATCTTTACCGTGACCTTCAAACTGCCAAATTCACCGATGTCCTTTTTGATCTGTCACGGTTTCAAAGGGCAGTTACCCGGTAATTTAAAGGACAACTCCTTCCCAGAGACATTATTTTCTCCATGGTATTTCTTCGTAATTATCTATCCTTTAATCCTTGCCATGTACTCAAAATAAGTGGGAATTGTCGACTTTTAATAACTGTTATTTGACACCAAAAGCCAGGCCAGGGAGTATTTATTCCCAAATGTTACGGATTCAAGGAAGGGTGTGCACTCCAATTGTAATGAATGGATTTCCTTGTTATCGTAATGGTGTGTTGGGGGTGTTGTTCGACTGCATATTCTTAATAGTAATATTGAATTTAATTCTTAACTTGCAGACCCATGCCAATTACTAAGGAACAAGTGGATAAATTCAACAACAGGGCCTGCAGGGCCACATTTTATTTACGTTAAGTTTACTAACAATTTCGACTAGAGATCTAATATGTAGTAATGATAAATATCAGCAGCATCAATTTCATAATCAATAAATACGTCATTACAAGTCTAGCTCTAGGTTTCCTACAAAATCATTTAACTTCTGTTCTTGCTAATTATCTAAATACTAATTAGACTCTATATAGAATTCTATCTCTAAAATCTGGTCTGCTTATTGTATGGCAATCAATATACTAGACTAGTATAGAGTCCAGTCTCTGGAGACATAAGGTCATCTCAGATATTTAGATCCAAAGTTACAGGTCTAGATCTTGCCCGTCGAAGTGACGTCGGCACAGTTAAATATTATATAGACTCTAGATAGGCCTATATATAATCTAGATCAAGGATGGACTGGCAACTCCCAGCCTCACCCAGACAATTCAATTACAATTAGACTCTAGATCTATATGATTCACACATTAGTACGAGTTGCAATTCTAGAATTCACAGCTAGATCTAGTCTATGTATTTAGCATCTTGCAATGTTCAGCAAGCACTCCGGGTAGATCTATGCACCAAGTGATCAATACTCCTACTGGATAACTGTCATGCTTTCACCTCCTATTCACTGTCAAAACATCACGAGCCTCGGTCAGATCTTACTTACGATTGTTCTGGCGCTAAGGCCAGAAACAGTAGATAAAGGCGGTGTCATATTCAATGAGCCATGGATTAGTGACAAGACATTCGTCGAGCCATGTTCATAATAAATGGATTCATTCAAGCAGAATCGACGCTGAGACCATCACCCACGGAAGTCTGGCATGGAATGAATAACTAGTGCCGCCAGCCCGCTCTGCAAGCAGCACGATTTACTACGCGTTGAAGCAAGAGGAAATATAATCCCCTTGGGAAAGTGAAACTGGGGCGCTAATCTTTCGTCTAAGCCCTACTGGTTTTTATTTAACTCTTTCCTACTTCCTAATATGTATGTTTTCTTATTCTTATCAATCCACGAAGATTTCTAGACGTGGATGTTAACTTGGTCTATGCAAATTAGTTAAAAGTTAAAATTTGACACAGCAGACGACAATTCTTTAAGGCCACTCTAATAGATATTTTGGGTTTTCACAAAAGTTAAATTTTACTCCAAGGCAAGGGAAATTAATCTTGATATCCTACTCTAGGTTATATTAAATTAAGTTATTTCCCCTTGACCGTATTTGATTCTGACATCCCCCACCCCAGTGGAAATTTTGAGAAAAATTTACACGATAGGATCGCAGAAACTCAACAGTCATGAAAATGACACTGATACTGAGGTGGGGGCTTAAGTACCAAATTAGAAAAGTAAGCCCTAAGATGGATAAAAATTTAACTAAGAACGTGCATAGTGGATGGACAAATAAAAAATTACACAATTATTTATGCAACGTTCTGTAGAATTTTATCTATGACGTATATTCTCATTTCATACAATCACACTTCTCATAAACATTTATAATAATAATGATTACTTAACTGTATACTCTTGAATTAAAGTATAACTATATTCACACAGTCACGCCTCACTGAAGAACCATACTCATAAGTATTATGTCAACACATATATTGATACATGTATGCACATTCACAAATAATATATTATTAAGTAAAGTATTGTGGCATCCTATGGCAGCAGTAGCTCTGGTTGCTTGGTTTGCCATGACTCCATCTCATTGACCCGCAGACAAGGGCGTCAGGTTTGTCAGTAGCTCAGGTCACAGTCCGGAATGACGCTGGTGGAAAGAGGATATTCACAAGAAAGAATGTAAAAATTGTTCATAAATTAGTGAACAATATAATGTGAATCCATCCACCGTCCAGAAATGAGGTGGAGAAGCGCCATCCAACCCCAATACAAGACAGACTAACAGAGTAATGAAAATTTTGGTCTGTCTTACTTTTTTTTCAACAAATTTCCATATAATGAAGCCGAAACAACAAAAACGGCGAAAAGTTAATTGGCTTAACGTTTACATTCCAAATTCGCGTAGTGCTGCCTCAAATGCAACAATAGTATAGAACTTTCTCAATTCCATTAACAATATGATTTAATTTATTTAATATCCGTATCGAATCCGGTATAGATGAGATGGCACGAGGCGATAGCTAGTTAATCTAATGCGCTTTACGCAAGCCATGCACACGTCAAGTGTCACAGTCATCTCGGTATATAATCATATCTGGTATTACGATAGCTGGTCCACGGGACGCGGACAGCCTAAGACATAATCGGTTGTATAAAAAAAAACTCCACTCTTCTTCACAACTTCTTAAAACGCGACCACGCAGTGTCCTCTGTTACCACTGCAAAATATCTCTCAACGCGACAAATCAGTGTCCTCTGTTAGCACTGGAAAAACTCTCAAAACGCGAAAATTCCCTTTCTTACCGGTCGGTCTTACACTGCCTGCGGCCTTACATTGCCCATAGGTCTTACACTGCATCTCCGCGTCTTACACTGCCTGCGGCCTTACACTGCCCTTAGGCCTTACACTGCCTGTAAGAAGGTTCAACTCTCTCTCTCTCAATATACCACGTGTCTTTTATAATGACATTACCTCAATACTGATACGAACAAGTCCCATGAGACAATAAACTCTTTGCTCCTCGGGCGGCCGCACAGCCGAAAATAATACCAATATTCACCACACATCACTTATCTCTCACTTCACATAAATCACTTCCCATACAACAGTCTTTTACTGTCCTCTCGGGAGCTCATCAATTTAAAGACGAATCGGTTATATCACTCTAACCCAGAACTGGCAGTATTAACTGCACGGGTTCTAATAATTCACTTAATGTCAATCATCCAGATTAAAATTCAACGTGGTTTTAGCACGTGAAATATTTCAGGGATATATTGTAAATCATAGCAATGTCAATATAATAGTTTAAACTTTATAAGGAATAAAAAAAAAAATACACTGAACAGGACGCTAGACTAACAAGCAAGACGAACGATAACAGACCCTACAGCCCTAACTTATTTACAAGATAGTATTAAGAAAAAGGACAGGAGAGACATCTTCCTAAAGAAAGGGAGGAAGCAAAGAACGCCACAATCTATACGAATAAATGGATCCCTATAGAACTATTCATAGTAAAGCAAATCACCCCGAGTTATCTATAGCCAACGATACACGTTCTGCACCCGATTGGCAAAGAAGATTAGCTAAACTACGATCCCATCCAACCTCCCGCTAAACTAAACTGAACATGCAAAAAGATAAAAAGCCTGTAAAATGATGAGGAAGGAAAACACCTCAACCTCCCCAAAAATCGACACTCGGATGGTTCACTTAACTTTTTTTTTTTTTAAAGGAATTTAGATGGTGGGTTCCTCAATCCATAGCTCGCATTCCCAAGTCCAAAGGTCTCGTTTTCTGTCACAGGTAGATAGATGTCTGATGGATGTTGTCCCTCGCCGTGATCGTCGGGTCAATGGGATTGACAGAACATCATATGAAATTCAAGCAAAAAATGTATATTAATATACAATGTATATCATCGACATGTCTCTAGATCTAGATCTAGATTTGAAATCACAATCCTACAAAGTTACATCATGACATACTCAAATAGCTAACAAATCTCCAACTAGAATCTAGATAGATCTAAATCTCTCCATATATGTTAAGAAATAGTGTCCCTTTTATTAGATCTAGATTCCAGATCCAGATCATCTTATTAGATCCAGATTCTATATTATATTATTTCTTCTCTCAATAATAGCTAGAGTCTATCTCCTTACTAACTTAATTTTTTTAAGAGTGCCCCTATCTAATTGTTAAGTTATGATAATAAATGTTCTTTAGGGGGTCCCTCTCCAGTGTTACGGATTCAAGGAAGGGTGTGCACTCCAATTGTAATGAATGGATTTCCTTGTTATCGTAATGGTGTGTTGGGGGTGTTGTTCGACTGCATATTCTTAATAGTAATATTGAATTTAATTCTTAACTTGCAGACCCATGCCAATTACTAAGGAACAAGTGGATAAATTCAACAACAGGGCCTGCAGGGCCACATTTTATTTACGTTAAGTTTACTAACAATTTCGACTAGAGATCTAATATGTAGTAATGATAAATATCAGCAGCATCAATTTCATAATCAATAAATACGTCATTACAAGTCTAGCTCTAGGTTTCCTACAAAATCATTTAACTTCTGTTCTTGCTAATTATCTAAATACTAATTAGACTCTATATAGAATTCTATCTCTAAAATCTGGTCTGCTTATTGTATGGCAATCAATATACTAGACTAGTATAGAGTCCAGTCTCTGGAGACATAAGGTCATCTCAGATATTTAGATCCAAAGTTACAGGTCTAGATCTTGCCCGTCGAAGTGACGTCGGCACAGTTAAATATTATATAGACTCTAGATAGGCCTATATATAATCTAGATCAAGGATGGACTGGCAACTCCCAGCCTCACCCAGACAATTCAATTACAATTAGACTCTAGATCTATATGATTCACACATTAGTACGAGTTGCAATTCTAGAATTCACAGCTAGATCTAGTCTATGTATTTAGCATCTTGCAATGTTCAGCAAGCACTCCGGGTAGATCTATGCACCAAGTGATCAATACTCCTACTGGATAACTGTCATGCTTTCACCTCCTATTCACTGTCAAAACATCACGAGCCTCGGTCAGATCTTACTTACGATTGTTCTGGCGCTAAGGCCAGAAACAGTAGATAAAGGCGGTGTCATATTCAATGAGCCATGGATTAGTGACAAGACATTCGTCGAGCCATGTTCATAATAAATGGATTCATTCAAGCAGAATCGACGCTGAGACCATCACCCACGGAAGTCTGGCATGGAATGAATAACTAGTGCCGCCAGCCCGCTCTGCAAGCAGCACGATTTACTACGCGTTGAAGCAAGAGGAAATATAATCCCCTTGGGAAAGTGAAACTGGGGCGCTAATCTTTCGTCTAAGCCCTACTGGTTTTTATTTAACTCTTTCCTACTTCCTAATATGTATGTTTTCTTATTCTTATCAATCCACGAAGATTTCTAGACGTGGATGTTAACTTGGTCTATGCAAATTAGTTAAAAGTTAAAATTTGACACAGCAGACGACAATTCTTTAAGGCCACTCTAATAGATATTTTGGGTTTTCACAAAAGTTAAATTTTACTCCAAGGCAAGGGAAATTAATCTTGATATCCTACTCTAGGTTATATTAAATTAAGTTATTTCCCCTTGACCGTATTTGATTCTGACACCAAAGGTCCCCGTCATTTTCATAGGAGATTGATCTTTCATAAAGGGCAGCGATCATTTTGACACCAGTACTGATTAATAATTAATACTCTCTTAATGTCCTTTTTTAAAGTACTGTATTCCAGCGCTTTTGATAGTAATACAAATGTTCTTTAGTGTAAGTATTACAAGAAAGTCACTACGGCAGAGGCGGACCTACATTTTTGGAACCTTGAAGTTTGAACTATTATTGAACCCTTTCGCAGCTAGCAACAATAGGGCAACATCCAAAATTCACTCATTAAAAATGAAAGCTCTTCAGGGCCAATCCGGGATTAGAGGCCCTGAAGTTTAAGCTTCATTAAATTCAGAGGCTTTTTTTTTTTTAAATCAGCTCCTTTTCGAAGGCGCCGCAGTGATGGTCAGTATTTTGCTGTTTTCTGGCAGTTCATGTTGTGCTTTTTAAATAACTGACTTTGCCTTGCTTTACCAGGGTTATCTTTATGTTATTGTTAATGCATTAATTTTTCATTACCTCCTTGTTGACTGCTCACTTGAGAAACTGGGTAGACAGAGACGGGGAGAAGGTAGGGCAAGAGGGAAGGATTGACGTTAAATCCACATGTGCAGAAGACGAATGAATGGTTGATATTAGTATTCTATGCTATGTCCCCTGCCGATACGGGTCACGGGGCGGAGCAAGTAAGGTGTCATCGCTATCAAATATTTTCTCGTCACCATATTTTAACCTTAGCCTCCCCCCCCCCCCCACCCTTTTCCCTGCACCAAAAAAAAAACAACAACTGAAAACTGCTAGAGGGTCATTAGTTTCGCAGTAAATCCGCCACTGCTGGAGGTAAAGATACCCTTATTCTGCAGGGTCAAATTAAGTCTGTTTACGCCCACTACGCCATTTCCAAAGGTCTCTCTTCTTTTGGCTGTGATTCAGAATTTTTCCCTGCCAAAATGTGACATTTGAGACTGTTTACAGGTCAAAGGGCAGACAGCAGAGCTCTTTGGGAAGCAGTCCTAATACCTCCGTCTAATTTCCGGTCCGACTTTTTGATAGGCTTATTATTCGGTCTGTTTATGTTGCCGCCGCTCTGAACGTCCGGGAAGACAAGCCAGTCTTATCTGCTCTAGACTGACCTACACAAACACAGGATGCTCCAGTACAGGTTTGGGGGATAGAAGATCAAATAGTAATTAATGATTAAATAAATGAATGAATGAATAAATAAATAGATAAATGAATAAATGAATAATAAATAGATAAATAAGAAAATAGATAAATAATAAATGTGTAATAAATCAATGAATATGTAATAAATAAATGTGTAAATAACAATATTGGGACAAATGGTACATTTTACATTAATGAATTGTAAGCAATAATCTGGAATGTTGATGGTTGAGAGAGAAAGAGAAAGAGAGAGAGAATGAAAGGAGAGGGGGACAGAGAGATATAGAGGCAGAGAGAGGGACAGAGGCAGAGAGAGACAGAGACAGAGACACAGAGAGAGACAGAGAGAGAGACAGAGACAGAGAGAGAGACAGAGAGAGAGAGAAAGAGAGAGAGAGAGAAAGAGAGAGATCTCGTTAGAACTCCCTGGAAATCTTAGACATAGATATTGCAAGACTTCAGGAAACAATTACTTTAACGTCTCAGCTGGAGCATCCGAGCAAAAACAAATATAACAAATTTTATGAAACTTCATGAAATAATGTTTTTTGCATTAAAACCTTCTTTAGTTGCATTAGTCAAATCTTGAGTCCATAATACCGCGATCTTTGTTCTT